>SRSE01001388.1:11200000-11845000 GCA_005024645.1 Planiliza haematocheilus
ATTTTAAATATACAAGAGGTCAAGAAGACAAATACACATGAACACGTAAACATAAGTAATATGATCAGTGTATAAGAGAATTACAGTTTTCAATCTTTTAACTAATAAAGCAATAGTTTGACAGTTTGGACAAGGCTTGTTACTCATTACATTTGAAGATGAAAGTATTCTCAGGTCTGCAGCTAGCAACTGATTAGCTTAGCTTACGTAAAAAAGTGTTCATGGTATGTACACAAGTGCAGAATTGAGAATACTGCAGATATATTGTCGCCTAACTCAACACAATGGCAAATAACTTCCAGAATTGCCAGACTATTCTTATAAAGGCAGGAAGTGAAACAATTGCGGCAATGCAGAGCGCACACCAGCTAGCTGCACAGAAATGCTCCAGAACAGTGTACGATGAGGTCTGATGTTAATGATGCACATTTTACTTAGTTCATTGTAGTCCATCTCTGTAATGCTGCTGGATAGAGGATGACAGTCTTATTATGAAGCTGGTTAAAGCTTCATCACTACACGAGCTGCTGATTGCTGTGAGGCTGCGAACCATGAAATCCATTACTCAAAGACTCCGACTATTATGATGAGCAAAAGTAGGAAACCTCCACACATGGCAAGGCAGAGATGTTTCTGTCAAAAACAGGAGAGACAAGGAATCACAGGAAGTGTCTGTACAGAGGAAGGTACGGTTCAAACCATTTAACAGAAGGTGAAACAGAAGATTAATAATACATGAACAGATGGATGAGTGCTTGTTTTGGAGAATTAGAAAGTTGTGGGTGTGGGATTGTTGTTACCTCACGCAGTAGGTCTCACACAGGAGGTTTTGTTAGTCCAACAGACAGGCCAACAATTAGAGCGATGACAGCAAGCAGGATCAACAGAGCAAAGGCAAGGATAATGTATTTCTGCCAAGTGAAGAGGAAGGTGTTATTTGAACTAAAAGTTTAAAAGGCAACATTTAAAAGGTTTACCTTAATGTAATTTGCAATTGTTTGTGCCAGTGTAGTGTCACAGTGTCAGAAAAGAACACATACCCTGCGAGATTTCTTCTGGTATCTCACTGCTTTTTTGGTCTCCTCCTTTGCACGACAAATGTATTCGGCTGCATTCAAGACATTCTTCTCAATGTTGTTAACCATGTCGCCCTGTCAGCAATCACAACCAAACACATTTATTTATAGCAGGTAATAATGAGTTTTATTGACTCAATGCTGAAATAAGTGAGGTGTTATGATCACTAACTAGACACTAAGAGCTTATTTTATGGCAGACATATTGAGTTGTCACAGCAGGGATTGCACAGGTGTATTCATGGTGGCTTGGCCCATTAGGTGTCCAAGTCATCCATGACTGTAAACCGAAATGTAAAAAAGCAAGGTGGAGTGCAGTCATTGCTAAAACACCTGCTCCTTCCTTACTGTAACAACTCCACATGTCTACTGTGAAACACTCTATTGGACACTGATAAGACTTTTAAATGTGTGGAAAAACTTACTTTTAGACTGATTAATCTGTTACCTGAGTTTCAACCAGCATTGCCATGTCCATGAACATCGTATGCAGTTCTCTGATGCTCGTCTCCAAACGCATGATGTCCTGATGCCGTGACTCGATCTCATTTAAGGCCTGACGTGTGATCTGGGAATCAGAGATGATCTGAGGGAAAGAGATGGTGTAAAATTATTCATCCAAAAACATGTTTTTTTCCAGCTGTGTGTACAAAGAAAAGGTGACAAGACACCACCCCAAATGATTCACTGCTCCACCGCCAGGTGGCAGTAATGGTCTTCAACCCAGCTGCAACGATACTCCTCAGGAAGGCATGAGGAAACTTACATCAGAGGTGAAGATGGACGGGTTCCCGCTTTCGAGCATGTCCTCCAGCTCTTCATTGGTGGTCACTCTACCAGCTGAAATAATTAAAGTGCAAAGACTGATTATCAAGTTACTGTATCTGAATCATCATGTTTTAGTTTCTCAAATGTTTGTTTTTTGGACAATATATGCTCACAGACAGCAAAATATTATATTTATATATGTCAATAGTGAATATGGAGACTGTTTCATGGCTTTATCTTGTCCACTGTGAATACACGCCAGCTGACCAAAGGTTGCAGTCCAGAAATGAAGAAACTATAGGCATAGGGTAATATTTCTGCAGATAAATGCACACAGACTTCTAGTGGGTCACAAGTGATGATTGAATAGAATTCATTTTGTATGTCTGCACAGTCTGCACATTGTTTTTTAGATTAGTCTGATTATTATGTCTTTAAATGAGGCATAATGTCCAGACATTTAGAATAGATTTTGTAGTAAAAAGGCAGTACCAAGAAGTATGTCATTTGGAAGAATCTTTGTTATGTATGAGACCTTCTGCTCAAGACACTGATTCATACCCAGCACTCAGTGTCTGAGTTTAGCCCTGGTACAATGCAATCTATATGCTCTTAGGGCTTTAAGACTGAAGTATTGTATTTGCCTGGTATTTTTGTGTACCTGCTCTGTGTAAAGCCCACTGTAAGCCTCTTGATTGAGCTGACAAAAAAGTAATGTCTCTGTTGTCCACCCTGGGGGATCCTGCCACAAACACAAGGCTAACTTTCTGAGCGAAGTGAAAGATGTATAGTAAACTGAAGCAAATTTAGACTTTATCCTGACAGACTGATGATGTGTTTGGTAGTGTTAACGTGAGACTGGCTCAGGGTTATTATGTAAACACATTTTTTAAACAGCAAATGATTTGGGGTTTTGAAATGCATTCTGGGGGGAAGCTCTGAATCTATTTAAAAACTCATTAATCAGATGACTGCTAATGTAAATGGTTTAATGTTTAGTTAAAGTCACTTCCTGCTGCGGTTGTTAGTTTATTCATGCATAAGGCGCACATTTGTGACTAAGATTAGAAGTGTCTGCGGTACAAAGGTACCGGGTTCCCCTCACAGATAAAACAGCTGCTGAACCTCTATAAACAGAAAGCTTTCTTTTCCTGAAGCCATGCCTCCTGTAGAACAAACCTCTCTGGGGAGACAGATCTCTGTGCAGGTGCTTACTGTATGTCACACACCTTTAGCAATGGCTATTCCTCGGAGAGACGAACAAAACAGAGCAAAACACAGCACGAGTACAGCTCATCAATCAAGAGTATCATTTCTGACTGATGCAAATTCACGATGTTAGTCCGCGACCATACGAGCCGAGGCCATGTCAGAGACAGGTGAACTACTGTTACACAGGCCACCGAGCCCTCTGCCCGTTTCCCAGGCAACACAAACACAGCAAGGCGTCTCCAGTATCAGGTTCTTCCGTCTGCAGTGTCGAGAACTAGAGTCTCTCATTAATGCCGGCCGCAGGGACTGTGGGAGACAGTCCTATTTTTTGCTTTTCACTATTGTCTCATGTTACTCATGTTTACAATGCGCCTGTTTGTGGCTGTAATTTTCAGCAGAGGTGGTCCAAAATGGTGGCAAACACCAAGATGTCTGGTGGAAAACCGAATTATATTAGCAGTTTATAATTAATAATAAAGTTTATTAAAACTAATAAACGGTAAATTATGTTATATGCCAGTTTATAAGGTATATTGACTATTAATTGTTTTTTTAGTATGCAACTGTTGCCAGGTTTGTATCTTTACATAGCCAGGGAAAACTGGTTATTTATGTATTTTTAATTGGTTCTACAACATTTACTTATTAAAGGTCCAACAAAATTCAAAATTTTGTGTTTGGATGTGATCTGCTGAGACTTTTGTGACAAAACCTGACAGAGTCCTGACCTGTTCTGTGTTTATCAACAGTCAGGTTAGTCTCCACAGAGACAGAGAGGAAGCTGGCGTGGTCTGTTTCCTGGATCCTGTCCTAAACACATCTTTGGGATTTTGTTTGTACTTCGAAATCTTTAACGTCCTATAGAATTTAAGCGACTGATCTAACCAAAAAAACTGTGTTGCTTGTGTTCCGTAATGTGTTATTTTTAAGTCTTCAAAAACTGTATAAACACAGCTCATAGTTCCTGGCCTCATGCAGATCCAGGGGTCCGTTATTCGTCACTTACTTATCTCCAATTGTCTCTGGATCCTTCCTTTGCTTCTTTCCCGAAAGGATACTTGAGTCTCATTGTACTGGGTCATGACCTCCACAAACTTCCTGGATAGCACAGTGTGCTGAGGAAACACAAGGACAGACGTTGTGCTGTAGGCATTCAAGACTGAAATCTTTTTGGATTCACAAATCAGTTTAGATGCAAATAGTTTAAAACCAGATTTTATGCGTTTAAAAATGTAATCAGTTAATATTGCAGATAAAGTTGGGAATAAGTATACAACATGGATGATATATACAAAAACATAAGCAGTATTTCCATCTTAATGTCTGTGTGCAGCTGGCAGATGGGTGTTGATGACCTTGTACAGGCAGGACACGAAATATGTGTGAGCAGTTACCAGTTTGTTTCCTGACCTGTGTTTTCTGGATCCTGAAGTCAACGGAGGATCTGTTGGCGGCATCATCTTTGGGCATGCTCTGCTCCATGGCTTCAGATAGAGAGGGTTATGATGACAACATTACACACTAACTTCAGACAATATCAGTTTTTGAAAAGGTCAGAAAGCGGTTCATGTTGCAGTTCAACTCACTTTTTAGTTTAGTTCGCACCACATTGGCATTCCCTTTGATATCGTTGGTTAGTGCAACCAGCTGATCCTTTGTTCCTACAAACACAATCAGGAAACACGTGAGATTGGGTTTGTTTATGAGGGAAAATAATTACATCTCGCTAATGACTATGGGTCTGTAAATATTGGATTTACTCTGATTTCATTTTGTCACTTGGCAACAACCCTGAGGCAATATTGCACAAAGCACAAGCCCTTTGTGTCTTTTCCATTTCTACGTCATCTACGGTCCTTTAAACACACAAACATACATGTATTTGTTTTGGCTGTTCTCAGCCTCATACACTGAAGAAGGCCAGGAACGTATTCTCGGGGGCTACTTTTTTCACACTTGTCCCCTTTATACATTCACAAGTTATTGGAATTTCTTAGGTATAGAATCTTTACATGCCACATTAATGTTCACAAACACATGAAAAGTCCCTGTTTGGTTTCTAATTGGATAAGCCAGAGCTCAAAATACAATCATCTGTGAGGTTTTGGGGTCAGAGTGGTGTGTCGCTTCCTTCACAGGTTTCCTGCCAGACAGCCATCCATTTATAAGGAGGAGGAAAGCGCAACAAAGGAAGTGAGACATCTGTTGCATGTGGCCCTAAAGTATAACTCTACCCACACAGTTCTAAGAACAACGAATTAAAGTAACAACTAAGGTAGTAAAACACTGGAAGTGAAATAGCTAAATGCTTCATTGAGGCATAAACTTACTGTCATCTGGGTGGGGTGCAGACAGGATCATGCTGTGAATCTTCCTCACCTCTTCCACTTGGAGGGCGATCTTATCAATGAGTCCTCTAACTTCTTCCACCTACATCAGCCAGTAAAAAAAGTCAAAAACTAACACTAACTCTATAATAGTGCACGTCCTGGAAGTCATAGTAGTACACACCCGTCTGAAGAACACCTCCATGAAGCCATCTCTGTCCACTGCAACTGCAACATCCTCCTCTGCTTGTGTGTTACTCTGTGCAGATAAACATGTGAGTGACTTTTCGAGTGTGTGTGTGTGTGTGTGTGTGCAGCTTGTAGTGTTTATCTGGCACGGTCCATTCAGTTGAAGTTAGCAAAAAACACTTACAGCAGTCAGCTCAGCCAGTCGATCCTTCATCACACCGATCAGCTGTTCTCCAGGTTAGGTAATTCTAGTTAAACATCCGCTGGGTCATCCTGTAAGTCTCCGCGTATAGAGTGACATTGAGCCACCGTGTCTAGGACTGATGTCCAAATAGAAAAGACATATATAAGAAAAGATCAGCTGATCCTTGAAATGCAGGCCCACATTAACAAGGTTATGAGACGACAGCCACACGAACAGGAACGCGTCACGATGAAAAGTTGCAATTCGATTCAAACTGGGTTTAAGACAAAACTGAAAAATAACTTGGATAAAACCATGGAGTGACTGATTCCGGTGTGCTATATCGATACTTGTCTCAGCACACGCGCATATGATCCGTAACAGATCCACAACACCTCTTTCCCCGGGATACGCCTCTTCTTCCACCTTCCTGTCTCACTTTCTGTGTCTGTCTCTCTCTCAGCCTCAGGGTGGAGGAGTTCCATTAAAATTCATCGAGCCGTTATGAAAGAGACGAAACTAATGCTATGCTAGAAAAAGTGTGTGAATTTTAAAACGTAGAAGAGAAGAAAATACCACCTCCAAATAATCCTATGATAACCATTTGAGACAAAACATTAATATTTTGTCATGTATGAAACCTTTTTAATCAGATGGTGATTTAATATTTTTTTTGCTTTTCCTATTACAATGTCTTTTTTGTTCCACGGCAAGTTCACCACTCCACAGTTATGTAAGAAGGTTCAATAAATAATATACAAGCACGGCTGGTTGCTTGTAGAGCTATTGTTTACCTGGCCACACAGTGGCGCTCTTTACCTTGCTATGCATGCAACTTTAATTTGGGACAATCTGGTCGTGGGCTTCTGATGAGTCCCACACCTGTGGATATCACCCAAACCATCTTTTTGAAGTTGCACAGACTGCAGTGAACTCAAGAAACGTTGAACAGTGTCGGATGTTGTGTCCAGTTTTACACATCACATGTCCCATTTGACATTTTTCTTTTTTATTTGCACTTTAACTGTGTTGTCTCATCCAATCGCGTTTACTGAATCTTCCTTTATGAGTGGTTAAAATTAAACTTATAAAACGCTGAAACGTTTATTTTACATAGCAGGCAACGCATGCAGGTCCATCAGTGCGATAACTCGATTCTGGGTCTAATTGCCTTTCAACAGACCGTTACAAAGAAACTGCCCATCCTCGGCAGCATCTCTTTTCCTCTCAGAGATCCCGGGTGTTGCCTTCTAATATAACAGAATATGCAAACTAATCGTGAAAAGAGTTACAAGACTAGCTAACATGTGCTTTTGGATCATACAGTGGAAGCCCTGATCTGATTCACTCCCCGCGCAATCTCCAATTACGCACAAACAATGCCATTTACGCACAAGTTTTACGCCCCTCCTCAGAAGATCCAAAAATGACATCACGTTTTGCAGTTCCCACGTTCAGTCCAACAACTCACTTCGCCTCCACGAAGCTTTTCTACTCCATCCAGATACGCGCACAGTAACTCAAAGAAGCCACTGCGTGTCCAATATAGGAAGATCACGGATTTTACAGCAATTGTCTGCGTGGAAGTGGAATTTGGACTTGAAATTTTATAATGACAGGGCAACTCCTGAAGTTTTTCTTCCTAACAGCAGAGCACTAAACTTAATCCTTTTTAGTTTTAGTGTTGTTATCATTATTTATTCCCATTTCCAAGTTTGGACAAATGGACTGATCAGGACTTTCTTCACCAACTTCTTGGAATAATGAGTGACTCCTCCAGGATTCATCATTATGCAGGGAATTAACTATTTTTAGAGAAGTATGCATATGATTCATTTCCCAAAAGCTATGGAATTTTATTTGCGAATTCACCTTTTTACAGCTTTTGCCTCCTGCATTAAGGTACGCTCAGAAAAAAAACACACACTCAGTAGACTTATTATCTGTTGCATAGCAGACTTTAAAAATACATTTGATTTCTTTGCAGGTTTATGCTCAAGTGGTGCAATCTGCAAAGCATCCAGGTAGTAATACATTTTGAATGGATTGTGTGTTTTTGTTTTAAATTGGTTGTGGTTAGCTGACCGTATAAAGCTACATATTAGATCTGAAACATAATTAGTGAAAACACTGTGTTTATCTGCTGCCTTCCACTGTGAGAGGATATTATAGAGTTGTTTACCGCTCTTCTCATTAATCACAATGTTCTGCAGCATAAACAACTTTTACAGCTGTTTGGTTCATTATTGTCAATCTTCAATGGACTCCGAATCCAAAAACGGAGTGCCAGGAAAATACATTTTGAGTAATGAGACTGAGCTTGATTGGAGACAAAAGGCTTTTCTGGACGCTTGTTTACGCGTGAACTCTCCGTCCAGGCCTGCAGGTGTTGGCCACAGCCTCACATTACTGGCCGCTCGACGCCGTGGACGGTATCCATGAACTGTGGGATCAGATTGGAAACAGACCAGGTTATGTTAACGGGAGTAACATAAGTATGTGCATGGCAAACAGATTTTTCACCACCCACCTTCCAGCCGCAAGAATAATGCTTTTCAACTATACCGCTGTCTTTTTTCATTTATTTTTTTATAGATGATATATCACATTATGATTTAAAATGTTTTGAAACAGAATTCTGTATTTTGGCCGTAAATGATAAAAATCTAAAAGACTGAGATTATAATTCTGCTGATTCTAATTCTTTCTTCATGTAATTTTCAACAAAGTTGTCAAAAAGTTGTAGAGGGATCAGGTATAGACTTGAGCATGATGTGTGTGTGGAGTCACTCTAATTCTCTCTGAGTGCTGCCATCGTGCACGCAACTAAGCATCACTCCGTCTCATACCTGTGCCGCACGTCCCTCACATTGTCTACCTTTTCACCTTTTGTCTTTTCTTATGTGCCTGTATTGGTGTGAATCACTGTGTTTTTTTGTCTGTTGTCTTGTCCAGCACTCAGAATCCACAACCACACTGTGCTCCCTTCTTCCCATAACTCTTCCTATGTGTATACCAATGACTCTGCCTACACTAACATTTCTGCAACAGTAGGTGAGGATCCATCACTTTCTTCTCACTCAAATTCATGTGTGCATCACCCACTGCTCTCTGTTGTCCTCTCCACATGTTGAGCTGAGCATTTTACACTTTTCTGTCTAATCATTCTGTTGTCTTCGCAACACGAGATGAGAAATGCTCTTTTAATTATGTATTATTGTTCGTAAGCTTCAGGCGAAATAGAAATGTTTATTGCCTTTTGAGTGGTTTAATAAGATACCAAGAAAGCTGTAAAACGCCCATGTTCATCAGCTGCACAACAAATTTCTTATTAGTTGACTATAAAGCGGCTTAACGGGCCTCCTAACTAGAAGACACTGCTCATTACTTTCAAATAAATTAAAGTTCGTGATGTGTGCTTTGTCGCAGACATTGTTGAAGGAATGGTCAACAAGGGAATCTTCCTGAACGGAGATAACGGTGGCACTTTTCTTCATTTTGGAAGCTACCAGAACTCTTGCATTAGTGACCCTACTTTGTGCGGCCCCGAGGGTGAGTGCACGGTGCATTGTGCATAAAATAATTTGGAATAACACAAACCATTTTCAAATTTTTCAGCTGAGGCTAAAACGGATTATTTATCATCTTCTAGGCATTACCTTCTCCTTTTTTTGGAAAAACCATGAACCAGATTCACGTTTTGCCATCGCCTCTGGAGGGAAAGTAATCTCCAATGGCTTCTCGGTCTTCACCAACCCCCATGGAGGATACGTGGAGTTTTATACTCGAGGCAACAACCACAGATGGAAGGCCAACATCAAAGTTCCAGGTACTGGGAGTGGATTTCTCTCTCCATTTCTGTATTTTCTGTCACTTACATTTTCCAAAAGCACCCATGAGGAATGTATTTTGATCTTTAAAATACCATAAGTAGTTAGTCACGTAATTGCACTCATGGTTTGGTTAACTGTAAGCAGATGAGCCACAAACAGATGATTTGGCAAATATACGTAAACTTCATAAATTCATAAATCTTTTGCTGTAGCATAAACATACTGTTAGCACAAGAAACACTGATTTCCCATTTTACGTTAAATAATGTGTGGTGATTAGAAAAGGACCTGTAAGATGAGATGTGAAACACATTAAAAGTGACCAATATTTTGAATTCCTTGCTGCTGATTAAATTTGTATTTTAATGAGATGAAATGATTTGGTAAAGTGTTTTGACAAAATGGAATAAACCATGTGAGAGTCAACATTACGTAGAACTTTAACCAATCTGTACTTTGCTCTCAAATGTCTTCTGTCATCTTTGTTTTTGGTGCGGTTACTCGAGGTTGTGTTCACGGGCGTCATAACTCAATTTGGATTCGAGAGTCCAGTTACGGGGAATCAAACGTCATCTAGTTCTCACACAGTGTGGCATGTCGAAACTTTAGGAAAAGTCTGTTGTCGTGAAGAAGTTCTCAGGCCGGTTGAGCAAACCTTGTTGTTCTCGTGCCGTGTGATCTTGTGCCTCGTGAGTGAAGCCTGAGAATATTACGGTATACAGTGAGAAATCTCTCCACATAAAGGGAGAGGATTAAAACGTGGGTCTGGGGTTTGGTTTGTGTTGCAACCACAAAAAAACACAATGTGTCTCGGTTGTTGTTCTTCTCTAGCAGATGTGTTTTCAGACAGTGAATGGGTTGTCTTTGGGGACATCCTCATCATTCTTTTACTTATTTGTTCTTTGTGTAGTAAAACTCACTGAAGGCATGACATGGGATCTTTACCATAAAAACAACCACGTCAAACTACAGTGAAAGCAATCCAGTGGATCTGGTAGAAAGTTTCCAACAAAAATGGCTAAAATTGACCACATAGAGACCATATTTAATAAAATAATGTGGTTGATCTTCAGCTCTTCACCTAAACAGTGATTACCTGTTCAGAATGTAAAATTGTCCGGCACTTTGGTTTATGAATAAATAATTTCAATTACTTTTATCTAAAAACACATTATTGTTCAAGCTCCCAGAGCCGTTAGCAGGTCTGTACATTCTTTCATGTTTAAAAAATATCATAATTTTTCTCATGAATGCAGCACCTATTTTCACCCTCTGCCTCAAACACCCTGTTTTAGCTCCTGTCTCTTTAAGGCCGCCCAGCATCCTCTGATTGGTCATCTGAGCCTCTCTTGTTGTCCATCTCTTCTTAGACTGTGTGTCTACCAAACTAGCACCTAGGCTTGCCTTAAGCAAATGTGCTACATGGTGACAAAGATATTTAAAGGAACAAAAGGCTGGACTATGGGAACGGTATTACAGGTGAAGTGTTTATGTAGAAGAGAGAAATTACATTTGGTGTTAAATATATAATATAGCCCCATCAAACAAATAGACACATAATTTGCCACACATGACGCTACTGTTTTCACAATTCAAAATAATCCACATGCACTATTAAATTTTTGATTTCCTCTCAGGGCCCTACTGGACGCACATCCTCTTCACATGGACTAAGAAGGATGGTCTAAAGGTCTACATCAATGGGACCTTCACTTGTGGTGACCCAGATGGCAGCGTCACAGAGTACTACGGGGACCCCCACCCCGACCTTGTTATTGGAACAGGCAACAACAGGGCGTACGGTCACTACGTAACAGGGGCCTTTGATGAATTTGTCATCTGGGAAAGGGCGCTTTCACCTACACAAATCTTCATGTACTACAGTGCAGCCATAGGTAGGACATCATTCTGTACTGGAAAGTATTTCCTGTAATTCTAGGACATGGCAGTTCTATTAAGAGGCTTCCTCCCGTTTCATTCAGCTCTGAGGAAACGGGTTAAAAAGCAATTTCCGTCCTTATCCTCACTGCATTCCGTCCACAGCATTCACGCATAACAAAAAGATATTAAACCTCACAAGTGTACCCCACCTCCCTATCAAGTGGCTCTTTTTGCTCAAACGTTTTCATGAGCTTTTCACCATATTAGTGCCATGGTGCACATAGTTCTGCCTTATAAGTATTTATTGCGGAGGCATGTTGAGTTGCAGGGGGCAAATCATTTTGAATTAATGTGACAGGTTACAACTTCTTAGGACAAAAACCCCAGACTCGTGTCTGTTTTTGTTCGCTTAGCTTCTTTGGTCAGTGGAGTGCCATAAATGGACAAGAAGCTGAGAATGAATGAATTTAGAAACGCAAATGTTGTATCATAGATTAGTAAATGTAAATGTAGTCTGAGATATGTTTACAGTCTGACGAAACATACCTCTCAGCTAATAATTTAAATCTCATGTTGTTCTACATATGTTCATACTGACTATAGTGAGGATGCCTCGCTCTTTGTATGTATGGTAATATTTAAAAAAAAAAAAAAAAAAAAATGTTACTGCGTACCGATAGACCTTCACACAACTATGAAACATAAAGTGCACACAGCCTAGATTTCTTCCCCAGAGTTATTACAAAAAGCAATATATTCCACAGACTATTACCAGACACATGGAGCTTGACTGTTATGGTTACAGAAAAATATTTTTACTTCTCCAGAGCACGCATATAAAATGTTATATTGAACTAAAGAAGAGCAGCTATGGTTCAGACTGAAACCTTGTATGTATGTCCATATATGGTCATTTTATAGCAGCTATAGATAGTGTTGTTGTTATTAAATGGCAGTAATGGCATGAAATGTGTCTAACCTTTGCACAGAAGCTAACGACAGAGTATTATATGGGTACTTATCCCAGTTTTGTGGAGGTTATAATCTATCTCCTTTCATGTCCAGGAATTGCAGTCACTCGTGAGCTTTATGGTGATAAAATCCAGCTGCAGCGCAGCAGCCTGCACTGGTCAGGTTTAATAAAGGACCTTATAACTAAATAATAAAAAGGCATCGCTCTCTAATCTAAAAAAAATTAAGATAAGGAATGGCTATTACAATTATTCCACTGTGTGGTTCCTAACCTATTTTAAAAGAGGCCTTTGTCTTTTCCAGGTCAGGCCATAGTTTCCGCCACGACGCCTAGAGTCTACAAAGAAGTCACTTCAACTTCACCAACAGTTGTAAGTGTGTCAGTTATGACTTTTCAGGTTTCTTTGGTCAGCAAGAGCAAATTTGAATACTAAATATACAGCATCCCCACATAAAGGAAGGAATTACCAGAAATTGTTTGGGCTAATACAAGCACACAGGTCATCACAGAGGTGAGATGATGGCCTTGATCCAATAGTTACATTTCATGTCTTACTGCTGCATTGTTTTCTTTCAATAATAAATGGAAAAGAAAAGGATATTGAGAGCACATGTGGACTCAACCTGTTTATTGAAGGGCTTTGGAGATAGAGCTGCTAAACACCACACACACAAAATGTCTTTCTGTAGGGCACCCGGGTGGAAAAGACCAACTATGAGTCACTTGTCTAAAGCGTATCCCCTGAATTCAATCACCAAACATCCTGTGTATGTTGGAACTCTGTGTTCTTTCAAATGTCGCGTCCTGATAGTAAACTAATTTGATGCCTGATGTATCGTTTCCCCAGAGAGCCACTGAAGTGAGTCCTCCTGTCATCAGCAGTGATCAAGAGGAGGTCAGAGGCTCCCAGGACCCAAATTCCATGCCAATGCTGGGCTTCCTGAAGGCACTCCCAAATAAGACCATTCCTCACAACACTGCCAACAACCTCACACAGGTCTTTGAGCGCAGTTCAACACACATGTTACAGTTGCAAAACCAGTTCACACACAGACACAGTGCTCACCCATGTGCATATGATGCAACAGTTCCATGATGTCCATTTTCTTCCACCCAGGCTTTTCTCAAAAGTGTGGAAGAAGTGCTGTCTTCTCCAGGATTACCGGAGGTAAATGGGTTCACACTGTTGTTGTGCAATTGCAGAACGTGATGTTATGTAACATATGCAATTTGGTGATCTGTTCAGACCAAACCACTTAAGGGATCCATTTTTACACTGTATATTTTTATAGTGGTGCCAGCAACAGTAACGGCACCTGGCAGCTTATCCACACAGAGTTACAGTATGCCATCAAATATTTGGACGCAAATTGAGAGTTCTGCTCTACAACACAATGTCTCAAATGTAAATTTGCTGCTTCCTGTACTGTACACTCATTCTGGCCAAATCTCAGTGCTCTCATGTTCAAACACATGGTTTTATGTGCTTAGGACAAACATGCTTGCTTTTGTTGGAGGAAGCTGAAACAGATGTTCACGTCAAACTTGGACACTAGATACAGTGTTCAGTTTATAAAAGCCTGGACACTCAGACAACACGTTTGTTGTTTTCTGTTTTTTATACTTAATGTAATTCAATTTAATACAATTTATTTAATTGTATTATTACTATTAAGCTCTTTAGACACCACATCCAGCAAATATTACAATGCAACCAAAGGGATTATGCTGTTGTACCTTCCTGATTGGTAAATGGAGACATCTTTTGAACTTTATACCTTCATGCTATACATTTCTTGTTGAAAAAACTTAAATACCCTAAGAGCTAATTTGATCCTGGATTTAATGTAAAGTAATGTAGACTAAATAGAGTGCCTCATGTCTAAATTGCGATCTGGGACCCTGGTGATAAGATGTGACACCAAGTACCAGGTTAGCATGAATCATTTCTGAACACTGGAAAGCAGCTGCTGTGAATTGGTTGTGAACATTTTCCTGTTGGGTCATTGTTGTGCAGCAGTCCACCCCTGTGGTCAGCGGTCTGATAGAGACAGTGGATAGAGTGATGGAACATATGGTGACTAACCTGGAGCCCAGCCCGAACTCTCTCATCTCCCTGGATGGAACATCGTTTGTAGCGGGTCAGTATGGTGCTAGCTCTTCATCTTGTAACTCATTGTTTGTAGTTCATGTGGACTCAGTCTTTCATCAATAGTTCTCTGATTCAGAGGACGCATGTGATGAGCAGCAGTCAACTCTGTCCCTTTTCCCTGTTATGGGTGTGGGTGTTTTCCATTTATTTTCTTATATAAAATTTTAATACGGATAATATTTAGATTGCCGCCGAGCTTGTTTGTGTCTTTTTCCCAGGAGTGTATCTGAGATAGCGTGATATCTTTGATCCGCCCTCGACAAAGCAGATCGCTCTCGTTGCTGGTGTCTCGGCTTGTTTTTCTCAACGTTTCTCACTTTTTCTGACCTGTGACCTCAACAGATTACTCGCTGATGAAATTCCCACAGAACTACAACCTTCAGCATTACCGCTTCCCCACTCAAGGCAAGAACTACATCTCCGTGCCTGGAGAGGCGTTCGCCATGCAGTGTAAGTGCAAACAGTGACACTTGATGAGTAAAGTGGAACTTTTCTATCCTGAGGATACTCAGTATTAAATAGTAGCTAGGTTGAGTGTGAACACTTCACATTAGTTGTGTACAGATTCTGCCAAGAGAAAATTGTCCAGCTGGGAGGCTGTTGTTATTGGCAAGTAATTTATTATGCTAAGATTTAAGACCACTAACACAGCATACAGTGTGGGACAGGAGTGCCCTGGGAGCTTTTGTGTGGCTTTATGGTGCGCTGTAGAAATCCAGCTATGACTTTAATGTTGGCAGTTACCCTTTTATTCAGAACAGAAAGAATGAGAGAGAGAGCACTGTTTCTCCACTTTCCTCCGTCATTAAAAAGAATGGACCCACATAGCGGAGTGAAAGCAGGAGAGCAGTAATTACAGTGGGCTTTAAAACTCTGTTTGTTTGACTCTGTGTTCAGGTCAGATTCCCTTGGCTCCACCTGGCTGCTGCACGCGCTGTGTTACCGAACAAACACAAGGAATAAACCGTTTTAATAATTCATTCAAGGACTATTATCAGAAATGGAATATTTGTTATAGCCTGACACATTAAATCCAGGATCAAATTAGCTCTTAGTTCTGGATACCTGGTTGGATTAAATGCTCCAAATGCAGGTTTTATATTCTAATTAAGTACAGAGAGGGCTACACATTGTTGTATTATTTTCTCTCTTTTGTACAAGCCTGGTAACCTCTTAGGGGGATTCTGTTGAAATATTTTTTTTTGGAAGGTTGAAAACCCTCCCGCAGCAACATTTATTTGACATCTCCAGGCTTCTGTTGTTCTAGTTAGCGGGTCTTGTACTCAAAACCTTTGAAAGGAGGAATAGGACCATTACAGATTTCCTCCAATTTTACTCTTTATCTTGCAGTACAGAAGTGGGGTCAGTCAAGCCGAGAGATTGGTCAAATCAGGGGAGGGGGACCTCCTGCTGTCCCGGTGAGGTCATGTAAATGTTTCATAAGCTTTCACATAATCCATGTGGTTTGCGGCGCTCTCTCTTTCACCCTTGTGCGAGTATAGGGCTGTCCTATTAGTCTGCCGGTGCCAGCATACGGTGACAAGGCAGCGTTAATTAACTTCCCTTCTTTGTGAGCATTTTAGCAGTGACGCTTCACATTCCCGGCACTCTGTCCATTTCTTTCATATTCAGCATCTGTATGTGGTCTCCTTTTTTTTCTCAGCTCAAACCACCATCGTTGGCCTCTTCTACCATAACATGCACAACTACTACAAAGAGATCAGCCCTGTCAAGACCAGGTAAGAGGATGAGACAACCCCCAGTGCATTGTTTGTCTCATCATCTTTGGCTTTCTGTTCTGGTGCTTCAAAAGAAAACAAGCTCAATCCTCTCTCTTTGTACTCCCTGTGTGGGAATCAGGTCCGTTGGCACCAAGGCGCCCCTGCTTCCTGACGCAAAGACCAGCTGAGGCCTGGGGCCAAAGCCTTATCTGTGCCTCTAGCCTATCTGTCATCTCACCACTCAAATGCCACTGAGTGATACACCCTGCTATTAGCCCTACACATCCCGCAACCCCCCTTCAGTTATAGTCTCACTGCTGGACCAACTTGTTCTAGTTCTGCTGCAGTGTTTATGTTTACAAATTGTGACATAACAGCAATTAAGCAACCCGTTTTTTCCACCATATTCTTCATGGAAATTAAAGTAAATACGATGCAGCACATCTGAAGATGTTTGTGAGCCTCTGCCAACCCTCTATGTGGGTGAGCTCCTTCTGTATCATGATAGAGAGATGATGCTTATGATCCCAGTGTCGCACATCAGTTGAAGGACTAATGCAGTACAGCTGGTTGTTACTCATTAAAAAGACGGAAGATCTGAGACCCATCTGAATGCCATTGCTCTGGTCCTGTGTGAAAAACACAATAAATTACATTGTTGTACGATAATTTATTGATACTACACTATTAACCGGATCACTGGAGTCTTCATAATAATTTATACAACTATTTCTTCATTTCTATCCATATACATCTATCTACTGGCTACAGAGACAGATGGGTTCAGTTTCTTTCTTTTTATATTTTTATCGGTAGTGTTGCTTCTGTTTTTTTTTTTTTTCTTCCTTTAATGTTTTACATTATCTGCGTCTTTTCTGCCATTTGTCTCTTAGGATCAATGAAGCTGTGGATTTCAAGGATCACAAAATCCAGGTAGCAAGCTGTCTAATCTCTCTGAAAGTGGAGCCTTTACCTGCCTTGTCGGTCAACCTCTCCGGATCACCACTCATACGGATTGTCCTCGCCCATGTCTTGGTAAGGATCAAGCCATAAAATGTCCTCCTTTGACTCATGTCTTTATCAGTCATTTACTTTCTTAGTGAGTCACAAATACAGGCACAGTGAGTTTCCAGTTGGCAGGCCCAGCTGTTGGGTGTGAGGCACCCACCTTATCAGAGGAAAGAGGGCCACGGTCAGAGTGTAGCTACAGAAGCCGAATCCTCCCCGTATGAAATCCATCAGGTCTATTTTTGGTGCGTAAGAAGATGAGTGTCTATCACATACTGAGGCTTGTGCAGCTGGTCATTCACCAGCACAAAGAGCAGGGCCTATTTTGGTTTTCATTAGCCTGCCTAAATTTTCCCTTGTGGAGCATGTGGCTTCCAGAGAGCAAGCTGATTATGGATATTTGAACTGCAAGCTGAGGGCGCTTTGAAAGGAACAATAACTTTCTTTTACATACAACATATTTTTCCTTCGGTGCTTTATGGCAGGGGCTTTGCCAGTTTTCCATGGGAAATGCATTTGAAACGCGTAATGAAAATTAACTTAAACATGTGTATTGCATTAGTACTTCACAGCCGTGAAGATTTTTACATTTTTTTGCACATTGATTTGAAGCCATTCTTTTCATCACAAAGAATTATGTTAATAGCCTTTTAGATGATCACATAATAGCATTAATGTGGCAGTTAACAAACCCCATCACAGTGTAGTTCTGTTTAATATACAAGTCCTCCAAGAATTCACTTTCTATTGAGGTGAATTACCAATATATTTTGTTGCCGACTTATAAAAACACAAACTCGTGCAGCTTCATGAAACCATGGCAATATTGCTTTGTTTGCCTTCATTTTCCCTGGTGAAATAAATGTTTATGCTGTAATTATTTGGCCCGCTTCCTGTGACAATGAATACTCTGTTTGTTTTAGCAGACACCATGGGAGAGGGCTTACAATCTCCTTTGTTATGGGTGTGCTGGAGATGCTCACCAGCTCTGCTGTCTATTGAGTCAAGGTGTTTCTATTTTAGTTGGATTGCCTTTGCCTCTGATGTAAGAATAAATCAGGTTTCTTACATTCTTTCCTTTCTACCCTATTAAAAATAAGTTGTTATACCTATTACTAACTCATGCTGATTGGAGCACAGCATGCCAGCACATTTCAACTTAACATAGCTCAGATGATGATTTATGCTGAGGAGCTGCTTTGTAATTTGGCAGACAACACTTTTGGCTGTGAGTGCGTCCAGAAACGGGTTGTTTTGCTATAACGGGTTTGCCGCACAGACCTGTGGTTGGATTTAGTAAAAAAGGTGACTATTTTTGGAGCTTTAATGCCTTTGGCAGCTAGTGGATATTTATCACTTCCCTTGCTTGTAGGCTGGGAGGGCAGCTCACACAGCATGTGGCAGACATTCCCTATCATTGTTTATGCTGGTCTTTACTGCCTACACAAGTTAGCTAAACCTCAACGATGTCCTCTCATGACACTTGTTCACTGAGCTAGAGTAAGTGATTTGCAGCTGACCTCTCCGTTTATAGACAAGTGCCCACCGACTTCATTAAAACCCAGAGGGGGTGCTGGCGGGCCTGAAGCAGAAATGTGTTAGCCCTCTCATCCGTCTTTTCATGCTGTCGTGGCTTCAACAAGTCCTGGGTACCTATAGTTCTGTGTCTGCTATCATGGCTCAAATCCAAATCTCATCAATTTCCTTTTTTTAATGCCTGTCAAAATAAAAACACACCACACAGTGGTTCCATAGAGTCAACAGCCTCTTCGGAGCTCTGCGTCATAGCAGGTACAACTCACTCAAGCCAAGGTCAAAGCTATGTGGTTAGTGTCTGAGTGGCCTTGCTCTGTGAATTGATGCTGTCTGAGCTCAGTGAAACAGCCCAATGAGGTCATGCCATTCCCAGCTGACTCAGACCAGAGCCGAGGTGCTGCCATCAGCCTTTATGTGGCATGGAGCGGGTTTGATACCCTGACAAGGTGTAATCGAGGCTGCCGGAGGCCCATATACTTTCTCACGCCATTCAGCCAAGGTGTTGATTGGACACTGGCTCCATCTGTGATTTATTACCGCTGTCTGACTCCGGATCAGTTTGAGAGAGTAGACTGAGAGAAGAAGAGGAGAAGAAAGAGGGTGGGAGGTATTGGGGTCTGTAGTTAAACATTAATACTTACATAAAAAGGCAGACACCTCCTCCCTGTCCCCTTCTTCCTTCAAAGCATCACACTAATGGTATGAAGGGAATGAATGGAAAGACTGATTACATGAGCAAGTCCATTTATAGGGTCAGAACTGGGAGGATTTAAAAAACAGATTTTGACAACAGTGCCTGACTTTACGGGCTTATAAAGTAGTGTGTTAGTTTGGCCGCTCCATGAGAAGGCGACAGCTGGAACGGATGGGCACCGTGCAGGTGGTCTCTACTTTATCTGTCTCTCTTATTTTATTTCATTTGTGGTACAACAAATAATTTACTTTAAAGGCATTGTTTATCGGTACATTTTATTATCCACACCACTTGTATATCTCTGGTTGTTAAATATAAGCAAGTGGCAACCTCCAGAGCTGAAAAATGAAGCCAGCACTTAAGTGTCAAAGATTGCAGTTCTTCACACGTCCACTTAAGGGTGGCTTCAGAAATCAGTCAATCCTCGATAGATGTACCTTTTGAAATGTCCAACTTTACAGCAGACGCATGTGAGAGTGAACTTTAATATAACTACACTTTAAATTTACATCAAGGCTTAAGTTATACATAATGGTTGCTTTGGGGGACAGATGGCTACCGTCAGAGGGTGCTAGCTTTTGAATTAATTGGGAATTGGTCAGCCTGATGTTGACAAGATGGTGGCAACCACAACACTGAGCCTCAAAACTGCTTCTTTTTTTTTCTCCATAAAATGAAACAGTAGAGCTATGGTTGATTATCATGGAGCATTTGTCCATTTTTCAATACAGTCAGTGAACTTGCTTAGCTTAGCTTGGCTTTGCTTAGTGTAGCATAGCTTAGCATAGCTTAACGTAGCTTAGCCTAACCTAAAGACTGCAAACAGAAGGAGAGCTGCTTGGCTCTGCCCAAAGCTAACCAAACCAAAATACACCCACCAGTACAACTAAATGTGACTTTAAGCTCCAGTATTTCACATATTAAACTAAAAAAAAAATGGTTAACAGGATGACTCAGCCTCCCCATCACCAGCCTCCAAGTGACTGTAAATAAATATATATGTTTATGACTAACATATATGTATATATATTCCATTTAGCAGGACCTCGTAGCTCCATCCCTTATTAAGAAACATGAGCATGTGTTTGGTGGCAAGTGAGTAAAGAGGTCAGTGCCCGAGAGGGAAAACGCACAGCTTGTGATTACAAAGAAGTCTAGACTTGTCGGAACTTCCTATACGTGCTGAAAATAATGGACTATTGTTCAGTAACTTTGAAAGTAAACACACTGAAGGTTATTTAGCCCTTTCTGATATGCACACCCGCAATCATTTAATCATGCAAGCCTATGCTGGTATCAGTCATTTCTGACATAACAGTAATCACTCTTTATTGCTAGTCTTTTTATAACTCTCAGCACACGCCCAGCTTAGACCTTGCGGGCAGAGACTCTCCTCCTCCTCTCCCGCTCTGCCAGCCACCCACACCCATCCACACACACCAGCACGCTCACACAAACGTCAGCCGAGTGAGCCAAAATATACTGATCAATTACAGATGGAGGTCTGGCCAATGCTATTCCTCACTTACCAAAAGACTCCTTCTGCAACTCCTCCCACTTAGCGGCCCCTTCCTATCAACAATCTAACCTCTCGACCGCCACCTCAGAGAAACCTCTCATCTGCGGTCACGGGAGTTTTTGATGTGGCTTTTTTTATTTTTTTGTCTGTTTTTGGAGAATGGATTTGTAGCTGCAAGGGGAAAAAAAGCAAGATACAGACAAAACAGAAAAAGAAGGCCTTCAAAATAAGCACTTGCTGAATTATTTTATCTTGCGTGCTGTATGTTACACACCCTAAGCTAAGCTTGGAATTGTTGTGCACAGGAGGCCAAGTCTACATCACACAAGCTTGAGATATTTAAGCACCGCACAGATTTAAAATAAAAAAAATGACAAAAAAACTCACTTTTCTCAATCAAACAAAAAAATGTATTTAAAGAAAATTAGTCATTGTCTATTTTTATTTCTTAATTGTTGTATCTTTAAACTAGTAAATTAAAAATCTTTGGGTCATATTGTTATACTTGACAAAAAATGTTTCTTTAAAAGTGTCTTTAAAAGTTCTAAACTTTGGCGAAATATTGACCCTGATGTCAAGCAACAAAATTCAAACTTGTAACTGAAATGCACATTTAATGTTTAACTTTGCGTTTCAGTTTTCTGAAACTTCTCACAAAAAAAGTTTTTCTTCTTGTAAGCTCATCAATGATATGTTTCAAAAGATGATACACAAAACAAATACATCAGCACAGGTTTTATCACTCAATATCACTCTATTCACCGTTCACTGGGAACTTTGCTTTAAAGGCCTCCCTTAGCTCACAGATGCAAATACATTCCTCAGTAAGAGGCCGTGATAGTGACCGTGGCCTCTTATGGAAGCCTGTGGCGTTAAACACACAAAAGAATTCAAGCAGAACTCTCTTTTATCATGTGAGGTTATTTCTAAAAGAAAAAACAGCACTGCAACTTCTAGTGTTGTTTGATTGTCCCCATATTTCCTCACACCCTGCGTGAATATCACCATGTCTTGTTGTTTTCTGTCGGAGGAGTCGGAGACTGAGCTGAGACCACAGCTGCACGTCTTTTTACATTTCCCCTGACAGCATGATCTCACTCAAGGCCAGTCGTGTTTTGCTGCATGGGTTCAGAATTTTACTCCGCATGCTGTATGTGGATCAACCAAAGTCCATAATCTGATCAAAAAGCCCTGATGCAACAACACGATCTGTGCTCTGTCAGAATCACATTCTCTGTCACACGCTGTAGTTTCATTTGACCTCAAGGCGGCTCAATGGACAATTATTTTTCTGCAACTCCAGGTCACTTTTTTTCTCTTTAGTGTGCTGGACTGAGTAATACTACCCCATACCTCTGTATGACTTTTCCAGACGTGCCGCAATAAAGTGTTTCCTTCCCTTACTAAATTTAACAACAGACAGTCAATGCAGCTCAGGCACATAAGAAGAAATGTGGTATTAGCTTTTAATATTGTCTTATAGTTGCGTGAAATGTGATTGGCGAGTTTTAGTCTTTTTATGGAGCCTGTTGGCTGCTGTAAAATTGATATCTATACCAAATGGTGAAAGTGCAGTCCACATCACGCCCTGTCTCTGTGTGATCTGGAATATTTGGAATATTTGAGGGCGAAAAAGAGAAGGTTTCTTCTCCCTTGCACACACACTGCTGTATAGATTTTCACAGTTTTTTAAATTTAGCACAACCAAAACCTTTTTTAGACTTATTCGCTCCTGAAATATATTTGGCTACTCTCATACTGCATAGCAATGTACCAGAGATGGAAGGAATGAGCAGGACTAATATCCGGCTCTGGAAAACTCTAGACCAGGATGCTATATCATTTATTTTATAGCTTAGACTTGATATGATTAATTTTACTTCATTATGGACCCAATTTATGACCGCTGAAGCTGAAATATATAAATACCCTTTTGGTGCCCTGCTGGTTTACTGGTTTCATTGAAGCACATTATTGCTGTTACTTGCTGTTGGTGAACACGAGGCTAAATTTGCAGTTTTTACTTCAGTGAATAATGAATTATTTTAGAAAGAAGTCTGGTCCAGTTGGCTGTTGAAGCCAGGATGATGGGTGCAGCTTTCCCCATCTATTCTTTATTTGCACTTTACTTGAGGACCAGCTGTCAACTGCTGAGATTTATATCAGCCTGGAGTTGCCTGATATCTTGGGATTTACAGAGACATATGCTGTCAGTGTTTGTTGAAGCTCTCTCAACCACAGCAAGGCTTCGGCTTTCAGCTCTGCTAGATCCGCAATACACCACGGAGGACAGAGAGGCTTGCTTTTATAGAAATTGCTGGGTTGTGTGTGTCATCTAAGGCTTATATGCTTTTGTGATGCCTGCAAGTGTTTATTTTCATCCCTCGTCATTTTACCCAAAAGGCCCAACGCAGTCATTAAAAAGCAAAAGGACAGGCTTGCTTTGGTTTAGAGGGATAAGTATCGGACAGCAGTCAGGGGTTCTCATGTTGATGTAGATGTGAATGCCTGGAAGATGTGTGTTACCATTCGCAAGCCATCAAGACATGCCACTCAGCTCTCTGAACTTCAGCATTAATATACAAAACAAAATATTGACTGACTGGCAACTTCTGCAGGGTGTTAACCACTTCTCATCACATATGAACTGAGATAGGCCTAAGAACCGTCTGAAGGATGAGCTGGTAAATCTTATTGTTAGATAATACAGGTATAGGCGCTGGTGGTAGAGCTCCAAAAACCCACCGAATGTAATGCTTAACTTGGAGTAAGTAGCAAATGATCAATTGTTATTTGAAATGAGAAAATACGTTTTTACAGTGAATTCACTAGTGACTCAGTTACAGAGTATGAAATTCACCGTAAAATTAATTCATACTAGTTTTTTGTTTCCTTATATGTGCCATCGCAGCCATATACTGTAACACTGGATTCTCATGATTGTGGCTCCATCTAATACAACTAAATAGGGGCAAAATGGGCTTAAACAACAAGTGAGTAAGAAACAATATTCATGAGTGATGCCATTAATCAAGATCAATCTATTTATTGCAGAATTTGATAATCAAAGCCACATTTCATCATGTGGTCTGGAGCCTATTTCTGTGATGTTGTATTTTGTAATAAAGAGAAAGGACGAATAACAAAGCCACATTAATGAAACACACTTCACTGCAGAGTGAAGCAGGTAAATCCAGTAAGAGTTCAAACAAAAGGGAGATACAACTAAAGAAAACAGCAATCAGAAAAAATCCCACACCAGTAGAAAAAAAAAAATCCCAATCAGCAAGGTGGGTGAAAAAAAACAACTCAAGGACAGGAAATAAAAATAACAAGAGGCTACAGGTTACGCTACAAAACAGGAAATACAACCTAAAATAAAACAAAACCCCAAACTGGAACATATGTTTAGTTTGGTTTGTAAATACTTTTTTGTCTGCCGGGCAAGGAGAGGGAGACATTAAATAGCCAAGATGATTTCTCAGTTGCTGAGTAAATGTAACAGTCCTCTACAGCTGGAGGCAAAGCAAGCGCACTTAGCTTGAGCACTGTAGCCCCACCCAAGTAAAATAAATAAATAAATGGATCGCTAGCCAACCCTGGCACGTTGTGATTATGACTCCAAAACAGTTGCGTCGCAGTTTATTGTACTTTTACCCTCCTATGGTCAAGATGTAAAATCTAGCAGTAGGCTCGTAGAGACTACTGTAAGATGTGCTTTTTGCTCTCCGCATGGATTTGAAATCTGCATTTGAAAACTAATAAACCTGTCAAATACGAAAAATGTATTGTTAAAGATATAGCTGCCAGTCTGTTTTGGCTTGTCAGCTGTATTTCAGACATTTGCAGTTTACAGAAGGTCAGATTTCACTTTTAAAGATCTCAGATGGAATCATTTAAGCTAAGTCAAGACAAGCCACGAAATTCTTGTATCATTAATCATCTATCAAAACTGCCATTACCATGTGACCTTTGTGAGCATGACTCTGAGTCTTCTTTGAATTTTTTAACTACATTTGGCTGATTAATCTACTGCACTTCACTTTTCTTCACAATTAGGTATTTTGAAGGCAGGGCAATTACTCATCATTGGATATTTTAGATGTACTTGAACTTTAGCAAATGACGTGAGTATTTAGTATAACTGTTGTGAAATCCACTGTCTACTAACAACAAGTATTATAGCTGAAGCTGTGGGTGACTGCTGGACCACGTAGGATGTTGTAACATAGAGGCACTAGAAACACCTCAACTATCAATGATTTATCAGCCTGTCTCTCTCAGACTCTTCTCCTTTATCAGCCCGCCACTCTTCATCACTCTCCTGTCACTGGCTTTCATTCTCTCATCTTCCTCTCTGTTCTGCTCTCCTTATACGAGGCTCAAAGTGATTCCCAGGGCAGTGTTTGCTGGCCTTCTGTTGTTAATAAAGAGTTGGAGCGCCAGCTGCAGTCTTGGCTGGTAGTAGCCGAGGCCTCAGGGCACTGAGGGAAACAACAGCATGCGCTCAAAACCGGGCCAGATATCCGAGTGCATTTAAATGCTCACCAGTGATTTTCAGGTTCCTGCATCTCTCCTCAGATGTCAGCCCGGAAAATGCAAGCTGGATATGGACACAAACAGATTGCTAGAGCGGAAACCTTACCAAACAGTGCTCTTTGTATGTGTGATGGTCTGTTAGTTAATGTATATTTCAGATTGTGTCTGGTGCATAACATGGCTGGCTAATGATGTAGTGTTTCCTGTGAGGCAGGGTTTACATTGTGGGCTTATTATGGATCATTAGTCTTTCTTCATTGCACAGGAACACTAAAGGTTCGGAAAGAGCAAGAGTGACATTGTAATGCAAGGCTTACAGTGTGCCAGCTGCAGTTTGTCTCTCTTCCATCTGCTTTCATTTACACCCAACAAGAATTGTAAGTTATTAAAGTCCCCAGGAGAGCAGTAAATTCACCCACAGGGTTGCTTGCAGTCCCTCAAAGCTGGCCTTTGGCTGGTGATGACGGGCCGCATTTAAGACGCTCCCATGACTTGGACCTGCCGACTCTAATGGGCCACATGAAAATCCATTGCATTCATCTCAGGGGTCACAATACTTGATGACTAAAGAGCTGCATGTGCAAAACAGACAGAATGAGAGCAGTGATTTGATTGCACAATGAAGTCAAGGTACTGTGCTATGCTTTGTAATATGAATCACGGAGCCTATGGGCCAGGAAACAGACAGCATGACTGTCAGTTTCACTCTCGCTCTCACTTTTTCCAGAAGGAAGTAGTGCAGACACAGTCCATCTAATCATATACTTATTCCGTCTGAGAGTCGGGGCTCAAAAAACGAGAAGAGGTGCGTAGCCTCTCAGTATACACCCAACCAGCCAATGGAAGTGTTGTTTTCTTCAGATGACAGATTGAGTAGGGTAGTGGTTTGACCTGAAATCAGGGCCAAGCCCCAATTACTGCATTCTTGCGCTGTAGCCATTAGCTCACTGCCTCTGGAGGCTCCCAATCTCATATTAAGGAAAGACATGGAAAAAGTGATTTATAATCAGATACGATCCGTGAAGACAGTAGGGATTAGTGCTCAGTGTATTAACCACCTTTGCTGAGTGTTGATGTGCCTTGTCTTTCCCTTAGTGAGACTACAAATCTCTTTAGTTTTACTGCATTTAAGCACCAGTTAGTTTTTTCTGCTTAGACTAACCACCATATACATTCAATAGGAAGTCAGAAAAGTTAAGCATTAAGGAAAAGACCCTGAAATAGTCTTTAAATGATTAAAGCAACAGTTTTCCAGTATCACATACTTTTTCCTTGCAATTCAAGTTCTCCTTTATTTATACAATTCCTTTCCAGACTAAAGAACAGCAGGACCAAGTACTTAATCAGAGCAACAAAGTGTTCCTCTACTGCGCATTCTTGGACTACAGGTGGGTCGATGTTTCTAATTTAAATACAGGATGCGTGTCAGTTATTCATTCAGACGTTGAACCAACAATGTTTTATTTTGCACATTCTCTGCTCAAAACTTGCCGAGCATTGGTTTAGACAAGGTGGAAAAGGTTTCCTTTTACTCAAATCAAAAACATCCAGTGTTACGTGTGTTGCCGTTTCAGCTTGTTGTAAGTTGAGCAACTGCTCTCTGTAAAAAGATGATGTTCTGACAAATGGAGCCAAAACTGTATTTAGAAGGCATAAATCATTTTAAAAGGGAGTGAGTTTTAGTTAGATTCAAAGGCTTCCTCTTCGTACTCCCCTATTCCTTGAAACTCGTGAAAAATGTGAATTATTATGCTGCCCTGTCAGATTGCCCCAGCAAAGTCAGCAAAACTATTTCTCCATGTGCCTCCCACAATGGATTATGTTGAGTGATCCCTTCTTTACTTTTTCTGATTGTCAAATTGAAGATATTTTCTCTGTAAATCATTCCCGCTTGTCATTCCTTTCAGTTCTAACGAGGGCGTGTGGTCCAATGAAGGCTGCGTGCGCTCAGATGGAAACATGACCTATTCCGTGTGTTTGTGCAACCATCTCACCAACTTTGCCATCCTCATGCAAGTCGTGCCCTTGGAGGTATGACGTTTTGGCTCCTCTTTAAAGCTGCACCCGTTTTTCAGTGTCAGGCGTTTCCTCAGGATTGGGTTCGCTGAAACTAGGCAAAAGGCAGCTCGTGGTGGGGCAGGTGGCTGTGCTGCTGGAGAAGGAAAAAGAGAAAGTGTTTCTTATTGGAGGCAAAATTAGTATATAACCTCTGCTGCAACATTTTAAAACACCTAAATCTAAAATGGCATTGGAGAGCTAGATGTGGCGCTACCATCAGCTTTACTGCCAATTTTTCACAGTGCCCGCTCATGGTACTACAACGAAAGGAATACTCTGCTGCCCAAAAAGCATTTGCACTGTGGACCACCATTGTAAAAGGAACCACAGTAAGGCTGTTGTCTTGCACTGAAAACTTGGTAAAGGATTACAGCTTAATGGAAAAAAATAATTTAGAGTTTTATATTTATATTTATGAAATATAAAACTACTAATGTGTGCATGGGCCAGTGAGATAATACTTATGTGCACGTGCAATGCAGATGCAGATCAGAGAGACTTTTTTTTTTTTTTTTTGGCAAATGTGCTCGAAAATTTTAGTTCAAGTGAATGGGTACCATTGTTGACTGTAGGCTATCCTGCTGATGTGTGGGAGGAAGCTCTGTCCCTCTACACTAGCCAAATTCAACAGTGTACTCCTCCCTCTGTATCTGTGTCACAAAATAAGTACATTTGTAGCACATGATGCTGTGGTTTACCACACTACAACCTACTAACCCTAATGGACTCTGGGACAATTTATCGTTCAGTCCCAGTGGGTCAATTTTAAGCAGGCCTGCATAGTCACACTGTAGGTTTTAATGATGGTTTTGCACAGAAATTTTCAGGACAACTATGATTAAGTTTGGTTATTTTGGGTCACTGCACAGGTCAGTGGTCTATTCCTTGAGATATAGTTTCTCAAGTGACCACAAAAACTGCCAGAAAGCAATCAGGTTAAATCCTCTGGGATGACATTCATTATTTTATACCATCTGAATACTGTCCTGCACATTATTATATTTGGATCACCTGCTTAAATATACAGCAAACCTGTGTACAAAGTCACTACATTCTCACTCTTTGTTATCCATGAGTATGTGCCATGGGAGTATGGTTAGCATCCATGATGGCTCCTTTAAATAGAAAAGCGGACCTCGTATTGCAGCTAAGTGAAGCAGTGCTGTATTTAAAGCTCAGAAGTCCATTTGATGCTATACTTTCCCTCTGCAAGTCTCTAATTAGTGGGCTGCCTCATCCCTCAACTGTGAGGGAACATCCCGCATATCCCTTTTCTGGGTCCATGTGACTCCTCTGCCCTTGTAATGACAAGGCACATGAGTAGATAGTTAATGGAGAATCAAACCCGAACCTTCAAAATAGCCTGAACTCCAAAACATCGATGCACTGAGACGTAAGCCATAGATGAGCACATGCTGAAAACCCAGTTATCACAAGCATGAACATTTTTCACATGTCAGGCTATGAAAATAGGTATTTGTCTTGCACAGGAACAACAACTTTAATTCAAAAATGGCGTGTAAACAGACAAACAATAAAATCATATAAGATAGATGTCCATAGGCTGATGAGTCAGGTTGAATTACACAGTAACTTTGAATTTTGGGATATACTGCTATGTACTGATCCAACATGAAGACCAAAATGCTTTTACTTGTTGTCTTGACCATCAATGGTCTTGTGTCTTTCCAAACAGCTCACTACTGGCCACAGGGTGGCACTGTCAACCATCGGTTACGTTGGCTGCTCAATTTCCATCTTCTGTCTTGCCATCACTCTGGTCACCTTTGCAGTCTTGTCGTGAGTATCATCAGCCAGTTACTGTTATGCAACACTTAATGGTGCTTCATATATAGTTATTGCGGTCATGATCAATGCATTTTAATTATGCTGTAATTCATCTATGGGATATATGTCTGCTGCTCCGCAGGTCAGTGAGCACCATCCGCAACCAACGCTACCACATCCATGCCAACCTGTCCTTTGCTATCCTGGTGGCTGAGATCTTACTTCTCATAAGTGCTCGCTTTGACCCGGGCACAGTAAGTACACAGTAAAGCACAACAAAACAAAAAAACATGAACATTAAAGGTGAATTTTTGATTGTAAAAGTCTGTTTTCATCCCCTGTTGCAGCTGCCCTGTAAGGTAATGGCTGTCTTACTTCACTTCTTCTTCCTGAGCGCCTTCGCCTGGATGCTGGTGGAGGGCCTCCACCTCTACAGTATGGTGGTCAAGGTGTTTGGCTCTGAGGGCAGCAAGCACTTCTACTACTACGGCATTGGCTGGGGTACGTCTGCTTGTCGTTCTTTTTCTGCAGTGTGTTAGTATTCCAGTAAAACCTTTCCTTAAGGTTATCTTTTTTTTGCCTATTACTGTTTAAATTCACCTTAAAAACTGTTTATCAAAACCACAAATGACTATGACAGTATTAAAGTGTTTCAGTACATTCCAGTATAACATTTGCTTAACTCGATCTCAGTGACCTGGAGTTGGATGGACAGATAAAATGAATCTGTGACATGCTACATTTAGCTGTAGGGGAACGCATAGTCTCTCTTTTACATGTTGAACCCATTAGTGGAAAAACGATCTCCTTTTTTATGACTTCCTTTCTTCTGGCCAGAGTAATTTTTCATTTTGTGTGGCCAGCTGCAAATTATGTGCTGGAGAGTTGTCGGACAGATAGAAGTATAGCTGTTATGCCCAAAAGTGTACACTTGTTTTGTAATTAACAGCTGTGATAGAGGCTGTTGAATATTTGAACCCTTCCTCCTTCAAAGTAAAGGTTTATTCACAGCAAAGAGTGCTAAACAACTTTGGGCTTGGTACGCCAAAAGATCTAACTAGCAGAATAAAAAGGGGTAATTTCAAGGAAGTGAGCAATTAGCAGCAAAGTAGATAAAACCACTACTGAGTGGCAGCAACTAACTGCCACAGGCTCATGCCAGTCCACTGGGCTGTGGAGTGCTTTGCTTTGATGAAAGTGGAGTTTTGATATCTTTAGTTCTGTCTCTGGCATTTTAGGTCTTTATTAAAAAGTCAAAATGAAAAATCAAGAATGCAACTTAACCACAGTCCATTAGTGCAAATTCATTTTACATTCTGTATCCTCAAACTAAATTGCAGCATACATACAGTAAATAAAATAAGACTGCGTGGACACTCATTGTTACTTGTTACCTTTTTACCTCATGGCAGGTAAATGTAGCCATGGATACTATTAGTGAATTTGTGTTTGTTTCTTTGGACCAGGTTCTCCTTTAGTGATTTGTGTGGTATCCGTAACATCAGCTCTCGACAGTTACGGTGAAGTTGACAAGTAAGTATGACCTGCGTATTAAAGTGCATACATATGTGGGAATGTGTGGAATTAATTTTGTTCCATGAAAGTTTGGTGCCAGCGCATAAAAATGACATCACCTGCAGGAGAAATTGGAAACAACTGTTTTCAACTGTTTTCAATGCTGTCTGAAAGCTTTTAGGTTAGCAGTCATACGGTCTGTCATTCTATATTTACATTACAGTATTATAGCCATTTTACATGTGGGGGAACGCAATGTAACGTCTTTGTTTTTCCTTCTTTCTTTGCTCTTGCCTCTTTGCCTTTGTTGTTTCAGCTGTTGGCTGTCACTCAAGAATGGAGCCATTTGGGCATTTGTGGCACCAGCTCTGTTTGTCATTGTGGTGAGGAATTTGCAAAAATTAGCATTTGTCACTTTTTATGCAACCTGTGTTTGCTGTATGCTATTTATTGCATTCAAAGACTGTTAAATGTATCCTCCAGGTCAACATAGGTATTCTGATATCTGTGACCAGGATCATATCTCGCATCAGCGGAGAGAATTACAAGGTTCATGGAGATGCCAATGCAGTCAAGTGAGTGTGTTTGTGTTCACAATCTCTTCTGCTAAACATGTTATCGCATTAAAAAAAATGCTAATGTAAGCATGGTTATCTCTTGGTTTGTGTTAAGGCTGACTGCAAAGGCCGTGGCTGTGCTGCTGCCTATTCTAGGCATTTCTTGGATCTTTGGTGTCCTCGCTGTCAACACACACTCTTTGCCATTCCTCTATATTTTTGCTGTGTTCAACTCATTACAAGTAAGTTCACTTCACTATGATTTATTTTATTTGTATGCCTCTTCAAATCGTTTGCAGCACATTTGTGAATTTTGTTTTTCTTCTTTAGGGTTTTTTTGTCTTCCTGTTTCATTGCCTTCTCAACTCTGAGGTATTTTGAGGCAGTCTTTTATGTTGCAGCAATTACATTTTTTGGGTGATGTCCCATGACATTTGTCTGCTGTGGCTCTACTTCATCTTGTAGGTCAGAGCCGCTTTCAAACACAAAACCAAAGTGTGGTCTCTAACCAGTAGCTCCATCCGAAACATCAATGTGAAGCCCTTCAACTCTGACATTGTGAGTGTTGACGTTAAAAGATTTGCTAACAGAAAAACAGCTCAAAAACTGCCTGAGTCTCACTCTATCTCTGCCTTACTTGTAATATAGATGAACGGAAACAAGGAGGGCATAACTCCCACCAAGATGAACACGTGGGACAAAAGCACCAACTCAGCCAACCGTATCGACCTGTCTGCCGTGTAGAACGACGGATCACAATTTCTGTCTGAAGCAAGAGAGCAGGGAGCGTATTCTCCCACTTTTCTGTTTAATGAATTGGACTCTCATCCACTCAAGTGAAAGTGATACCAAAGGAGGCGTTCTGTAGTTGAATGATAACTTCACCTTTAAAGACAAACAGACTCTTGGGACTGTGCCTGTTCTCTCATATATATAAAAAAACAACAAAACAAACAAAAAAAGGAGGAATCCATGAGTGGAATTCAGGGTATGGCAGTAATGCTCCATGTACTGGGGTGTCTCACTTTGCTGCATTTGCTTTTTTGGCCGTGAGTTGGATGACAATTTTGATACCACTTTCATGTACTGTGAAAAAAAAAAAGCACTTCTGGTAAATAAATGAGGGACTTAATCAACTATACTACTTTTTATCGACTTATACTTTCAAATGCAAACAGTTCCCATTACACTGGATGTACCTACGTTTTCACATATAAGGAGGTAAACCCAGCAGTCAGTTAGCATAGGTTGGTGCAAAGACTGCCCAAAGGTGACAAAATTCACTTACCAGCATCACATCAGGATTCTTTATTTCTTGTTTAATCAAATGTACTTAAAAACATCACAATGTGATGAGACCAAACTAGCAAGCCTAAATAAGAATGCAAAATAAGTGCTAAATTCTGCTATTTTGCTCACGTACGCGTGAGACTGGTACTGATCTTCTCATCCAACTCTCAGCAACAAAGGCAAATGAGCTTATCTGCGAACTGTTTCTTTAAATCACAGTGACATGTTTATCAAAGCCTTATGTGTCTCATCCAATAAATGAGACAGAAACAGCTTTAATTTGTGTGGAGAAAAGGAAAAAAAAAAAATGTCAGCATGTGTGGTGATAATAAATACTTTCAGTGCACGGTTGGATACAAATGCAGGATAAAACAACATGTTGTCCTTGAATGTAGTGTTAGATGTGTGCTTTAAAATGGTGACAAACTGAGTTCACCAGTTGTAACAGTATTTATAATCACAAAAGACAAATTGCAAAGTTTAGCTGGAAGAACTTCTCCAATATTCACCTTGTTCGCACAGCTTTAATCCAGATTTGAGGACAGCACAAGACCATAACCGCAGAGTAACCGAGGATGGTTTAACAGAGAATTAGACTCTTATATAATGTATTTATTTATTTTGTGATTCTTGACTCTATATCATGTCTTCACGGCTGTCAGTGGCTCACCAATCAGTATCTTTTCATGATACATTCTGTGTTTGTTTGTGTTTTCTCTGTAGAAATGAATTGACTGGCATAGTTGCAGTACCTCACATTTTATTAAGCTCCCATACGTATGTTATGCTTTCTGAAGAAAAGTAAATATTGGTTGTGTATTTAACACAATTCTGTGAAGTTTTCTTTAGCTGTTTCTTCTTACATTTTTTGTACAATAAAAGATCAAATATGTTCTATAGTATAGTCGAGGAACCCGATAAGGTTGTTTGTTTGTTTGTTTTCTTAACATACTGTGAGAATGAAGAGAGATGTCATTGTTCGACACGTCGTTGATCTTACACTGTGCCAACATTAATTTTCCTAAAACAAGATTTACTGTAAGTTGCTCATTATGTCAGATTTCAAGTTAAATATTTCAGTATCGCTGAGCTTGTAATTGGCCTTTAATGATTGTTGTCTTATGGTACTATGGTTTGTGCTTTCAGTTATCTTAATTAAAAACTGTTTATGACAATAGATTGTTGTCTTCCTTATTTTCACCCCTTTGGTGTGCGATTTAGTGGATACATGTGTTTGTGGCCAAGGGATGCATTATAAGGAAATCCACTTTTGGATGAAGAACCACGGAAAATTTCCAACATCCTGCATTAGACAGCTAAGCCAAAGAAAAGCGGATCATCAATGAAGTGTTAAAACTGTAAAAGGTTAGGTTTATTTATTCCTCAATAACATGGATTAAGTGTTCTCCTTATTTATATAAACAGATCTATTTGGTGGTAGAATGAGGTTTTAGCAGTCAAGTTTATGCAAAGTAAATTAATGTTTTACTAAGTTAAAGTCTTCTCTAAATTCTATATTATTCTTTATTGTCCATCCACTAAAATGCAACAAGAAAACACAAGAATCACAAAGCTATCTACCTAACAGAAACGGTTTTCTGAAGATCCCCATCTTATTTGAATGACTCCAGCTGCTAAAATCTTATCTCCAATTTATTAAAATGAACAGTGAGTAAAACCTGTACAGGTATGGAAACCCACAATGGGCATGAAGAGAAAATAGCATGTGCTATTATGGCAGGTGTAAACTGAGCATGTGACAGTTTTGTTGTTGTTGTGTTGTAGGTGTCATTTAGACACTGTTAGTACTAAATTGTACAATATAGCTACAAATGCCTGAAGTGTATTGGGTTAATACAGAGCCCAAGGCAGAGTGTAATAATGACTGTTTACTTTTTGAAACAATGAAAACATCAAATATCATCTTGAGGCAGAATTTGTTTCGCTAATTGAAGTCAAATTCAATTTTATTATGATGGAGCAATATTTGTTTAATTTAAATAGATCACATTTAAAAACACACTGGGCTTTCTTGGTATAGCAGTTAAAAATAAATCATAGCCTAATGAAGACACTGAATTCCGACTTTACGAGCTGTCTTTGAAGGCGCCACCATCCAACATCTGCCAGTGTGTTTGCGCATGCTCGTCATGAGACTTGACTAACTCTTGCGGATGGGTAGAAAGGTGAGGAAATAATAATATCTGAGCTCAGTGTGTAAATACAGACAGCTTGTAACAGCACTAAAGAGACTTTCAAAAGTTATCCGTTTAGAGAAAAGCGATAGGGACTCATTTGAATCGTTATAAAAGGCACAGCGGACTGCTGATATTTTGTTTACATACTGTTGTTGATATTACTACGCGCACTGTTTAACTTTTTGTGTTGACGCCAACTTCGTGATGTTGCTACCGATATTTTCCAGTGCTTTAAAGCTTGTCGCGGCTGAAGACGCCATTTTTTATCAGTGATATGGGATTTACCGGCTCGAGGAAAGCGCTGCGTCTTGGACCTGCTCGCACACGTTAACACGTTTATTTTTAATATCCATGGAGTCTGTTGGGAAGTTTGAGTTCAGCAGGAAAGACCTGATTGGTCATGGTGCCTTTGCAGTTGTGTTCAAAGGCAGACATAAAGAGGTAAATTTCACATCTGACACATATTTTAATTCATCTGGTCATTGTTGACATGTGTAATTTTGGTGTACTCATAACATATATTTATTTCTATTTTAACTCCATAAGAAACGTGACTGGGAAGTTGCTGTGAAGTGTATTAACAAGAAAAACCTTTCCAAATCTCAGTCTTTGCTTGGCAAAGAAATCAAAATATTGAAGGTAATATATAGGCTTAAGTATATTTTTCACTATTGGCAAAAGGCTGCATCGTCTGTGCACTTTTAATAAATATATTTTTTCTATCCCCTCTAGGAACTCAAACATGACAATATTGTCCGACTACTTGACTACCAGGTAAGGATGGTTTCTCCGCTATGTCTTCTGACACAAATCACCACAGACCTTTCCTTAGCAACCAGAGGAAAAAAACAGACATGCTGCCAAGTGATGCGAATGTTGACATGTTGCCGGAACGCTGAACGTCATTCGCCCATGTGCTACCAATGTGGCCGTCGGATGTTGTAGTTTTTCCATGTGACCGACGGGCCTCTAAAAGACATCGAACCTTTAAATAAATCATCAATCAAGAATGAAAATTGAGTAAATGACTGATGCACGTGCTAAAGTTTGGTTTTCCTGTAGGGCGTTAATGCCACAGCCTATATGTCATTTAATGGGTCACACGTTGGACAGGACATTAACCATTTGGTTGGATGTGAGTTTATTGTGTGTGTGCTTTCCTCTTCTCACCTAACTGACACCTGCTCGACGGCCAGAAAAAGGTTGAGTGACCCCCGTGTGTTTCTGACAGATGGCAGGGTGTAGCCAGTTAAACAATGGCTTATACAACACAGAGTCTGAGCACCGGCACATGCCAGCATGCAAGGCCAGTGACTTTAGGTTTTACAATGAGAAACAAAGCTGAGGCTGCAAAAGCTTTGTGTTAATTTAATTGGCATCTCTAAAACTTCTGTTGTCTGTTAGAGAGGCACTTATTGCGCCACATTTGCTGTAATGTGTTTTTATGCACTCTCCTCAAGTTTCACTTGAGTTCACTTAATACGCCGAGCGTACTGGCTTTAAGGTGATGATATTAAAAACGAACAAGAGAAAGCTTGCTTCGTCACTTTCCACTTTTCAAGTCAGGTGGGACTGACACTCAAAACTTATCGTCCTTTGCCTCCACCCCATATCACCTACTACTACCTGGCTATTACTGCCTTTGACTTTTTGAAATTGTCAATGAAAATGAAGTTGGGCGCTGACTTGGAAAAAGCCTCTTGGATGAGTTAATGGACTCGGTGAATGACAGAGGGTTTAACTATATACAGTTTCAGTCCCGTATGTTAGCTGTTGCCCAGAATTTCTAGAAGCTGCTGACGACAAGCCAAAAATCAGTCATCTCGATCTAAGAAATGAGCTATGACACTTGTTGTGTAACCCCGGGGAACAGCTGCTAAGGAGTTGATAGACTGTTGCTATACTGTAATTCCTCAACTCTCTCTGTATGGACTGAATGTGTTTTAAATATTTCAATATTTACTTACTTATCCATCAAACCATTTATTGAGTATTTGATTATTGTCGTAGCTGTCATGCTGATCACTTCCATTTTATCTGGTTCTATCAACAGGAAATGGGAGGATGTGTGTACCTTGTCATGGAGGTGAGCTGTGTTAGAAGTGTTTTCATGTGAAATGCAAATCACATCCAGAATTAGGCAGCATTGTCAAAGCTTCTGTTAAGCCTTGTTTTTCTTGCCTTTTCAGTATTGCAATGGAGGTGACCTGGCAGAGTACCTTCACTGTAAGTGTGATCCTAAACGTAGAAGCGCCCATCTCGCTGTGATGAAGGTGTCAAAGCAACTGTTGCATACCACTGTCGTTCTCTGTCTGTCACAGTCTGTTGCTTGTAAACATGTTTGAAGCAGCTTACTCTTGTGGTGGTACGTTGGTGTGGCTTTTAAGAGGCTTGGCTAAGCTTTTTCAGCATTTTGAAGGTATAATAGGATTTTGGCAGGGCAGTACAACCACAGAAATGAGGTTTAAATTTCCAACAGGTCAGTGGTTAAATTATCACTTATAATCAGATGCACTTAACCCAGTTAAAATGAAACCAATACAACCTGATCAAGTTTCTTTCCAGTGTTTTATCCCTGCAAATTATGTAGAAACTAGTACAAAATAAGTGGCCAAGGTTAGATCCTTTGCAGCTTGTGATGGCACCAGGTTTATGCACAAAAAAATATGACGCAGCGGAGGACATGGAGTTGAGAGTGTTTCTCAGGCTAGAGTTTCCCGTGTTGTGTCTCTGCCAAGGAGGTGCATACAGCTATTTGCAGCACAACACTCAGTCACATTTGGCAAGGTTCACGGAGCACCCACATGACCTCACCCATCTGTCACTCACTTATCCCCTATGCTCTGGTGGAAAAACACGGCAGCTTGAAATACTGGACGGACTGGGGGGGTGGAGGGGGTGACAGCCTAGATTTTAATTTCCAAATGAAGCCTTGTGAACAGAATTTTCCCCCATAAAGTGCGACAGCTCTGACACTGATGTGATTAAGGTTCTCCATGTTCACCTTACATCACCCTGGAGGTGAGAGAAAATAAATAAATTCTCTTGAGGGATCTTAAACTACAACTATTGTTGTTATTGCAAATTATTCCAGATATCTGCTGCTAACCCTGCAGTTTTTCTGTACTTGGTTCTATTATTTCTTCTTTTTTTTTTAATTCTCACTGATGCTTACTCCCTGGTTTGGCGCTACCCATGTATTTACATACAGTACTATGCAACATGGTAAACCCTCTACATATGATGCCAACATTTTCTTGCATTCCATAAGGTATGTCATTCCTCTAATTGACAGGTAAAGGCACATTAAGTGAGGACACCATCCGTGTGTTCCTGCAGCAAATAGCTCAGGCCATGAAGGTCCTGCAGAGCAAAGGCATCCTTCACAGGGACCTCAAACCCCAGAACATTTTACTCTGCCACGCCGAGGGCCGCAGGTCCAGTTCCATCAACACCAGCATTAAGATAGGTAATGACTTGCACCACTTATTCTGTACAGTATTTGAAATATACTGCTTAAAGAAGGATGCTTAAGCAAATTCATTTCTCAATGTTTTTTGGAGGGGGAGTATACTGTGTCAAACATGTCCCTCACCTTATTCCTCTCCAGCTGACTTTGGATTTGCACGTCATCTCCAGACAAACACTATGGCAGCCACGCTGTGCGGCTCTCCTATGTACATGGCAAGTATTAAGGTCTCTTACTCTGCTTTCCCGTGCCAACAAGGTGTAATGTCACAGTGTTTCTAAGCTAATCTGTCTTTGTCTGGACATAGGCTCCTGAGGTCATCATGTCCCAAAACTACGATGCCAAGGCTGATCTGTGGAGCATAGGTACTATTGTGTACCAGTGTCTGACTGGAAAAGCACCATTTCATGTGAGTGGTACTTCAAAAAGCACATGAACAGGCTAACAAAAAAAAACCTGACACCAATGTCCTTTTATATGCGTTTGCTGAATAGATTTAACAGTTGGTCAACAAACACTTGCTAATGTCTCTTACATAATCAAATAGTTTTTGCATTGGATTCTAGAAAAGGCAAACTAGCAACTATCAAAACAGAACATGAGCCTTTCCTTTCATAACATAGAACAACAACATGATCCACAACCATTAAGAAACACCTGTTGGCTGAGTAACACTCTTCCTGAGCTCCTGTGTTGTTGTTGCAAAATGCTGCAATCTCTTGAACACTAGTCAGAAATTAGCCTTGTTTACAGATGGAGGGGGGTATGTGGAAACTGCTGTGGGCCAGTTTCTCTGAACCCTGAATACACACTGTTTCACAATCCTAGCTATTACTTTCTACTGTTCACGTGGCTGCACAGATAAAACTGATGAAATGTTATTCACAGACTACCTCAGCTGTGGTTTACACACAGAAACATGTCAATGTTTTACCTTATTTTTTATTATTACTGCCTCTATTTAAACTTATGCTGTTGAAAAATAAGAAACATTCTGTTGATTGACCCTTTGTACCTATTGAGGTTATTTATGTCGAGTTTCCTTGAACGCAGTTTCTCTGAGAATGAGAGGGTCGTCTATTTCTGACGGGGCAGGTCAGGCAGTCCAAGTGAGATAAGCTCAAGGGTTAGTTTGAGGTTAGCTGGTGATGATGGTGTTTATTTTGCTGACTTAGCTTACTGGAATTCTGCTGTTCCCTGAGTGTGATCATCATATACCCACAAATGATGTGATGTCGTATGCAAAAAATCATTTGTTGAAATGCTTGTTTAAAGTAACCAGGTGCATTCATTTGTGTGTGTGTGTGTGTGTAGGCTAGTACACCACAGGAGCTCCGTCTCTTCTATGAAAGCAACAGGACCCTTTTACCAAGGTCAGTGGTCCTCTGGATGAAACCCAGAGACACACATATCACACATATATATATATATATATATATATATATATATGTATACTGTACAAACACAATACACAGTGAGAGACAGAAGTAGAGGGGTGTAAACAAGCCTCTGTCATCTCTGCACTCAGTTTGCTGATGAACGACTGACACTGACCTCCCGTGTGTTTGCACATGCGTATGTCTATATATGATTAATTTGATGTGAACTTTAGTGTGCGCGCATACATGCTCAGACACGTGCACACACTCTAAGTAAATAAGTCCCATACCTCCACTAAAAATAGTCTCGATGTGGAAGAAACTGATCCAGACACCTGACGGAACCCATCTTCTAGTCTCCATCACACACAATTGATATTTGAAAATACCAAAAACGTATACTGCTGTGTATACAGTTCTGTCTGTAGTGGAATTTACAGATGCCTTAACGAGACGTTCTCCTGACTATTTTTAATCATTTTTGAACGCCGAATCTTTGAAGAACTTGGACATGTAAAACATTCAAAGCGATTTATGGATTGTTTGCCTACTGTTTTCATGGTGTACTTTGTCCACACGTGTGTAGCTCACCGCCATGCTAATCTTTTGCAGTGATAAAGCTGGGCGATAAGACAAGCCCTGCTTTCATGTGAGGAGGCATAGTGTGTTGTTTTTTTCTGATTCTATATATAACCTGATTTGAGGTGCCAGCTAGTGGCCTGTTGGGCTATCACTTTCCACATGACCCACATAGCTCGACACAGACGAAAACACACACGCAGTCTCACTGACTGAGTCACTTGCAATGTCCGGGGGGTTTGTACTGAAGCCATAAACAAATTACATTAAAAAAATTGCAAATGTCATAGCTCTCTGCGTTCTTATGCAACAGTGACATAAATATTTAAATACTTAATATGTAAGCAACAAAATGGAAACACTAAACACACTGGAGGCACAAGTATAACATATTAGCATCCTCTCTGGGCATGAACTGCAGATTCAGATACAACACACTGTATACTGTAAATCTGCATAAAGAAATTCTTCCCACTTTTCTCCTCCAAAATTATTGTAATAAACTATTAACTTTTTTTATCAGTCCCAGCCGTACGTTATGTTTTTAGCTGCATTCTAACTAATCAAATGGATCTAAACATGAAGCCTCTGAATTTTTCCAGCGTCCCAAAGGAGACTTCAAGTAACTTAAGACACCTGCTGCTGGGGCTGCTGCAGAGAAACCACAAACAACGAATCAGCTTTGGTAAGGCTTTGCCTCTTAATACCCAGAATGGCAGAACATTAGAACAATTTCTTTCATGTAAATCTTTACATTTTCAGATGAGTTCTTCCACCATCCTTTCTTGGAGACAAGCTCATCCACAAAGAAATGTATGTACTGTTTCTTGTTTGTGTCAGTAGAGCTTAGTATCACTTAAGCTGCTGTAGCTCAGGTCCTAACACAAGCACATGTATGTTTTATGACAGCCTCGCCTGCTCCCCTGCACTCCTACCCCAGTTCTGGTTCAGGCAGCTCCTCTAGCAGCTCTTCCACATCCCAACTGGCCTCGCCTCAAGTACGTACAACGTTCTCTTCTTGACAGAAAGATGCAAAACATGTGTAAAAAATACTCAGATTGTATTGATGTGCCTGTACATAAATTTTACCAGTTTAACTTTCACGTGCTTAGCATTCCGATGGAGAGATGCACAGACTTCATCCTAAGGTGCTGTGCTCCCCTACACAAGACACCCCTGGCTACCTGCTGAAAGAAATAGCAAATCAAGACATCAGAAACACACCACCTTACACAGAAGATTATGTCATGGTGCCTGCTCAGTTTCCTAGTAAGACCCATGAGCCTCGCTGGATAGATATGTGGATTTTTGTTTCAGCTTTTTCAGCATATCTGCACAAGTAATCTGACTATTTATTTTCTGCTGTTTTCTAGGTGAGTACACATGTGAGGTGGAAGGGTCTCCCATTGACAGTTGCCTGATATACAGTGGGTGAGTTGTCACTCCTAATACCTGATCACGAATGTCATGAATAGAATTTCCAGATATGGGCTAACATGAAATTTACTTCATGACATGGATGGCACAAGTTAAGGTTCAATTTCTTTAATCACAGTTCACTATTTCTGCTTAAATGTCATTATTACACAACTACTACACGAAGCAGATATCTGTTTCATGAAAACATTTAGGCACAGTAATTACCATCCAGTGAAACTTTCAAAGATCCATTGACAGTTGAAAAAATGCAGAACACATTTGTCCAAAACTGAATCAGTATAATGTTATTTGTGCAGGAAGAACTGACAAATGTGTTTCTTTAGAGGTTCGCTGCTGGCTGAGATAGGTCCTGGAGCTTCAGGAACAACACCCCCACCTTCTCCCCTGCAACACTCACCCTCCAAGCCTGTTTGGTAAGAAAAAGGAAGGCACGTTTAGATTTTAACTTAACCAAACATCTTTGTTTGTGTACAATAAGAGGAACTAAGCATAAAGGTCATTTGAATTTGCTTTATTTTATACCGGTATTTCAGTTATGAAAGCAACAAAATCACCTCAAAAGCATCTTGCATAACTGCCCTCTCTTTTGAATCCTCTTTTAACCATGCAGCAAACCTGTCGAATTAGTTGGTCGTACATGCAGCCACTCTGTGCCCATTCCTGTCCCAACTCAGATCCAAAACTACCAGCGAATGGAGCAGAATTTGCAGCCTGCTGGCTTGCACGGCTCCACAAGGTATGTGCAGCTGTCATATCTTTGTGCCTTGCCCACGTCAGTGTCTTTCTATTGTCCGGTCTCTTCCTCTTTTGTTTAACTTTGTCTCTTATCATTCAGGGTCACATTATGTTGTGCTGGCAGCAATGAAAGCCCTTCACAGTGTGGAGGGTGTAGAGCTTTGCATCAAGGTTTTGGTGTCAATTCCCCAAAGTTGGCAACTGGAAGAAGCGGACCACAACAGCCCTCCCCGCTAGGTAGTCAACTTAATTGGTATTACTTATCTAAGGACTATTTGACCCTATTCAGACATGATCAGACATAGATTTGTTTAGGGCTATCTGTTGATGGTTACACACATGACAAAAAGCTTGTTAACCACCAGAGAGTTCAGTGAGTCAAGGTGTGAATGGTGGTGAACCATGTGATTTGTGTGAATATCACTGTATTATTAAACTGACGTCTCAGAATGAACACAGACGTAAGATATGTAGTCGATAATCTTTCTGCTTTGATCAAGCCAATAGATTGATGGCTTTGTGTCGTTCAAACAAACATGACCATTAAATGAATGCTCCTTACAGGATCGTTCAGATATGACCACACATGCAATGCGCAACACCTGGTGCTGGTTCTGACATACAGCACAAATATGCCACATGTAGTGGATTACAGGCATGGTTTTGTGATGTTATTTGATTTTTTTTCTGCAGCTTTAACGTTTGACGACTTAATAAACATAATTTACCTTTTTTCATAATATTCTAATCTCTGTGAAATGTTCTGCTTTAGTGGGAATGACCCCAAAGACCTCAAAACAGACTCTCCCACTCAGCACAAGAACTGGAATACTTGCTGGCTCTCCTGACGTGCAGACCACATCCAGCCCCAAGGTCAGCTTCTGTATAGAAATACAGTATATTAAAGAAACTGGACATCCACTACACTAAACTGCTCTTTTGTGTCAATTTATTAATGACATTTCACATTATTTCACGCAGAATTGGATGTGGAATTTTAACTGGTGCCATTTTGTATTACCTTTAATTGAAACAGCAAACGTGACATTTTACTAATTCTTCAAACTTTTTATAAAGGCAACGGCTTGTGACACAGTATTTACAGACACCTCACACAGTAGAAGTGGTTTCAAAATTTCTTTTTTGTTTTTGTTTTCAGCAGCAGGTTCAGCCAAGACTGCCAAACCGAAACAAGACAGTCCCAAACCTGCAAAGCCTTGACCCATCTCTAGCCTCTCAGTCCAAATCAACCAACAAAAAGGGCCCTTTTAAAAGGTCAAAACACTAAAATACAAATGTCTTATAATACATATTAGTTATTATAAGGCGCTAGAATGAAAGGTGAATTATTCATATGAAAATTTAACATCAGGCACCTTGAGATGTCACACACTTAAACAGGTACATCATCTGATGAATTGTTAAATGCTCACAGTGATGTCTGTGGTTACATTGATGTGCAGATCACGCAGCTCAGGCAGACTGTCTGATATGCTACTGAAGGCAGCTCACCTGTTGGAAGAAGAACGTGATGAGAGACCCAACTGTGAGAGGAGCATGGATATTCCAGGTACGAGTTCAGATTACTACAATTAAGAGTGGCCAGCTGATTCCTACTGATGCTACTTATCTGTGTTCACAGATATATATGTAACGGTTGTTGTGATAGACATACAGGACATACAGTTTTTCATATTCACATATATGTCAAATCCTCTGTATTGTGATTTCTTTTTGCAACATGCAGTAGTTATTTTTTGCATGTGTGTGCTACAATGTACATGGCATTTACTAGACTACAGTATGGTTAAACTGGGCTACATTATCAAATACCCATATGACTTAAACTCGTTTGTTTTGTTGTTGTTGTTCCTACAGCTCCACCTACTGGAGGCTACAGGGTTTCTCCGTGCTCAGAAAGCCCACCTCCAGCAATCTTCACTATGGGGTCTCCATTCAATGGAAACACTCCACCTGATACTATGGTATCCAGGACTGTCTCGGGTTGGTGTTCTCACTATCCTTCATTTCCCCCCATTATTTTAGATAGTTCCTTAATTAAATGCATTTGTGAGTGATCCAGTGAGGGTGGGTTTTATAATACACTGCTTTAGAGCACTTATGAAAATTAAATAAGGTGTACACTTCTACTTTCTGGAAAGCACAATAAAAGTACAGAGCATCTTTGTTAACCAAGTGATCTTTTGCTTACATGTGGTTTCATGTGTTACAGGTTTAGATTTTAATGGTTTTCATTCAGTATATTAAATATCAGCTGATCAGGTTAAGTTGAAATTGCATTTTGTCTTAAATGCAGGTTCCCCCAGCTACATAAACTCTGCCTGGCTACTTAACAGTCGCATTCTCCAAAGAGGAAGTCCTAGAAACAGCGAGACTGAAGCCATGGATGCGATTCCACACAGCAGTCTGATTTTTCACCCTCCTGAGCTCCCTGAAGATACACTGATGGAGGTAGAGTCAAATACTCATGGTACTGGGTGGTAAATCCTCCAGGTTGTTATAAGAATAAAGTATATTGGCATATGAACATTGTAGATGGGATTAAAGTCCACATGAACAGTATTGACAGCATTTTAATGTATTCTTTTCATAGGAGGCTCATACAGATGCTCTAAGTGACCTGCGTTTTACCTTGGCTTTTGTCCACTGCATCATGGAACTTGCCTCTTCCAAGGATCCAGGCCTGGATGCTATCAGCTGTCCTGATGTTTCCTTTCTAGAGCAGAGCTCGGTAACGGATCAGATCAGCCTTCTGAGTAAAGAGTGGAGGTGAGAGGCATTAGGGTTCTTACATTATCTCAACACTTACATTAGCTTCCTTTGTTCAAAAATCCTTTTGGAAATGACTTGTGTTTCTTTTGTGATTTTATTCAGCTTTGCAGAGCAGTTAGTGTTGTACATGAAGGCGGAAGAGTTTCTGTCATCAGCATTACATGCCGCTAAAGAAAACATTAAACAAGGCCAACTCCGTCCCTCTGCTACAGTCAAGCAAGGTGAGACCAATGAAGTTTGGTATGGAATGTCAAGTATTCAACTTTTGAAGACATGAAAGGTGTCTATTAGATGTTTGTAGTCCTCTAAGAACCACTTTTAGGTATTGTAATTGAGAAACTGAATTGCAGCTTTCAGGTGTTTCTAGCATCTAACAAGTACTTAATGATCAATCACTTTGAGATTTCAATAACAATAAAAGTAGTTTTTTGTTTTGTTTTTTAAATCCAGCTGCATGCCCCCAGACTGTTACCATTTGTAGCATGATTACAAGTGCCTACTGTGAAAAAGTCTGTTATGCACACAATAATACACATTAATAAAGTAAACTGTGAACACAATTTATCAAATATCTGAAATATCTGTTTGTAAAACCAGACATTGTGATGTGTTTTGGTTTATAATATTATTAGCTAACAATACAGTGTCTTTTGTATTTATTTATTTTTGCAGTTATCAGGAAGCTAAATGAATTGTACAAGAACTGTGTAACATACTGCCGCTCCCTCAACAATCGGCTACAGACCTTCTTGCTTGACAAACAGAAGCTTATGGATCGCTTCAATGCACTCTCAGCGGAGAAGCTCATCTATGGCCACACCGTGCACATGGTGAGCTCAGTTTACAGCAGGGGGTGCTCATGCTCGCATAGCAAATTCTTTCCTGTATATTTATATCAAGTAAGTATCTCCACCGCAGGATTTTAAATGTGTGTGTTTTTGCCGAATTCAGGTACAGTCTGCTGCTTTAGATGAGATGTTCCACTGTGGCACAGCGTCAGTCCAGCGTTACCATAAGGCCCTTCTGCTAATGGAAGGTCTGGCCCGAAACCTCTCGGAGCAAAAGGACATAGACAACATAGATAAATGTATGTGAAAGAATTACATACAAACAACACAATGTTAATTTAAAAAGAGGCAGAATCACGCCACATATTGAATGTATTTCCCATGTGGTCATTTATTTATTTATTTATTTATTTTGTCGATCTCTTCAGGTAAGAAGTGTATTGAGCAACGCCTGTCAGCTCTGCAGACATAGCAGTGAGCTCTACAACAGCATCCATAGCAACTGCATTATCTTGCTTCATCCATGTCCCCTCATTGTAGATGGATCCTCCAACACACAAGCACTTTGATCTCTCTTAAGGGAAATGACCATTGGAGCATCCGCTCTTATCCCACCACCCAGTCTGTAATTTTGTCTGTAAATGCACAAAAATGACTAGATGTCCTGTTTTGGACACATTCTTGAAGACAGACTTAATGATGATTGTTTGAATACTGATCAGGTAAATTGTTCTCAGTATTTGCTTTGTTTTGTTACAGACTTAACAGTAGAGTGATTCAGTGTTTTGCACATAGAATCATCTGATAAATGTACAAGTGATTCTAAATGTGTTATACTTGAAACAAACATTATTTAGTTGTTTTCTGTGTTTGAAACCACTGTGTGAAAATGTTTGCCCGTCAACAGGAGGAGAATATTTCGGATGAGATGACCAAATATTGCCAATGTGTAGCAATACTAGTGACACTGTGCCTGTTTTTGTACATTATTCATCATAGCAGATTGGTGAGTGTAAAGGTTATCAAAGTATGCTTTGTCCTCAAAGAGAATGTTCGCTATTATGAATGCTGGTCTTACAGTCATACAGACTTATACCACTGTAGAGTGCACTAAGTATGTTTTTACATTTGAATAAGATTTTAGCCCTTCCGTGGGTAGTGCTGTACTCAGTCATGAGGTACTTTAAGCAAACGCATGCATAAATGTGTCTGTATTTGTGTGTATGTGTGCACATTAGTTTTGTTGTTTTTGTCTTAAATTTTTAGCTTTGCAAATTTTGCCTTTACATTGTATCTAATGTTTGCCTGATAGGACACTAGGTTGTTTCAATTACATATTCAAATTTTTGTGAAAATGTGTGTTAAATGAGGAGTTTGTTCGAATTGATCCAACTGCCTTTTGTATTTAAACTTTTAGACTACCGGTCAAATTTGCCAGAATGACTTGACAGTGTGTGAACAAAATAAATTGTTTATTTATTATCAGAACTGCGTCTTCCCAAGTCTGTCCGTGTGCATGCTAAAGGAATTTTAGTTAAATTATCATTTTGATGTGAAGCATGACAGATACCTTAGCCTAGTCCTTAAATCCAATATATTAGAGAACTTATACATTTCTTAGAATTAAATTCACAATCATTACACCTCTGAATTAACTATACGGATTTAGGGTTATTTTACATCATTTTCTTATTAATATAACCCATGGACGTTATTTATTAAAGCTTACGTCATCTTTTCAAACCTCTTCCTGGAATTAGTACGACATCCGGGTCACGGAGAAGGTTGCCGCGGTCGCCATGTTGCTGAATGAAATTATCCTAGCTCCAAAACATTGAATAGCGGTTAGCAATATCAATATTTTATTTTTCGCGGATTAACAATTGTTGCGGCATGTGACATATTGTAAATATGACTTAGGACTTACGAAACTACCACACAACCCCCATTCCCTGTAAGTAACACCGCTTAATTGATAAATGTATTTATTTATTTTCAATTGGCCTGCTAGCAAAAACAAGCTAAGTGCTAGCATCAGCTAGCACGCGTCCCGTAGAGAGGGTAATTGTTATTTGCTGAAACAACACAGGCAGTATTTTTGCAGATGATTTAGTTTCTTATTTACTGTCATTTTTGGTATATTCGTCTGTGTTTGACCTAGCCATTTGACTGTACCTAACTATTCAGACAATTGCATGTGTTGTCTTTTTCAAATGCTACTAGCTAGCGTTAGCTAGCGTTAGCTAACGTTACGCCCCGTAAACTGGAAGTGGGGGCGAACGGTAACGTCGTAGCAAGCGATGTAAATTAATGCCAGTACCTTCACATTTTTGTTGTTACTGTTGGTTATAGATATGATGTTATGTTGTCAAACCTACTGGTCTATTACCTACTCGCGAATGTCTAAATTGTGTAATTTAAGCATAAATAATAAGCTAATTGTATCAGTCCAATCACCGGTACCAGTAGCGTTAATGTATATCACCTTTGTTTGAAATGCATCTTGGCTTTGGATAATTGAGTGATAAAGTACATCATTACTGTCGTTTTTATTAGATGTTTATAGCCATCTACCGGTGGCAATTTAAATACTTAAGCTACACAACTTAAAAAACATATTAGTTTAGCTGTATTGCGTTAAAAATGCACGTTACTGATTAACTGAGATGTTTGCTCTGTATCGGTAACCATCTCTAAATACCAGCATTTTTATATTTATAAATAAGTGAGTGTTAATACATTTGAAATGTGTATATGTTAACAGTTTGTTACATTTAACAATTTAACACAAGAAATACGTGATATGGAGAAAATCCCTTTACAGTAGGCTGTTGGAGATGATCACAATAGTTTAGTTAATTGATACATGAGAAATAGATTGTAGTATGTAGTAACCAGACGGTATTATTCAGTAAATTGCATATCTGACAGTTCAAAGAGCAACAATAATAATTTACACAAACAAGAAAAAATTGCATATGATAATTAAACATGGCCAAAAAGCATTGTTCATAAAGAAGTTCAGTTAATCCTGTTACAATGCACAACTGAAGTGATAAAGATCTGTGACTATATTTGTGTCACCCTAAGTAATTAGAAATCACTTAATGTTGTACTTTTATGTGTCCTCTCCACAGATTGTATTGAGACATAGAAACAGTGTCACGCAATGCACCATGGAAGTGGATCACAGAATATGCAACGACAGCTCCAAAAATCCAAGTCTGTCAGTGGGTCAGAGGCAGAGGGGGAGCAACAGCAGCCACCCATGGCAGTTACGCAGCAGCAAGCCACTATTAATCACCCTCAGTCTCCTGTGACCACCTTTACTTCTGCTGCCAGCCCTTCAGCCCCCCAGTCACCAAATTATCAGATTATCATGAGTCGTAGCCCTGTTGCTGCTCAGAACGTAAACATCACATTACAAAATGTGGGACAGCAGATCACCCTAACCCCAGTTCCCATCCAGAACCCAGCATCCCCAGGATTTCAGCATACAGCACCTCAGTGGAGATTTGATCCTAACCAGAACCCATACATCCAGGTCACCTCACCTGTGCCCCAGTCCCTGCAACCCCAAAGTCCCACCCAGCATAGCCCAGTCCCCCTGCAAGGTGTGACAAGGCCTGGGGCACCTGCAACAGCCTTAGGTGTGTGTGGACAGAGTCCAACACGATTTGTTGACGCTGGCATGTTAGTGCGGCAGATCAGTTTAGGGAGTCCATCTGGCAGTAGTCACTTTGTTTACCAGGAGGGGGCAGGTCTGGCCCAGATTGCCCAAGCCACACCTGGTCAGGTACAGCTGGCCTCTCCAGGGGCACCGGGATCTGTGAGGGAACGTCGGCTTTCTCAGCCTCATTCACAGACTGGAGGCACCATCCACCACCATGGATCTCAAAGTCCTGTGGCCAGCGGTACCGCTCTGCCCACTCTGAGCAGCCCTGGTCATATCACCACCTCCAACCTACCTCCACAGATCAGCAGTATCATTCAAGGACAGTTGGCACGACCTATGATATTTGAGAAGACAGCACAGGGTGTGGTTACTGGAGTAGGAACCACAGCCACAGCAACATTCAGTATACCCTCCTCCATTCCACCCTCCAGCCCATCCCTCACCAGTCCACCACAAGGGATCCTCAACAACCCCCTTGCCACAAATGTTACTGTGGGCACTATGAAGAAGCACGTTGCCAAGAAGTTGGAAGAAATTGCTCCTTCTACTCCAGAGATTGCCCAGTTGAGAAAACAATGTATGGAGCACCACACCAAGAAGATGGAGAGCTTGAAAGAAGTGTTCAAAGAATATTTGATAGAACTTTTCTTTCTGCAGCACCTTCAAGGGAATATGATGGACTATCTAGCTTTTAAGAAGAAGCCTTGTGTTCCCTTGTATACGTACTTGAGACAAAACGACTTGGACCTTGAAGATGAAGAGGAAGAAGAAGAACAGTCTGAGGTCATTAATGATGAGGTATAACACTGGCCCCTTAGTGTGCGATCACTTAAAAACGTTGCTGTGTTACTGAAAACTGTACATTCATTTCATTCAGTGAATATTTTGCCTCTTTCAAATCTACGTCTTTTTCAGGTAAAGGTTGTTACTGGAAAGGATGGCCAAGCAGTGACACCAGTTGCCATAGCAACACAGCTTCCTCCCAATGTTTCTGCAGCATTCTCCACTCAGCAGCAGTTTCAGGTGATAGAGGCAAATTTGTTTTAAGCACTTATTGCAATAAAAATATCCAAGTTCTTCCTTAAGTTCTATTTGAGAATCACTTGCAGCAAAAAATATCCCACTGATTCCTTTAGAGGTTGGTTTTGCAGGGACACCAAGGGGCAGCTTCTGGCACAATTACAAACCCTGGAGACATGGATGCCTTTAAGAGGCAACAAGCTATGGCTCAAGCAGGTAGGGCAAGGATCGTAGACTCCTGTCTCTCTTTTGTTGCTTTGTTTCCTCCCCGTTTGCTTTGTTTTCTGTTTGTTTTCTTTTCTCCCTCTAATTGCTTCTGCTTTTAGATATTTGGCATCCTGTACTAGCGCTGTGTTGAAGTCTTAAACCGAGGATGGAGAGGTGACCTGTAAGGTCTTCAGAAGGTCATTGCTCTGTGCCGAGTGCTTTTTTTTGCGTTATGAGGGTATTGTGTGTTTTAAATCCCAGATCAGGCTAAGAGGCCCCGGATTGACGTTGGTCGCCATGGGCTGATTTTCCAGCATCCTGGTGTAGCTCCTTTAGGATCACCTGGCGTTCCACTCCAGCAACTTATGCCAACTGCGCAAGGTAGGAGTGCTACTACCAGGCCGTTCTGTGTTCTGTTCGATGCTGCTGGACCTATGCCCTTCCCCAGACTAAGGAGATTATAAAAAGTGAATCACAACATCCATCTTCTACAAACTTGAAGCAGCATCAACAAACAGATCTTCACCCATCTGCTGGATTTCTCAGCAGTCTACAGGAAGTTCAGGCTTAGCTGTGCCAGCAACCGTTCTGACTTTCATGATAAATGGGGAAGAAGACAAGCCAATTCTGAAGAAGAGTAGCCACTCAGTGGGAAGATGCCATGTCTTATGATTTCCTTTTTTTGATTTAACTATTGTTCACCCGTCGTCATTCATCTCTTCTTTTCTGAAGTGTGTTCCTGTTAGTCGTCTTTATTTGGACTGACCTACCCGTGCTGATGGATTTTCATCAAATTTGGAGGTGGATCACAGAAAGTGAGATCCCTGTGGGAATGAATTCACTTTCCAATGGGTTTTGCTTGTTTCCCATTTTATGAATCCACAAGTCATGCTTCCTTTTGGTTTCTCATCGTCATTCCCTCACAAGTCTTTCCTTCTGCGATTGTCCGTCACAGCACCATCAACAAGGATTCAAAATCATCAGTCATCAGTCTTCAAGATGTCTTTATTTCATGTTCACATTTAGTTGATTTTCGTCCATGTTATTTCACAACATTTTGTTCTGACTTGGCTTCTTTCCCTCAGTCTAAGTAGGAGGGGAATCATTTGGAGAAGTTGTGTTCACGGCACAGGTTTTTGCGATTGTGGTGGTGTGGGTGTGTCAGGGCCAGGTGTTGATGGCGTCTAGGCAAGGTGGTGTGGCGTGCAGGGAGGTAAGGCAGGTGCTGCTTTAGTGTGCACAGCTCCGCTCAGGCCTGCTGTCTGCAAGACCCCATGTGTGTCCTTTTGCTCACCTTTGTGCTTTGTTGCTATGTGAGGCATCCAGATGCCGTGATTCCGCTAGAATGACATCGCTTCATGCATGCCAAACATATGGTGTTTTTGTGAGTGTCCGCTCTGTAGTTTTATTTCCCCTTTTCCTCCCTGTCTCTTTATTTTTAAAATTCCCTTTTTTCATTTTCTTTGTAACATTTCTGTTTCTTCTCTAAGACCTCTCTTGTTGCATGTGTAATTTTTGATGTTTTTAACCTCATTCTCTCAACATTTGAAATGCAATATTTTGGTTTTGCATTAATCAAAGTAGTATTTTATTTGAGAGACATGTAGATCCTCATATTGATTTCATTTCTTCTGTAATCATTTTGCTGTATCAGTTTCATTAGTTTCTGCTCTGGTCATCAAAGTAGTACACTACTCTTGATAAATACCATACATCTATTTCAATAAGGGATGGTTCTAAGGAGCTCCAAGAGCTACAGCCCAAACAGAACAATTTTATTATACTTATTTCAATTTAATATATCCAACAACTTTCAAAAGGGGTCTCTCAAAATAATAGGAACTTAATACTTAATTGAAAATCCCAAAAGACTTGTATAAAACACTTCACCGTTGGAGACATGATTTTCAACTTGATTTTTTTTACCTCTTGTCTCTCTCTTGGTTTCTATACCGCCCTTTTTCCTATACTTTGGTTACTTTATGTACAGGTGGGATGCCGCCTACTCCTCAAGCTGTTCAGATTGCAGGGCAAAAACAAAACCAGCAACAGTACGACCCATCCAAAGGACCTCCAGTGCAGAATGCAGCCAGCCTGCACACCCCTCCTCCCCAGCTGCCTGGCAGGTTGCCTCAAGGTGCTCTCCCTATTGCAGGGCTGCCCATAACACTGTCTCAGCAGGCTCAGTTGGTGGAGAATACAACTCAGCCTAATGGTCAGCTCCAGGCACAGGTTAAAATGCAGGCAGGTGGGCCTGTCCTCGCCACTATCAATCCCCACACACAGCTCCAGGCACAACTGCAGCAGCAGATGCAGCCGGGTCTTCACCTTCAACTGCAGCCACAGCAGCAACAATCCCAGGCCATTCTACAGTCAGGACAAGCGGTCAGTCTAAATGAAACTATATATGTATTGATGATACAGTAATTGTCTCATATTAAGAATAATTTCTTTCTTCTCCCATAGACGGTGGCACTTGCTCGTCCTGGTACAGAGCAGAACCAGCCAATTCAGAGGATTATGACCAATTCCGTATCAGTGACCTCTGTGTCTTCTGCTCCTCTCTCTGCTCCCAACTCTACTCAAACACCCCATAATGCAAGTCCTCTCCGACCTCTTGGCTCTAACATCAACACAAGCACACAGTCTAAACTGACTGGAACCAATGGCATATCTGCAGTCAAAATGGCTGGCTTTGGCCAAAGTATGACCATGCAGTCCTCACAGGAGGGCTCTCAAGATAAGCATGTTGAGCAGGCCAAGTTGGTGAGTTACCTAAGCATTAGTTTGCATTAGTACATTAGCTTGCATAGAGATATATATATAGAGAGAAAAGCAAATTATTAAAAGTCATGTTTGTAATGGAGGCAATGCCTTCAAGTTTCATTATCATACTTAATGTCCCTTGCCCCTCAGATGGCCCCTACCATCTGATTTTGGTGTTTGGTTTTTTTTGTTTTGTTTTTCCTTACTGAAAGCAAAGATAATATTTGCTTCTTCCTCATAGTTTTAATGGCGTTTGTTACGTTTGAATAAGAACAAATTAGATAAGGATGGCTATTTTCAATTTATGTTCTAATGTCACATGCTGTTCTTATTTCCCAGGAGAGTCAAGTGCATCAACGTATCTCTGAGTTGAGGAAGGAGGGCCAGTGGTCTGCCAGTAGGCTTCCTAAGCTTGTGGAAGCTTCACGTCCAAAATCCCACTGGGACTACCTCCTAGAGGAGATGCAGTGGATGGCAGCTGACTTTGCCCAGGAGAGGAGATGGAAGGAGGCTGCAGCTAAAAAGGTATGCCAGATGTAATAATTCCCAGAGAGTTATGTGAAATTACAGATTGACACAACAAAAGGAACCGTCACTGTAGGAATTGATGTCTTGTTGAATTAAAATTGTCTTATGTGTCTCAGCTTGTTCGCACATGCGCCCGTTACCATCGAGAGAAGAAAAAAAGTGAGGAGAGATCGGAGAAAGAAAGGGAAATTCATCTTCGTCACATTGCCAGCACAATTGCCCGAGAGGTGGAATTCTTCTGGTCAAACATTGAACAGGTGTGTATGATTGTTTATTCATCTGTCCTATTTCTGGATATGTCATATTTTATGAACCAATCTGAATGACATACTTTTTTGTCAGGTTGTGGAAATTAAACTCCAGTTTGAAATTTACGAGAAGAGGCTTAAAGCGCTTAGCTTGCAAAAAGCCTCAGTCAAAGGTACGTCCCACATAGCACTGAAAATTAAACACAATATTATAACTCTGATTGTGGCTTTTGCTATTACATCAATTGGTCAAATCTGAACTATATTATATTTTATTGATAAGCAGATTGTATTGAACTTACTTTACTTGCCTTACAGTATCTGGTCATTCGCCAGGAGAAAAAACTGATAAAGAAGTAAGTGCTACACCGACATGCAGTTGAGTGAATGTAAAAGCACATTTTGTATCTTACATTTATTTTTGTATGTCGCTTTTTCATATTATAGGAGGCCACTCCATCAAGAAAAAGAAAATCAAGTTTGTCTTTGGTTGATGAAGATGGTATGTGTCAAACAATCAAGCTTTATGTAGCAAAATGGCAATAATGAAATGGATGGATTTTTAACAATTGTCTTTACTTTTAGTTATAGATGAAGAGAGCACTATAGAGGAACAGGAAGGCATGGAAGGGGAAGCAGACCACAAAGCGGAGTTGGTTGACCTTGCTAAAGATGGTACTTACTTTGAATCCAAAAAAGTTTCACAGACATACTTACTTTGAATTTTTCTATCCCAGTATGCCAGTTTTATTTTGTTTTCAAGCCATTGTCCAAGCCAGATCCCTGAAAAAACCCTTTGGTCTTCGATTGGCCATATAAATGTCTAGATAGATCTAGTATAGGTACATAGATAGATAGATAGATAGATAGATACATAGATACATATATAGATAACTTTATTGATTGACATCACCATTGCATACAGCATTGTCAGACATACATGTACACGAACTATTGACCCCCCCCCCCCTTTTTTTCCCCCAAGTGAATGGACAGACAGAGAGCATGCAGGAGGGTAGCACGAGGGTTAAAAGATTCAGGGCTACTAGTGCGAGCATAGATTTGGTTGAATTGTTTAGCCACAAATATTTCTATTTGTGGAAAGTAAACTTGTACTGGCTCAAAATGACATTTGTACATAATATTATACTCCACTGTTCCTTGTAATGTTAAACGCACATCATGTATTTATATTTTAATGTTATTTCTACATTTTTATAGTTTTTGTTTGCTTAGTTGTACCACAGTAACTTGTCTCGATGTTTGTATTGCTTACTCAAATGTTGCTGTATTTGGTTTATAGCGGAGATGCCTCTGGATGCGTTGATGAAACAATATGCTGGAGCTTATGCAGATAGCTTTGAGTGGCCTCAGCCTAGTCCTCACAGTGATGAAGATGAAATGGAAGAGACTGAAGGTGCCTCCGCAACTGAAAAATGTAACATCTCTTGTTCAATCTAATCTTAGGGAATTATCTTTAAAATTGTTTATATATTTCATTCTGCAGATGTGGAGTGTCCTGTAGGAAGTCCACCTGAGGCAGTGTTGATTGACTCCCTGCTTAGTGTGGACCAATATCGTGGTGCTGACAAAGCTACTTCTTCTGATTCTGATGGGAAACCTGGCAGAGATATAGCTGAAGTGGCTGCTTCCACAGAACTTATTCTGCCCAAGGGCACCTTCAGAACAACTTCATCAGTAAGACACACTTAAACTCAAACCCATACTAACAACAAGCATTTTACAGTTTTTAACTGGTCTTTTATTTCACTAGACCCGTAGCCCAGCTCCTTTTTTGTTGCATGGATCGCTGCGAGAGTATCAGCAAATTGGTGTGGACTGGCTCGTAAACCTTTACAAGAAGCACCTCAATGGCATCTTAGCTGATGAGACGGGCCTTGGCAAGACTGTACAGACAGTAGCCTATATGGCCCACTTAGCTGGCCAAGAGGGTATGTGTCAATACAAAGATATACATTTATTTCATAGTGCACGTTCTTGTCTAAAAAATTAAATGCCATAATGATATTATGCTCCGGGCTACAGGTATCTGGGGACCCCACCTTATTGTTGTAAGGTCATGCAAGTTGCTAAGTTGGGAGGTGGAGTTCAAACGATGGTGTCCTGGCCTTAAGATCCTCCTGTACCTTGGCAACAGAAAGGAGCGGAGATTGAAGAGAATGGTGATTTTGTAGTATTTACAGGCGTACTTTTAACATTCACTTTTTTTTTTTAATTATGAAAAAACTGTAATAACATATCTCCTACAGTGGTGGGGGGAGGCCAACAGCTTCCATGTATGTGTGACATCGTATAAACTGCTGATGAAAGACCAGAGCCATTTTCTGAAGAGAAGGTGGAGACATCTGGTTCTGGATGAGGTGCAACTCATCAAAAACATGAAGGAGAAACACTGGGAAACCATCTTTGCTCTCAGAAGGTGAGTTGAACAGTACATTATTTTAAGTTTGTTTTAAATACAGTTTAATTTGTAACCTGTAATGTCAGTCATAGTTTTGTGTATGTGCAATTAGTTTTGGGCAAATTATTTGAGATCACTTGTATGTGAGGTTTCTGTCTATCTGTCTATAAAATCATTTAATATCCTGCTGCGTGCTTTTAACAAGGCTGAGTTTACTGAGTGAGATATCTCTGTGTATCTTCCAGTGAGCAGAGGGTTCTCCTCATCAACACTCCTCTACAGAATACTCTCAAGGAGCTGTGGACCATGATCCATTTCCTTTTGCCAGGAATCACCAGGCCCTTCTCTGACTTTCCTGTGAAGGCAGGCACAGATCAGAACCAGGACTACTGCCACAAACTGGTCATCCGCCTGCATAGGGTCAGTATAGCACCAGTGAACTAGGATTAATTTGCCTCACCTGTGATGCTTAAATGCACATTACATAAAAAACAAAAATTTTAATCTGAACTATAGATGATTCAACCCTTCATCCTGAGGCGCTCCAAAAGGGACGTGGAGAAACAGCTGCCCAAGAAATATGAGCACATCCTGAAGTGCCGTCTCTCTGGCAGACAGAAGAGCCTTTATGAGGATATCCTCACGCAACCAGGGTGAGATGTTTGCTCCACGCAGATATGTTTATTCCCGAGTTAAGTTTTCCCCTGAAATGAGAGTCATCTTGATAATTACAGTTAATGAATTAGAATTGCACAATATGCTTTGAACACCTAACCCAGGATTCACTAGATCCATGAAAAGGCCACTGTGGCTGCAGGTTTTCATTCCAACCATGCAGCACCCTTACAGTGGGTATGGCTGGCAAGTTTTTGTTCCAATCAAGCAATAGGACACCTGAACTGACTGTGTGAAGACAGTTCAGTTAATTGATTGAGCCAAGTCAGGTGTGCTGCTGCATGGTTGGAATGAAAACCTGCAGCCACAGTGGCCCTTTCACGGATCAGTTTGACACCTGTGCACTAGACAGTACCATGATCTTTAATTACATTACAAGTACATATTTGGTTAGCTTTAAAAATGAAACATTTAACATAATTATACCATTTGTCTTTGTGTGGACCTGTAGATCTCAGAAGGCGCTGAAGACAGGTCACTTTGTGAGTGTGCTTCAGGTCTTGATGCAGTTACAGCGAGTATGTAACCACCCTGAACTCGTGGCTCCCAGAGAAAGCAGCAGCTCCTATTTTTGTTCCTCTCTGCAATACAATGTACCATCTCTGGTGCTGGGAGCTCTTCAGAAGGACTCAAGCAAGGTATACAATTGGGATGAAGTAACCTTGGCTAACTCCTTGAATGTAATCAGTTAATTACCAAAAATGTGTATGTTATGTTATTTGGGTGTTGCTAAGCTTTCCTAGTTGGTTTCATCACCTCTGGTTGTTAGTAAGATTGGACAGACCGATGAGGACATCACTTTGGGCTCCGGCAACTTATGATTGACATTTTGTTCGGTTCATAATAAAATGAATCATTAGTCTACTGGTTGATTAATACACTTTGGTCTCTTTTAGTGCTGTTATTTTTCTTTTTTGCCCTCTGTTATTACATAATTCCTCTTTGTTGAAAAATAGCCATGGCTATATGTTGAATCATTTTAATTTTATTAAATGTTTGTGATTTTAATGTGATTTGTAACCTATAATCTGCCCACATTGATCCACTTCCACTGTTTTATCTTTTCTTGTAACCTCCTAGATTGCAAACCTGTCCATATTCGATCTGATCAGTAATGAAAATAGACTGACTCGATATCAGACTGAAGAGGCAGTGCCTAAACTTAAGATCACTCAGCAGCTCATAGAGGAGATCTACACTGGTCCTGATCCACCTCCAAGACCCAAGCCGTGTCCAATAAAACCTATGAGGTCAGCAATAAAATCTCAGAAATCCAATGTAACTTTAAATGGTTGATGTGAAGATCCTTAGAGATTTTTACAATTCTTTAAAATAATATTACTGTAATATTTATATTTTGGCATTCACACAATATGACCTTTTTTCCGAATAGATTGTTCCAACCTGTACAGTATGGCACAAAACCAGAAGGTCGCTTGGCAACCATTGCAAATGCGGTAGGTCAGCGCCCTCCGACGAGCTCTCCAACTACGAGCACCTCCCCTTCTACCACCAGCCAGTCAGGCCAGACCAGAGGCAAGTCCCCTGTCACAACTACAGCGGCTACACCTGCTTCTCACGGTATGGGCATTTCAGAGAAGTACACTGAAACGGACAGGAATGTTTGCTTTCACCATGGCTACAGATTTTTCAGATGGTGTACACAGTAGACATGTTATGCTGCATGATTGACTTTTAACCTGATCTATTATGTCTGCATGGAAAATGTTAACGCTTTGCCCATACAGTCATATATTACGATAACTGATTAATTTTTAAATGTACATATACTATATTCACAGTGCTGCCATTTTTACAGGTCAGGTTTTATCTCTGCCCCTTTCATGAAGAGGTTTGGTAAATTTTTACCAGTCCTAGATGTTTTCAGTTTATACTTGTATGCAGCAGTGGTGGGTAGCAGTGGCATTGTTTTCCTCTGATGGCAGCACAGCCATTTGGGTAAGATTGCAGTGCAAATTTGCAGTGCTGCAAGTAGCCCTGGTCTGCTGTAACTGCTTATTGAATAAAAATGTATTCATGGTAGTTCTGAAATTTCGATTGAGGATTAAATAATGGCCACAGTAAACTTCTGAACAGCTGGAGGTAAAAGTCTCTCACTTGAATAATTTGGCTGCTACTGAATGCACACTCGCAGATGAAACTAATCTTGTAGAGATACACAATTATCACACCAATGCTTTTTATTGTCAGGTAATGTATTATGTAGGTAAGCAATATCAGATTCCCGGTTTGTTTTCTATAGCCGTCTTCCAATCACGGTACAGGATGTTTAAGGTAGGCTGATATGCCAGATGGACCACCATGATTTATCATGTCATGGGTAATCCACCATTGAGATGGACTGACAAGGGTCTGGCACTCACCCGTAACTGACCAATGCCAGCATTAAGGTAGGGTCTTATAGTTTCTGTGGTAACTTAGACCACTTAGACAGGGCGCTCTCCAGCTGTGCCTAGTAGAGGCCTGTGTAACCTTTAATGATTGTTCTTTTGTCTAGATGAAGTTGCAAGGTAACCATAGCTTGTGGCAGTTAAGTGTCAAGTGTTAAACATCAGTCTGATGGTTTTTCCTTTAGTCCATTATTGAAAAACTAAGGATTTCCACTTACTATTCACTGGCGGAAACCTTAGTGATTGGTCTAAACCATTGTGATCTGACCACAAGCTTGTAGCTTGAAGTCAGTTGTGATGGATTTATGCTTGCATTCATTATTAAGAAATGTAGATGTGTTGTGTGAATTAACACATTGTAGATGTCTAATCTGTGTAAACAGATTAGAGTGCTAACTCTAATGCACTGCTGTATCTTACAGACAAGATCAGGTGCGGTGTCAAATCGTTGCTGGTAGAAAGTCTCTAGTATTTTCATTCCAGTAACACAACCCGTGGGCATTTATTGTCCAAATATCTTGTTCTGGACAGTTCAGAACCACAGACACATGTACCATTGCATCCCAAAATGTATCATTAGTCTAATTGCAATATTTTTTTCATCAGTAACATCCACATCAATGCTTCATGTGTTGGCCCACCACTGCTGAGAAAATGTATGGAAAAACTGTTTGATCGTACTAATATGACTAAATATTGGGTTACCCCTAACATGGAGTCCCATACCCCATTGCCTTGTACTTCACAGCGGTTGGAACAGCTACTCAGAGAGCCCAGGCTACCCCACTTGTCAGCATCAACAACACTGCAGCCTCCACTATAACCTCCTCTGGGAACAGTGGCATTGGAAAGCATGTGCTGGGGGCTCCACCTGTGGCCTTGGGCCAGACCTTAGCTGGCACAGTTGTGGGATCCATGGCTCCCATCAGTCAGCCTGGATTAGCACAGGTCCCCAGATCCGCTTTAGCCCCCAGTCATGCCATCCAACCCAGCTTATTGTCCCAGAGGCTGGTTCTTACATCCCAGGCCCAGGCACGGTTGCCTAGTAAGTGGCCTGCCCTCCCCTCCGTCTAAGTATTTCCCCTACATGTCTGGCACAACAGTACAGGCTGCTCTGCACTGAGGCCTTTACTTGAGGCACTGCTGATATGTGTTGAGTCTTAACTCCTCCACAGAAGTGGCAAGAGCATGGGTGGTGCAGCAATTCTTGCTGAATGCATCACTCGTTATGCAACTCATGATAGAAATAAAACACCTTATAAAATTCGATCAGTCGCCATATCAGCAGCATCTCCACAGCCTCTGTGTTCCCAGTTTCTTTCTTGAAACCTGCATGTACACTATGAATGACCCATTTATGTTACACTTTACTACACTATTTGACTTTATTATTATGTCATCTCCCACCTAATTTACTAATATTCTTTTGTCTCTTCCATCAGCCTACCGGCAGGAAGAAATCCCCAGCCTTTGGTTTTGTTTTTTCTTTGCTATTGTTATGATTTTAGTCTGACCTTGAGCATCACTGCAAAGCATGTGGAAATGGTCACACATTTTATTAAACCCTTTCTACCTCAAATGTGAACAGAGAAACCTTTTCAATAGCAACACACAGTATTTTAATATTGGAAAAGATTTTTCAAATAGTCTTGGAAGTTTTTCTTGTACTGTAGTTCCAGCAGTGAGTGTTGGAACTAATATTATGTAAATCCTTTAAATGTAACTATTTTGAAGTTAATACATTTTAAACTTATCTTAGCCCCAGCAGGCATCAGGTAAAATTTCTGATGGTTTGTGCACATGCCATACGTCAGTGTCACGTTAATTCAACTGAACTTGTTTTTCAAGATTCTTCTTTAATTTTTTGCATTTGAGTCCGATGACAAGGCTCAGACACTGAACATGGCTTCAGTAGCTTCTCAATGTAGGAAAGATGAAGGATTTTAGACTTTAATTTTTGTCACTCACGTAACAATTCCTCAAAATAAATTGATGGAAATGCTGATCAGATTTGATTGTGCTGCTAGCAGAGAGCTATGGAAGACAACATGGACACCACATTATTTTGCCTGCTATTGACACTTTGTGAGAAAGCTTTTGTGCAAAGCTGAAACCACCTATTGTTGGAAAGCTGTGCCACCACCATATTACATACCCACTAATGCAAATTTAAGTCATCAACATTTCAGCTGAGAGTAGTGTATACCACACAGTTACCTGATTATGGAAGAAGATTGCCGGAAATCCCAAAACACCAATGAAGTTTTTAATCTAAAATTGTGATAAACCATTGTTTTTGGTATTATAACTGTAGAATAACGTTATCCAATAGTACTGTGTACTTTGCTTAGTCTTTTTGTAGGCCTCATCCTTTAGTTGTCTTCAGTGTAATATGAATGAGTGCCAAATTATGGGTTTCAAGCTAATGAAACTTTTTTATCAACAAAGCTGTTTCAGATAGTGTAATTGGATCAGGAATTATGTTCCCTGATGAAGTCCGTACAGTACAGTTGTTTGAGAACCACTTAGCTTGCCCACAATCCTAAAACATTTACATTGTCACTGCATTGGAACAGCATGCGGTCTTGCGATCCCTGTTACTTTTATGAACACAAGTTGTCAAATAATTTTTCTCTGATCCTAAAATAGGTTCCTAAAATAGACAAGGTTTTTGAATACCCTTTATTTTTGTTTTGGTTTACATGAGCTTCCCAAGTTTTAGGTCTGAGACTCCCTTAAGCTAAGAAACATAAACTTTAAATTTAAAATCTAATAATTATCTTGCCATTGTCAATTTTCCACTTTCGTTTTTTAAACACATAACTGTATTTTCTAGTGTAAGATAAATTAGAAATTGGAGTACACGGCATCATTAGAGATAACACACACACATAGAGGGTGTTTAAAGGCTTGTAATGAAAAGGATATCAGTTTTCAACTCCATTCTCAAACTGTACTTCCTAGTGTGCTGCAGTGAAAGAGCAATTAACTGCAGGTTCAGGGTGTGTGTTTGAGGCTCTCTGTCTCACCTGAGGACTGTCTTTAGAACTATTTTCTTCTCCCCCCAGGGTTTGTTAAAGTAGGAGCTGCTATGATTGTTGTGAAGAGGAGTTGTGCTCATTCTACTGATTAATCCACCCTGGTTCTGCATGTCTTGTCTCCTTTTCACCCTTTAACTAACTAAGTATATTGTAACTGTAAAACTGCTAGTGGACTTCATTCAAATCTGGGTTAATTTAAGTGTCTATTCTTCTTTTCATTTATAGGTGGAGATGTAGTGAAGATTGCCCAGCTGGCCAACATAGCAGGCAGTCAGAATCGTATCTCCCAGCCAGAGACTCCAGTCACTCTGCAGTTTCAGGGCAACAAGTTCACTTTGTCTCCCAGTCAGCTCCGCCAGCTGACCACTGGTCAGCCCTTGCAGCTTCAAGGTACACTCAGCAACATGCATGCCACTGTCACACATTTTCTCAAGATTTTCACCTCTCGTTTGTTGTGTCCCTGAGATATTTCTATGTAACTCCTTTACTTTTTTAAGATTTGACCTCTTTATAGATCTTCATTCTAATGTAAACACTTGTAATTCTAGCATCCTTGGTGTGATTCTAGTGGGAGACATTTATTGCATACCATCTCCCACTTCCTAAGATTATTGTTTTCCTCTAATCAGCTGTACATAAAGACTAGATTAATACAGATGAATACAGTAAAATGATAATTTTGGTGATATCTAATACAGAAGTTATCTGTCAAAGGTGTATAATTGTCATAGTTCTTTGGTGTTTTCCTCTCTTCTTTATCATAAACTCCTGAATTCCAGATAGCATGAAAATTATTTTTATCGTCACCTAAAACTGTTCACCCTTTGAGCCCGCGTTATGTTGTGAGAACACAACTCTTAACTGGTTGCTGCATATATGTCATGGATTTAGGCAACATCCTGCAGATTGTATCTGCTCCAGGGCAGCAGATCATTAGGCCCCAAGGATCCATGGTAATGCAAACAATGCCTACATCTGTTCCTGCTTCCAATGCCTCATCTACTCCTGGCACACATCATCCTGCCTTGTCAACTGCTCAGCAAGGTGACTGATTCAAGATGTTGCATTACTATCTGTGTCTCTTAGTCTGTTATTTTGGTAACACTGTTGAGCAGCCACTATTTCTGCACACCTCTTGAATCTGTAGTAAGTTGAATACTGGCGTTTGCAATAGTGGTCCTTTGTGAATTGATTAATTGTATTCATTTGCTTGAATGTATACATTTTGTTTTAAGCATTGGGTGGGACTACAAATGCAACATCAACCCCCGCAAAGCTCACTGCTCCAGGTCATGGCACTTCACAGGTCAGTACACAACTTTGAAGCAAAACCTAAATTTACAGTTTGATGTCTGGTTTTACTAATTAAATCATTTCAGTGCAAGAATTTTACAGAATGAATAATAATCATATTGACCATTTCATTGTAATGTCCAGGAGTCTTCAGAAGAAAAGTCTCAACAGCTGAAGGAGCGTTTGAGGCGCCTCTTTGAAGCAAATGAGCAACGCTGTAGCCGCAGAGTGTTGTATGGGTCAGACCTGCTACAGGCATGCACTTTGACCTCAGAGCCTGCTCACTCTGCTCTGACAGCTGGAGGCTGGAGGTGGGTGGGAAGAGAGAGCTGTCTCCGGGCCCAGAGAACCTGTGTGGCTACCACCTCTGCACTGCAGTCCTCTCTGCTCTCTGTGGAGGACCGTCTGGAGGCTGCCAACAGGCTTATCAAGAGGTACTTGAATTTAAAATTAAACTTTACATTATATATTACTACCCAAGCTGCTATAAATCCATTCAGTGCATTCTTTTCACTTGGTAACCATGTTGTTAGAGTTGGATTGATTGAGTAAACCAAATACTTAACACATTTAGGAATTAACAACCTAGCTGAGATTGTGTTCCATTTTCTTTCTTTCTTCTGCTGTGTTTTAGGCTTGTTTGCGTGGTGTCTCCAGCTGTAGCTCCACCTCCTCAACTGTATGCAGCAAATCCCCCAGTTCCATACACCCTTGAGCAGAAGTCTCTTCACCGTCGGCTGCTTGATGCCTCTGCCCCCCACAGTGCAGACATCCACACCTTAGCATCTAGATGCCTGTTGTATTGTCCTGACTTGCAGTTAATGCAGATGGACTCAGGTTAGTCCACTTAGCACCAAGAAAGCAGCAACAAGCTGTGAATGCAAAACCAACACATGTACAACATTATTGTTATGACAATCCAAATTAATCTGGATAAATTTACAGTCACTGTTACAATACAACCAGAATAAGCATATCTGCTGCTGTGGCCAAGTTAGCTAAAACAACAGAAACATATGATTATGCCAAAAATAATAATGTGATATTTTTCTTTTCCAAAGGTAAACTGGAAGCTCTTGCCATTCTGCTGCAGAAGCTTCGGTCAGAGAGTCGCCGTGTCCTCATTTTTACTCAGATGTTGAAGATGCTAGACATCCTGGAGGCCTTTTTAGATTACAGGCAGCTCACTTATGTGCGCATTGATGAAAACTTCACTTTTGATGAAAGACAGGTAAAATCATCAAAACATTTAAAACTGCTTCTACCTTCTTCACTGAAAATTAGTTATAATTACCTAACTAATTAAAAAATAAAAATGCAGGCAACATAATGGTCATTTCAGTTGAATAAAGATGGTTAAAAAAAAAAAATAACCAAATTCGGATAACATACTCTGTGGTTGACCTGCAGGAAAATATGAAGAAGTTCAACAGGAACAGGCAGGTGTTCTGCAGCATCCTGACCAACCGCTGCTGCTCTACAGTTGGGACTGTGTTTGATGCCGATACCATCATCTTCTACGATACAGATCTCAATCCAAGCATGGACGCACACACACAGGAGTGGTGTGACAAAATAGGACGTTCAAAGGATATACACATATACAGGTGATATTATAAATGCTGGGGAATCTGTTAAAATTTGTATGTATTTGTTAATCCGTCACCAGTGAAACACTAGGCCACAAACTCCTTCTCCTTAACAGTGATACTGGAGGGCTTTGGGGTTGACTGTTTTGTCTGTTGTCCAGGTTGGAGAGTGGAAATTCCATTGAAGAGAAACTGCTGAAGAATGGCACCAAGGACCTGATAAGAGAGGTGGCTGCCCAGGGTACTGACTATACCTTGGCTTTCCTCACACAGGTGAGATATCGTCTTCTTACAGAGTATCTCTCCGCAACTATTTTCTTTTTCAGTGCTTAAAGCTACACTATAGAACTATGCATGTTTATGGGCAGGAATCAGTGGCTGAAGTTGTCTCTTGGAGTTGCGACCCATAGCTTGATTCAACCAAGGTCTCACATGAGTGGTGTGTGTTTATAGCGGACAATCCAGGATCTATTTGAAGTGGAGGCTGGCTCAGGGGAGAAGGTGGAGGAATTTGTGGTTCTTCATCAGGAGCCATCTTCTTCTGAAGCCATCTCTCCCAAAGTAGCTAGACCGTACATCCAGGCTCTCCACAGCATAAACCTGGATGCCCTGCCAGAGATCGAAGCGCAGCAGCAGGAGGAAGAGTTAGCAGAGAAGGAGTCAGCGGAGGGTGACCTGGAGACAGAAGCTAAAGAAGAGCCTGCTCAGATAGAGGAGCTGAATGCAGTCATGGAACAGGTAGCTTCACTCTTATTATTATGTGATTATTATAAAACTGCTGAAAGCTAAAACAAAATGACAAATGACAGAGGAATAAAATGTAATGCAGTATTTCCATTGTTGTGTTTTTGTTAACGTCTGTTTATCCTGCGAACAGCTTACACCTATCGAAAGATATGCTCTGCATTATCTGGAGTACCTCCACATCAGTGATGATGAAACTGCTCTGAAGGTAATGCTAATGTAGCCAAATATTTGTTTTGGATAATAAAGACTTTATCTACAGTATGTATGTGTATATTTAGTATTGTACGATTTACAGAGGTGTGTTCATTAATTAACAAGTCATTTAATCTCTTCTTCACTTGCTTTTCAGTGTTAAATTTCTCCTTTGATCAGTTTGACGGATACATGTTTTGCATTTATCCAGGAGCAGTTGGAGTGCTCTAAGAGAGGCTGGGAGCTGCAGCAGCTGAAGAAGCTAAAGGAGGAGGAAGAGGACCAGCAGATGATGGAGGGAGATGAAGATCTCTTTACCTACACTAGAGAGGATGCCTACAACATGGTGGGTGGCCACTGTCATCTCTTCTAATCAAACAAGCAGTGGTGTGTGGATTGTGCTTCACCTGTTCTTGACATGAATCATTTCTGTCCTCTTCAACAGGAGTATGTATTTGATGCAGAGGACGGCCATACGGAAATTATGCCGGTAAGGCACCCAAGTAATTGGAGAGGGAAATGGAATCACACAGTATTACGAAAAGTCTTTTTGAATATCTCAGTTTTATCACTGACCTTTTCTCTGTTTTTCCAACATAGCTTTGGACTCCACCGACACCACCACAGGATGACAATGACATTTACATTGATTCTGTGATGATGCTCATGTATGACACCATACCCATGCCAGAGTCCAAGCTGCCACCTGTCTACATCAGGAAGGAGCATAAGAGACTCAAGATGGACCCCTCAGGTAACAGATTTGTCAACAAGGAATACATTGATTGTTTGTATGATTTGTACAAAAATATTTCACTTTAAGGACTGAAATGACACTTTTCAGACTTCTAAATTCTTTAATAATAGATTCATGCTTAAGTGTTGTCAAACGGTTGTTTTAATTTTTGGTTCTTACTCTGATGTTTTTGCTCAGCAGCAGCCAGAAAGAAGAAAAAGGGACATGGGGAGACGGTCATTCCTCCACGCTCACTTTTCGAAAAGGCCAGCATGCTCAAAGTTCGTCGTGAGGGCAAGGACCAGAAAAAGAACTTCTCCCTCAAACAGCAGGCTCCCTTTGCCAAGCCCCTTCCCTCACTGGTTAAACCTGCCATGGAGGCAGGACAGGACAACCCAGAATGGCTGATCAGTGAGGACTGGGCTTTGCTTCAGGTACTATTGCTTACGTGGTGGCGTGATGGTCTTCTCTTCTGTAAAGATGCAAAGATCAAAATGAATTTAGTGTCACAGGATTAAACATGTTATCACTGTTGTGTCTTGTAGGCTGTAAAGCAGCTCCTTGAGTTGCCCCTGAACCTGACAATCGTATCTCCTGCCCACACACCTAACTGGGATCTGGTGAGCGATGTGGTGAACTCCTGCAGCCGCATCTACCGCTCACCCAAACAGTGTCGCAACCGCTACGAGAATGTCATCATTCCCAGAGAAGAGGGCAAAGTAATGAATCCCAGTCACTCTACTGTTAAACCTAGGTTGCTCATCTTGTGCTTGTTTGTCTAAACCATGTCTTCAATTGTTTCCAGTTGGTATACGAAGCAAACCCCAAGAAGAAAACCAAGAGCATATACAAGGTACCTGATCCTGCTTGGTATTTGCTTTGGATAAATGTTTTGTCTCCTTTGAATTCCTGCCGTTTCTTTTGCTCACCTTTATTCTCTGCTTTGTTTGTGTGTCACCCGTGTATGCAGTCTAAGAACAGCCGTCCTCTAAGGACATGTCAGATCTACACACAGGATGACAATGCCACTCACATTCAGCTCTACAACAGCCGCTTTGAACTCATGAAGATCATCGCCAGCAAAAGGAGCCCACCAATCAAACCACTGTAAGCACTTACATATGTCTGTTTTGCATTGGTCTTTCAAGGAGCTAATACCCAAACACAAAACAAACCAAAAAAACACATTTAATGCCATATTCACACCCTCATTTGAACTATTTTTAATTGCATCTATTGAATTATCTATATATGTTGATGTGTGCAAGTGCGCAATGCAAGTGACTTAAGCCAAAACCTGGTTGATGAAAACCATGACAAAATTGTGAAATCAATCATTTAAATGTAGTAATTTATTGAACTTACAGGCTCGGCATGAATCCATTCCAGAAGAACCCCAAACATGCCTCAGTTCTGGCTGAAAGGTGAGTTGATGTCACCATTTCTGCACTATAAACATTTAAACTTTAAATATAGAATTAAGAAAAAAAACAAAAACTCTGAACTTGTTTTCTTCTTCTTCAGTGGGATCAGCTACGACAAGCCTCTGCCTCCCATTCAGGTGGCATCTCAACGTGCTGAAAGGATTGCCAAAGAGAAAAAGGTGATTATCAGCCATGTGTTGCTACTTGCTGCTTGCAAATGTGTATATTTATCCAGGTGCAAAAAAACAATAAGAGAATGAGAGACAGCATTTGGTGTCAATGTTTTCATAGCTAATAAAAAGGACAACCTAAGTAGACAAGCCAAAGTAGAAATAGTACCTACCTTTTTTTTATATAACAGGTATTCCATTCAAGTACGCTTATGTTCATGTCCAACAATGTACCATCCACAAGAGAAAAGTAAAGAGTAAAGTCATGCTTTTAAAAATAAAAAATAGGCAACAATCTAAAGCCAGACCAACACATTGGTTTTGGGAAAAAAAAAAAACTAAAGACAAAAATGGTACTCATTTACCATGGTACTCATGGTACTCATGTCTTTAGTGACATGTTTGCAGTTACGTTGAGGTTTTGTGCATTGTGTTTGTTTCCAGGCCCTTGCAGAGCAGCAGAAGGCTCAGCAGTTGGCCCAGCAGCAGACTGGAGCTCCCCAAGCCCAGGCTACACCTGGGCAAGCTCAGACTCCTGCTGCTGGCCAGGCTCAGGTCCCTCAGGCTGCTGCAGTAGCTGGGGCTGCTGCTGTACCAAATGCAGCTGTATTGGTAAGAATCTCAACCACTATACTTCTACATACAGTGAGATCTAAAGAAAAAACAATTTAACCCACTGAAAGCTTTACTCACATGTTTTGTGTTTTGTTTCTTTTAGGCTGGAGCCATAAAAACTGCTGCTGTGGGCACAACCATTCAGGCTGGTACGCTGACACACATATGGTTCATATTGCAGAGAAGTTTTGTTCCAGTAGTTTATATTTTTCTTTGTCTCTTCAGCCTCTGTAGGGGGGAATGCGATTGTGAACACAGTCGCTGGCGTTTCTCCAAGTCCTTTCCAGGCCAACAAACGTCTGGCATCTCCAGTCATACCAGGCACCCTCTCTGTGAGTCATGTTTGGTCAACTTAGCCACCTACTAACTGGAATTTATTCACAATAATGCAGATTTGGTTCCGCATTGAAACAGACAGAATGATGATTAAAAACGTTAAACCCTTTGTGCTGTTGTTGTTATTGGTCCAGCCTGCAGGTACAGCTGGAGCCCAGGTGGTTCATGCACAACAAAGAGCTGTTGCGGCTTCTGCCCCAGCTGAAGTGGTAGCGATAGCCACAGGTCAGGGTGTTCGAGCCGTTACGCCAGCGACTACACCTGCAGTGGTTTCTACCACGCTGAGCCCAGGGCAGTCACAGACTCGCCCACTGGCTGCACCAAGTACTAAACTTAACATTAGCTTTTCTATTTTCATAACTTCCCATTATAGTTCACAGATCTCACTGGTCTGCCGTCTTCTCTCCTGGTGCAGGTATGCAGTTGCAGCAAGGAAAGTCTTTCAATCAGGCCCACCTGCAGATGCTCAGGCAACAACAGCTTCAACAACACCAGCAGCAACAGCAACAGCAACAGCAGGCCACTTCCCCGCAGATCAAGGCTGTAGGGAAACCCCAGGTGACTTCTTCATTTGGAATTGACTCTGTTATATAAAATGAATTAGCAGCTTTAACCGAGATATTAGTGAACTGCAAGGATGGCAGATTTAAATGAACCTTTTAAATGCACTGTTACAGTTAGAATAACAAAATGCTAATGTCACCATATCATAACTTGGTAATCTGTGGGTTTTACAGGAGCTGATAAAAAAGCATAAATTGCAGCTACAACAGCAACAGGTAGCTGCAGCAGCTCAGGGCCAACAGGCCACCCAGGTACAGCCTGCACAGACTGCCCAAGCCAATCCGCAGCTAGCAGCTGTGGCAGCACCCAGACCTGGAGCCGTGCTGACTGGTACCACCGTGGCCAACCTACAGGTGGCTAGACTGGTAAGATATTTAAATAGGTTATTACTCAACAATTCAACAACAGTTGAAAAGAAGTTTTCGAAGAATTTGATCATCTTGTCGTATAGGTCGTCATCGTGTGAATCAAATGAAATGATAGACTGTACTATTCTTCTTACAAAAAATCTGAAAGTTGTAGCAACACCCGTGGACACAGCAGTTGTATTGTACTGTGAGCATCCAGCATCACTAACAAAAACACTTTCTGCTTTGCAGTTCATGTGTGTGATTAAGGATATGCCAACTTTAAAACTAACTGTATTTTCTTTCACAGACTCGAGTTCCAACTCAGGGCTCGATCCAGGCTCAGGCAGGTCAGACAGCTCAGGTGACCCTCACCAAGCCTCCTGTGGTTTCTGTGCCAGCTGTGGTCTCCTCGGCTGGTGTCACTACACTGCCAGTCACTGTGGCAGGCATTAGTGTGGCTATTGGTCAGGCCCAGAAAGCAGGTGTGTTGAAAGACTTGGGTTTGTTTGATAGTGAACTAGTTAATTATGCTATGCATTGGTGACTATGTAATCATATCCACTTTGTTCTTGCTCCCTATGCTGATTATCATGACACAAATGAATGATAGGTCCTAAAGTTTGTACTTTTCTTTTTTCTGTCCTCTCTATTAGGTGGCACTGTGCTGACGCCATCCTTCCAGGTCCAGCAGCTGATTCAGATGAAGAAACAGCAGCACCAGCAGGTAGCGGCAGCTGCAGCCCAGCAGAAAACAGGACAGCCACAGCAAGGACAGACCATAGTACAGCAGAAGGTAAAACACCAACAGTCACTGGATTTTCACTTGGTAACAACAGTCTTGGAAGATGCAGCCCCTGAATGCACTGTGACTGTGTGATTTCCCTTAGATTGGCACACAGCAGGTGACGGTGCAGACAGCTCAGTCGACCCAGCAGCCGCAGCAGAAGGTAACCTACGCTACCACCACCCAACTCCAACCAGGAATAAAGACCCAGTTCTTCACATCCATTGCTCAGGCCCAAAAGCCCACTGGAGCCCAACAGATCCAGGTAAGTCATCAGAGGCACCTACTCTGACAGTACTCAAATTCAAATAAAACCGTGTGTTGTGTGTTGACATGAGGTTTTCTTGAATCAGGTGGCTAAAATCCCACAAATGGTGCAGCCGCAGCAAACTGTGGCCAGCATTCAACAAATTGTGTCTTCTCCCCAGCAGGTAACACTTTAAGCTGGAGCATTGCTCATTTTTTCCTTCTTATATGCTTCACATCATCACTTTATAGTCCAAATGTCACTGTCATGTTTAATGTCTATAATGTTTATAATTGGGTCCAATTTTTCATGATGCTCTAAGTACCATAAAGCTTTTGAATGCAGTGGATAACCGGCTAGAAATAACATGCTTGTGTTGGTTCTGTTCAGATCCAGGCCCAGCCTCAGACCCAGGCAGCCACTTCAGCTCCCACTCAGATGCAGATGATTCCCACTGGGACAACAACAGCCCAGGTGCTCCAGCAGAAGATCATCCAGCAGCAGGTGGTAACTGCTGCCGCCTCACCCCAGATCCAGACGCCTCCTCCACACAGCCCCGCCCAGCAGCCTGCTGCACCCGCTGCTGCAGAGTCCCCCGTACAGCAGCCCACTCAGCCCGCCAAGGGTCAAGCTCGCCAGGGGGGCATCAGGGCCAAGACCCCTGCCAAGCCCAGTGGTGGGAGCAGCTAGGAGATGCACACGGATAAAACTACAGTTAGTGTTTTTCTGCAGTACACATGTACAGTGATGGAGGATTGTGTATTCTTCTGGATCCTGCAGTTACTGAATGCAGACTGACATCCAGTTACATTCTTAACCACACAAAACCTTTGCTTTACCCCGACATCTCTAATCTCGAGTTCAGCTTAATGTCGGTATGAAGATTGGTCATAATATGTCTGCCCATAATTCTGGTAGGATCCATAACTGTGTCTCGCTGTGTCAACAACTTTCTGTTTGATTTGTTTCATAAAATATGAAAATAACTTTAAAAAAATATCCCCCTCACAATTAGTCCATCATCAGACAAACAACAGCCATGCTTTTTCATGATCATATGACTCCACAGATGGCTGAGGGTTGTGGGATGAGCTCTCCATTAGAATAAATGTATTCAGAAATAGTCCCTTTTACGTCTGATTCTCTTTGTCTATAGATACTGAATGGAAAATTTATGCACGTTCCTTTAGTCATTTGTTTTTTTATTTCAGCAAATACACTGTAAACATGTACTTTAGTATTTTGTGTTTTCTCATAAATTGTCCTTTTTATTGATGTCAAAGGAAAAAAACTGTAAATATCAAAAAAAACAAAAAACATTTGTACTTGTAAAGTAGTTGTGTTTTCATTGGATTTTTCAGCCTAATTGTAATAAAGTGTTTTGTTTTTATACACAAAATCATCTTTTCCTTTCATTAAATTGTCATAAGTACTTTGGAATCCTGTGAATTCTTGTAACGGCACACATCCTGTAGTCCTGTTTTCACAGCCTGGTATTAGCTGCCTAAGCAGGAAGAAGCAGTGAGTTGGGACTTGGGGGGCTGCAGTCGTTGTGTGAATAAGAACAGTGCACATTAATCTAAAGAGGTCCTGGGGGCAGGCAGGATATAGACTGCTAGGTTTCAGCTGAAGTGAAAATGTCAAAGGCTGCTGTACAGTTTCAGCTTCAGCTAGGTTTGTAGTCAGTCTGATACAAATGTTTTACGCCTCTCATTTCCAAGGCTGTGAGGGGTGGAGATAAAAAGCAACGCCTTAGCATTGCTTTATGATTCTGGCACATGTGTACACGGAACAAAAGCTGAGCAGTATTACAGCCACCAAGAATGCTATGTGTTTATAATTTTTAAATAATTTGTTTTAAATCAACAAAGCAAGAAAAACTCTGCTCATGTGCACAATTTAGCAATTCCATTCACAGACAGGCAAACACAGATTTGTGTTCGTCCACAAGGGGTCGCTGTTGCATCAGCGTCACCAAGCCTGCTGTCTGAAGAACATCCACTACTACTGTAGATTTTCCAGCTCAGTGAAATTTCCCATCTGCTCCTCAGTGCACGCCCTGCGTCTCCTCTCTCCAGTGGCGCTCGGTGGCCGGTCCACATTCACCACTAAACGAGTGAGACAAGGGAGGTGAGGTGGAAGAGAGGGCCAAGAGATGAACAGATGGGCAAAGCTGGTTCCTTTGGCCAGGACATCACTCCATCCCTTAGCTCGTGCTTTCTTATTTATACACGGAAAACACCTTTTGAGATGGAAGTTAGGGAAATATTTTAATAGTGACAAAGTCAGCAACACAGAGCGCTGTAATGATCCTTCACAGTTATTAAAGCTGGTAGAAGGAGCAGCTGGCATGGCTAAGGAGAGTACATGAATCACACCAGTTCATACATCTCATCACAAGCTTCACACCTCCTCTCTGAAGGTGTACCTTCGATGGAGAGAGCTCTCTGCTCTCTCTGCTCTCCAGCTTTCACTAAACGGCAGTTCACTGCAGAGACGTGTGGAGCTAACTGAACCTTTCACACACACAGCCTTTCTACTCTGATTTTTAAACCACAGGAACAACACAAGCTCTGTGATCCATGAACTGAGAGTGACACATGCAAAGCCGCGAGTTCTGCGTGTGGAGACTGCCCGCAGCAGCACTTTGGAGTGCACGCTTGTATTTTTTGTTATTTCCCATGAAAAAGCCTTGCATGAGGAGGGGCCGTTTTATCTTCCAGCTCAGACGCTGGCCTGTGAGTGTTTACCTCAGCAGAGTCTTTAGAGCTTCTGAAGAGAGTCAAACGAGAGAGCGGAAGATGAAGGCGGCTGTTTTCGGTGTTGTGTGTTTTCCCGCATTTGCACAGAGCCCCTAAGCATGTCAGAGAGCAGAGGAGGCATTTGAGTGACAGCCTCTGAATGCCGGGGTGATACAATCATTACGTGTGTTGACACAACTGCAGTGACTAGATCATCGCGCCGAGGGCTTTGTTGTTGTTGCCTAAGAGACGAGCAGGGCTGAAGGACAGGGTGCGTATGTGGGGATGGGGAAGGGCGCATCCAGGTACGAAGGAGAGCTCAGGCTTGCAGACGACGAAGGCCAAATCGTCCCTCTCCCACCACTGATCACACAGCCCCCGGGGGCTCCCTCCTAATGATGCTCCTCCAATGATGCCGATGATCACCGCTACTGGAAAAGAAACAGGCCATCTATATTGAAAGGTTGCTGTGGCAACCAACAGTGCCCCCCCCCCCCCCTCCCCCCTCCCCTTTTAGTGCAAATCACGGGGCTGGAACAATGGTTCATGTTGCACACACTTGCAGTGCAGCCTTTGAGATTTCTCAGTTCAGCTTTGAATAGATGAATCACATTAGGAAACATGAAGCGCATTTTATTCTGTGCTACTAATGTGCCCTTAAGCAAGGTGTTTACCCCTAGGTTACCTACTGACATTGAAACACTTGACAGCCTCCATGTAAAAACCTCCACAACAGCTTTATCCAAAAGCTGTCGTGGCCTCCTGTCTGATCCATACTAATGAGGACAAGAGGTGAGATGATTTTTTCTGACGTCCTCCCCCCATGCAACGAGACAACTTTGCTCTGTTTAGTCATCACCCTGAGCTCCTCAAGCCTCCGACAAGCTGCGAGACTCCTGAGGCACTTCAGGACAGGCCTATTACTCTAAATGATGAGTCACAGGTCTGCTGGCTGATTTCACTGAATTGCAGGGGGATGATGGTGGTTGTGGTGGGGAGCTTTGTGCCAGTGGTAATTGCTCCGCATGCAAGATGGGGTGAGAGAGCACCGGAGCTGACACGCTCCACTTCCCTCCACACAGAGATAGGAAGTGTCACTGGGCACTTTGATAACATAGCACTGGGATCTTACAATATAAGTCTGCCACTCCTCGCTCCCACCTCCCACCTCTTTTCTTCACTTCTCTCTCTCTCTCTCTCTCCCCCGCCTTGCCTCTGTTTCTTCACCCCTGCCTGCTTCTGTCAGCTCTCTACGCTTGGCTGCTCCTTTCTTCCACGTAAATGTCCCGCGGTATGACAGTTGTGTAAGCGAGTGGCTGCGAACCACAAAGGGGATCTCTGTCTTCTTGTGGCTGATAATCTCCGCCGAGGTGTGGCCCCCGCTACCCCTCCCAGGACAGACCTCAGCACGCGGGCCCTCCCCTTACTCCTCTGTCGCCCGCCTGTCATCGGCCCTTCCTGTGTGCTTTGTGAAATATTTCGGAGCACTTTACTGACACGAGGGAAGCAAAGCCTCCCAGCCTGAATCACGCTCCTCGGTTGTAGTTTCTCCTCTACGGGTGCGTGCCAAATTCAATCACCCGCTGTATCCACTATCCCGGATTGAAGACATAATCTTCCGACATGTTACAATTTAGGCTGTCACGTCTTCTGTGTGTGGTACAGTAGTTTTAGAATTTTATGAGAGATGTGCTGAATTCCACAAACAGCCACTAATGCAGAGAAAAAATCTGTCATGTTCCCTGTTATTTTAGACAACCTACAAGTTAAACAGGAACTACTGTTGGACTTCTCTCTTTTATGCAGACCTGACTTTTTGTCTGAATTCCACAACATGATAGCTTCTCACTACTGATTTTTTAAATATCTCAGGAAAAAATCTGTCATGTTCCCATTGTTATCGATTTAAGACAACCTACAAAACTATGTAATCTAAAGGCAGACAATTCTGACAAAATTCAAGGGTAAATGGGAATCTGATTTGGGCACGATTGATCCTGATGATTGGAATGCCCTATGTGGCCAGCCCTCTATGTGTGAAGTGTAAATCTGCTACTGGATCATTTATCCACTGTTTGTGGAGCTGTCCTCATATCCAGCAGTTTTGGTCTACAATTATTCAACAGTTCAGTATTATTTTCAAGTGCCATCTACACCTGGGAGCAAGGACCTGCCTATTGGGACTAAATGAGGAGCTGCCTGCAGTCTTTCGTAATAGAGACCTTTTGGACATTCTGTTACATTGCGCCCGGAAATGCATCCTAGTCTTGTGGATTTCTGATAAAGCTCCTACTCTCACTCAATGGCAGCAAACTGTTTTGAGCATTATCCCATTTGAAGCCGTTTCCACAGCAATGAAGGACAAACCCTTTTTATTTTACCGGACATGGGACCCATTCTTGGACTATCTGGGAGTCTCTGCATCCGGAGCACTGAAAAACAGCCTCTAAATAACACATTATCTGCCGCGTAACTCGTTCGTTTCACCGATATTTTTATGTATGATACATTGATGCTATTCCCCGCTGAGTCCAGAGTTACCTGTTATCTACTCATGGACATGCCGCAGTTTGTTGCTCTTTGTCCAGCTGTTCTTCTCTCTGCCTCCACATCCTCCTTTCAACGAGCTCCTCATCCTGGCTCAAAGCAGTAAGGACGTCCATCATGAACAAAGTCGTCATCCACAACCTGAATCAGAAAAAAATATTCAGCCATGTTGCAAAAAACTAGCAGTAGCAGATTACAGGTAAACAAGCTCCACAGGGTGTACGAGGCGCTCAGAGATGACATCATCCAGGTCAGAGGTTTATAGTTCAAGATCCCGGATGATAATAACAGGTAACTACGGATTAAACGAATGGCACTATAGTGTATCATAACAAAATATTGATGAAATGAATGAGTTTCGCGGCAGATAATGTGTTATTTAGAGGCTGCGTTTAGGTGCCCCAGTCACTCCCACTATATGGATATATGCGAATCTAAATATCATCCCAACGACTCCACATGACACCAAGTTATATGGGTGAGTCAGCGATCGTATTTTATGCCAGAAATAAGGTCCAGGTTGAAAAAAAGCGGTAGTAACCCTTTAAAGGGATACGCCAACTATTTAGAACAGCACTTTTTTTAAAAAAAAGAAAAGAAAAAAGAAAGAAAGAAAAGAAAAAGAAATTAAATTTGTAGACAGATTGATTAAAACAAGGATGATTTAAAAAGGAGAGAAAGGATTTGCATATTTTAAAGCTTCAAAAACTCTTTCATCAGACCGTCAAACGCCCTTTGAAAGATGCTGAAAGATTAAAAAGCACTAAGATTTTTTTCTGATGTGTTAAAGGAACAGTTCCATACTGTGAAATCTATGCGTATTTGTTTTCTACGTTTATATCTGTCCATTAGGCTTGAAGCTCTCTCCTGCAGACAGTTAGTTTAGCCCAAAGACGGGAAATTTAACATTGTGTACAGCAGCTGCCTGGCTTAAAGTGAGCTCTCCAATGAGCGGAAAGTGAATTTTATTTGAGGATTAATTTCACACAAAGTCAATGAAAAGACGTGATCAGATGCTAATATGATGCAGAGACAAAATTTGTATGTATCCTGGGACTTTATGAATCTGCTTCATAAACAGACAGAGATTAGTGGGGAGGAGAGAGAGAGACTGGAGGCAAACAAAGCATAGAGACAGCATCTTACAGCCAACACCTGTGCAGCTGGTACAGTACACTGTGTGTTTCAGGGTGTGAAAATGCGAGTGACACAGGATGAAAACTTGCCCATTTTTTATCTGAATCCACTTTTAGAAGTGCTGGTAGGTGGATTTTTCTCCCTTTGGACGGAGTCAGGCTAGCTTTGTCAAACAAGCAGCAACCTTCAGGCCAGAAAAAGTGCAGAATAACTGCAGTTCTTCAGTCAATAGCCATTCGAGGCCGGCTCCAATAGTGAGTCACTCCCTGTAGTTAGATTGCAGCAGAAACTAACATCTCTATGTGTCCATAGCTAATTTCCCCATTCATGACCACCGTACAAGAGGTTCATTTTGCAAGTTGTGCGCCAAGGTGTCACTCGTCTGGCTCAGCTGCTGGGTGCTTGGCGGAGTCAGGCACACTCATTGATCAGAACTACCACTCTATCAGGGAACCTGCGGGTGGCTTCACAAAGGGTGATCTTTATATACAGACGTCCTGTTTTCAGTCTTTGTGCTAACCTCTAAAGCTCATTAAACAAGTTATACGTTGTTGTTGTTGTTAATCAGCGCTTCATAGATGTGGGTGTAGATTTAGTTAGAATAGTTACATGCTAGGGGCTGCCTGGTTCAAAGTGAACTGTGTTTGCACGCAGAGCCAAGTGAGTTTTATTAGTGGGTCATTTTCACACAAAGTCGGTGAAAATATGTGATCAGATGCTAATTTGATGCAGAGATAAAATGTGTGTGTATCCTGGGACTTTATAAATCTGCTTAATAGACAGACAGAGATTAGCGAGGAGAAAAAAGAGAGAGAGAATCTGGAGGCCAACAAGGGAAAAAACTGTGGTTTGTGATGAGTTACAGCTAAATCAAACACTGTCACAGCAAGCTCACAGACGACATCTGTGCAGCTGGCACGGTACGGAACCAGGCACTGACTTTAGAGATAAATGTTTTTATGTTTGAGTGGCAGCCTCTTTAGATTGTTCTATACGTCGATCAGCCACAACATTAAAGCCATTGACGGGAGAAGTAAATAACACTGACCATCTTGTGACAATACAATGTTCTGTTGGGAATTTTTTGGACCTGGAATTTATGTGGCTGTTACTTAGACATGTCCCACCCACCTAGACCAGATCAGACACCCCCACCCCATAGCAATAACACTCCTTGATGGCAGCAGCCATCCCCAGCAGGATGCAGCCTGACACAGGAACACACACCTGGCCTCCAAATTTACTAGATTCCAAGCTAATCAAGTATCTGTAGGATGCACTGGAACGAGCCTGATCCACAGAGGCCCCTCCCCTCAACCCATAGGACCCAAAGGCCCCCACTAACAACATTCTGTTGCTAGACACCACAGTACACCCTCAGATGAGTCACGACTGTTTTGGCAGCACAAGGGAGACCTAAACAATATTAGGAAGTTGGTCATAATGTTATGTCTAATCAGTGTTTATCCGATTTGAACTGTTCCATCATGAAGTCATACAGCTATTTGTGCTATTTATATTTGTAGTAAAAGCCATGATCCTTGTATAGGGTTTGCTGCCAGAAGTAAAACTGTCTTTGGCGTCATTCTACTCTTGCTTCCTCACAGCCAAATGAAAGGAAAGAGAGCTCTTTCTTTCTTCTGTGGAGCAAAACTCAAAGTGCCTAGTGTTTAAACCTGCCCGCTTGCTGAGTGGATCCACGGTGCAGAGCCCGGTGGTCCGGGATGGGTAGCAAGATAGACTACAGAATAGTGTCTGAGGGGGATGGGCGTGTGTCGCAGGGGAAAAGATGTAAAAAACATAAGAGGCCCCCACTCTACCGCACACACACATAACCCCCCACACACCCTTCCGGCTCTCCATCCCTGCTCCCTGTCCCCACCAGTCCCTGCCACCCCTCTCATCCGCTGAGCCCCCACCCCCTAAACAAACTCACACACATGTTGAAAGATGAATGTCCAACAAATGGAGGCAAGAGGTGAGTGAGGGCCCTGTGTGAGAGGTGTATTGTGCAGCCGGGGCCTCCACCCCCCTCCTTTCTCTGAGGCCAGTAATCAAGGGGGCCCCCTCGGTGGGGCCAATGGGGTTAGTGGCAGAGGGGGGGACTGAGGGGGAGGCACTCACTGTCTCACTAGGATGTTATTTATTGGCCTACTTTGAATCTCCTGCTGCCTCCTGCACTCCGTGTCACTCCCATTGATCTTGTCCTGATCCGCCCACACGGATGGCTCTGCAGACTCTCCTCCTCTTCCTCCTCCTCCTCCTCCTCCTCCTCCTTCTGTCTTCCTCTCGTGAAGTACATTGTGTAAAAAGCCTTCTGCTACTGATTTGATGTCCATGGGGAATGAAAAAGGTGCATTCACATCATTTTGAGCCCATCTGGCTGAAGGCAATATACAGTGTATGTTTGTGCTCTTTAAAGCTGAGTCACTGTGTACATACTGTGCATGTCCCCGAGCTTTGTCATGGGATCACCTCCATGAGCAGAATGTAGATGTTGGTGCGGGTACACAAGTCTTTTTGTTTGCGGTTGTTTACTTGGTCACACCCTTGTTAAGGCTCAGATTGGTGGGATCAAACATCGGCAACAAAATTATGTATTGAAAACATGAGATGCCCTAGAGAGGCTCACATGAACTGCATCTGCTTCCAGTTTTACCAAGGCCCTTTATTTCCTAACGCTCTCTCTCCCTCAGTCTTATATAAGTACAGTCTTATATAATTATTTAACTGTTGTACGTATCGACAAGCAAAGCGTTAATCAAGTCACGAGTAAGGCGGCGGTTGCCAGCAACAAAACCCTCAGCAGCTAACAGGACTTTGTGCCATTTTGCTTTTGTTTGTGTTTCTAATCTTGAAGGCAATGGACGCGCAAAAGAGGGATCCCAGAAGCTGTAAAAATAATCTTCTCCTACACAAACACGTTCCCACGCTTCTGGCACTGCCCCAGCGACAACAATGTGGCGGAGAAGATGCCACACAGTTTGTTTGCTTCCCATGGGTCTTTATAGTGTGGCTGCACTGGTGCTCCAGGCGAAATCCTGACACCAGCATGTTAAAATGCTGACAATTAGCAAGTATGATGCGTATCAATATCGGCAGCATATTTGCATGTTAGCATGTTGACAAGCCCCAGCCAGCACTGAATGAAAAGACGGGGGATCGTCATCAACATCCTTAGGATATATCTGCTGGGAACCGATGGATGTCTGCACAAAACTTTGTGCCAATCCATGAATTGTATGCAGAGATATTTTTAACAGATAAGAGAAAGTGGGGCAGCACGGTGGTGCAGTGGTTGGTGCTGTCGTCTCACAGCAAGGTCTGAATCTGTAGTTTGCCTGTTCTCTCTGTGCTCGTGTGGTTTTTCTCCCGGGTCTCCTGCATGTTGGGTGAAAAGGGGATTCTAAATCAGCCGTACATGTGAACGGTTGCTTTTCTTTCTGCATTAGGACTGTGGTAGTCAAGGCGACTCGTCCAGCGTCAGCTGGGATAGGCTCCATCCCACCAGCAACCTCTAAGGATAAGCAGTAATAGATAATGGATGGATGGAAACCTGAGTTGTGGAGCTAGATGAGAAGTCAAAGAATCACTTAAGTCTTCCTCACCCTCTGTGATTATGAATGTGTAAACTGGTGCCTAAAAGTTGTTGCTGGCGAAACCATCTGTTAATACAACCATACCACCAACTACAGTGATAAACCTGGTGGGACTTTACACCTCTCTACTAGCATCTTGGAATTCATTCATATATATTCAACTGAGGAAATTAAATTCTAATTTTGTGTCAGATGTTCAACATTTTACTATCTACTAGCATTTTAAATCTGGGCAGTGTGACGCTGGATTCCAGTAAAGATCTGCAAACTGGTGCACTTACTGCCATTACCTTTTTCATGCTACATCCTGCACAAACAAACATTTTCCATTAGGTTTCCTCATCGTGGTTTATCTTTGTTCTCTCTGGACGGGGCGCAGTACATGATAGATCTTTTTTTTTTTTTTCGTGGAACGCCTGGAATGTCCTGACCATGATAGGAAACATATGTGTTGGACGAGGAGGCTGTTTTGGGGGGAGATAATGGAATTCACTGTAACATGTAAGCCTGGGAAGGTCCAGCCCGACATTGCAGGTATAACGCATGAATCATACGAGTCAAGTGTTCACTGTGCAGATACCACAGTGGGAGTTGTGTGAGGGGCCTCATAATCGCACAAAAATAAGCACATTCCTGCCACAAACATTTGTGAAACACAGCATTGCGTTGGAGCAATGCAGAGGAACGGGGGTTATTAATCTGAGCATTGTTACTGTGCTAATTCTGTGCTTTACCCTCCTGGACAGATGCCAGACTGAGGATTCACACATGCAGACAAACTATCTGGTAACATCCCTATTTCATAATAGCTGAGAGGCACGCACATGCAGGAAAAATGTTTCAAGCTAGGTGGGGTCGGGCTTTAGCAGTTTTCTTTTTTTTCCAACCATGCTAATGCACGGGGCTCTCCTGCAGTGTTTGCTTTAATTTAGTCCAAAGGGAAATGTCTAAACATCTCTTTTATGGATTGCCACAGTTTTTTTCTATAAATGTTTATGTGCCACCTAGGATGAATCCTATGGAAGCAAAATTTAAAAAAAAATATCTAACGCCATATGTCTGTCCTGAACTCTCATCTGCTTGGCATAAGGACGAGGCAGTACTTAGCAACCTACCTAATCACAACAAAAAAAACGTCACCTGTGTACTTACAGAATTAACGAACTTTATCTCGTAAAAACAGAATTTATTGTACGTTTTTTTGTTGTTTTTTTTCCTCAGAAAAACCAGGCTTACTTTCCTTTTTTCTCAAGCCAATGCAATACTCTTCCGTGGAATTCTCACAACTCTGGGATGACTACCCCAGCTTTTTCTCCATAACTACCGGCAGGTCAAAGCACATTCGTGGTTCCCCAGAGATACAGCCTAGCCTTGAAGTCACACCGACTTTCCCACCCACGAAGGCGGTCTGGAACACCTCCGCTGGGGGCCGATTGTGCTCCGGAAAACATCTGCCGGGCCAATCTGATCATTCGGGTGGTACAGAAGAGTAACACAGATGTAGTCACATAGGTCATCAGTGCGCAGTGGAGTTGAATTTATTCACGATAAAATGTGTCTGTTAAAAAGCAGTGGAGAAGTGTTAAGTGTAAAAATTTGAACATGAACATCTCCCTCCACAGTCCCACCTGCTCCCCCTGCCTCACCTTTGACACTCCCCTCCTCCCCTGACACATGTGGTGGGATGATAGATAGATTATTGGTCAGACTTTTATCAGAAATATATGAGAATTGAATATTGATGAGTTTCAACACCTGGAGGATTTCTTTTACATTTGCCATACGCTTATTAGGACCATTTTAAGACGACAAAAGAAAAGTAGTGAAATGCCAGAAAGGTAAAAATTGCTTTAATGTATCATAGTTCATTGCTGATTAGTTGTAAGACTGTCCAGTTCCTACCTTTTGTATCAGTTGAAACACACAACATAATGAAATTCTGTTCATTGTGTTCCCAGACCAGAGTGTTGCTGGTGTGATATTGCTGAAAATATGTTAAAATTCTGATAAAACAGTAACGTGTTGGTACTGTGTTAGTAGACATGTTAGCCTGCAGATGTATGGCTAATTTCAGCCTAACATAAATGCTAGGCTAGCAGCCACTCCAAATGCCCATGTGCTATTTTTGAATCATTAGCACACATCACTTCACCTTATCGGGCCGTTTGCACTGGACAGTGCTACTGTGCATAATATATTGGCCGATCCATGGTGCACTCGATCGCCCATGGCTGCTGTGAGGCAGAGGCTGCGCGGCCATGTGCGGGATCTGCTGCGGTGCCCTCGCCCTCCAGCCTGCGAGCACGTCGATAACGAGCAGCAGCCTCTCTGACAGAATCGTTTACTGCCCGGAGGGCTTGGAGACGAAAGTGGAGTGTGCATGCCTGCCTCTAACCTACTTAAGCCTCTCGCTGCACAAATGGACGTGTTGATATGCAACGTGAGACGTCCCGGTGAATTCCTGCCTGCACTGACCAGAATAAATGTGTGCAATTAATGCCAGAGGAAGTACTGATGTTGTTACTGCGTGTGTGTTTATATGTGTGTCTGCCTTATTCCCTGCTTATGTTAGCATGTGACTTTAAAGGCATAATATTTACAGTGTATCTTATTGCAGATGATACATTCACAGGATGTTTAGTCTAGAAAGCTGCTCCAAATTATGACCCAGATTAATTCAGCTCTGTTTATACAATAGTGTTGTCTAAAAATGTGCAGGTATGAAAAAGAAAAACAGGGAGTGGGGGATACTCACTGGCTTGGGTGTGTGCTCCTGCTGTCAGCTGAGGAGCTGGAGCATAGTTTCAGTGACTCAAGTTGGCTCCTTAATTCTATTTGCCTCTCAGGGGAACCTCCCCCAAAACCTCTGACACACATTTCCAGAGAGCTTTGTTCGGCAAGTGAGGGAGGATGGGATGGGAGGTGGAGGGGGGTTTACTCCCAGCTCCCACTGAGTCTGGACAAGACACATAAATCACACACAGACACATATGCGTACACAAGTATTGCCATGTCATGTGGGGTCCGGTATCTGGGTGAGGGGCCACTCTTCTTGTATTTAGATTATGTGTCTGAAATGTTTAGAGGGGGCTGAAAGGGAAGAAGGAAGAGAAGGAAGGGGAGGGAAAAAAGAGGGCTCATTCATTTTTGTATATAGTAATGATAATAATACACTTAATGTATGTGAGTGGTATATATGGCAATGAAAAATGTGTGAGGAAAAAAAAATGTTCTCAGAGCGGCTGACGCAAAGCAAACCTGAGACCAGGTTTTCCAGCTTCACTGTGGCCTGAAGCGTCAGATGGTTTGTTAGCTTGCAAGAATCCAGCTGCCTTGAAATGTAACAGTTGTTTCTCCCTGCATTGCTATGAGATGTTACATGCCTTCCACTCTGAGTCCTGAATGTGATGGATACGGTGTTGCGCACATAAATTCACAAGAGCTGGAGGAACTTACACTTAGTTTCTTCCCCGCGGTTATTTAGCGGTAAATCTGGAAAATGTATAAATTGTGTGTTTTAGATAAGAATTGTTAATAAGACTGCATCATAGTCAATGTTTTACAATCTAGTAGAATCCTCAGAGATGTACCTCAGATGACCGGCCTGTCTGCCGTGCCTCATAGAGACTCTTTTGTGTAGCCATGTGCCCTCGTTGTGGGTTTAAACACATCCACTTAGTTCAGTATTCTCCTTATTCTCATTTTGGACAGGACACGCATGGGCTTGATTAAAGCGGGATCCTTTGTGCAGAGTTTGGAGTGAGTGATATTTAGCCCCTGCAAAACCAAAAATAGATGAAAGAAAAATCAGATTGGATCAACATGCGAGCTTCTTCTCATGTAGAGAATTTGTTAATATGTCTGGGTAAAGCTCACAATAATGGGCACAGCATTAAGTTTTTATAATGGAGCAAACCAGTTCAGAAAACTCAATGAAGGTGACCAACCAATGGGAAGATCTCCCATGTTCTCTCTCTAGGGCTTTTTTTCTCCTATTGCATTTGCACAGCCAATTGGAACTTGCCAGCCAGTAATGTCTATTGAGTTAGATTCATGGTTGCACGTCACGGCTGTCCTGTGCTGACGTATACATTCCCAGAAGTGTCATCCATCGCGGTAACGCAGACCACAGCAGCTGTGATTTGTCTGAAATACCCTTCATCGCAGACATCTCTCTGTGCTCTCAAGGCCAGAAACTTTCTCCTTCCCTCTACCTTCTGCTCAGCTATCTTTTCTCTTTTCTTGGTTGCAGTGGTTTCACTTAAACTAACTGTTGTTTAACTTTTATTAGCTCCAACTCCATCATGATCTGCTTACACAAAGACACACAGCTGACTGGCATTTTGTCAAGAGTAATTACAGAACGATGCCGACGCACCGCTACACACGTATAAATGCTTCACCACAGCATAGCCCACTGCAGTGTAGGCTCTCTGTAGATCCTCTGAGGGAGTTTAAACCAAGCTTTAATTCTGTCGGGCATCTCACATTTTGCCAATGTTTACTCAGGTCTAATAAAACAGCTTGGGCTTGTTTGTTTGAACAATCAACCTTCAATTTCTTTTGGACAAAGCCCTGCACACTTCTAGTATATTTCTGAAAGTTCTTGTTCTTCCAGCAAAGCATCGAGTCTGAAGGAGGAGATCTAAGAACTACTGAGATCGCTCTCAGTTCCTTCAGTGCACACACACAAAGAATACAAAGTAAAGCCTGAAGTAGGACCAACAATGTGTGAAATACAACATGAAAATCTTTAAAAAACTATCTATCTCCCCCAATATTGCACTGCTTGTTACGGGGGATACGTTTGTGTTCAGGCAGCCTCCTTCACACTGTGTCTGCTGCACCGCTGGTCCCAGCCACAGATCCAGACAACAGCTGGAAGCCAGACCAGCAGCTCCACAGCCAGAGGCAGGCCAATAGACCAGCTCCTCCAAAAACCACTGAGAGGAAAGACCGGAGAAGGTGGAGCCACTGCTGTGGGGGAGGTGAAATGAGGAGACTCCAAATGAGGGGGGAGAAAGAAGCTATTTTAGCTGCAGTGGTTGATCCTAAAATAGGATTGGTACGAATCCTGCGCTGTAACGACTTAAAAATGTGAAATGTTTACACTGTCCCCGGTTAAAATGGAAGTTTAAGCATTGCTTAGCTGTGCATTTCCAAGCTTTAGGTCCTTACACGTTTAGCTCGTCTCGTCCTATGATTGAATTTCTTCAACGCTTCTCTTTGCTCAGCAGTTTCAACTTCTGTACTTAGCTCCGCTTCAACTGTCTCTTGAATTTCTTTCAGCACATAATTTACTTTTCCTCATTAAAACTGATTATTTTCTAGTCCTTGTAGGAATCCCTCTGGTGTTTGGTCAGACGGTTGGCTTTCTCGTTCAACTAATAAATAAACGCAGCGCTGCCATGAACTTGTGAGAAATGAGTTATAGATGGATGACTCTTTATGACTCTGGTGGTCCCTTGATTTTCCAAAGGAAAGCCATGCCAATTAATTCAATTTCCACAAATTTCAGATGTTTTGATTATCAATTGGCCTACCTAGCCAAAGTGGAAAACACTGTAAACAATAGTATTCAGCAGTCACAGTGAGTAAAAGCTGTCACGCTCATGTTAGGGTTGGGCTAAAAACACTGTGTCTAAGGTCAGTATCACTGTGCTACTGGTATGTCTTGGTATGCAAAATGGCAAAGGCATGTGTTTGATTTAATCCAAATAATCCTTACTACGGATATTAGTGATGAATCATGGTCATCTAGTGTGTGTTTATAAAGCAATCCACTGCCCAGTTCAGTGCTATGAACCACCAAATCCAGTTTGTGAATATTCACCGAACCTTGAACATGAACGCGTTGATGAAGAGTGCATTAATGTGAGTACGTCAGAGAATGGGTGGCGATAAGGTGTCTGCTCCCAACCCCCACACTCCCATTACAAACACACACGCACAGACACCACTCTGCAGCCTCCCCTTCCAAGGCACAGGGATCCATAAATCCTGTCACAGTTCCCAGACAGTGACAAGCCTGCCCTTTGCCTCTCTTCTAAATCACCCTGACTCATCCAGTGTACACAAAACTGCAGATCAGCCTGGATCTCGCCAGTTTTTTCCTCTCTAACGTCAACAGGGAATAATGAGCAAGAGAATGTAAATACTTGATTAAATATGTATTAGCTGGGGCGATGACAGCCCTCTGGGTGGATCATGCAGGTGCGCGTTTGTGAACGCGTGAGCGGCTTCATCAGAGCGATATGAGGAGACAGGGGAGAGGACGGGCTGACATTTTGCCTGCAAGAACATGCATTCAAGGGATGATATGGATAAGATAACACATAAATCTTGCCGTTCCTCATCACTGACTCGAAGCGTATTTTACAGCCTTTGAGACGCGATGGAACATTTAATCATGAGCCCACCGATTGCCTCTGAAAAACTGGTTCTGGGAAGAAATCTGAAGAATCGCTCGCTGGTCACATGACAGTATGTCTTGTATTTGATATTCAGGAGGTGACTTGAAGACTTGAGATCATGTGCGAGGTGTTAACCAGCTCTTGGGGCTTCCAGTGCCGGCTGACGCCTCCTCAAAAGAGCGTCATTAATTAACATGCCATTATCAGAGCTGAATGCTGGCTGGGGGAGATTAATGCTGAAAGGAGCTGCTAGTGGATTAAAGGTCACATCCTGTGTGTTAATCACCCAGCACCCCTGACCTCTGGAAGGAAACACAGTAGAATGAGCACATTATTGCCAGCAGGATGAGCACCAATCAAAACCTGCATCAAAATAGAGACTGTTCCTCTGGTCAGTAATGTGCAGTAACAGTAATAATGGATGGTAAAGTGTAAAAGATTTTTTTGTGCAAAATAATAACAATGAGACTGAGGTGAAGATGCCAATTGGAATGGTGATGTTAATAGTTTCAGAAGATTCAAATGGCTGCTGAGGTCGCCGAGTGCAAATCCGCTCAAGGCAGCAAGCATGATTACTGTTGTCATGTTACACTGCAGCACACAGGCGCACGTCCAGACTGTCATTATCACTGTCTTATTTCAAACCAAAGATACACTGTGCACCGTATGAGCTTTTCAGCATGTACAGTGTATTGTTCGCGTCCTTCACCGTCTCCTGTCTGTCTCTCACGGGCGTAAACACACAAAGAGCCTGTACGAGCCTTACACATTACATCCTCAGTGTGAAAAGCCTTGAGGACCTTCCAGGGTGGATGGATTAATTTCTGGGTGTTCAAGGGAGAACGCTCGCAGGCAGGATCGGCGCTTCTATATCATATTTCTGCAGCCCACTCACACCTCCCACTCTCCCACATCTGACACGAAGCTCTCAGATCGGATGTGACTCACCAGCTTTAGCAGTGGAAGGCTAAATTCTCCTTGTGTAACTCTCTTACGATGACCACTCAGCTCCTTAACTGCCTCTATTTATGTCACAAACCAAACAGTCTGTTGACTAATGGAGAGAATAACCAGCAAAAGATTCCTCAGTCAAAATACTTTAAATCATTTGTTGCAGATGGGATACAGAACAGTGAAAGATTAGCTTAATCTCAACCAGCTACAACAGAAAAATCCTGCTTTGGAATGATGGCGTTAGTGATAATGATCTAATGACATGTATGTGTGTCACAGAGGTGCAGTGAGTAGTTTGACATTTAATCATTCATTCTTCTGATTATACTTTCTTTTCCTCTGAGTACCGTTTTCCATGCATAGCTGTGACAGAATGCTTTAATAATGCAGTATTATTACTTTCACTTAAGCAGAAGACGTGAACATTTCCTCCATCAGTGGCGAGGGGACAGAAGCTGAGGTCGGGTGATAAAAGAGGACTGCACACTGTGAATGCTCACGGAGCTTTGTAGATGCTTACTGAGCGACACCTATTCTCAGAGGACTCTGTATTCCTGCATCAACGCTTTCGAGGATGCAGGCGCTTGGTTCATTGCTCGTTTGATGGACTATTTTACCTCCTTTCCGAGCAGGGCTGCGAACATTTCGACCTTGGTGTCAGCACAGCCAGGCAGAAGCTGCTGAATAGGATTTTATCCCTCTTCCTCAAGGACGTATAGCCTACAGCAACGCCCTCTTTGGTGCCTTTTCCTCATGTTTTTTGTAAACGAATACTTAATCTTGCATCTCCTACAATTTGTTCCATGCACATTTACAGTGATACTCGTAATCCATTCTTCCCAAAGTGCGCACTATCCTATTGCATTGTATATGATGCCTTTGTCTGCTACAACCATGTGCGAGTGTGTAATTTGAAGTGTGAAACATGCTGATATGCAATATGTCCCCTATCATAACTGCAGCTGTTGTGTTTGTGCCGCATTGATCCAGAGTGAAATATCTTAACATTCACGGTCTTAAAGGATGACTTTTCAGGCTCTGGCCTTCCATCTGCTTTCACAATTGGGTAGACGTTTACAGTTTTTTGACTGAAAACTATTTTGACTGCATTTGTTTAATTATTTTTTGGTTTCCATTATGTATGGTGGCTCAGTGAGATTTGAGTGTTTAATCACGTGCTTTATGGCTGGAAGGCTAAATGGAAGCCAACCCACAGGGAGCCACAACGCTGCACCTACAGCTCGGAGTGGAGCTGTTAAATCTGTATAAGCTGTGTGGAACAGCTTAAAAATAGCTCAGTCTTTCATTGGCCTGTCAGGGTCTGAGTCTTGGTCGCCGCAATTCTCAGGAGAGCTGCATCTGCTTTTTCAGTGACTCCTTTTGGTTTTCTGACAGTCGGGTGTAATCAGGTGGTTTGTCAGTTAAAAAGCACAGCTGAGAAGTTGGTAGCGAACTAAACTCTGAATGCCCTCTCCAAGGCTCACTGTACATCAGAGGTGTGCGATTTATATGTCGCGGCACAGTGTCAAGGTTTAGCTCGAGACATTCACTCGGCTTCTTGTTGTTCGGTGTGAAGCTAGGATTGCTGTGCTTTCCCAGTCCAAACACCTCAGAGAGATAGGTCATGTTATTGGAGAATGTCTCCGAGGGCAAATCTGAATTCTTGACTCGATACAAGGAGTGAAATCCTCCTTTGTGTGATCAAAGTCTAACATTTGCTTAGCTGACACCGGAGCAGCTGAGCGGGGAAAAAATGGGTACTCGTAGATGGAGAGTGATTGACAAGGATTTTATTCTGTGTCTTTCTGCAGCTTGTTCGAGTGTCGAGCTTCCTCCTTTCAGCCTTTGCTGCTAAAAAGCCATTCCCTCGGGGTGTCTTCCTCTGCCTGCACAGACACTGCCACTATCTTGTGATCTCACTGCAAAAAGCAGATGAAAGATCAGTCTCAAACACATGCACAGAGAGAGAAAGAGAGAGAGAGATAGCTTGAGAGAGGGATGTGTGAGAGATTACTTCAGTCACAGTATCTACTATTGCACTGTCTTTATCTCTGCTCCGCTATCAGCTCCCTCTGGGCCATAAGTGAAGCTGACATTTCACCTCATTTCTGGTGTAAAATTCTCCCAAGGTCTTATTATCTGTATCACATGCCTTGTTTTAATTCTACTACTCTGTGTTACAGTACTTCCTGTGCCTTCATATTTACAGTCTGTGTGTAGGAATCCTCTAAAATCCCTGTACTGTTTACAGCACCTTAAGCGTGTCTACACCTGTGCACTGCATTGCTTATGAATTGTCACTCTGTTGTCATTCTCTTAGATCATCACTCCATGCGTCATCAGTGTTTATCTTTTCGCCATTCCACCCACAGAATGAGAACAAAGGTGCCGTGTCCATGTAGGGAAATAACTAATGCAAATGTCCATGCCTTGTTAAATGTACTGTACACTATATGCGCGTCATAAACAGCCGCAGCAATGTGCTGAGTGTGTTTTGTGCTGTATGTTGAGTTACCCCCTGCACGGCTTGCACTAAAGTAACCCATCCCCCAGCCGAGACATTTTTGCTCTCTATGTGTGACTACATTACACCGGCGTACCATCCCCCCACTAGAGTGAGCCTTCTGAGCAGGTCCCTGGGGTGGGTGTCGGTGTGGAAAGCAGACCTTTTTCCCTGTCCATGGGATGTTATTGATGAGGTGAGGTAATGGATCCCCCTGCTATGTTCACAGGGACACTGAGGATAAATCAGACAGTGGGTAAGACCCAGCCAGCCATTCTACCTCTCTCCAGACTCAACTGCCATTTCATTAGCTTTATTTATGGGGGTTCTGCACTCTTCTGAACCCCTCCCCTTTCCATCCTCCCACTGAAAATGCTGCTATTCTTCTTCCTCTTTTATATAGTGCTATGGCAACCTACATACACCTCAGTCCTTCTTTCCTCCCCTTTTTTTTCCTGGAATACTAGTATTCTCCCCCCCACACACACATCATTCCTGGAACTAGTCCCTGTCTAAGTCTATTTTATGTGATTGTGGTCCTAGAGCCGGTTATCTTTCAGTGGAGAAAGAGCTGGACAGATAGTGATGTGCACTTAAGTGTTGAAGGGCTCAGCCCTGGCTGGGCTTTTAACATTAGATGCAAGTCCACCCAGCTCAGCACTTCCTTCAGAGCTTTGAGTTAGCTGATCAGCAACAATTCACCTCTGGGCTTACTGCTCAGCCACTCAGCGAGAAAACCGCAGCCAAAAAACAAGGCTTTGTCCTTGAGGAAAGAGAAAGGTTTTCCTTATTTGTCCTTGCTAGAAAGGATTAGTCGAACGTGTATCGTCATCCACAATCCAGTGTCTTTTCTTTTCTGTCAGAGCTGGTGTTCATTATTAGTAGAAAGAACGGTTTATTCTGCTTGAATTGAACAAGCCATCTCCTCGCTTCTATAGCCATTCCAGCAGAATACCACTTTGATTCCCTTGAGGTCTATCGTGACTATTACTCCTCAACTACCAAGGCTTTATCACACAACCCAGTATCACACACCGAGGAAAGTCCACAACACGGTGACCCAGTTTAATCTGTAAGAGGCATCGGTGTTATTGCTGTTAGCGCTGGATCTAATCAGACAGAAAACTCTCGTCTGCCCTTTTGAAAAGCTTTAGCAGTACCAAAACTGGATCCATATGGAAATGTTGATGTACATGCATAATATATGCTGTATCATGAGTCTGAATCTAATTTATTTAAAGCACTGGAACCTGGATTAGACATGAAAGGCACTGAATCATGCTCTCCTCACATGAGTTTTCCATTAGAGAGAAAGGAAGGGATTTTTTTTTTTTTTTTTTTCATTTCACGGTGAACATTGATGTCATGACGGTCATGCTGGAACATGTCCATACAAGGTCCACTTTTGTGTACTCCGCATGAATTCATGCAACCTAACAGATGGTTGACTGAGCTAAGCTCCAGCGATGCTGTGCCACTGCCAGTTTCATTACAGGGGTTCAGTTGGACATTAGACAAGTGAGAATATGTCTGTCACGCCCATGGCTGCCTGTGACTCAGAGGAAACTCAACCACAGTTTCACTGCACGAAAATAGAGACGCACACGCCTCTATACAGGCGTTAAGCATCTAAATTTGATATTGAAGAACATACAGAAGAGTGTGCGAAAAAAAACAAGGTTAAATTTCAAAGGATTTGTATCCTTTCCTGATTCAAACCCATTTCAGTAATTAAAAAAAGCTGTTAGATCACAAGGCTATGTGATGTAACAAAGACAAATCATATTTTCCAACCTTGTATTACATGTGCGTGAGGCTGGAAAGACTCATATTGTGTCTCAACAGTCACATTTAGTCTGCATATGATCTTGATAAAAGGAAGGAAAGGAAAAAAAAAACGGGAGAAAAGCGTGCGTTGGCCGTGGGCCAGGTGTGGACAGACTCAGGAAGTTAAGCCGGAATTCCAACAATGCAGGCAGTCGTTAGGCTCTTCAGTGAGGTGCTGCCATTTCTGCTCTCAGTGCTGTCTTTGTCCTGCCTCCTCATTTTGGCGAGGACGAGGCAGTTAGGTGAATAAATTTCAGCCCCGACTTTGCATTGTAATCCTAGACTGATTTATGAACGATGGGAAAATAGCATTATGATTGAGCAGATTTCTCTCGCTTTCTGTCTGCCTCTGACTTGAACAGGGAAAGGCTGTTTGACTGGAGCCAGGTTGTGACAATAATAAATACCAGCAGTGGCAGAAAGAGTTATTTCTCAACTAAAAATGTACATCACAGCAAAAAGGGGAAAGTAATTATTCTACTGTTATTAATAGAAACACATCCGCACAGCATCCATCACCTTCAAATAAGTATCATGTTATAAATAAAACACCCAATTTCACTACGTCCTATTTCATGTGTATGGGAAGTTTCTGGTTTAAATATGCTTGGTTCAAATTAGTCAACTGAACATGATTTAAGTAATACTCTTGAAGACAATAGAAAAGTAATAATGTGTTTCTAATCAGCCACATTTTTAAAGGACGGCACCAGCTCGAGAGCATTTGAAATTGTAATCAAAGCTGTTCATTCATAAAGGGGAGCTCCATTAATCTAGCAGACTCCGGATGGCAGCTCGTCTTTTAAGAGTGCTGTTTTGATGAGGATTTTCCCTCCAGCCTCCTGTCTGTTCTAAAGGATTTTCTCTTGTTTGTCTTTTTAGTTCAGAACTGTAATAACTGTCTGCAGTGCATCTATCATCTGATGGCCTTTGAGATCTCCAAAGCCTGTTTATTTGAAGCACTCACTTTCGGTGGCTCCTTTCATGCGGATCTTTTGAAATGATCCCCTCCAGTTATTTTAGTAACTCGTATAAAGGGTATCTCTGGTGTCCCCCCCCCCCCCCCCAAAGTGGTTGCAAATGTTGTTGTTTTTTTCTTATTTTATTTTATTTTTTTTACAACCATAAAGAGTTTTGTTGTCCAGACGTTAAGAATTTACGAGACAGGGGAGTTTTGGATCTTTGGCCTTTGTCTGAAGCTTTGTTTAATCTGGCTGCAGATGAAACACAGCTGCTGACATCAAAACTGCCAAGTGAGGAACATTTGTGCACTATCGCCAAGCTGACAAATTGGGCATTGCAGAGATAGGGGACAGATTACGAAGACGTACGCCTGGGTCTGAAATAAACAGTTATCTTTCTGCTCTGCAAGGGCTGGATGAAGAGATGGTGGTTCCACTCATGGTTAGAGGGGGTCTTCCAAACCACGGAGCAGAAAGAAAAACTTGAGGAGGATAAACAATCCCATCTGACATCATAAGGAAAGCTGCCGCTGAAATTTAGGTCACGATATAGCCTGCCTGAATTATGCCAGATAGTTTTACACCAAAGTCCAGTTGCCAGTGTCTCAACCAAGTGGAATCGCACATTACATAAACAAAATTATACAGTATAAATTGAACAGAAACGAATTACCATAGCCAGTCAAAACATGGATTGTGATTGTGGTGATTTTCTAAAAGCCTGCATAGCTGTGCAAAGCAGGGGGAGAGAGAGTGAATGGTTTCAGACCATTTGCAAGGCCGCTGGCTTCAGCAGAGTCATCAACCATGTACACAGCATGGGATGTTGTGATCTCCCAAATACCATCCTTCAACGTTAAGTCACTGTATTCACAGCTTGTACTTCTCCATGGGAATCAAGCAGCACAGATGTAGACTTCCCAGAGTGTCGGTGAGCTGACCCTTTCTGGGGTTCAGACTGGAGCAGGGAGGTTGTGAGGGGTGTGAAACAGTATAGCATCTATCTATCTATCTATCTATCTATCTATCTATCTATCTATCTATCTATCTATCTATCTATCTATCTATCTATACATCTATCTATCTATCTATCTATCTATCTATCTATCTATCTATCTATCTATCTATCTATCTATCTATCTATCTATCTATACATCTATCTATCTATACATCTATCTATCTGTCTATACATCTTTCTGTCTATACATCTTTCTGTGTGTACACATGGCTGGGTTAAATGATGATTCCTCTCCACTGTCACACATGCTCATTTACATACTAATACGAGCACAAACACCCAAACATTGTACAAGCTTATTTGACTAAAATTGACATTTGCGCTATGTGATCTTTGCACAACATTCTGTACACCTTTCTCTCTCTCTATATATATTTCACTATAGGTATCTAGAGCACCTTTGACAGCATCGTGCAAACCGTCACGCAACTTACAGTTTTTCTCTGTTGGTTTGGCTCATTTCTTGAAACAGAAATTACATTCTTAAAACTATAAGACCATTTGGCCAAACAGTCTTACAGTTCTGCACAACATTACAGCTCACTAGCAAAAGCGCATATATCTCCCAAAACTGTTCACACATGCTTCAAAACTAGATTCCTTTACCATGTAAAGTGTCAGTACCATCAAAATGGCAAAGATCTTTCTCAATTGCTTTTGGCTCATTTGCATTCACTTAGTGCTTTTACCAAAAATAAACTGGATGGTTCAGCATAACACCATGGATGAGCTGCAGAACCTCATATCTCTCCCAAAACAGTTTACTTTTGTGTCAAAACCAAACTTCTTTCTCATGTAAGTAGTCAGTGCCCCCAAAATGCATCATCCCTGTGGCATTCTGTGAGCACTGCAAGTCAAAATGCTTAGATGTTTTGTCACTATGGCAGAGATGTATAAAACCTAAGAAAAGGACTTTACAGTAAGAGCAGCCTCCAAAGTTTGACATCACACACACTGCACTCATATTGCCAAGGAAATTGTAACCATTTTTATTCACATATAGCCTACATAAAGTAACTCAAGATTATGTACTGTAAAAACAAAATGTATAGGCCTACAGTTCTCTGTACATGTATGAAATATGAACACAAAAAACCAGAAAAAATATACCAAGCCTATAGTGCAGTAAACAAAGTTTCACGAGTAGAGACATTTTCACTGGTCATCACTGTCATCACCCTCTGTCTCCTGGCCACCATCTTCATCCTCCTGACCATCCATACGCTGCGCTCTGATTGGCCACATATTTTCATCAACATCACAGCGGATATTTTCCCTCGCGATGCAGCGAGGGAAAAAGCGGCGTGAATGACGCAACCATCCCCTACACTGATCCCCTGTAATGTCATCACACGCAGCATCCATGGCATGGAGCAGGGACCTCTGGTCTTGAGCACGATGCTCATACACTCTCCACCTCCATGCGGAAAAAAACTCCTCAATTGGATTCAGGAAGGGAGAGTATGGAGGTAGGAGCTGCATGAGCATCCTTGGATGCCTGGTGAACCAGGCCCTGATGAGCGGGCCTCGGTGGAAATTGACATTGTCCCACACTATCACATAGTGTGGGAGGTGAGGCCCTTCCAGTCCTCTCTCATTTTCTTGGCCAGGTACCTCCATGTTTATACTGCAAAAGGTACAGGCCCTAGCCAAGCTCTATATATACGCGTTTGGCAGCATTCACAATCATAGACAGCACCAGTCAGGTGGCTAAATAGCTGATTGATTGGTCATCTGAGATGTAGGAACTCCTCCTTCGTTAGTCAAGTTCTAATTTCACCTGACTGTCAATTACTGTCATGAATTTATGAAATGCTGCAAGAAATTCATATGGTTTTCATGGTATTAGCCTACAGTATGTTGACTAATTTTGACAGTTGAACAGACTATTGTGCATATGATGATTTACACAGTGAAATCATGCTGACATGTTTTGGAGAGAGCAACCATTAGACTGAGAATCAACTAATCAGCTTAGATCAGCAAGATCTATTCATTTGGAAAATGTGCTAAATGTATGCTCATTGTGCTAACTCTAGGGTACTTGTACATAACCATTTGCAAAGATGCACTAAGACACTTGAGACATGTACTAAGACATTTGCAATTTGATGAAAGCAATGAGAAATGCCATTCTGTTGTGAACATTTGCAAGGTGGTTTGGAGATTTGTCCATGTTATTTTGAGAATGTAATTTCTGTTTCAAGAATTGAGCCAAACCAATAGAGAAAAACTGTAACATTTATGCTCATACAAGTCCTGTGTAATGACAGTGTTCTCTCATTGTAGTTGTATACTGTATCAGTAACAATGTATATTCATTATACAGTTAAAGCTCCCACATATAGATTCCACACGTTCTGTTTATCTGTTCTTTAGTGTGTTCTGTGTCATAATATCAAATCAAGACTCAAGAGTCAAGTCTTACATATTGTCACTTTCACAGTTTGTTAAAGAAGACATACTGGGGTGTGAAATACTATTTCTCCTTTCCCAACATTGCTACATGTTGTATATGCTGGCAAGATAATTACTACTACTACTACTGCCGCGCTACTTTCACTACTCTAACTACTTCTACTACAATACATCACGACACAGAATGTAATTTTGAATGTACGTACAGCTGTTATTGGAACTTAAATATGTTTCCGTCTTAGCTGTCATGGCTTTTTGAACCTTGGATTGAATCTTAAAACAGTCACATGTTTATGTGAACAGAAATACGTACTGTAAAAAGTAGAGCAGAGCCTAAGACCCAGATTTCTGCTTTGCTTCCTTATAAAAATCACAGACTTTGACACCATGTCACTCTTAACACTGGATTTGTTGTGAGCATGGGAAATGTGCAGCCCTTGAGTAAAAGAGGAGGGGCGAGAGAGCCTGCGGACCTATGGAGAGAGAGAGGCGGTTCAGCCCCGCTATGGTCTCAGCAGCAGCGGCGCAGGGAGTAGTACCAGACCACTGTGTTGTGTAGGAACAGAAACGACATTGCTGAAAAACCGCTAGCGGAACAAATGAAAACGAAAACTACTCTTTCATGTGGACTAATTCAGAGGAGGGACATCCAGTTGAAGTGAGAAGATCTTTAGGCAAAATCGCACCGACACACGAGGACTGTGGTATTTGCTACTCAACGGTAACACCGCCGAATGGTTTCTCTTGCCCCGCCGCTAAGGTTAGTTAGCTTCCATTGCTGGCTGTCCGTGGGTTTGGGAGGGGGGGTGTCGGGCTGTTCTGTTGTTGGATGTCGGGGTCCGGCTATTCTTTGGAGGAGAATCACACACATAGCAGCATTGACCTATTTGAGACTGTACGTTACGCTGCAGTTACACGGTTCGTCAAAGCTTTAGTTAATGAAGTGTTAGAGAACTGCTCGACTATCTGATCTCTCGTCTGGCCATGATGCCTCTTGTCGGCTGGCTATCGTCTCCAAGTTAATTATTTTATAAATCAGGAACACGTGCTACATGGCTAGGCTAACCTAGCTGAGAGCTAACGGAGCTAGCTACCTACGCTAGCTGTCAAAGCTGCCGATTAATTAACGCCATTTGAATTGACCTGCATTGATCTGACATTGGTGTTGTCTGTTTCAATACGTCATTTCACACACATTTCCGCCATTATCCGTGGTTAGTAATGACTGTTAACTTTCTGCTGTGTGCCAACATATCCGGCTAAGTGGTTTAGCCTGCTAACTTGGCTATGCACAAAAGCGCCCGGTTTGTAAACAGTGCTTTTACATGAAGTTGAATTAATGTGCCGTATCGACAGCTAACGTTAGCCGCTAACGTTTTGGTTTACTGTCAGATGAGTGATAGGATGTGGATTTTCAGATTGTAATCGTCTATAACCAGAATGATGTCAACTCACAAAAGACACAAGTGAAAACGGGGACGGTAGAGTGTAGCGTTGTGTTGTGTTGACTCACACTAATACGTTGCTATTGCGGCAGTTCACTTTTCGTGAGATTACTTTATCAGTCTCTGCTATTGGCTAATGATTTTATCCCATCGACAATCGCAACTCCTCTCACCTATCTTTGGTTCTTGTGTTGTTGTTTGTTTCACTCAGCTGCTCAGTCATTACAAACCACTTCCACAGGCAGTACTTTTTGACTGTTGCAGTTTCAGATCATTTCCTGCTCTATCATCACTGCGTCTGGTTATGATTTAAACTGTGACACAGGCTTTTAGGAACAGTGTTTTGTATTAGTCCGCGCAGTCACTTGCCAAAACATTAGATGCCCTGGTAAAATTGAATGCATTCTAACATAAAAGTCAATAGAAGTAACTTGTGTCAATAAAAACACAGTACAGTTTCAAAAAAAATCTACAAATCACAGCCTCTAAAATGAAAACACAGTTGAATCAACAGCTCTTTCAGTTATCCTCATGTTGTATATTTGAATTATTAATTTTCACTAATGTAGTTAATGCTTCGGCAAGTTAGTGTATATAGAATTGTATAAATCTAAACGGTTCCATAAAGGCACCACGCTCCAAAATGTCCAAAATTGTTCTGTTCGTTTAGTCAGTTGTTGTGAAACAGCAGGCATTGAGTCGTAGATGTGATGTAGGGGATGTTTACATAATATTAAATGTCATTGTTGGGTGCTTGATGTGTATTCCTTTTGTTTAAGTGATTTATTTTGTAGAGGAATTCTTGGAGAAGATTCTGTCAACATTTGTATGGCTGACTGACCTGTGGCATTGGGACATACTCTGAGATTAAGCCATTCGTTAGCAATCACACAGTGCAGCTACTTAGAACCTCTTGCTCTGTTTGTATAATCAAATGAGAAAAATATATTTTGCCTCCTTATCCCTGGTGGAATATAAATAGGGCTATAAGAATTCATTTCTGATTCAGATCAATCTCCATTTGAAAGATTTGAAATCTTGCTTCAGTAAAAACCTCATTCGTAACTAAACAAGTTTCTCTCTGAGCTGAAATATTTAGAAAATGTATCGATATTGAATTGAATCAGAACCAAATTTATTCAGGAAAACAGTAGGGATAGCTAGCCGTAAACATATTTTACACATCATTGCTACATCCTGCATCATAACCATGCACAGAAAATGCAATCACAAAAGAGTGCCCAAGACCCTGTGAATATTTACACCCGCTGTGCATTCACACACAGCGAATATTCGGTCACATGATGCCCAAGATATCATCAGCAACCCTCAGATTTGTTTGTCAACTCGGTGGCGACAGTAATGATGGCTTGTGTGGTAGTAGAGTAAGGAGAGAGTTTTTTCTCCTATACCATGGGGTAAGTAGTCAGCTTTATTTGATCAGATTTTGAGATGTCTGTCTTTGAACAGCTGACCTAAATGTGGTAACATATCTGAAAACTGTCTGCAGAGCATGTGGTAAATTATATGCTTAGTGACTTTGGTGAGCTGTCCTTTTTGATTGTGTAAGTCAGGGTTTCCCCCCAGGAAGTGCTTAAACCAAGGTGGTTAGCCATGGCGATAACCTGTTAACAGAATACAGAATTTGGTCTTTAAAATAAATGTTTCATGTCAGTAGGGATGGTCATTGTTTTAGCCATGAAAACATCTCTTCCTTTTCCTGGTACATAGCTTAAGTCTAATAGACTAGGGTAAGGCTTCTTATTGTGAAACAGTCATAAATTCCTTATGGCTTGGCCGGTAACATTAGTAACTGCTACTTTCTCAGCGTGTGCAATGCACAAATATGGACATTACATTTTTTCTTTTTTTGCTGCCAGGTTTTAAATATTGCAAGGAGGAGCTGGCAGATGAACTGACCGCAACCACAAGCAATGGTATTGTGCTTGCATGACGGCTACAAAAGGCACAGTGTATGCAGAAATATGAGGAATGCACGTTATGGGAAAAAGAGCAGCCGTTGTATTTCGGGTAATTGAAAGAGGCGTAACATCTATAAGCTAGCTTTAGCATAAGCTATGTGGTCAGCGATGCTTTGGTTTGTTTTTGTTTAACTTATGGTGACTCTTGCCTATTAAGGACACCAATGAGGAAGAAGGAAAGTGTGGGGCTCTACGTAATAGCAGGTGTATAAATAGCACTTAGTGATTACTATCATGAAGGCCTAGCATTGTACTGAAGAATGTCAACTGTTACTGGGTGGTTTGGGACCATTATTGATAACTCTTGGACCCCAGTCTTTATGTTTTACACAATCTATAATATCCTTCTTATGGAAATTATTATAAGGTACCTACAAACACTAATGATATAAAATGGCTGGTAGCCCTTTCTCGAACCAACCATACATGTAGAGAAGTGAGTCACTTCACTATTTATACACTAAATGGGGAAATATCTGACTAAAGCAGAGGCTAAACCAACTGATCAGAGTTGTTTCCTTACTGGTTAGATCATTTGTGGCAGCCCAGAAGGCACAAAAAGCCTCCTAATAATCCATAACAGTATGACATTTCTTCCTCGAGTCCACAGAGCTCAAGTCATTGTACTACAGTTTCAGCCTAACAATTTGGATTGCAAGGAGTTAAACGAGAGTGAGGAGATATCCCCCCTTATCCTAAAGGGTAATGGGGGCAGAGATAATCCTGGGCTCTGCATGGCGCCCCAGGGAGACTGTTTCACTGCTAGTTCAATTTCTACTTGTATTATGAAACACAACACTGTTATGAAAGAGGAAAGTTCTTGCTCGTTTTTTTTTTCCGTCCATGCAAGATGAGTCTTCACGTTGGGTTCTTGTGAAAGGACAAAGCACATGGTGTTAGAGATAAGAATGTTTTGAGGTATACATTTGTAAAAGGTTAACATGAGGAAAAATTTATACCACCAGCCCTTTAAGCCATTTTGCAAAACTATACGTACAGTAATGTTTGTTGTTAATGTTTATGATCAAGTAATGAAAACGCAGTCATGAAGATGTTGGCCGTGTCGCACAGTGGTGCTGGCTTATATACCAACAGCACTGTGGCAGATACTGATATATACACCCATTGTTTTGCTAACACAGTGTCATGCAACTTATAAGTGGCACAGCACTGTCCACCGGCAGATACTACATTTTCTGTACCAAACATTGGGCTACTGTTTTGCACAATCTGAGCCTGTTCTTTTATTAGGTGAATGTGACCTGTTTGTGGGAATTCATAATGACCAGTCTGTGTTAGTAGCTAGCAAGGAAGTTGTAGGATGTCTAGCTTTATCGTTGTCATCAGTAGAGTTTAAGAGTTATCCTTGGTGCTCGATACCATGCTGCACTCTGCTCACAGCAAACCCCATATACCAAATGTTTGTGTTTTGCTTTTAGAAATGGTTTAAGTTTTGCAGCTTAAAAAAAAAAAAAATCAGAGAAACCAGTTGGTACCTATGCAGAGCCTTTGGTAACGGGCTCCAAGAGAATAAGACTTCTATCTGAAGAAAGCCTTCTTAATTTGAATACATTTGAAATGTTTTTATTTTTCAAACTAATTTTACCTACTGGTGCCAGCGTGGCACAAACATGAGAGTGTAGACACTCTGATTGGCCTAACTCCAGATTTTTTTGGAGCCAGTGACATTTGACCACATACAATCCAACTCAACCCGTTTGGTGGCTGCGTCAGTGCAACAGCACATATATTATGTGTTGGATTTAGACTCACCTCAAGCTGAAATTTGTTCGTTTATTAGTAGATTTGAATGTGACAAAAAACTAGAAGTCCACATCTTTGCCATGTACTTCTCTCAGTTATATGTAATTAGCACCTGAATGTTCAAAGTGAGCTCTTTTGATTTAAACAAATCCAATCACGTACTCCTCCAATGGTTTAAAATAGCAATTTAAACCTACTGTAATTTTAGCACGTGAGGCACTGATTACAGAGGAGTGACATAACTTTGGTATACACTGCACCTTCTAAACTCTTAAGTTAACATGCAGAAACCCAAGAAGGAAATGTGAGGCCGTCGCCATGAAACTGCCTCCTGGACACATTCCCTCCTCCCACCCAGCTTCCCTCTCACTGAATGAATAACAGCAGCTGTCTAGCATTTCTTGCTCACTAGTGGACTGCACCTGGTTGGTTTTGTGTGTGGAGAATGTTGTGCGTGACTCAGTGTGGTAGAATATTATGATCAAGCACAGCTGGTCCGTTGCTGTGCTTCAAATTATTCACAATCAAAGTGCTATTGAACTGGACTAAGTGCCACCTCAGTTCCACTGGCTGCGTGGGCGCTGAAGTTAAGCATTTGTATTTATTTATTATTTGGGGGATTGCCTCGTGGGAAAATCTGGCGGTGACATGTTATATCAAGAAAACCTCTTTCATACTGGGCCATTACATTTGGACTGTTTTTATTTTTCAAACTGATTTTAACTTGTGCCAGTGTGGCACAAACATGAGAGTTTTTTAGTGTGCAGGCTCATTAGCCTACATCCTCTTAATATTAAGTACACCCCTGTTTTCATATTTAAGATTCAGTTAAAGAGTGTAGTCTAAGTTGGGTGTGGCCTGTCTGCTGGGCCTCATGGCCTACGGGTTAATGGGGTCTGGAGGTCAGACTGGTTCTACATCTGTCACTCTTTAGAGCTCAAAAAGAAGACAGGATTTATCCATCCCTCAAGGAATTTATTGTGCTTTTGGGGAAGACTTAAATGTTGGTTTTATTTTTGTGAGACATCATAATTTGTTTAGTGTTTTGTTCCACGATGTAACCTTTGCTGGCACTAGAGTTTAATACCAAGATCGGTGCAGTCCAGCAATTTTTCATCAGTGCATCTTATACTTTTACAATATGACATGTTTATGCTTTGGAGTAGTTGTAATGACATAACAGAAAGCTAGAACAATATTGTTATTGAAAGTAGAGACCGTAATCACATTTGATCATATTTCACACTTATAGTTTTAGTGGTGAATACTCTTTGAGAAAAAAAAACACCCTTTGCTTATTATTTGCCTACATGTCAACTGCTTCAACGTGCTTTTGTGTTTCAGGATCTTCAGTTATCTGTATATTCGGTTATTGTTCACAGTTCACAGTTCATCATTTAGACTACTACTTGGCTTCTCTGTAGATGGCTTGCACACTGTGTTTTTAAGCTGTAGTCGACGGCGCTGTTACCTGATGGCGTGGCAGTTGGTTTGGCAGCCATTGTGTTAACCCTCTTATCTGTTGTGTCTTATGTGTGTTGAAGTTTGCTTTGCTAATTGGTTTCTCTCACTTCTTTTGGGGACTTGCCAGCTTGTCTTTCACAACCACTGTTTATATAGACATATATCTGTGTTAGCGTGTCAGTCAAATGAATTATGCAGCATATTCAAATAATGTAAGTTTACAGGTTTCCCATGTAGTCAGAGCCTTTGGAAATGATCAGTAGCTTTATATTAAAGCCACAAGACCACAATCAACTGTTGGGTTTTAATCTTCTCAATTGACCTGTTTTTCTTCATTGAACAAGAAGATAATTGTTTGGCCAGATATGACTACTGCACTACAAGCGGCTGTTTGGTGAACTTCATTGTTTGCATATTGTTTGAATGAACTCCAAGTTATAGTAATTTGCTCTTCGTTGGGTGTCCCTTATTGATTTCCCTGGCTATGAAATGGAGTTGCTATTAAAACCAGTCACCCATATTTAAACGTACCAACCGAGAGCCAGACAGACGATTAGCAGAGATTAGAAATGGCTCTGTGGTAAGTGATTCACTTGACTCCGTTACGCAACGCAGATGACGGCACATTATAGGACATTACTCTTGTTTGTGTGTGTGTGTGTGTGTGTGTGTGTGTGTGTGTTACAACCGTGTGTAGCAGTGCGTTTGTCTGTTTGATGAGCATTTGTACCAGGAATCTGTTACGGCACAGCTTGTTGCATCAAGGCATGTTAGTAATGGCAGCCAAGGGCATACTTCATTTATAACCTTACAGGAGAAAGGAGGGTGACAAGTAACAATGCAAGGCATGAAGGTGTAATTACAGGTTATGTTGTGCCTGTGTTGGAGCAGCTCCTGTCTTGACATGTACACGAGGTCTATGACTGTTCGGTTTTGAGGAAATTAGTCTCTCTAAATTACTCTTAATGTCAAAACATCAAGCTCCTGGTTTGACGTCTGCTCTTTGTAAAGTTTGAACTATTCCCGTGTAAAAACTTCAACAGTATTTCATCATGCAGCCTTGTGTTGAATTTCGGTGGGGTGTTTTGTTTATGTCCTCTGTGTAAACAACACAAGAGTGCATGGACAGCGTTTGGCAGTGTACACATGTGCACACTTTCACAACACACACTGACACCCTCTCATGCATAAATGGAAGCTCTGTGAGGCTGCTATCATGAGGGGCAAACAGAGGCACTCGGGTTGCATGCTGCCATACAGAAGAACATTTCAAAGCTCTTGAATAATTAAGTAGTAGTGCAGAGGAAGTAGGTCAGCTCAGCAGACAAGTGCACTCCTCATTTTTATTTCCTGCTCCTCAGAATGGAGAGCTGAATGTCAGGTGGGCTTTAAGAACAGAGCCAACAAAGAATAAAGAGGGATTCATAAGTTGGGGCCTTATAAATCAGAGAGCTGCTGTCACAATTTGTCCTGCAGAGCGGTGGAGTAGAGTCTGTTGAGAGCAATTTTGTGCATCAGTAATCGACAAATTAGGTCTTTGCATAATGTTAAGCCTCAAAATAACTTCACAGTAAATAAAGGGTGGAACTGCAACACAAACAATCCTAATCTCTGTTTGACCCATATTCACATCACAGGTTGTGAGTTGGTGATATTTGGTATTATTTATTAAGCCTTCTGTTTAAGAATCTAAATGTCTAAATGTTGCCATCTTGTAACCAATTGACCTTTTGCTGGCCATGTGATTTAGCCACAGTTGGTCTGGAACCTCTCCAATAGGAAGTGATTATGATTCGGCAAAGATCTTATCCTCCTATCAAAACGTTTGACTGAGCTTTGTGCAGTGATGGACAGATCAGTTGAAAAATACCCCATAATGAAATCTAATGGGTTGGTACCAAGTGGTTACTCCAGGATACCACTGATTGGTCTGCTGACCACTAGTCATAGGGTCTCTAGTCAAGTCCTGAATTCCTATGGATTCATTCCCATAGAAAAGTGTTTACCTGATTAAGTTAGCATCAAAACTCATAAATGGGATTCTTCAAAAACATGAAAAGCACACAGTGGACAAGTGAGGGCACATGAAACAAACATACTTGAATACAGATAAATAGACAAGTCATTTGTCCATTGTTTAACATTAGCATGCTGAAAAACCTTCTATTGCTGTAGTTTAAGTAACCTAGTAACAGTAACATGGAAAGCCAGGACAAAGGGTAGGAAACCTCTGGCTGGTGGTCAGCTGACCAGTTAGAAGGTCAGCAAAGGATAAATTACGCTTGCTGGAATTCAATATCTTAACCTATTATGTTACTATTATGCTATTATGCTGCTGCACAAAGTTAAATAGGACGGAATGACCAGACCAAACTTCATTTCAACTTGCAGTACTTTTGGCTTGATGAAACATAGACCAGTTAAACATAGACCAAATAAAATACCTTTACTTGTACCACTGAACAAGAAATCAAACAAAAAAACCTTCTACATTATGTGATATTCATTATCCAACTATTTGGTTATAGTAATAACTGTTACATTCAAATACAGATCAGAACCAAGTATTCTGCAGAGTAGGACCTGGAAAGAGTTGTAACACTTTAGTAGGACAGTGTCCCTTAGGCTCTGCAGCTTAGCCAAGAGCCAGCGAACGCACAAGAACAAGTAGTGTTGCAGCTGCACTGTGTGAGTTTAAGAGAAAACAGAAGTCCATACAACTTACCTGACTAGTTAGTGATATTACTTCGCTTGTGTTAGCACCTGTGTCATTCACTGTATAAGATAAGATAAGAGTTAAGATAGGACTTTATTCATCCCTGTGGGGAAATTAGGGCGTTACAGCGGCAGGGAACAACAGTGCAAGATGCAGAAGATACAAGAAATACAATAGAATAAAAAATAAAAAATAGAATATGGCAGACGAATATGTTATGTACATAAAATATTTACATATTGCATCAGAGAGATTCACAGTGTCTAAACTGAGTTGAAACGTCGATTTTGAAAATATGTTTATATATATATATATATATATATATATGTTGACATTCATGAATATCATGAATAAAAACAGCAACAAACTCCAATAGGATCAACATATACTTCACGAAACACTACTATAAAAATAAGATAATAGTTGAGCACAACTAGCACACTAGAAAACTGTGACCTGCTCACCAAACATAGCAATGTGGAGAGTGATAAATTCACTAGTCTGTTGGACAAGTGCTTCAAAAATCTCATGTACTTGTCCTTGGTTGAATAATTTAGTCTAAATAAACCCTTACCCTTTAAGTGCAAACCCGCCAAAAAGCAATGGGTTGTCTAATGGTTTGGCATGTCTAGTCGGTTTAATCTATAATTATTATTATATCTACCAACAATACAGAGGAGACGGCAGCTGTTGAAAAAGACACTTTAAGGACCCAAAACAGTTTTACACACATCCTGCTGGGAAAGTTTCCCAGAGACGCCATTAAACGAGTCTTTCAGTCATATACTTTAACTCTCTCTCCTGTCATGCTCCTGAAGTGGTCAGAGTGATTTTCTCTGACAGCGAGCATTTTCCTGACTGCCCTTTTGAGCTTATCATCTGTGACAGCAGTATTTCTTGGCTGTTTAGAGGGGTTTCTCCGTGTTTTTTTTCTTTTTCTTTATTTGCACGTTTAAACCAGTTCCTGGACCAACACTTAAAGCGAAGTTATTTTCTCTTTGATATTTTATAGTTTGCGTATCCTGCAGTACAGTTTCAAAATGTTGACCCATTCTTCACTCGGGGACATACTACTGTGGCATCGTAATGGTGCATGAGTGGGCGGTTCCTGCTAAGGCAATTAGAGCTGGCCAATAAAAGCAGACTGGGGTTTTAGTTTTGATTCATGCTGTTTTTGAAGTGTTATATTAGAATGCATTTGTTTTCCCTGGTGTGCCTAATGAACTGGTAAGTGAGAGAGTGTTTATCTCAGTCATCACCATGCGTAAATCTGTTCACACATTTGCTTATCTTGGTGCGACGTTACCAGGCCTTCATAGGAACACACACGTGGCACACTGCATAGATTTCTTTGGGCTCCTTCCTAATTCTTTAGGGTATTTGTTGTAACTTTCAGTGGCATCTACTATCTAGACACAGATACTCTACAGCTCTCCCTTCTCACTTTCTTATTTTCCTAAATGTGGGTGTATCCCTGAAGACTTGTTTTTAGGTAGAAACTTACCTCAAGAACGAGTGATATCGTCGCTGATTGTGATTGCCTACAATGAATTAATCGGAATAATTATGTAAAATGCATTTCCCTGGTGTCAGTGTGGGACTGTGAACAGAGGGAGTAGCTTTCAGATCTCCCAGTGTGTTTTGGTAGAGTGCCTTTGCCTCCATGGTTACAGGGAGTCGTTGTTGGCTGAGGCAGTGTGTGAAGGCCCCAGTTCTACACTAGCCAGCAGGGAGGGGGATGGGTGAGCCTTATGTAATTTCACACAGTGTGGCTGAGGCGGCAGGCAGCAGGGGAACAGGCAGGAAATCCAATAGTAGCGCTGCTGTACGGCATGGATACAGCTGGGCGACTACATCTGGAAGTACAGGACAGCCAATCGCTGGCGCCGTGCCTCCCTCTCCTCCTCTGTCTCGTCTCTTCGCTGAGGCTCTGTGTAATCCGTCACAAAATGGAGATAAGTCAGTTTGTTATTACTTGTAAATCTGACCCAGGTAACACTCTTGATCATTTGTAGAAGGTAATATTTTTTCTTTTGGTTGCGAAACTCACAGGACCTCTTTTTAGACTTGTCCCGTCAAATTAACACATTTAAATGCTCACGGCCTCAAATGCTGTACTGCAGTCCACTGCACACTAAATATCTGTATCAGCTTAAATGTCAAGCCTCATGTAAATGTTAAATACAAAAAAAAGTTTTATTGTCTTTGTCATTCGTGTCTGATACTATAAAATAATAGAGAGAGAAATGTAATTTGACCAAGCAGGTTTTCTACTGTGGCTTTAAAACAACAATACTTGGGGGGCCCATCTCTTAACTGCTAGCAATGCTGCGCTCACCACTGAATTAATTGCATACACATAGGCAGCTAGCAGCTAATGCAGGGGTGCATTCCAAAAGGCAGTGTTTTCTTTAAAACAGTTTTTACAGAAAGCGTTTCCTCTGCACTTTTTAGTCTTCAATCTCATGTCTTCATTAATGGAGGCTTGACAAGGGCTTGAGATTTACTGATACTATATGCACATAAACACAATATTACCATTCACATCTGAGTCCAACCCTCATACCTACAGTGATGTGAAACTGGCTCCTAATTGCTTCCCGAATGTGGGTGACCTACAGCTCAATACTGTGCCTGGGACCTCTTGTGTGGACACACACGGAGCTGCTGTTCTGCTAACACTCCGCTCACGCTACTGCTGCCGTGCACAAACTGTTGTGAAACTGAAAACCTTGAGCGTCACATCTGTTCACGAAGGATGGATCCTTTTAAGTTTGCAATTTAATATACATAATAAGTATGTTCTGAACCGAAAGTCCAAGTGTTTGTGGTACTGCTCCAAAGTTGTAACTGGGTTATCGTTTGTATGTTATAGCTGCAGCTTGAAAATCACATCTGAGCAACATTAAATACTAATTATATCACTATAGACCTGATGCATATGCAACAAATTAGGTGACCTACTTTTGACACCTCACTTTTCTGTTATTTGAATATGGAACCCATTTAGTGTAATAGTAATCATAGGGTATCCATTAAACGGACATGTATTTAGTTAAGTAATTTACCTTGAACCTCTTACTGTATTTCTATTTTACATCTGGAAACCATTACAATTAAATTTAGCCAAATATGATCAGCATTATCAAGGTTTTATAGGCCACATTTGAACATTATTTATATCTTAACATTACTTACGTTTTCAGTTTCATAAGAGGTAATACAATTTTCACGCCTTCTAACTGCAGGTGCGGCTTCAGCGCTAATCATGCTTTTGTTATCGTGCTGGGAAGTGTTGTTCAGTCAGATTCAAAATAAAAGGTGTGACAGACAGTGGTTAAAGGAAGTGATCGTAGCTCTCTCGATCAGACAAACTACAGCTGTGTCAAAGTTGACGGTGGGTGTTGACGTTTTTCTCTCAATATCCCCAGCTGCTGACTGTGTGTTGTGACCTCAAATTTCCTATGTGAAAGTGGAGCAGAAGTAAGGCAACATCAGCGTTGTGTGTTGGTAGGTTGTTTCAGTGTTTGCCACGTGTAGCAGTATACCAGCCACCTGCCTGCCAGGAGCTGCACCATACATCCAGCAGGCACACAGGCAATAAGAATATCACCTGCTACCTTTTTATAGGAACTCTGTCACCTAACACCTTCTCTTGTTGGAGGTTCTAGAGGCAGATAAGACGAGCTTTGAGACATCACAAGGTGGTTTTTCGCTGCCTTAAAAAGATGCTGGCTTGTGTTTATCTTGTGAGATATGTTTTAGCTTTGACAGAGATCACAAAGCAAGATACATTTGATGTTGTATTTAAAGCACTTTTCACTTCCTTGCTGTCGCTGCTACACAAATAAACTTAACTCGTGGTATATGCTTAAGAGCATGGTAGTGACCTAATTAGAATAGACTTTTATCATCTCAGTATTAATACTGTTCCCTTAATTGTACGCCTATTGAAATATCTTGAGTTATGTCATCTGTGAGACCTTTCATTATGACCTCTGCACTGCATTATTGTTGCATCCTGTTTTTTCATGCAAGTGTGTGTTGATTTGAAAAAGAGAAGTCCGCTTTGTCTTCATTGTTTTGGATATTAACTCTTGGCAGTTGGATCTGTGTTACACGAGGGGTTTTCCTTCTTTTGTTTTGAATATATGTCTGATAATTAATTTAAAGCCGTCACCTTCCTATTTTTTGCTGGCTGTTGTATTATAATTTCCTCTTTTTTTGTAAACTTCACTCTATTTTAATTGGTTTACTTTTGCCATGCTGATTTCACCATGCAGGCCAAGAGGAATAGATTTAAGAGTAGAGAGTGAGGTTTTATTTCTCAGGGAGCAGAGAAAATCAGGTGCAGCCGTTGTGTGATGCTAACAGTGGTTTTCTGTAATTGCCACAGATACTGGTGATCAAAAAAGGAGTGAGTGTTGCCACTGTGTGATCTTGTGCGGCGATTACGATGTGGGCCGACCTTATTTTTGCATGACCCAACGTCTTTGGGGCTGATTGTTAAGCTGCAGTGGATTAATTGCAAGAGATTTGTTTCCACTTTAAATTTAGGGGGATGGGGGAGAAGAAATGAGGGTTGAAATGCTTAAGTTCTTCAAGATGGAACCGTAAGACAAAGAGCTGCAAAGACGCGGCTCCAAAAAAAACTGAAAAGACGCCGGCAGAAAAGAACAGCTCCACTGATGTGTAGCATAAACCCTAATATAAGCGCTGGACCCACGCTTATAAGAAAAGATGCTAGTAAAGATTTGAAACTCATTTGTAAACCAGATGTTTGCATGCATGTGTCGTGTATCTGGGCAGTGCGCTATTGAGGCTGAGTGAAGGAAAGAATAAGCAAGCTAGAGCCGTCTTGTCCAGGGCCCTTCAGTAATGAGGCTCCAGGGAGATAAATCCTTAAGAGACCTGACAGGGTGCCACATTCCTGGGCTTAGAGTCCTAGCAGCCCCCCTCACATGAGCTCTGCTCTCTAGGGCGCTGCTTTATAAACTTCTCATGTTGTTCCTACTGTCAGCCTTATGCCCATTACACTGTACTCATCTGTGCTTTTAGAACAGCTCGTTTTCATGGAACCATCTCTTTTGGCGATCATAATAATAACGGTAATCCCCGGTGGAAGCTCAGTACCCTAAAGTATTTTTTCTGTAGCAAAAAAATATTAAAAAATACCGACAACATATTTTCATGGATACACAGTTAATGGTGCATTTTTGCTACTGCAGTGATAAAGCTCCCTGCACTATCGAAGTCAAGACAGACTATCAAGGCTGTTAGCAAAAAATTATGCTCCAAGGGATGTTTATCTGTGAGGCACATAGATTTTTTTTTGTACGCGATATAAGTTAAAGTCAAGGCCTTATTACAAATCTTATATACATGATTTGTATCTTGTACTTTACAAGAGAAGAGTACAGTTTGTTCCAGGTATGTAGAGCATAAAGCTCAATGTTACTTTTCTACGGTTGGTTTTGTCTCTCTGTACAGTAAGTACACTTGTCCCAGATTATGAGAGAGGTCTGGGTTTCAAAGAACAACAACATATTTTCAAAGTTAGGCCTCTAACACTGGAAGTCAGTTCAAAGATGTGAGAACTGGAGTGATTGGCCTCACTTACCTGCTCTTATGAATAACAGCTCTCTGATGGCAGATTCAACATTTTAAAGAGAAGGCAGAGCGTAGTAGAGCTTACAAAAAGACAATGGTTGCACAAAATGTTCCTGTTGTCCTGCCGAGACTTTACTTTTCGATAGATTCTGTTTCGATTTCCAGAGTGGTGTGTAGTTTTTAATGTTTTGATCACTTGCTGTAGAACATTTGTCACTTCCAGTTATAGTTTAGTTCTGTGCACAATGCAGAGTCTATAATGGGCTGTAATATCCTGAGGATGATAATTCTAATAAAATATAAATGTTTTGAATTCATTCTAAATGTTTTTTAATGGGATCTAATGTGTCTAACCAAGCAAATATTAACATGTGATAGTTGTCATTCCAATGCGATTCAAACCAGTTTAGCATTCTGCTTGTATTCAGTTTTCCAGCCTGTGTAGTAGTATGTTGTGGTCAATGCAGCACTGATCAACAACACTGAAAGATTTCTACTGTTTGTTTGGATATCAACCCAAACCTTTATGCCATAGTGTGTAAGTGGTGACTGTTTACAGAAGATCTGAAGTGGTCAGTTAAAAAAACTAAAAATGTCAGTAATATCTAGGCAGCAGGAGGAAGACTTTGGTATAAGCTTCATGGTATCAAGTTTTTCTGCACCTACTGTCTTTGGTTTATTTAGAATAGCTAATTGTCCATAATAATCCATACGCTATAGCTTATGCTCCTCTTTAAAAACACACTTCTTAAATCAGTTTCATATATGATGATTACTATAATCATAATCATTATGCAGCATGTAGAACCATGTTAGTGAATTAGTTTGAAAGGATTTTGTCTTGTGTGTGTAATGCGTAAGGATGTTTTTTTTTTTTTTTTTTTTTTACTCTGCGTGCCTCTAAATCTTCAGGGACATATTGAGTTTTTCGAATCGAATTTAAATTTAAATTGTGTCATGCTGATTGAACTTGTTTAAATTCAATCAAAGTATCAACCCTTTACCTGGTACGGAGGAACTGACGGCGTTTCTTCAGTTTATCAGTAAAAAATGTATCAAGGTGTTGTTCTATCTTTAAGAGGTGGACTGTCAAGCTACCAAGTCAAGACTACACATAGATTTAATTAACTGTTTATGTAAGTAGAATAAAACTGTTGTTTGAAGTCTGCCTCCTGCTCTCCTTGGCGGGCTGGAAGCCGTCTGTGTGCTCTGTGCTAGTATTTCCACAGCCAGTCCTAAAATGGAGAGGGAGGGTGGGGGGTAAGAGGATGAAATATTGGCTCACACATGCTGAAGGCTGAGGCCCTCTCTGCTGTGTGGAAAAGACGAGAGCAAAAGAGAGTGGGGAAGGAAAGCACGCTAGAGCGCGAGGGGGAGGTGACTGAGTTCATTTGCAGTGTTGGCAGTGAGCCATGGACTTGCCTGTGAGTGTCTGTAGCAGTGCCAGTGCATGTGTTTAGCCTCTCGTCTGGAAGGCCCCATTCGCCTCAGAGTTGATGTCAAAGCTCTCTCATTGTGTTGGTCCTCTCATCTTGATTCAGGTTTTTTTGTCCTCTGTGGATCTTGTGACTGCCTTCAGATTTGTTTTCCCCCTCTCAGGGGAATCTCTCTGGACTGGACAGTCATCAAAGAAAGGTTGCAAGTAGAATGGCTTATCTCACCTTCTCTTTGTCTTCCTGGACTCTTTTTCTGCGCTTTGTTGAGAGTATTACATACTCTGTCAATACAGTGAGTTTGTTTCTGATCTGGTATTTCATCAGCGGGAAATCTGCTCAGGGACTTCCCTTTGTGTAGTCTGTTTACTCATGTCTGTCTGACTGAAAAATGAGTGTGCACTACTTTCGTGAAAATATTTAAAGCCACAGTTTAGACTACTAGACACAAAGGCACGGTCTCTAGATGGTGTGAGACTTACAGCAGTGTTTTCCCATTGCGTGGCTTCTACGGGGCGATGTTTACAGAGCTCTGTTTCTTACTACCAGGGCCATGTTCAGTCTTTCGTAATAGAGACCTTTGCGTAACCGAAATCAAGTGACACTTTGTGTTAGTGACAGTTGAGCAGGAAGACAAGCAAGAAAGGATAGTGCCCTTCTTTGTGCTGCAAAAAACAGTCAAACAATGGAGGCTGGCACACTAGCACTCTACCACACGTTGCATTATACCAACACCTTCTGGTGTTATTTAGTCTCAGATTCTCAGTGCTTATAAAAAGGTCTTGTTTACTGCTGGTTGCAGAAGTTATTACTTAACCTGCCCTGGTGAGGAAATTTAAGCAGAATAACAGCTCTAATGGTTTATATAGAACCACTGGGTGTGACTTTGGTTTGACTGATTATCTTATTTATTTATTTTTTAATTTTCAATTAAAATACATAAAAAAATCAATTCGAAAATTGCGGAGATGCTACTATGCTACTACCAAGCAGACCAGTCACAGCTCTTGGAGGCTGGGTCGCCTAGACTCGTAGTTACACTTCTGGTGCATGTCAGGGAACCGTGTTAGGGTCTGGACTGACGTGTCAACTTGACAAAGAAGCAGGAACCGTGCATTAGGTGTAAACTTGTTATTGAGAGCTTTTCCTGAAATGACCCATAATTATTGGGCCTTTTCTCCTAATGTAGTTTGCTGTTGTATGGGTGTGTATACACAAAGACGCATCTAATACCTCATGGATTTAGTACGTATACGTTCTAGGCGCATTAAGCACTGCTAATGGTATTTGCATGTTTAACATTCAGCACTTGTTGTAACAGTTTGTAAACATCCCTATATAACGATACGTAATGCACACATTAGAGTTGCACAACTGCATTGTACTTTGTCTGGGCTAATTTGAAACCAAACTGCGGAAAAGCTAATGTTATAATAATACAACTTCATCCTTGTCGTGTTTTAGATTTTGTCAACAAACTGGCCTCCATCTCCAGCAGCTAGTTCTCTCCTTCTTGGCTTGAGTCATCGAGTCCACTGCCCAGATTAACGTGACTAGTTGCCTCAAGTCAGTAACAGATGAAACGGCTTTACAGATATAAACAGCACTGTCAACTGACTCTGTGCACGGGTCAACCCGTCAATGTTTAGCCACTGTATGAATTTAGAAGATTACTCAGACCGCACACACAAACAAGCACTTAGTACAATTAAAAACATTTATATAGCGTAAATAGCTGAAGACCATGTGGCACTGGTGTGTTTAGTTATGAAGAATATTGATAGGGCACCACTAAAATACCATTGATATGAAACCATACTCACCTAATCTGTTTTGTAATATTTAAACAAACAAAGCAAAACAGATTCAAGGTAATATAGCAACAAAATGCACAAGGACTTGTTCTGAGAGGGTGGCTCAAGGATGGTGGCTTTCCTGTTCAGTTAACAAAATTGCAGTGCACTTAGAGCACTTTGCTATCTTGTCAAGATTTTGATTAGTGCCATGTTGAGAGCCCACATTTCTGCCTCCGTGCCTCACACAGCACTGAAACATGAGCTATAAGAGAGAGGACTCATTAGTCAGAGGCTCATTGAGATGGCAGGAGTCCTAATTTCTCTGTTGGCAAGAGTCGCAGGGACACATGTCACGAGTACAAGTCCACCTACTACTACTATCACAGGTTTGAAAGGGTGCCCGGGGAATGGCACAGCAGCAGGCCGGACAGGGCTGAATGTCGTCTAGACCGAGGAATTTCACAAATCCAGACGAAGTCCTTATTCTCACCTTGTTCGTCTTCTGCATTTTCCACATTTTATCAATACAGATGTGTGCTGTAATTTGCATCTGTCGTTTTTGCAGAGTTGAGCGTGTGTTCTACAGCCTGGCCAATTTTTGCTTCTATCATTGTATGACACAGTCCTTGTCGATGAAGCCACTCTAGTTTACATAACGTCATCCAGAGTTACACTTTAGTGTCTTACTCTTGGTGCCTACATCTCTGTCTGGCAATGAGTTATTTATGTTGCTTCTAAGACCCCATTAAACCTGGAGTATTTTTACCAACTAGCTGCTTGGCTTGGCTGGTCCCTGTCTGCGAGTCCTCGGTGTGAGGACAGTGGGCCATTCAGTAAGCAGTGAAGGAAGGGTTGAGGCTAGCAGGTGCAGAGAGTCTCACTCCTTTACTAGAAGCACGTGTGAAGGGGGAGGGGGGGGGGGTGTTTTAGCGAGATGGAGATGCACACTTTCATCTCAAGCTAATCTGGTGGTTTTAGAAAGAAAACATCACACTTTGTCTGAGTTGCCATGCAGTAGTTACACGGTACCTTTTATACATTGTTCTTTGCAGATGTGAAAGTGTCCCAAATGTCATTGCTTAACTTGCTTAAACGTTTAAACTTCTTTTTCTCTACAGGTTGCAGGCTATATGAATTAGCCGATAATGTGTGGCATCTGCTCTACAGCCACACCCACTTCCCGCCTGTAGAGGAAGCGGCTGTGCCAGCATGTCCTCTCATCCCCAGTCCGTGCCACCGGGCCGGAGGACTGTGGACTCACGGCACCTGCCAAGCCCTGCCACTTTACCAATGCAGCTGCAACGGGCACACACGGTAAGGGGCCTGGCACACGGTGCGCTTAATGTCACCACCTGCAGTGCCACATACTTCTTTTGAAATAATGTGTGAGATGTCTGCCTACTTTGTGGATATTTGGCAAGTAGGTGCTACCCAGAAGCTCCAGAGAGGGCCTCACCCTCAGAGGCCTCATATTAGTGTTTTTCCATCAGGAACATTCCCGGGTTGCAGTGTTGTTCACCCAGAATAGTTCCCTCATTAAATGTTTGAGTTGAAAGTTCATGTTGTCATTGTGGAGTCACAGGAAGGTCTTCCCCATTGTTTCCAGCCACATCTCCTAATTATGAAGATTATGTTCTTCTACGCATCAGGGATGCTGTCTTTGCTTCAAAGAAAAGCCTCTCACGAATGTAAAAGTTCATTCAATGACCTCCAGAGAGCCTCCAAGCCTTATATTCTTTTTGGCTGGTGGAAAAATCCAAAATGTACCCCCCTAAATATCCCCACAGCTGCACCTGTGGTTAATCCCATCACCTCCTCTTGTCATTGCATTCAGGAGAAGATGAGGCTTGATGGACTGTGCCCCACAATCCCACATAGTTAGAAGTGCAGGTTCACAGTATCTGCTTCTCTGAGAAATAAATGAAAAGACAGGGAGAAATGTGAGCTGGATAGAACAATAGTTAGAGGAGATAAAAGGCAGGAAATGAGGAACATGTCAAAACACTTTAATTATTATGGGGTCAAGGGGTCTTTGCATCATTAAGCACATCTTCTTCTGGGATGCTGAAAGCTTGTCATTATTTGTGTTCCAGGAAGTGGGGCTGGTTGACTACCACTCTCATCATGCCAGGGACTACAGCTCCCACATGTCTCAGCCCCATCGCCGTCGGCCTTCTTTGCTTTCAGAGTTCCAGCCTGGGAACGAAAGGTAGGATCGCCATGCTTGTATAAGGTTTATTTTCTCATGAGTAGCATAGTTCCATAGTTTAAATAGCACTGCTTCCATACACTCTGTCAATATTTATTTATCCTTCTATTTACAGTACATAATCACATGACATGTTTTATACCAGATGCATATGTTTATATTGTAACTGCCGGGAGTTGGGCTGTGGAGGCTATTGCTACAGTATGTGGTATGGCAGCAGCTCCTGTAATGTGTTTGTCCTTGCTGCGTTTTGACAACTGAAGGACAGAGCGTGCTCATTGGAGGTTTCATGCAGACTGCATTTTAATGCAGTTTTATTCTACTAAAGCCTCCGCCTGTTAACCCTCCCCCAGTGTAATCCTTATGTAATTGGCATCTGCAAGCCGTTCTTTTGTAATGTTGTGCTAAATGGCTCTGCAGGGCAACGGAGCTTGCAGAGTTTTTCCGTCTTCAATAGACACTAAGTCGGTCAAAGTATTGTATGAATAGTACTTTGTCTCCAGAGACTCAGGTCTTGTACCTACTAATGTTCTTTATTATTTATATAGCCACGCTTTTTGAGGATGAGACTTGATGAGTACTTATGAATAATTTATGTGCATGATATGAATTTTACATGATGCGCTGAGGATAAGTCACAATATTTTTTTCCTCCTCAGTTGATTGTCGTGGCAGATTTTCTTGCATATGTTAAAACCTGAAAAGAGCGCACATCTAAGGCAGGTTTTACTAGACATCAGCTGGAAGATATTTGTTACTTGCACCGTGCGTTAGGTTTGGGCTGTCTTTTGAGATGTAGGATATCTTGTGTGTCTGTGTGGAGTCACAACAAGAGACGGCAGATGGTAGAATGACTAACAGTTCACGGCTGTTACGTGATGTGTCAGTGTCTTTAAGTATCAATCAGAGAGGATTATGGTTGTTATTGTTAAGCGCAGGGCTGTGCGTTGGCCCTGTTTAACAGTTAGTAGCCCACAATATGGGAACACTGGATCATGGGTTGGTACAGAAATAAACCCACCAGCTCCTGATTTACAGACGCCCATCGTTCAATCACTTGTGCTTTGGCATTCTCTCAGACAGATGCCTGTGAAGCAATGCATTTTTTTTTTGATTAAAAAATAACCATTATATCAAAAGAAGAGAATACAGACAGCCCACTTTACTTAGTGGAGACTTAAGTAAACCACTGGTCTTGCTGGCAGGCGTCCGTGGGTGGAGAGTCTTTCAGTTGAATACATCAGGCCTTCAGCATTCCTTAAGAGGGCTCAGAATCCAGACCGAGGCTCTCATTCTCCGTTCTCATTCATAGTCTGAATAAGGTCATTCTGGCCTCGGCAGTTCTACAATCTGCTAAGACGTGCTTGTCTGTTTATGAGTCTCAGTAATGGAGTTGTAGTTACACACAACATTCAGGGTTTCATAGGAATCCTTGGTTTTAGAGTCACAGAGTGATTTGTTTTTGGCACAGCTGAGAAAATAAACGAGACCACACTATTTTCAGTCTGTCACAGTATTTGCCATAACAGTTAAGGCACTTGAATCCTGTATACTGACTGTAAGGAAAGACTGCGCTGTTTACTAAAGTATTAAACGGAAATAAAACTAAACCTTTTTATAGCCATTAAAGCCAGCAGTGCCATTTCATATGTCTTGCTCTCTCTGTCTGTTGATGCTGAAGAAAGTGTTTCTTTAAAAAAAACAAAACACCTTTATTGGAATCTCTAACATCCATGCAGTGTTAGCAGAGATGGAAAGGCCGTCCAGCTATTCCTACTAGCATACTATAACTGCAACTAAATGTTGCATTTCTGTCCAGAGAGTCCAAGCTGTTGAAGTATATTGACATAAATAGACCTGACGGTAATTATTTGGATTACAAGCTGCACTGAACCGCGTGATTGTCATAACGAACCATACTGTATATATAAAAGCGCCACTGCTCCTCTCATTCTGACAGAGTAATGCGCTCTAATATGGCCTTAGTAATAGTGCTTTAGAAATGCGTTATGTGTGTCCCAGTATGACAGATTTATATATGCGTCATCTGTTCTTTAAGTGTCTACACTGTACGCAAAGTGAAAATGTGCCATTAAGCTAATGTTCCACATATACCCTAATTACAGTCCAGAAAACCACAACAGTATAATCAATGGTGAACCACTGTGCTAGTTGTTTGTTTCATCCTCCTCTTTACTCCAGGCAATATTTCAGTCACGCCGCCTCTTCCCATCTGTCTGAGATCACCCGGCTTCTTGAGAAAGAGAAAGAATACATTTAATAGCGTGCATAACAAGGCAGTGAATCCACTCAGCAAAGTTTTGTTTCTCACCAGAACAGAGATTGCAAATATTCCAACTGTTGGAATATTTGGTTGTACAATAGCTGGAAATGTTATTGTTACTCATCTATAAAAACTTTGATTAATGTAATACATTTGTGTCAGAGTAACATGAGTCATTTATTGTAGGTTTGTGTGCAGTTGGGTTTGTTTAATTTGGTGTCGTTTGGTGGTTTGGTATATTTTACGTGGATAGTTTATCTAGATTTGTTGTTCTATGTCTTTCGTTTAGAGCTGCGGCAACTATTTTTTTTCTTCTGTCGATTAATCTGTACTTTTCCGATTTCTTGAGTGCAATTAATTAAGATGTTTTTGCTATATTCTGTCATTTTTTTATCTGCCATACCAACACCAAGGCAAATTCCTTGTATGCACAAACATGCTTGGCAATAAAGCCCTTTCTGATTCTGATTCTGATTAGTTAACACACATAGAGTATGTTTTGACTTGTGCTGATCGTCACTATAAAGTCAGCTATATTATTCTCTAGTAAAGGGTCACCATTCATGCATTAACCTGCATGTAGCAGACTCGGGGAAAACATGTAAACTCCACATAGTAAAAACTTCCATGGTGTGATGATAACCTCAGCTAAAGGTTACTACCACCCACATAGAGCAGAATGTCCATGGAAATGCACCTTGTTTATTTTTGTAGGTCTGTACGTGCAGAAACAATCTGCTTCTGCACTCACATTCTAGCGATTAGCATAGCACTTAGCATCTGCTCCTGAGTCTCTGTAGATTTCTTTTTTCAAAAACAACAGATGAGGACACAGCAACGACTCCTAAGCTCAGACCACCTACCAACCATCAGACTAAATTCAAAGTAATGGTCCAAGCGGTGCAGCTACAGTTGGGATTCGTTACGATATTTCTACCCCTTTGTCTTATTTTGGGATTTTGCCAGGTGATGCTTTGCTTTGTCGTGCTGCGACACAGTTTGGCTATAGTGAGCTTGCCCTCGACAAAGGCATTGACATCTTTTAGGCCTGCCCATTTTTCCTGCATCCCATGTATTGAGTACAAGAGTCATACAGTGCGCCTAGACTTTATTTGATTTATCTTCCTCTACCCCTAAACCACAATGTCTTGTAGATTCCAAAGGTTACCTTCCCCTTTCTGTAACTTACAAGACAGATTTCAGCATTTACCTGGCTACTAGTTTTCATTTTGTAAATATTCCTGTCTCTTTTCTTTCGGCCCTTGTGTAATGTGGGTTTTGCTCAGCAGTGTGAACAGAAAACTTGAGTGCTTGAGCCCATTTCACATGAAGTTTTTGGACTCCACCCGCTGTCCCTTCTGCTCCGTGCGCTTTCTCAGTTTCATTCATCCCAGCTGTGGTGTACTTAGCCAGCCGTCTGTCTCTGTTAGCCATCCCTGCGCTGCGCACAGCTGCATAGCTGCTCCTCCGGGGAGCAACGGAGAGATTGGCAGCCACACAAATGCTGTAGTACTTTCAAAATAACAGGCTGCGATCAACACACATAATCTCGGTTGTTGTCATAATAGGGCCAAAGCCAGTAAGAAAGTAATGGAGCTGTTGTGGGGTTTTGTGATGTGTTGCCTCCTTCCCGCTCCTCTCTGCAGACTCTGCCCCACCTCCACACACATACACACACACATCTCTCTTTCTCATCCTCCAGACAAATCCTCCCCAGGGATCAGATTATTCTGCACGCTCACAAGAGGGACAGGGGGAATAAACGGGGGAGAGAGCGGGAGAGAAGGGGGTGGGCTAGAGCTTGATGATGTGATTATGTAAGTGCCAACCCTCTATGGAGATGAAGAAGTATTCGTCTGAATGAGTGAGAAAATTGTGTCCGGGGGAGTAGTCACACACCATCTGGGTAATAATTTTGGCCTGCTATTTTTTGATGTACTATCTAGGCAATCACACAGATAAACATCCACAATCCATTTCTTTCCACTAAGCTCCAGTGTCACCAGTTTAACATAGAGATTTAGCCCTGCGTCTTGCATCCTATTTAAATTTCCGGTCTAGTCGGTGGATGGTCTCAATTGTTGCACCCCCCCCTCCAGTGCCCTACTAAACAGAGATGGGCTCCGTGCACTTTGGCACATAGAGAAACCACACAGTAGGCCATTGTGGGCCTGGACCAGCAATTATGGTTGTGTTTTCCCTCTTCTCTTCAGAAGCCACTTCCATTTTGACACTGGCAGCAAAGTCACTGACATTCTGGCATCTGCCTCCAGGGAATACTTGAGAAAACAGGGAAAGAACAGAGAACCATTTACAAGTGTGCTAATAAAATTTCCCAGATCCAAGGAACATGTGCAGTTTAACATTTGAATGCGTTCATTTGACTACACACCAAGAGCCCCCTTTACATGTTGGCTCAAACTTGTTGCTGGCTCTTTGCCTCTATATAATAATGACTTTAATAGATCGCATATGTATATCATGACTACACCGATCAGGCACAACATTATGACCACTGACAGGAGAAGTAAATAAATTGACCATCTTATGACAATTCAATGTTCTACTGGGAAACATTTGGACCTGACATTCATGCAGATGTTGCTTAGACATGTACCACCCATCTAGACCAGACCATGCACCCGCACCCCATATGGCGCTCCTTGGTGGCAGCAGTCATCCTCAGCAGGATGCACCCCGGCACGGACAAGCCACAGTTTAGGAACAACAGTTTAGGAACAATTAAAAAAACATGAAAAAGGGCTCAAAGTGTTGACCTGACCTCCAAATTCACGAGATCCCAAACTGATCAAATATCTTTGAGATGCACTGGAACAAGCCTGATCCCTAGAGGCCCCTCCCCTCATCCCATAGGACCCGGAGGCCCCCACTAACAACATTCTGTTGCCAGACATCACAGGACACCCCCAGAAGGTCCATGTCCATTCTCTGATGAGTCACAACTGTTTTTGGAGGCACAAGGGAGACATTCGGCAGATAGTCGTAGTGTTATGATCGGTGTAGATCACATTACATTGTGGAGCGTCCCCCTCTTCCAGTGGCTGTTAGTGTAATTATCGACATTCCTTGCCATCTAGATCAGTTGTAGTTCTGGGTTACTATATAGGGAGCGGCCTAGCTTCTGCATCTACTCTAATCCACTTGATGACTCGGTGTGGCTATTGACTGCCTAGTCCCCACACAAAACATCTCTGCTATATTTGAAACCATTAGATGGTAATGTTACAGTGACTCACCATTTCCAGTTTCTTGCTTCTTTTACTTTCCACTTTCCAGTCCTGAGTGAACCATTGCATGCTGCCATTTAAGTGTTGATGGTGGTGTTCAATCAAGCCAGCTGGCGTTGGTGCGTGTGCCTTGAACAGAACAGTAAAGATTTAGGTCAGCCTGATCTCAGACTGTAACTGTCATCTTGTGCTTTTGTACAAACGGGTCTTTGTGTGGCTAAATGCAGTCTGTAAGAAGGGGTGTGATTAGGTTGTGGTGTTTAAACAAACTGGCACCAAGCCTTGTCTCTGAGCTAGAAGATTAGTATTGTCACAGTATAAGATTTAGGAAATTCTTTTGGCTACTGTCTCTTGATTGATTGATTTTATGTCTCATCAGTTTGCTTCAATCCTCACTTGAGTATGTGTTGGAATTATTTCTTCTGTTGTTCAAGTCTAGCATTTCAGGTTAATAATCACAATGAAATTGTCAAACGTCACACATAATAATAATCCTATAATCCTTAAGTTGTTCATTAGGTTCCTCATACGCAATTATATTTGACTCGGTTATCCTTAGTTTTGGCTTCTGCATTTGTTTTGTTTGAATTCTGGTTCAAGCTGAATTCCACCTGACCAGCTTTGTCATCTCAAATGTTACTGGTTAATTGCTGAGTCTATGAGTAGGCAGGGATGGCACAATCTCGGGCACACCAGTCTGATACTGATCATTTAATACTTGGTATGGACTGATCCGATCTCAACTGCACACACTTTCCACCCCTTGAGATTAATAAACATCACGTGTGCTCTGTGTGACTTTATTAAGTCCAGTAAATAGGGCCGTGAAAGGAGAGGATAGCTTGTACCTGGCTCTAGAAACTCCAAACAGACGGTGAAAACCTGTGTTGCTGGGTTGGTCATCTAATCTCATAAACTGGACCTGGACCAAAGACCACTGAAGGACCCTAGAGTCCTCCACAGTGCTTACATTGCTAAAATCCTGAAACAAAATTAGAATGTACATCAAATAAATCCTGTTAATTAGATATTATGTCTAAAATGACTGTAACTGAAAGTAACTGTTGCTTACTGTGCATCTAAGTAGCTTTCCATTTGTTTTTATTAATTTTCTATGTTTGTATTTTTCTGTTGCAGAGGACAAGAGCAGCATATCCGCTATGAGCACATCTACCTACAAGACCCCACCAGCCAGTCGGAGGTGGAATATGCAGAAATCAAACGGCCTCGTCTGGAGATGGGACCAGAGTCTCTGATGAGGCCTTCACCCCACCGGCCACCATTGTCTCTGGGAGGGATTGAGGATATGACAAAGGTTGGTTCCATATTTACAACTGGGAGTAAGGTGGTTAGCATCAGTGTTGGTGGTCACTTTATTTTTGAATAAATACTGTATTTTTGGAGATTACTATATTTAGTAAGTAGACTGTAAGAAATTATTATAATGTAGGTGTTGTGATGTTATTTCTTGACAATACTATGAACTTATTATATAGAGCCTTTGTCTTTTGAGTAACCCTGCCACCCTCTGCCAGATTCTCAAAGGATGCTATTAGACACACCACAGCAGAAGTTGTTGAAGGAAATTCTGGAGATTGTAGCTAAGCTGAGACTAAGGGAGTTGTGAAACAGCAATTAATAAATAATAGCGCTGACCTAGATTTCAAAAGACGGAGAATGAAACTGTGTGAACTGCAGATGAAAACGGCTTGCTTGCAGTGTAGATTTGCTGATGGGGAGGTGTTCTTGACATTACACGAGTGCTTCAAACTGCCAGATGAAGCATACTGCCAAGGAACGGTAAATAGATACACCAATACAGAGGGTACAGGAAAAAAAAACATTGACTTTTAAGCTAGCAGGGGAACATCCAGGAATGCCAGTAATTCCCCTCAGAGCACCAAGGGCTCTAAACCCATTATATAAGTGACATCAAATGTAATCGCTGCATGTAACAAGTGCACCACATATTAGTGGAATAGAACGGGAAATGCAAATGAAAATGAGGCAAAGTGCAAGTGTCGAGAGGCACAGATAAAGGGACAAAGGGAAAGGGAGGAGTAGGAGACCAGCAGGAAAAGAGGGAGTAGACCAGTAGTGTCAGACAAAGCTGATTCTTGCAGCATGACTCACATGGACAGGGACTCAGAGGAGGACAAAGGACCATTTTCATCCTGTACATCAATGTGCAGTCATCCTTGCTTTGTGAGTTAAGAAGGAAAAGTGTAAGAGCAGATAAGAGCGAGGCATAAGTCCACTCACAAAATGTCATAGCTTCTTTATATAGCTTAAAGACTGATGATTATGTCATTGTAGAAAGCCATGTGACAAATTCTGACTAACATGCCCTTCGCTCCAAATCAGAGTTGCTTGTCGAACCCGCGTAAGGACTCCTATCTGAAAGGGTCTGACACTGTTTTGCAAACAGAGTACCACAGATAGGAGTTGTTGTTAACTGATATTGCTTTTGCATGGTTGCTGATGTATTTTTACCACATGTGAAAAATGGTATTTGGCTAAAATCCACAGGGTATATTTGAATGAATCCTTTGATCATACACTGTCCTGACATAACACTATACTGACAAAAGTATTCACTCATCTGCCTTTCCACGCATATGAACTTAAGCGACATCCCATTCTTAATCCATAGGGTTTAATATGATGTTGGCCCGCCCTTTGCAGCTATAACAGTTTCAGCTCTTCTGAGGAAGGCTTTCCACAAGGTTTAGATGTGTTTATGGGAATTTTTGACCATTCTTCCAGAAGCGCATTTGTGAGGTCAGACACTGATGTTGGACAAGAAGGCCTGGCTCGCAGTCTTCGCTCTAATTCGTCCCAAAGGTGTTCTGTCGGGTTGAGGTCAGGGCTCTGTGCAGGCAGTCAAGTTCTTCCACACCAAACTTGCTCATCCACGTCTTTATGGTCCTTGCTTGCTCCTGTTAGAACAGGAAGGGGTCATCCCCAAACTGTTCGCAAAAAAGTTGGGAGCATGGAATTGTCCAAAATCTCTTGGTATGCTGAAGCATTCAGAGTTTCTCTCACTGGAACTAAGGGGCCAAACCCAGCTCCTGAAAAACAACCACATACCATAATACCCCACCAAATTTCAGTTAGACAAGTACCATTCTCCTGGCAACCGCTAAACCCAGATTTGTCCATCACATTTCTAGATGGAGAGGCGTGATTCGTCAGTCCAGAGAATATGTCTCCACTGCTCTAGAGTCCAGTGGCAGCGTGCTTTACACCACTGCATCCAAAGTTTTGCATTGTTTTGCCCCTCAGCATCTGATGACCCTGTTCTTCTCAGTCGCTTCCACTTTATTGTAATACCACTGACAGTTGACTGTGGAATATTTAGTAGCGAGGAATTTTCACAACTTGTTGCACAGGTGGCATCCTATCGAAGTACCACGCTGGAATTCACTGAGCTCCTGAGAGCCATTCTTTAACAATGTTTATAGAAGCAGTCTGCATGCCTAGGTCCTTGATTTTATACACATGTGGCCATGGAAGTGATTGGAACACCTGAATTCAATTATTTGGATGGGTGAGTGAATACTTTTGGCAATATAGTGTAGGTAACCCTGTGTCTCTAATAGGCATGAAAATGATATATGTTTGTGGCAGAGCAAGGAAAGGCTCCTATCAGCTGCCAGCACACTCACTTTGGTGTAAACATGGCTTTATTTGATATTAAAATAATAGAATTCACTGTGATTGAGTGGCGTAACAGTGAAGTGCATGAAATAGCCTCCAGCCAGGAGTATCTGCTAACAGCGACAGCCCGATATGATTCTATTGTTGCTGTAAATCCTTTGGTCATACGTCTAAGAGCGTACTTTCAGTCTCCCTTGCACGCCTAGACTCTAGCCCATTTCCTCATTACTTGACATGCCTGCAAATAAATGTATATTCTACATTTTGTCATTATAGTAACATCAGATAATAGCTGTATCTGTGCTAATTGGAATACAATCACGCATGACCAATTCTTTTAACTCTAACTCCATTGACATGATGGTCATATGCCACCAAATGTGTTTTTTATGACCTTGAAAAGGCATTTCCGGGCTGCAGACAAAGGCAGTTCACTTCACTTCTTCACCTGCTCTTTTACTTATGTGTGAGATTTTTTATGGTTAACTGCGTTTGGAAACCTTGAGCTTTTTCATCTAGGACAGCCCCTCAACATCCTCTGCCTCTGACATTTTCAATCACAGCAGGTCTACAGAGCTGTAATGCTGCCTGCCTAGTCAAGATTAACCCACTTACATTACGTAACCTTAATTTCAGACTTGCAAAAATAACGCAGAACAAAAGCCAAGCTGGATCACGCATTCAGTCACTTATGGAGGATGAACTCGGTCACATACAGTCGGGTCCAGAAACATTTGAACAGTGATGCATAATTTTTTTTTAATCATTTTGCCATCATAAATAATGGAACACAAGGTTTTACTGACGTGTAGGTTTAATTTAAGTGATTTAGCAAAAATATTGCTTTTACACAGTGCAGCTATTTTTACACAGTTCCTCCATTTTCACGGACTCAAAAGTATGCGGAACAGATACGCAGAGTAATGGCCACGTGTGTGATGTTTTTCTTTTATTATTTAATGATAACACAAAGACATGTTAATTCTTTTCAGCTGATTCTATGTGATGAATTTGATGACTGTCATTGGAAACTCTCAAGAGTGAGTAACCGACTGTTTGTAGTAGCCCTAGAAGAAATTAAAGAGTGAGCTCAGCTCAACAACAAAAGACAGGGATGTCCTCAAATAAAAAACAAACAAACAAACAAAAAAAAACATGTTGGTAACATTTAGCCAAGGCAAGAGCACACTTAGGGAGGTAATTTGATCCACAAGAAAAAGTAATTTAAATGGTAATACTCGGAAAACAGAAATCATATTAAGCATTGCAGAAAAAAAGGCCTGCCCTTTTCTGGGCCAAGGTTCGCGGGACAAATTAACTTTTACTAGATTGATACAGAAAGTTTTCAGCATCAACCTTAAAAGACATAAATAGGTTTAAGGTTAAAACTGAGCAAACCTATACTATACAGCTAGTTCCCTGACAGTTCTTCTGGTTGTTCAGACATAGTAATTATCCAACCTTCCAGTAAAGTGCAGAGAAACCCAATACCACCCTGAGCAAGCACATGGCGACATTTAGGAGGACTTGAGATCAGTTGTGTGTTAAAGTAAAAGCGCCTCAGTTAAAAAAAAAATCATACAGTCACTGGAATACTCAAAGTAGTTGAGCCTTCGAGCTACAAAAAGTAAGAGTAACCTCATAAAAAATGATGACTTACTACTGTCCTCTTCCTGACTTCAGTTAATTTATGTAGAGCCCCTTCACATAATCATATCATAATCATATAAATCTCTGATAAAGAAGTAAACCCAGAGGCATATTTATGACCAGTTGACTCATTTGCTGAGCACACATTATCATGTTAACATTAATATTATAGCATTTGAAGACATTCTAAATGAAGTCTTCACCCCATCATAAACATGGAAAGCAAATCAGTGGATCAGCACAGGCAGACACTATTCATTATTTTAATATATTAAGTACATATGCAATGCAATGCCGATTGTGCCCATTTTATATGGTGATATTCTGTATTTTACATCAGCCCTGTTCTCTTAAAACCATTTAACTCAATTGTTGGATGTTTGCACATTCCCCTCTTCTAGTTGGTATAAAAGTATGTACACGTCTGCCGTGAATGAGTATGTTCCAGAGGTTGAAAGACTGCTTAAAGCGTCATGTCACAGCAGTAAAGTCCACTAGTCGATTAGTCACAACCCCGACTACATTCAGAGTTTGATTTGGACCATTCCAAAAATATATTCATTTTGAAACGAATCGTGTCCTCACTGATGCCTGTCATTTTATATTTAGCTAACCATGTCACTCTCCATTGTTGTTTCCGTAGGACCGTGGAAGTGCTATGGGGAAGCTGGAGCCCATCTCCCCCGTGAGCCCGGTCCATATGGACCCCGACTTGGATCTGGTCCCAGCTCGCTTTTCCAAGGAGGAGCTGATCCAGAACATGGACCGTGTGGACAGGGAGATTACCATGGTGGAGCAGCAGATATGCAAGCTTCGCAAAAAACAGGTCTGTATACGTACGGATCTGGACGTAGCTTTGAGTTTATATTGGCTTGCTTTCTGTTTAGAAACCGTAGAATGATCTCCCACTTAGCTCATTGATTTCAGGATAGATTTATCTCTCTTTGTAGGGGAGTTCTGGCAGTCTTGGTGTAGATGCCTCCGGCTTACGAATTGATTGATATTGCTGTCTGTGTTTTAACTTGTGGATTTTTATAGCACCATCAAAGCACGAGAGTTGGTTGTCAGTGGGAGCGGGTGCTGCATTAAATGAGCTAGGTTGCAACATTTCCCTAATTACTGAAATGAAGACAAGTAAGGGACTGTGTCTGATTGTGTTTACATGCTCTCATTCACTTTGTGGTCAGAGAGTGGCGACCTCGAAAAAAGATGAGATTTTGCAATAAAGGGGGAATTACTTGTTCACAAAATATCATTTTATTTTAAATCACAATCACATTATATGTAATTATTTATTATGCAATCTAGGAACCCAACTTACAGCGTAATCTTTCATAAAGTCTTATTTTGTATACAAACTGTGACAAGTAGTGTTGAAAGTACAAAGCTGCTTATAAACCACTTTTTGATATCACGCATTTACATTCAACGCATGTACTGACCAGGCAGGCATGCCTAAAAGCACTATGACAAAAGTGTTTATTTGTCATGCTTGTAGACGGCTGCCAGTGCTGGCATCTTTGTTGAATTTTCTTGGTGCAGTGTTTAGTTTGTTTGAAATGTGTGGTTTTCCAGTGAGAGTTTCCCTGCCAGGCTTCACTTGGCATCAGAGCAATAAAGTCTTAAATAGACTTTGCTGTGTTGTAATCGCTGCATTCAGGCTTGTAGCTGTTTCTTGCTCAGTGTGCAGTGATTATGTACATGCACTCCTCCAGGCATCTGCATTCCCCTTTCTCCCCTCTCCTCTTTGGCTTTTTATTTAGGAGAAAAGTAGGTTAAAAATATATGAGGCTATAAATAACAGCTTCCTCAGGGGAGGAGTAGGATTATGGTGGAGGTTTTGTGACTGCTAAACCACTCACATCCCTGCCGCACTGTCTCCCTTTCTGGCTGCTTGCCATGTTTAGATAAGAAACTGTATGGAGAGCTTACCCTCTTCCAACTGAATCCTTCTTCCACCTCACATGTCAATAAATTAACCATGTGTTTGTAATTTTGATTGAAATATAGCGATTGTGCTAAAGCAGCGCTAGGTTTCTTCACTGATGACATGTACATTTGTGGTTTTGTCTCATCTGATAGTGTTGAAATTAATGATGTGACTCTTGACCACTAAATCACACGCACAACTTAAGTTAGCCTCACCTTTTTTGTCAACTTCCCGCTCCAGTGAGTAAACCGTTGAATGATTCCTCAAAATAATTTCCCCACATGACAAATGCTGAGTGTTAATGTTTGTTTGTCTAGTTTTTGGCTGAGCTCACATAAATCAGCTATAGCTTATGACATCTACTGGCAACATTGCTGCATCTGCTGAACTGAAAAGACCTCTCTCTCTTATTTAATAGAAAACAAATAGAACTCTGGGTATTTTTATTAAATTGCAATAAGAGCCAAAATACAACTGGGGATATCAAAGTTATCATGTTAATAACAACTTAACCCAAATTCCTTCCCACAGCTAGTAGCGACAGGTTGGAGACCCAGAAAGTAAAGCTTTCTTCTCAGAGTGGAGAGCAAGCAAAAACCAAAACTGCCACAAATTTAAATAGAAAACGAACAGAAGCAGAAACAAACATGCAGAAATGGACAAAGAAACAGATCTTTTGAACGTCAAGTTCAGCCAGGGAGGGCCCTCCTCCCCTTTGCCTTAGGCAGCCTGCATTTTTGGAGCATGCGGTACCTTTGAGGTTCCTCTGGAGAACATTCTGGATAGTACTTGACATTGTTTTTGCACTGTTGCAATAATAATAATAACATACGGCATTTTTGCTTGAAACAAGCATATTTGTCCACTCCCATGGTAAGAGCAATCAAAACTTGATAAATGCTAATTTGAAGTACATTTAAAAAGATGACATTTTAAATTGTAATAACAAATTTGAATCTATTGACAGCCTTAATTGTAGCCTCAGTGTTTAACTTTTTGAATGAATGCAATCCCATGCTCTGCTGCCTAAAGCATAAATCAAGATCCCTCCCCTCACCGTCCTTTAATAAACACGCAGTGTTTTATGGATCATTTTTTTACAGGCCAGCTCTCTTCAAGCATTAAAACATCTGGACTAATTAAGTAGCATGCTAAAACTTTGTTTAAAGAGTTTTGGCAGAGTCAGGGAATGGGTGGGGGTTAGGGCTTAGGTTCCACTCAGCATGTGTCATGTCAGCCAAGCTCAGGATGGCTGGTTTATTTTATTTTACTCTGTGGTGGGTTGTGAGTTGGAAAGGGGGGTCTCTACGGGAATGTCTATGTTTGCCTCACCAGATGCTTATCCAGGGCTATCGTGGCACAAGATGATCCATCTTTCACTGCTCTCATGTGGATCCTCCGGAGGCCGCCTTTCCCTCTTCTGAAGCCCCTGTCAGGAGATGAAAAGGAGGCGTAGATGGGAGGACAGGGCCTGACTTAACTGCAGATCAGCTGCATGCACGCTATTCAGCAAGACTAGGCCTCAGCCCCCAGACAAATACACTCTGCTCCTGTATTATATTCAACATAAAAACTGTGCCCACACCTTTTAAGGCAAATTGTGATTTAAGTTTTCAGGGTCAAGGTATGGGGTATGGAAGAAAAGGCTGCGTGTAGTTATGTTTTGGTTTGGGTGCTTTTGGGATATTTTATGCCCTAGATGATGAGTTTGCAGTCATAATGTTATGTTCAAAGACTTCAGCCATGTTAGATACTCTCACCCCAAGACACCTTTTTATGGTTTCTGAGTCTGGTCCCAAACGATGACTGGGACATGCCTGGGTGATTAGTAATTTGTCTGGTGTTATTTTTCTTCTTGTCTTTCTCCTTCTTTATCATATGTTTTTTTCTCTTTTAACTTCTCATTTGATGTTCCAGCTACACAGCAGGCAATGACTTTGTTTACAGGCAGTTGTGGTGACTCTTAGATTAACAAGACCCCAGGGAGCTAATTGCTATTACAGCTAATAGGACACTTAATGTCATCTCTGCTGGAGAGCTTGGGAGGGAAGGTTGGTCTAACGCATACTGTCTAACATCTCGCGTGTGAGCAACAGGTCGACCTGCAACGTCAAAGCCCAGTGTCAAGGATTTGTGAAGTTTTAACTGTCGTCTATTAATGTGTTTGTGTGTGTTACAGCAACAGCTGGAGGAGGAGGCTGCAAAGCCCCACGAGCCAGAGAGACCCATCTCGCCGCCCCCCAGTGAGGCCAAGCATCGAAGCCTGGTCCAGATCATCTATGATGAGAACAGGGTCAGTAGAATACACCCATCTGTCCTTCTGTCTATATGAGGACACTCAGGAAAATCATACATTCCAGTGCTCCTTAACGTAACCTTAAATCTTAAGTTGTAACCCTAAATTTAGCGGCTGTGGAAACATTTTGGCTGTTCTTTACAATGCAGAAATGTACTCAACAGTTTTGAATACGATTGGCCCACATAAAGATAGAAAGATACGCTCACATGCACTCCATGTTTGTCTTTCTGCCCTTGCCTGTGAATGTGGTTTCACCTGGTGACTTATGCAGTATATTTATTATCACGAGTAGAGGTTGTAAGAGGATAGCACTAGTTGCTCTCCCTTTATTGCCGTTTCATTGGGCTGATGTAAGTCAGGCTGTTCTGTCCTTTGAATATTCTCAGTTGTCTTTCTGTTATGGTTATCTCATTCAAATGTCAGAGATAAGGCAGTCAGTGTTTGAGATAGAGAGTGCATGTAAGGTAAACTAAATGACCCAGCAGGTACACATTTGAACAACCCACAGAGAGTCCTTGATTTTACCGCAAGTAGAGACCAGTGGCGTGTAATTATTTCATTAGTTTTTTCATTAGACTTCATAGACAAATTGTTGATTACTCGTGTAGTATTTATAATACAGAGCAAAATACTGTGGTTCTGTAGACACAGACCTGTCATTTTCATTTACTTTGTTTTAATATTCTTCAAAGCAGAGTGTCACAAAGTATTTATCTCATACCCGACCCCCTGCTCTTTACTGTCAGTCACGGCGGAACTCTTGACTAACAGAATAAGCTCCCAAAGGTCAAAACGAGGAATCACGACTGTACACACTAAAACATGTACACACTAGAAAATGACACAGATTATTGGCACACATCGTTCTCTTTTATGCAACTATGGGAAATGAATCATTCTTTCAAGAAAAGAAAGAAAAATCTCAGCAGATGTGAAGGCATAAAGGCATTGGGAAGTGCTGAGTTAGTCCCAGTTACAGCAATAATTATATGCTGCAGAGCTGTGGGCAGAAGATTAATTTTTGTAATAGATTCTCTGTGCTCTCAGTCCCCCTAGTGGTTAGCAGCACAAGTCTCCCTTTAAATGAAGTGGTATTTACAGCAGGGGATCTTTTTTCTATGTACACTCCATATGCAACCTGTAAATGGCATCAAGACCCCTACTTTGAAATAGAAATCATTTGAAAACTTCACAGTGCAGAGGAAAATAGCTCTTGAATGGTTTGAGTTGCTTTTATGATCCATCCAGTGTAAGTCAAAGCAGTGTATTATATTAAAAATGTGCTTAAAATGGAGAACACTGTTTAAACCCATGCGTCTGCAAACAGGCCTTCACCCTGATTATATGTAATTACTAAATCAATGACAGTTCCAGGAATGATGACGTGACACTTTCCCGTAATCTCTGTTGCTACTACCGGTAAACCACAGTAAAAACTTTTTTTTTAGTTTGTTTTTAAGGGAACAGCACATATATTCATGTATTCTTCATGTCGTTCAATGACGTCACCACACTTACACGGAACAGCATGGCATTGCCGATTTCTCAAAAATTATCTGAAAATCTGTACGTTTCAGAGTGACTCAAGGCTTGCTCCACAATGTAGTCTGACCTCTGTAACACTTCTTAACTTCCCCTCTGACTGACAGGATGTACCCTGGCCTCCCGCCGGCCACTCTAGCCTTACTGTTACTCTCTCCCGAGACCTAACCCACTGCATTCCTAGACATCTGTCCATTTTCACATTCTTTCTTTTGTCTTTCTATTTTTTTCTATACCCATTTTTTTTTCATTAATTCCCAATTCATTTCTATCACTTGGGCCCTTTTTTTAAAAAAAAACAAACAAAAAACTTTTAAGTATAAATCTGGATAAAATGCAGATAATATTTAAAACCCAGATTAACTACAAACTATATATTGCATGCATATCCATTTGTCAGATTGCAGCAAATGTGTTTGCTTTTTTGTGAATAGCACTGTATCAGACCTGAGTTTGGTGGCTATGCGCCTGAGGTTGTTTGGTAACTCCTAAAATGACTGAACAAGTTTAACTTCTGAAGTTCAGATTCATAACCTCTGCTGCCGTTATTCCTTTATCGACTGTGATCAGTGCTCTCTTGGTTACACCGAGTAGTCATAGTCATCATAGATATAATCTCTGTTTTACAGGAAGAACTGTCTCATTTTAGAATCCTTTTAGTCTCACATGGGACAGATGCATCTAACCACACACAGACCCTTTTGGTCTATGTATGTTTAAGCACCTGGCTGTAATTACCTCAGCATTAGCCGTTCAGCTCAACCGTTTTGAGCTGGTTTCTCTGTGGTGTCACCTGTCCCTGCTGGGCTCAGTGTCTTCAACTCACTCAGACAAGGTTACAGATGCGTTTCCACCTTGTCAAAGCCTGAGGATGGCTCAGCTCAGGTCCGCTGCTTTCATATTTGTAGCTCTGCAGTTGTGGACATGAACACAAGAGAAGACGGCTCCTCTAAGACTGCATTACCATAACTCAGTTGAGTGATTCTAAATCCCCATGTCTTGTCTTTATTTACATGGCCCAGTACCACTTTTTCTTTGTCTATCTTTGTTTTTTCCTGTGTTCCTTTTTTACATTCCCCTTATGGGACTTTCATAGGTTTGAGTTTTCTCATGTTAAATATTTTATGGAAGGAATCTTGCAACCTGCTGGAAAAATCCTTTTGGCCATACAGCTGTGTAGTTGCTAAGTTCACAGTTTATAATATCACTGTGGGAGGGCATGATCAAAATAATGGAGCCGGCCTGTCTCCTTGGGTCTGATGAGGGATGTGCGTGTCGGTGGTGTAGATGGATGGAGAGGCCATGTATTAAACCATCAGCTCTCGCTGTGTAATTAGCCACGCTTTTAGAGTAAACACAATACTCTGTGTAGATTCCTTTATACACCCCCCACACTTTGTTTCTAAATGTATCATTTTTAGTAGGGTTGTCCACCCCCCTTAGATCCCATGCCGATTATTTACTATTTAGTATCGGCCGATCTAAGTTCTGATCTAATTTTAAATGCACGGTAATGTCCCCCCTGGAGACTCATAAAGGGTTTTCTTATCTTCCTAATTCTCCAAGATCACGTATGCACTGTGTGACTGTATTAAGTCCAGTCAATAGTGCTGTCAAATCTAGCAACGAGAGGGTAGTTCCCCTTGACTTTTGGATGGACTGGCCCTGATACGCATCAGGACATCCCCAAGTGTTTGTATTTCACGTGCAGCTACGTGTCATGCAGTCTTGTTTTCAAATTTCCTTAAATAATCATGGCTAGGAAATGAATAGAAATCCTTGAGGCTCTCTACTCCCTGGGGATGAAAGACTGCTTTTGATAATGCTGCTCATTAGATGTCCTTGTAGTAAGCAAGCTCGCTGAGCAATACTCTGCAGCCTGTTACACCTACTCACTGGTGAGGACGCAACAGGAGCTAGGAAAACAGAATCGTGCAGAATTACTGAAGAAAGAATAATAGCCTCATTATTTGAGTGGCTTGTGTAGCATGTGTTTCTTTTTGCCTGGTCTTGGAGGAAATGCACACGGCACGTCCTTTTGTTTTCCTCAGCTGTAAGCCTGTGTTGACAGAAGCTGAGTGTGCTCCTTGGAGTCATAAATTCATTTCTATTGGTGTGGGTCTTAAATAAACTTAGGAACAGATCCCGAACACCTCCTGCGTTACCTCTACGTTAAATACATAGTGACGTTAATATGGAAGCTGCTGGTGGACGGTGAAGAATAAAAGTTGACACACACATTCACACCGACGGGCTCTGTCTGTGTTATCACCTCTTAAAATTTCTGCCACTTGTTCCTCGCCATCCACCCCTCTCCCACCTGTACTTCCATCCTTCCTGTGAGTGTCTCACTGGTCACTGAGGGAAGTGAACTGAGATGAAAAGCAGCGGAGCATGTGGTGTGTCACCAAGGAGGGTCTGTTTGATCGATGAAGCAGAGAGAGTGGAATGAGGAGAAGAGTGGAGCGAACATTGAGAGGGGTAGTCTGGGACGCTGCTTGCACATTTGTCTGGTTGGAGCTAAATATAAATGTATGGTGGAGCGGATCAGCAGAGAGGTCATCCAGAGACACACAGGGGAGTTTTTTGGCTGCCCATTTTCATGCCCTGTCACCTCTCCTCTCTTGCTTTATGGTCCCTGCCAGGAATGTGTGTTTTCAGGGGCTGATTGTTGTAGGTAGCTGAAGGTGAGATCTTTCTCTGTCTTTCATCAGATGTCTCTGTTATTAGATAAGCACTAAAGCTTTATAGCCCCCCCGCACCCATTCTTTTTTCCTCACTCTTTCTCTCCCACTCACGTTTTATTCCACTCCCACTTACTTTCCCGCCTGCCTGCTCTTTTTCTCTTACCTCTCTCTCTGCTCAGGAGAGGTGAGTAATCTTTTTTTTTTTTTTCTGGGAGAGGGGAGAGGGAGCTGAGGCAAGGAGCTGTGGCTCAGCTTGAGTTAAAAGCTCTAATAATAGTCGGTGCATTCATCTCTCCATCCTTCCGCGCATCCAACCGTCCATCCATCCGACAAGCAGCGGTGTAGCCTCAGTGATCAAGTGAGCATGTTCACTGCGTTGCCGTGGTGATGACAGAGGTGCAGGCGGCCGGCTAATGTACTACTTCTGTTTGTCTTTGCTCACCAGAAAAAGGCAGAGGAGGCTCACAGGATACTAGAAGGACTGGGACCCAGGGTGGAACTGGTGAGTAGGGACCGATTTTATTTCAAACGTTCTGTTGTTGCATTTTTTATTTTCTTATTCGAGGGAGAAAGGATGCTTAGAAGATAGGAGGAAAAAGGCTGTATTTACATGCTGCCCTCTATTTTAAAATTCAAAGTAATCAAGTGAAAATACTTCCCTCAAAGCACCATTTGGCAATACTGCCTCCATTTAATAAGATGAGCGGCATCAGAGCAAAATGTTTAACGGCAACTTGTTCCTACAATCACTTTGAAAATGACAAGTTTTTCTCAGACTGAGAATCGTTTGGCTCTTTAATATCTATATCTATCACTATATATATATATATTATATATATATATATATATTTTTTAAGATTTGCAGATTCATACTACACATCAGTCTATCTACCTGTCCAACCACCTTACTCCCTCACATAAACAGTCACTCACTGATTGGATCACGTTGCTCCGTTGAACTCATTTTGATTGGGTTATTGGAGCACACAATCAGAGCTTTGTGTCACTCTTATTTGCTTAAGTAAGATCCGAATCGCAGTGAATGCATGATTGAGTGCACTCCGTTGTGCGGCCTCCGCGCGTCTGCAATTTAAAATCTCTTACACAGTTGACAATATTGCTGATTGTTTCATCTGCTTGTTTCTTCTCCCCATCCAGCCGCTGTACAACCAGCCCTCTGATACCAAGCAGTACCATGAGAACATCAAAATGTGAGTCTACATATGCCGACACAGTTCCTCTTTTTTGTTTTATATGCAACTACTGTGCAAGTTATGTCAGGCAGTGTCATAAATTAATTTTAATTATTAAATGATTTTTTCTCTCTCTTTATATATTCATCAGTTATACAAACAGCATTTGAAGTCATATAATGATTCAGATTTAATTTCTGTTGTATTTAGTTTATAAGAAATCGAAAACTTCTTGTGGTACTTGTATATTGCCTAGTGGGAGAGACTTGAAACTTGTCTCCACCCTGATACCTCAGCGCTCCCTTCCCCCTCGACTGAGTGGTATTTCAGAGGGGGATGTGAAATTGCCATAATGTAAACTTAGTAATGAAACCTACTGGAATAAACACATGTGACGAGGGAGGCTACATCAGATGCAAACCACCTGGTAAATAAGTATTTCCATCGTTGAAAGTGTGACAGTGACATATTAATTTGAATTTAACACTGCAGTAGGAGCGGCACTTAAATCCCATGGCATATTTGTTTAAAAATAAGAAAATGCAGTCATTATTCATACAGTCAGCTGTATGAAGATGACATTGTAAGTTTTGGTGATAGTTATCTGTACTCCTACATTTGTTAAAATTTGCACATGAATCTTCTAAAAAAGCAGATAAATTCAAGCAATGTTTTGCCTCTGAAGAACATCTGTCACAAGTTAGTTTTTGTTAGTCGAATTATTAATACATCGTGTCAGAGAGGGGAGCACGAAGTAGACAATTCTGCATTGCACTGCCATGTCTATCAGTTAGGCCCATGTCCATCTGTAATCTTTTAAGGACCATAATTTGTTGAGGCACATAAAAGGCTGCAGGAGGGATATAATGGCTTACCCCACCGTTGGCACTGTAGTCCGGGCACAGGGGCATACCACAAGATGTGTCTGACCTCTTACCCGCTCACTGCTGTCTTCACTCCTTTTGATCCCCACACCGTTTGATCAGTATTATTGCCTCAAAGCAATTAACTGAAAACCGTCCTCTCTTCGTCTGTGTGTGTGTTATTAAATACCAGTGTGTCGCTCTGAGCCGACACAATTGACTTCTTTGTGTTGTTAACCGGTTTGATAGCCTTGGCATTCATCCCTGCTGAGATGGATGACTACCAACATCTCTGTGGAGCGCTCAGTGCCATCTCCTGCACACTCGGTTTCTACCTCACAGTTTCTGACATATTTGTCAAAATACCCATAAGGAAACTGATTTGAAGACAAATTTAAACTTTGAAGTTTTAAGAACTTTTGCTCTGTGTGGTCATACCGCTGGAGAACATCTATCACAAGTGTGTGCGTAATGAATGTTTCAGCCATCTTGTTTTGGAGGTATTATGCCAAATTACAGTGTTCTCCGATATCTCAGAAATGGCACAGGCTTAGAGCAAGACAAAGGAAACCTTTTATAGGGGTTCAGAGCTTCTAATCTTTCCCTTTGCCATCTGGTGTCCAGAGCACAATGCCATCTCTGTCTTTAAGGGACTTAATCTATCAGTCCTGTTTCTGCCATTCCTAGCTAGTTCTCACCCATTATATGCCACAATATGTGGACGTCGACACTGCCTAACTGGATTTGGCTGCATTTATCTTTCCTGCTGCATTGGCATGGCTCCACATGTGTCCGTGTGTGAGTAGGTGTGGGAGTGTTTATGTAGGTTGGGGGTTGTGGCTGTTTGGCTTTAACTTGGCTTTGTTGCTGCCGATAATATGTTTGGAAAATGAAAAATAAGTCATCTTGTGTGTTTATCTTTCTAGACCCCAAACGTTATCGTGTCTTCAAATTTTTACTGAACTAATACACCACCAGCCGCCCACTTCCTAGTCATCTGTCCTTGCCTGTGACCCGAAAGACCCTACGGCTGAGCTGTAGTGACTAATGTAGAATAAGATTACATTAATCAGTGGGGAACGTGACCTTACAAGTGACAGATTAAGTGTCAGGAATAAAACTCTGTCTTGCAGCAAAGAAAGAGACAAACCGAGTGGCTGCCTAAAGAGATTACTGGCCCTGACCTTTATTTGAAGCACTGTGGCTGACTGTTCCCAGTGCAGACAAGTTTTATAAGTTTGGCTCCCCTTGCTGTCCTTTCCACCCAGAAGCAAGTTTGAGTTTATCGAGCGGTGGCATATAAGGACGGGCATTGTTTGTGTTTATAGACGTATGCGTGAGTGGGCCTGTTTTTTTTTCTTTTTTTTTCTTGTATTTAATGTGTAAATAAGTGAGGCAGAGGGTAGAGAACTTGTACCTGAGGATCAGAGGAACATTATAGGCTCGGATATATTATGACTCAGCCTGATATTGAGTGTTTTCTTGAATGTTCTCACCTTATTCATTTCTTTCTGTCCCTCATCTTCACTTTCTCTTTTCTTTCTACCCTCTTAGAAACCAGGCTATGAGGAAGAAGCTCATCTTATACTTCAAAAGGAGAAATCATGCTCGTAAGCAGTGGGTGAGTAAAGAATTCAGCATTTTTGACTCGTTGCTATACACTGATGGATGCTAGTATAAACCTTTGCCAGCTGCTCCTTAGATTGAGTGGCCATTTTAGTCACACCAAAGAAGAAATAAGCTCTGGGCATAATCTGTTGTCGGTACATGTACAGTTCTCTGAAAGGAAGCGATTGTTTTTAATAACAACAACAACAAAAAAACCTCCCATACTCTCATCTGAAAGTATAATTTTATGTGTGTATTGAATTCGCTGTCTGCCAAACACTATAATGAGCATAGTACGGGGTTAGTCTGTGCTCTTGCCTGCCAGTGATTGAGCGAGACTGAGCCAAAGAGCATGGCTATAAATAAAGCAGAGATCAATGGTGTTGGCTCTGATGCTAGAGCCAGGCGGACAACATAAAATCAACTGGCTTGACAGAAAATCATTACTGAAAATCAAGTCCACACTTTTACTATAAAATATCCACAAGCAGCAAATATGATGACAAAATAGCATTTTCTATCGGATTGCAAATTCTCTGAGACAGTGCCAGAAGCGACTATGTTACAGTTACAGATCTGCGCGTGTTACGTCTTGTGAGTTTATGTGAGGCCACATTCATGTGCAGCACCTGTGAGACGTGGGCGAATGTCCGCTCGTCTCTAACATTTTGTCTCAAGCGGGGGAGGTGGCTCCTTGTGGGCAGATTGTGGGGAGACATTGCCTTGTGGTTTATGAGCCCGCTGATGGTCGTGTCTCCGCCAGGGTTAATGGTCTGCTTTACAGCCTGCCTGTGAGAGAAGCTGGGAAAACAGTGGTCTGCCGTCTGCCAGTAGTGGCTCAAAGCTAGACTCCCCATAGAATAGCAACATGCCGCTTTGCCCCCTCTGGGTACATGGTACCACAGATACTAGGCATTAGATGAGATTCCTGTTTTATCAGTAACTCATTCAAATACTAATTGTTCTAGTTCAGATGCAGAAGGAAATTTCTTTCCGTGGATTTGCAGTGGACTGAGATCTTTCTCTCTCTATGATCCTTCAGGAACAGAAGTTTTGCCAGCGCTATGACCAGCTAATGGAAGCCTGGGAGAAGAAAGTGGAGCGCATTGAAAACAACCCACGGCGCAGAGCCAAGGAGAGTAAGGTGCGGGAGTACTATGAAAAACAGTTCCCGGAGATCCGCAAGCAACGAGAGCTGCAGGAGCGAATGCAGAGGTGGGATCATTTTTTTCCTTTTTCAGAACAGGCACTCTGTTCTGTTCAGAGTTAATGACTTAGATTTGTTGCCACGTTATTGCTGCCGTTATAAAGATTTACTGTGGGTTTGTTTCACTGAGGTGTAGGTGGCTCAGTTACAGTAATACGTGGGTAGTGTTGAGTGACTGGTCCTATGAATTTTTCCTTTTGTAGTCGTGTTGGGCAGCGAGGAGGTGGACTGACCTCATCTGCAGCTCGCAGTGAACACGAAGTCTCTGAAATCATTGATGGAATATCAGAGCATGAGGTACGCTCTTCTTTTAAAAATTATTTGCCCCTGCACTTGTTCTTTGCCATGTTGAGGTAGTCTGCCATGGTTGGCAGTACACCCAGAAAGAAATCACGATTGTGGGTGATAGTGTATTTATATGACATGCAGGTATACTCTACTTCATAAATTTGTTTCTAGTTCATGGTAATTGGAAACGTCCTTCAAGACAGTTATCTTAACAAGGTAATTGTTAAACTCTGTGTGCAATGAAAAACTGAAAATGAACTTAATAGAAACAACACTACAGATTTCTTGAATCACAATAGTAAACCATTGCAATAGGGGTTTGTTTAGTAAGTAGCACGTGGCACAAGACTGGCATGTAGTACAAATGTTATACAGATGTATGGAATGCAGCTGGAATATTTGCAGTAGCTAAACTAGCATGGCTAGCCAAAGCTAAATGTTAGCTCTTTAAGGCCACCAGATCCCAGCAGCAGGCACAGCACCACAGCTGCTTTTAATTGAAAGGCTCCCAAAACTTTTCTGGCACTATTTACTGCCTGTCTCATTTTTACAATTTTCCCTCGTTTCTCTTTCCTCCATTTATAACGTGCGTAGTCGCCACACAGCACAAGCTGTTGGTTCAACAGTAATTGCTGTCTGTGTACTCGTCCATGAGGAATCATACCATCTATTACAGAGTGTGCCGGCAGATTTAGCTGCTTTTGGAAAACATTCAGTATTAAAAGTGCGGACCTGCTATCTGATGCAGGTGATATAAATAAAACTGGTTTGACTTGACTTTAGACATACCAACCAAATTCATGCCATTTGAGTGAAAAATGTTGAAGGTGAACAAGAATTCAAAAGCTCATAGTTCACACATTTGAGGTCTAGTTGTTACCAAATATGGTTGCTTGTAGTTTGCCCAGTGATGATGTCTTGTTTCATCTCAGTTCATGCCTTCCTTTCTCCTCAGGATATAGCAGCACCTTCCCTTTACCACTCTCCACATGTCAACATTTTCGTTTGTGAAGTTGTAAACTAATTAGTGTGAGGAAAACAGATATTTGAAATTAGCCCACTGGACTCTTGTTTTCTCTCCCACACTTTCAGATGGAAAAGAAATATTCCACACATTAAAAAAACGATATGTTGCTGCATTAGGTTTCATGTAGTCCATGTCCGTATATGCTCTATGATCTCAGTTTCTCTCTGGAGACCAGCCCACTCACTCCAGGATGTTGTTTTTTTTTCTGCCTCGTGTGCGTGTGTGGCACGTGTGGAAATCAGAACACAGAGAAGCAGATGCGACAGTTGGCAGTCATCCCTCCTATGCTGTTTGATGCTGAGCAGCAACGCATCAAGTTCATCAACATGAATGGATTGATGGGTGACCCCATGAAGGTGTACAAGGACCGACAGGTTATGAATATGTGGAGCGAGCAGGAGAAAGACACTTTCAGAGAGAAGTAAGAAAACCACATCAGCTAGAGTTTAATTTGCTAAAATTCTGCTTAACAGTAACATTTTGGCAGAGATTTGGCAGTCTGAAGAAGATATATGTATGTTTTTAAATAAGCTCTTTATATTTCTACTTTTGATTAAATGCCAATATTGATTTTACTTCCATTCTCATGTGTATTCGACAAAGTGCTAGACACTCTTTTCAAGCGATAAGTCGAACTGTGTCTTTTACACCCTGTGAAATATGTGTAACCAGCAGAGGGTCAGCGAGTTGTTGGTAAGGAAGTGACTCTTCCCCTTTCGTGAGAATCGCGAGGAACTTTGTGAAGCTGCCAAATCAAATCAAATCCACGCAGTAAAAGCTGCAACCTTAAAGTTTGCCCGTATACAAAGAGCTTCAGTTCTTATCCAAAACAAATACGAAGAATTGTGATCACTTGTGACTGTCTGCTGTGATAAGTAATAATTTGTGAAATTACATTTGTTTTAGTTCAGGATTCATGTTATAATTGTAGATTTAGTCCTTTTCAGTTTCCTCCTCTGGTTTTATTTTGTGATCTTCTTTTGGAGCCTCTAACGGTTGCTGGTTTTTCTGAGTCTTTATCTTTGTTCTGCTTCCATTCCATTAGGTTCATCCAGCACCCCAAAAACTTTGGGCTCATTGCGTCTTTTCTGGAGAGAAAGGTATCAATTCATCAATTCCTTTCACATTTGTACATATTTTTTGAAGAGCCACGGTCTTCTAAACAAATGAAAAATTACATTTCTCTCATGTTTTAGACGGTGGCAGAGTGTGTGCTCTTTTACTACCTGACCAAAAAGAATGAAAACTATAAGAACATAGTGCGAAGGAACTACAGACGCAGAGGAAGAAGCCAGGTAACCTCACTTTTCTCACTCAGGTTGACACAAATGTTTTATAACTGAAGGTCTATCACAAGGCTTGGAAATCTTTCTGCTTTGATTAGAGATTTGAGCATGTAGACACAGTGAAACTCTCCCTTTCCTATTTTATGTATGTTTACAACCGTCAGTTAGTCTTAAGCTTGGTTTATACTTCCACAAACGATCTACAGAGAGCCGATGGGCTATGCCGATGTAAGCATTTATACTTGGACGATGTTGTGTCAGCATCGTTCTTTAATTATCCTTCTAAAACTATAGTCGTCTGCTAATCAGCTGCGCTGTTTCTCCGTGTACTGCAAGCAGTGCTGGATCTAAGCTGCTCATGTTGGAGTTGAAGTCAGTAAATGTTGAACCACAGCTTCTTTTTACTGGAATCACTGCAACACAGAAAAGTGAGAAGATGTCTGAGTGGATGTGTTTGCAGGAGGTAGAAGGAGGGTAAATTTTCTGGCCTTGTTGGACGACTGGCAGATGTTAACAAGGAAATGCATTTCGGACCGAACACAGCTACACACAAATAGTAGCTATATTTCTGGCAACCTTAAATCAAGGTTAATTGTTATTTCTTGAAAGCATCATGCTTAAGGGGGTCACATACTCTGCAAGAGGCGTGGAATTTGTTCTCATAGCCCCCATTTGGGAGTTCTCACAGCTTGTTCTTGACTTTTTTCTTGCTCCGGCAACTATTCTGTGATTGGTCAGATATTGGATTGGGTGTGGTTAACACGGCCACTCTGTGAGCTCCCAGATGCTAATATTCACAGTGTGACCGCTAATCTCTCCTGGGAACAGATTTGCATACTATGTGAGGGCGCATGCTGAATGAACGGCGTGATGGATGGACACCGTTATCTCACACATCTTGCATAATGCTTAGCGTGTGTGACATATGCTGCAGTGGGCGGGCCCTATGGGCCACTTGAGTTTCACATGAAGGATAAATGACCTGGCCAAAATAAGCTGGTTCTTGCTCATCTCGAGGACAAGTATTTAACAAGCTTAATTCTGTTTCAATGATGATGATGTTTTTTTTTTTTTTTTAAACACATGGTTATTTCTTCTCATTAGCTCCCATTTATTACATATCCTCAAATCAGGTACTAGCAGTATGGGGTGGGCTCTAATGAAATGGCAAATTAATTTACTGGTGACCTTTTTCTGTGGATATGAGGATGCTGCCTCCTCATCTTTCCTGAAGAAACTCCTGCTCATTACCTGGAGGTTTGTGCCACATCTCTTGAGTAGCAGCTGGCAACTAATAGCCCACGCTGACTGTACCTAAAAGTGCATTGCTATGCATCAACGGGACTTCAAATGCTAATGGAGACTATGTTTGGGTAGAGGAGAAATTGGTAGCATTAGTAACAGCTTAATGCAAATGTCAATGGGTTTTCTCCTTACTAAGTCGTTTTTCCACTGTGCTGTATTGCAGTCACTCGTTTAACTTCACTTTGTGGAGCGCTGCCGCTAGATCAGCTTGGAACATGTTTAGACGCAGTGCAGATCTCTACTTGGCTTAGATGGCAGTTATTAGGCAGATTATTATTTTTTTTGTCTTGAGAAAGGAAGACGTGTCTGTGGCACACAGACGTGGACCATTAAGTCCTCTTATTATATTGTCTGTCTAAAGGAAGGACATTAGTGATGCTGTGCAAATGGAGCAAAAGAGGTTTGCTACTGTATGTGAAAGGTGCATATTGATTTTTTTCTACTACTTGTACTTCTGTTTACCAGCAGCCCCGAGTAATTTGCCTTTTCATAGAGCAAATATGTAGCAGAGATCAACAAATTATATATAATTCCTCTTATTATTGGGGTGCGCTTTAAAAATGTTACTGTTGTTATCTTTTTTTCTTTTAATAGCCTACTGCATTTTATTGACTTAGTGTTGTTGCACGTTGGGAGTTTTTAATACTAAAGGATGTGACAGTGTGACTGTGTTTAGAAGTCAGAATCATGTGGAATGAATAAGGGGAAGAAACATCAAACAGGAGAGCCTGAGGCTTTGGTGTGCTCGGTTAATACTAAGGAGCGTTTAGCACTTTCGGTTAGGATACGTATGTTCTTATCTGAACTCTAACCCTAAAAGCCCAGACAGGCAGGAAACTGGTAAGGAAGTGGTTCTGGGTGCTTAAAGAGCAGTACAGCAGAAATATGCCGATGTAATTTCGGAACTTTCGTATCCTGTTTTGCATTGCCAGTGCTGAAAATGAATAGGATGTGTTCTGTACTTGAAAGAGGTGACTAATAAAAAAATAAAAAATAGAAAATACATTTATAAACTCCTAATGTCTTTTTCACGCTCTTGCTTTCGTATAAGTCTGTTACATAGGCAGAAAAACACTGACCTTTCTTGACTGTCCAATCAAATTATTCATGTTTGTTGTGTGTTTGTTTGTGTGGTAAATAAGTACAAGGTAATTTGGGGATTTTTTTTTTTATTTCCAAGTTGCTTTGTAAAAGTTCCTTTTGTCTGTTCTTGTCATAGCAGCACGGGCAGCAGCAACAACAGCAGCAACAGGTGAACCGGAGCAGCCAGGAAGACAAGGAGAAGGAGGAGAAAGAGAAGGAAGGAGACAGGGACGAAGAAAAAAATGAAGCTGAAGACAAGGATGATGGAATGAAGTGAGTCTTTTTAGTATGACTAAACTTTACATCCCAGTATCATTTTCTTTGCATCAAACACTCCATAAGTTTGCAAGTGTTGCGTAGATCAAAGAAAGCACATTAGGTGAGAGAAATTCTGGAGCTGAGTGGTAACATTTTCACGCTGAAACTGTACAGCTGTAGGGATACTTTAACTCACTCCCTTTCACTAGCTCAACATTTTTAGAAGTGTTCCAGGTCAGGATTCAGGAAATGGAGTAGGAGTAAGTTTTGGCTAGTAGGAGTGGATCTGGAAATCCAATCATTACCTCCCTTCTTCCAGCCAGACTTTTCCACCTACGGCAAATTCTAGCATCCATTTGTACTCCTTACTACAGCAGCTGTTTTCCTGTTTATGCCCCCCCCCCACCCCCAAGTCCCAATAGGATGCCAAGACACATTTTTAAAATTCTGTGCTTATTTTCTTAGTCTGGGTTATTTTTTTTTCTTTTGCTGGGGAATATAAGCAGCGTAGTACACCTAGTTGTCAACTATTTGAAATGCCGGTGTGTGAGGAGGATTGTGTATGTGGGTGAGAGCAGTGGTAAAGGAAGAGGGTGTTTTTAGGCACAGTGCCAGAAAGGATGCAAAACATCAGATGGCATCAGATATCACTGATTTCTGTTGCCCGAAAATGAGTAGACTGTACTGTATTCAGCTCGTTTTTATTAGCAGTTGTGTTGCACTAGAAGATGATGATGATGATGAAGCGTTGACCACTGCCTCTCTGCTCTGAGGCCTGTCCAGGGGACTCTGTGACTCCCAGCGCACACTGCTGCCTGCCTGTCACCCCTGGCACAGCTGGCTTTCCTATATTTAGTGTGCCACCAGCTCCCCTCAGCAAGATTAATGGAGCCGGGGAAAGATGAATGCAGGAGCAGAGGGTTCAGACTCGGTGGCAGTCTCCTGGCATGCCATTGTGCTGACACTCGATAAATTATCCCGGAAATAAAAAGAAAGGAAGAGCAGCGTTTGCGTACACGTTAACGTTTTATCTCTCTAGTCTGTTTCATTCTGCAGCTTTCTTGCCAATAGTCATTCAGATAAACATGTCTGTCCCTACGTTTGTGGCTCTGAAGCAACTGCAGTGCAGCCGACAAACCTCATTAGGGACATGATGGTGATGTATGTAAGTTTGAATTTAGAAACAGGACTGTCTTCAGGAGTCAAAGGGGCACTATGTGGTCCACATTTCTACTTCAGAATAAATTATACCTGTAATATTTCTCTAGTGTAATGTCCCCGCTTTTTTAGTAGCATTAGTAGATCTCAGTGATTTTAATTCACTTCCTATAGTAAACCTTACTATAGGAGTTTTTATGGCATTTTTATCCCTTTGCTCTGGTGACTGTGACCTTTAACGCTTCATCTCATAAAATTTCACGAGGATGCGTAACACATTAATTAAACGGTGTATTAAATGGGGCTGTAATTGTTGTGAACATTTGCGTCAGTTTACAATTGTTCAGATTTTTTATAGCCCCCAATAGATAGAAACTAGACTCAAAGTAATCACATAAAATACTCTGTTGCAACTTTGATCTGGAGTCGTCAGCTGCAGCTTGGCATCTTCTTGGTGGTGCAGTACTCGCCTGTACAACAGCTGTGTCAGTTCCTCCTTGTTTTTATCTTCAGTCAGATCTTCAGCAATAAAACCCATGATCAGTTGGATTGAGAACATTTACTTGTTTGACAATAAAATCTTTCTTTTTGTCTAAATATTATAACCAAATTATTATTATTAGTGGCATGCAGTGCTACTGTAATGTGCTGTTTACAGGGCTTTGGGTCAGTGAGCCATCATGTGCTATCTCTTGCTCACTTCTTGTGTTTTCATTTCTCAAATGCAGGGACGACACCTCTGGAGAGGATGCAGAGGACAAAGAGCCTACTGTACCTTTCAAGGGTCGACGCACAGCCAATAGCCAGGGGCGCCGCTCAGGCCGCATCACCCGCTCCATGACTAGTGAGGTGGAAGAGACCACCACACCACCACTCAACAATGAGCTTGGTGAGTCTCAGCTGCAGATAGAGCACCTAACTCCTCTCTCTTGTGTTCTTTTAACACAACAAAGATCATCACAAAGAAAGTGATGTGGATTAATGTAGTATCTTCAGCTGTTTTTTTTTTTTAAAAAATAAAGATTTTTGCATCTGCCTGAAGGAATTGGGAAGGTTTACAGGTACTGACAAATAGGCATACATATTTCACCAGCGTCACGTAGGACTTAGTTTGGACACCTTTGATTTAGTTGTGGTCTCCTGTCCCAAGCCACAAGAGTGCACTGTTGTTCTTTCGTCCCCATTCATTTGTTCACATTCACTCTTTTTTTCGAAGTACCTTTTGCCCAAGTGACGCTAATAAATGCCATGATAAGAAATCAGAGCAGTGGGAAATTGTGATTGCAGTCAAAATCCCATCTGTCGATAAAAAGACAGGAGTATTATTAAAGACAAAATACTGTGTGTCAGCAGAGCCCCCCCCCCACTTAGCTCTTTGTTTCCTCGCAGATGGTAAGTAAGCCGTGCACACGCTCTTGCAAACGCTTGCTGCAGGCTAGGATGGGATTTTTGATGTTTCAGCAATTGTGTGTTCATGCTGCAGTCGCTCCTGCGGCACAGATTTAGTCACAGGGAATCCCCAGGTGACTCGGGCTGTAGGGGCTCTGTGTCAAAAGCCCCACCCTTGCCACTGTTTGTTCCTCTGTTGGCAGCAGTGCTAGCTAGCTGGCCCACTGTGCCCTTCACAGGTCCATATAGAGGACACATAAGCAAAGACTCCAGCTCTGCTGTCTGCCACGCAGGGCCAGGGACAGCCTGGCTTATGGCCTGTGCAGGGAAAGAAGCCAGTTGTTATGTCTATAATCATTAACTGACTTCTCTCCTTGGATTTCCTGCTTCCTCCATCTAAAACAAACAGTCCCTAGCGACCCATGCTGCAGTGCTTCACTGGCAAGCAGCACAAGCCACCCTGCCCCCCACCCTCTCATTCTTTTTTCTTCTCTAATTTTTGTCTCTCCTTCCTTTCCTCTTGTCAGTCACTCCCTAACTGACTTTGTGACAAGTGCCCACTCCCCCCCCTCCTCCCGCCTTCTCTAACTTGGTGGTTCTCTATTTTTTTTTTTTTTTGACAGCCAATCTGGAGATGAATGAGAGCTCTCGCTGGACTGAGGAAGAAATGGAAACTGCCAAAAAAGGTAACGCAGAGTAACGTTTCTTTCTTCCTCTGATGTGTCGCTCTATTGCAGTTAATATTCACTATAACACAAATGTCAAAGGAAAGAGCGCTAGTAGCTCGAGCGCTATTTGAAAGCAGAGACAAGTGATGCCGCTGTGACTTCCTGTTACTGAGGCAGCAACCGCCACGTGCTGCTAGGTTGTGTCTATGCTTGTGTGTCAGTCTGCCTGAATGTGGTGTGTTGCTCTTTGGAGCTGTTTCCCGGTCTCTCTGGGTCAAGGCAGCCCGTCTTTTATCACGGAGGCTGTAAAGTCTGCCCCTTATCAGCTAGCCCCTGCAAATGCAGCAGTCATTAACTCAGACTGTTTATTGTCTCTGACTGAAGATTACCCAGAATCCGATGGCTGATTCACAGAGGTCGCTGACATTCTGCCCGTTTTCACTGCCCTAGCGCTCTATGCGAGCGTGCTCAATAGAGTTTGTGACGTGCAGTGCATAAGCCTCAGTTACTGATTGAATGAGTTCGTCACCCCCTGTGACTTCTACTGTATACTACTCTTAACTGCTGTTCTCCACTGATCTCTTTCACCAGATTAATGGTCGGATCTCTGTTTGTATATTTGTTGTATATTTAAAAAAAGTGCAGATTTACAAAAAACAATCTTCTACCTGTGACTTTTTACACAACTGAATACACATCTATACATTTTAATGTCTTGGTCTGTGGCGACTTAGTACCCCCTATGTAAGTTCTGTGTTCTGCACATTACTCAGCGCAATTTCACTGCAAGGCGGCTGGTTTGTGGCCATTTGTAGGTGATGTGTCATCATGCTTCGTGAGACTCTCAGTTCTGCTTATGACTGCTTTAATCTGTCCTTGTAATCAACAGTAAACGTAGTGCCTCTTGCAAGCAACTATCAGCATTTTGGGTGTCGTATTGAAACCACATTTAATCGTAGAATATAGTGTCTTTTGCAAACTGGGATTTGTGCATGCCCACAGGTTCGTGTGTTAAAAGGTTATTTTGCGATAACTGGCGCTGGCCTGGCTTGAACATGGTCCTTTGTAGTAATCCTGGTTAATGTCTTCAGTTCCATTCTCCTGCTGTGGGATTAGTGGGGCGCTCCATCCCAGAGGATTAGCCTGGCAGCTTGGTGGGTGTAGGGCTTCTATGAAGGGCTTATGTAACCAAAACCACAGAACTCCAGTACCAAGAGCTGAAGAGGAGGAGCTGCTCTTAACGTTTTTCATCAGTTCTAGCAACCACCCCCACACCTGCCAAAAGGGATTCCCCTTCCAGGAAGTCGCACTCCAAAATCATAACCTCCCTCCCTCCATTTCCACAGCCGGAGTGAACACGCTTGTCATGGTGCGTTCCCTGGCAGGTGCTTGACATGTATATGCTTTAAAGAGGCTTAGGTGTCCTGATGCTAATGTGTTTATCCCCTTGAACTAAACAGATCTGAATGATTGCATTTATAGTGTGTGGCAGGACATCAGCATTCCAGCCTGGCACTGCCAGCCACCATTGCCTCTAGGATGGCATGGGTGCACTTGGAGAACGATCGCAGGGGGTCTTTATTACTCATAGACTGGTACCTCAAACCGGGGACGTCCAAGCTTTGTAACGCTTCTGTTTTAAACTTGCCAGCGCTGCCTGCCAGCCAGCCTGTGTGTGTGCATGTGAGGTATGTGTTGCAAAGGTTGTACACTTGGTCCAACTGTGTGTGTGTTTGTATGTGCACCAGTCTTGGCCGGCATTTATGTAAGTGCACTAATCTGCCAGGCTTTGCTTGGGCGCAGGCAGGCAGCTGGATAATGGCTCCTGCTCTGCGTGCTGGAAGAACCCATTTAAAGGAGCAGCAGGTAGAGAATGTCATATTATCTTTTCTCCCTTTCTGCTCTTGCTTTTGCTCTCGCTCTTGCTCTATCGCTCTCGTTCTGTCTCTCGGTTGGGAGATGGCAACGACCCAGATTGGCAGGAGCTGTGGAAGATTTGGCAAGCGCCTCTTTCCCCCACTCACTTTCTCTCTCCCCTCACTCTGTGTTGTTATAAACGGGAGAGGTCACATTCAAGATGAAAAGCAGGTCAGTCAGGAAAAATGTGAAAGCCTTTATGCTTTCTCATGGTATCAACATCAACTCCCTCTCTACCCCCTCATTCCCCCCCCTCATCTATCTTTGCTTACTCTCCACTTCTGTATCCTTTCTCTTTCTCCATTGTCTCTCTGGCTCAGTGGCTCTGCTCTCTCTCTCTCTCTCCTCTCTCTCTCTTTCCTCTCTCTCTTTCTCTCTCTCCTCTCTGCCTTTCCTCTCTCTCTCCCGGCTGCTCTCTCTCTCTGCTCTCTGTTTACTCTTGGACTGCCTGAGTGTGTGTTTGTGTCTGTGTGCGAGAGTATTAACAAGAGAGACAGAAAGAGAGGGTTCGAGTGAGTTTGTACTCACTCATGCGTTTGTGTGTGTGTGTGTGCGCTCCGCGGTGCCTGCTGGCAGAGTGAGGTAGGGGGAGGGACAGACCGACGGAAAGAGGGAGGGAGGAAAAAAAAAGAGAGATAGGAGAGATCAGATGAGGGGAGAGAGAGGCTGAGCACATAGCACCGCCCCACAGTCCCACTTTCCTGTGGAAGTCTTCCCAGACGACCGCCATTGGTGAGAGACACGGCAGAGAAGAACAGACCAGCACTCACCGAAGCACAAGGGGGACAGAGTCAGAGGAAAAGGAGGGGAGAGGCCAGGAGCAAGTGCTGTTTTGGAGCGTGTCAACCTGACACCGGCTCAAGTATCAAGCCAGCTGGCAGGAAGAGCACGGAGACTTAGCTGTTTTCATCTCCTCTGCTCTGAATCGGAAGGCCCAGCCCTGAAGAGCTTCCCGGCTGGCCCTCTAGAGACCAGACCGTCTGATAGTGTTATCCAGATCAAGGCCACGAGACGACGGCTGGAGTGACAGGCATGTGACAGACAGGAACAACCACTTTCTGGCTGCACCAGGTGTTGATTGGACTTTCTCTGGGAGGAGCTAATGAAAATGCCGTTTCCTGATTGGGCGTGAGGCTACCTCCTGTTTCAGTATTGCTGCTGCTGATTGGATGTTTGTTCCATGTGTTTTGCTCCAGCAACTAAGGCCCTAAGTCTACCAGAGCTGCTTGGGATTCCTTATTTTGTGGACTAAACTGGATATTTTTAGAGATCTTAACAAAGTGACCTATCACCTTCAGTAAAAGAACTTCTCTGTTGTTGGTATAGCTGCACAGCGTGCTCCAAAGAGTTGGTCATACTTGTGTGCGTGATGTTGTGCTGCTAATCTGACCATGTGGATGTTTGTGTGTAGCCTGTGGGGTTGGAGGGTGTCTGACTCGGAGGGCAGTCCCCCCCTCACCTCCCCGCTTGTGAGGCAGCTGTAAAAGGTTAATAGGTGTTGTGTGTGTGTATCACGTGTATCTGTCTTCTTGGAGCGGTCTTTTCTTTCTAGGAGAAGCATTTCTAGCAGTTCCTTTAGTGGCGCCGATGAATATTTCAGATAAAAAACCTCTTCCACTTTAACACATGACAGGTTGTAGATTCGTAGCAGCTTTTAGACACCGCAACTCAGACTTAAAGATCACCGTAACCTGTTGTGGCAGTTCCTTTTTTTTATTTTGGCATTAAAACATTGTCGGTCGGACAGTGACTATTATGTCTTCCCACATTTGTGTGTTTATTAATATAAGTAGGTCTCTGTTATGAATGTAGTGTTTGATTTATGCTAGTGCACAGATAGATATAATAGAAAAGATTTTTCAGAGGAAGGATTGAACTTAAGTGTGACTGTGCAAACAGTTAACCGTATGCTGCTGCTACTACTACGACTATTGCTACTATCGTATTTGGAATGATATTTTTCTATGTATCCTCATATTTTGATTAAACACATATTTAGTGAACTAAAACTATCTTTCATTGCAGCAGTCTTATGACTAACTCATTCTGTCAAGCTTAGGGATCAGTTTCAGTCTCTCTGGTTAATATAAGAGTTCAGATGACAGGGCTGTAAACAGCTGTCCTTCCCTCTCCTTTGGCTTTGAGTTTTGTTGTTGTCCTACTACCTCCATTACGCGATGAGATGCAGAGACCTCTGAACCCATGTCCAAGGTTATCCCAAGGCATGTTGGCTCTGTGCCTGTTAATAACACCGCTCCCACCCACTACCCCCAACAACCTTTTGAGAGTCTGTCCCGTTGCCAGGACCTGTCAGGCTGGCACAGGAAACAAGTGGGTGGTGTAAGCTAAGCCTCTTACAACACACACTGTTAATGAGCTGCCTTTAGCTAACAGCAGACTCTGAGAGGGGGCACTGGTGCAAACTCTACGCTATCTGTCTTTCTCGCTCACTTGTACTTGCACACCGACTGCTCTCCACGTCTCCTCTTTCAGCACGCATACACTACGCATTTGTGTGCGTGCTTGTGTGTGTTTCATGACAGGTTGATCTATCACGGCTCTGGCCCAGCGGGTGTCTGTAGACTCTTGTGTAAGGCACAATCATGTGGTTGACTGGGTAAAGGACTTGGGTTTCCTGGAACTGGGTCACATCAAAGTCATTTAGAATATGACACAGACTGATCCTAGTGGTGAGAGTTAGTGATGTCACTGGTGTTCACCCATCACACCACCAATCCCCACTCTTTCACTCGGTGTCACTCTCTGTCTCCTCTTTAAAAGTTCACGGCATAGAGCCATGCTGCTGCTGCTGCTGCTAGGAGAGTCGGACTTTGTCTGTGTTTGACTGTGGAGAAACCTCCCAGGCTGGGATCGCTGTATAGACACAGATATGTGTAGCTATTGATTTACCATGGAAAGACCTCCACACTGTACACTTTGTTTAGAGATGGTGATGATAGAATATAAACCAAAATAACAGCTAGATTTGTCTTGCCTTCACAGCATGTGTATCATATTTATTACAGCTGTACAGAGAATATCATAACAAGGCCACATCCACGTCTGTCTGTCTTTCTTCCTTTCTGCCCTATTCTAATCCCTCTGCTTGTCTTGTTTATTCCAGGCCTTCTCCAGTATGGTAGGAATTGGTCCGCCATCGCCAAGATGGTGGGATCAAAAACCGTGTCACAGTGCAAAAACTTCTACTTCAACTACAAGAAACGGCAGAAACTGGATGAGATTTTGCAGCAGCATAAAATGAAATCGGTGAGCAAAGGGAAAGTTCCTAGCCCTACTTTCTCTACATAATGCTGACAAAAGTCATTACTTTTGTGCACCATCATGCTATAAGATTGTTTCTGGTTTTCTCTCAGACCTGGAGCTCTTTGTTCCCTTGGATTATTTTTATTTAGTGTGTGCTTGTTTTGACCCAGGAGAAGGAGCGAAAGGCCCGTCGTAGGGGCAAAGCCCCGCAGAATGAGGAGGCCAGTGCCCAGTACACAGCAGAGGAGGAGGAGATGGAGGGTTCAGGGGGCAGCTGCAATGAAGAGGAGGCCCCTGAAGATGGAGAAGGTATACCAGTCCCCACATACATTATAATAACATTAAATCAAATTGGGTTCTGTTGCACTTACTGGTCAAGGATTTTATACTTTTGATTTTACATATTTTATTCTGAATTCTTTCAAAATAAGTTCACATACAGTATTAAATTTCTAATTTACTTCACCTGTTGTATTTCAAAATGGAATGCAAAAATCCCTCACTTCATTGAGTTTAACATTGTAAAGTTAGACTATACGGGTGATTTTGTTGAATTGAATTGTGCAGGTGAACCTGTTCTTATAAAGAGCGTACTGCATTTGAATAATTTAATATTATGACAAAACTGTTTGAGTAGCTCCCTGTTGGCTTGAAGAATCGTGCTTTGCAGCGACACGTATAAAAAGATTTTCGAGAATCCTGCTGTAGGTTGTTGTTAGAAGTATGCTCGGTAGACTGTATTTCCACAATAGAGCCTTGAAGCCCCAAGGGATTTCATCCATCATCCCAATTGGTTTTGTGTTCCCCTTTATTGTACAGTGAAACCTGATTAGGTAGAAGACTGGCACTGTGAAGAATCTGGTTTAGCAGAAAGAGATGGGGAAAAGATGGAAGAACGAAGGACAAGGAGATATAACATTATTTGCGGTATAAGCCCTAATCTGTGTTTCTTTTTTGTCCTCTGTGCCCTGCCAGGTGGAGCCAACAACAGCTCTGACACAGAGAGTTTACCCTCGCCACACTCCTCTGAGGACAGCAAGGCTAAAGAGGAAGGCTCAAGCAGGTCGAAGGGCAGCTCCAGCTCCGGGGACAAGGAGGAGGCCCGGGCAGACATGGGCCAGGCAGGGGATGAAAAGCCTCCAGTCAAGGAAGATCCAGATTCATCCATCAAGCAGGAGATAAAGACTGAGGCAGGGGAGCCCAGCAAAGAGCAGCTGCAGCCAACAGCGCCCAGTGATGCCGCAGATAAGAAACCTTCTACCGCAGAGATGGAGGAAGCCAAAAGCTCCACCAAGGGCTCCAAGAAGGACCATGCAGCCAAAACAGGCTCCCATGGAGACAGTGACTCTAGTGCCACTTGTAGTGCTGATGAGGTAGAGGAGACAGACAGCACAGATAAGAACAGGTGAGACTTCATAGCGGTGAAATTGAAAGTAATGTATAAATTAACAACACTACTTTTCCTCTGTCGTTCCTTTGATATCTTTGAGCTTGGTTGAGATAATTTGTGCCAGGATTCTGTTTTTTTATCGGTTTACAAGGTGTCCTACTTCTCTGGTCTACCACAGTAGAAAACAAGGCAGCAAGGGTTTTGAAGTGGTATTAGTTGCCTAGCTACACTGTACAGCAGTGAAGCCATATTTGGCAAGCCATTGGTGTGTGTGTGTGTGTGTGTACCACAGGTTGCTCTGTTCAACCATCCAGGGATTTTATTTGCACTTTGTGTGAATGAGAATATATATTTACCCTGTCTATATGTTGTGTGTGTGTTTCTGTGAATAAGGCCACAAGAAATTGGTGTCAAAGTGTGTGGGAGGAGTGATTAGTCTTGTTTGAATGGTATTTGTTGAATTTTTTTCCATGACAGCAGACTGCATGTACTGGCAGAGCTGAGGGAAACGCTGCCCTCTCTGCCAAAGCAAACAAAGGGAGTGAGAGTGTGTGCATGTGCGTATTCACTCTCGGGCTGTTGTGCATCAACGTGTGTGTCTGTGATTCATGCTATGTGTGCTTTTGACAGATGTGCAACACACGGATATGGATTTTTACTTTTCCACATTCTCAGACTCTGTCAACACACCTCCTACCCACATACACACTCATTCATAGCATATATTTCTGCTTTCTCCTTCATTTATGTATTTTTGTGAGCAAGAATTTGTGAGTGTGTCAGCTGGGGGAGTAGGTAGCTGTGTGGGATTTATAAAAACACACACAACCACCGCTCGTTTTCTGATTTTACCCTTTAAAGGTTTCCACTTATTCGCTGATTATAATTTGGTTTCAAATGGGCAAATCAAAGTCCACTATGCAGTTTCTGGTTATTAAATTTATGAGGTATTACATTAGATGACCTCTTCTTTACTCCCTCTGACTTGTTTCCGTCTGTGTGTTTAGAATGACTTCTCCGAGGCCAAGCCTACTGAACTACTCTCACGATGGGGTGACATCGTCCCCGCTACAGAAGCCCATGGATCTGAAACAGCTCAAACAAAGGGCTGCTGCTATACCGCCTATTGTGAGTTGCTCGTTATATATTTTGTGTGTCCGGGGCTCTTTTTTTTTTTTTTTCACGCGCTTTACACAACAGTTAGGCAAAGAGTATCTTTTCAATCCTTATGAAGTGTCTCTGACCGAGGCAGTGTTTTGAAACTGGAAACTTATTTGCCCACTTGACTGGCGCTTATTCTCCCATTCTAGTGGTATCAGCATCATCCCTGTCTCTCTGCTTACAGAGACAACAGTATAGCAGGTGAATTTGTTAAGTCATATTTGTATACGATAAGCCAAACAGATGGAGGATGATGGGATAGGTTGCTTTGTGGGAAAGAAATGAGATGCCAGGCATTAGAGAAACTTTAGCTTACCAAGAAATAGGAGCTGTGTATTAGCTATCATGTTTATCAGATACAGTATGTGGCTAACCATATGTCACAGTTATGTGTGCGTCATGTACATATGTAACCTTTTTGTTTCCCTTCGTGTCCTGTGTGCAGATGCCAGAAGCGTCTGTGCAAGGTGGTCAACGGAGTGGCAGTGGGAAGGCAGGGCTGCCCCCCCACGCTCTTGCATTATACCAGCATCAGATCACCATGGCTCATGGGGAGTCCTCTCAAGAGGTCAAACAGCAGCAGCAGCAGCAGCAGCAACAACAGCAGCAGTTTTCAGGCCAGCCAGGCAAACAGCAGCCTTATGCCCCGCAGGCAGACAGAGACAGGGAGGCTCTTCACAGTAGCAGCCCTCGTGTTCGCCCACGCAGCCCCTCCACCAGTGAAAAGGATGGTATGCACACCTCCACTACTCTCATTACCCCGAAAATCATTCAGATGCTGAAGTTGCTAAAGATGCTAAAGAAATGTACACACTCCTCACAATTTCCAGCATTTGTTTCTCATTAATCCCCCTTCCTGTCCTTTCCCCTATGCAATGCAAAATAATTTTTCTTTCTGTTTGATCCATAGTGTCATTTTACTGCAGGGTATATGTCTGCATGGTATTCTGTCAGTTTTAAAATGTGTAGGATAAATGGATGTATGGAAAACAAGGAATAAGAACATGGAGGTTAATGAAAAATCTGCACGATGGGCAATTCTAGTAGCATCTGATCTAGTTTTACTTAGTTGGTCCTTGCTACAAGCTCTAACCTTGAGTCTGTGTTCTCTAGTGTTTAGGGCATTCAAGTGTTTCTGGGACACTCGTGGAGAGGAAACTGATAAATGATCTGGTATTGTTATTGACCCAGAAAGGTGTAGTCAGTTCAGTGCATTTACTGTAAGCTTGTGGAACGTGAATCTGAGAGCACAGTGCAAAACTTTTCACAGTGCCGATAAAGACAGGTCTAGTATAAGTAACTTGGCCGCCTTTATTTATATTCTTTGTATGAAAAGGAAAAGACTTCCAAAGCTCTTTATAGCTGACGTAGGGGGAAGTGTAGACATATATATATATTCAAGCTGATAATAATCTGCTGCTGAACACCACGTGGTGACAGCAGTATAGTTTTAATGTAGTAAGCTCATATTTGCCAGCAAGCAAGAAAGAAATGTGAGGATGCGATGATCTGTGGTGTGTTTGTGTCCCTTCAGAGCTGGAAGGAAACGAGAGGTGGTTACTGACCCTCCTGCAGGGATTAAGTAGGTTCACCCATTGCCTTTCACCCCTACTTCTTTCTAACCACACCTTTAGCACACTGTAGTGCTGGATTTTACTTGTGTACCTCAAATAATAGCAATGGGCTGGTGTTAGCATATTAATTCAGTGGATTGTCACTCTGAATGGGAAGTGACACGAAGTGTCCTCTTCATGTTGACAGTGACGATGGTGTCAACAACAGTGAGCTAGCAGAGGCAAAAGAAAGGCTTCTTGGATTAGTTGGGGTCTAGCTGAGTGTGTGCTGTGCTCCTTACTCTCTCTGTGTGTTGATGTTGCAGAAAAGTCCCAAGGTTTCTCTCCACATGGTGAAGCCAAGAAACAGGCGGCGGGCTGTGATGATCCGAGGACCTCAAACATGGGTCGCCCAGTTCTCTCCCCCTACCCGATGTCCCAGGCCAAGATCACTCACGACCAGCACCTACTACACTTCAACTGTGAGTCTCCTTCTGTGCGCTATTCTCATAAGTATCGCATACAATTCATTATAACCTGTAATATATAATATATTGTGGAAACAAACCAGTGTCTTGACTCTAGAAAGGCTTTGCCAGAAATCAAATAACCCAAACTTCTCTCTCTCTCATTTCTGCCAGCGTTCCAGCAAGCAGGCCACCACTCACTACCCGGTCTGCCACAGGACAGTGGTAGGCTAGCAGCAGTGAGACCCCTCCCAATGCCAGATCCTCCACCTCTCATTTCCTCCAACAAGCCAGGAGGCTCTATAACACAGGTATAGCACACACAAAAAACTCTAGCTTTTAGCTGACACATGGAAAATCTTGAAATTTAGATTTTCCTTTTAAGTTTGATCTTAGTTGCATAATTTAATATTTGCAGCATAGCATATCCAAATAAAGTGTGACAAAGGCAAGAGCACTGATGGTTTATATTATTAATAATAATATATAATTGTGTGACCCTTCTAGGGTACTCCAGTGCAGTTGCCCAGTCCAGCTCATGGGCTAGACCATGGGAAGATGCCCCCCACACAGATGGGGCTGCCTTGGATGGATCAGAGGAAAATCAGTGAGTAGTCCTTTCTGGAAGTTGTGATCCACTTCTATTGCTAGCTTATATTGAGATAGGATCATCTGCTACCTCGTCATAGACATGTCTTTCTCATTACCATGTCTCTGTTCATTCATTGCTTTTATCGTTCATATTACCATGCAGGTAATTTCCCAGTGGTTAAACAGGAACAGTTGTCCCCTCACAGCTCGTCCTCCCAAGCTGATAACATGTCAACCCAGGGGCCATCTCATGAAAGTGCCTCTGGACGTGGTGGGTCACTCATGTTTTCCTTACGTCGTTTAATTTCTATGCTCAGTGAAGTTATAATCCAAGCCATACTCCCTGGGCAGTCAAATCACAGAGTATATTCAGCTTTTATTCCTCCTCAGTATGACAGCAACTGAAGGCATTCAGTTAGGACCACACTTAAGTGACTTCGGAAAAAGTCTCCGACTGTACTTGAGTGACCCAGTCTAAACTTAAATCTCAATTGAAATTCAGTAGGGAGTTGTGTTCATTGAAGCTCATCCAATCTGAGAGAGCTTGAGAGGATTTGAAGAATGGGACAAATGGCCCAAATCATTGTGTGCGAAGCTGCAAGACACACACCGCAATATTTAAAGCTGCAATTACTGCCAGTGGTGCCCCAACTGTGCATTTTTTGTTTCTGTGGAAAACTAGCTGCAGCATAACCTCGTAAGATGCAGCGATGAAACTGAAATAGCTTCTCGGCCAGCATCGCGGAACTTTCTGCCTTCATTCCCAATGAGTTTTTATATTTCTACTTTTAACACATTGGATTATATTTTGAAAAAAATGTCTTACTGTCTTTACAGCATCTATTCCAGCTGTTCAAGGGGGTAGTATCACTAAGGGCATCCCAGGGACCAGAATGCATCCAGATTCCGCAATTTCCTACCGAGGGGGCTCCATTACTCAGGTGAGCTCAGCCTTGGTTCTTTCTTAAGGCTTCTATAGAGGCTTTAGGATTATGTCGTTTTAACGGTGCCTCCCTTCTCTTCTAAGAGGAGATTTCACTTGGATTTTCTACGTAACAGCTGTACTGCCTACATTCAATCTTATGTTGTGTGTTTTGAGATGTAAATAACTGTACATTCAGACAAAGTGTGTTGCTTGAGGGATATTTGTTGTGCATTTTTAGTCAAGTGGGTCAAGAGTCTTAATGATCTGAAGCTGTTTGATGATGTAATCTTCATATCATCCCCTACCACTATGTTTCAACTGTCAATATAGCCTTCTATATGTGCAGTTCGTTATCGCTGGGTTGAGTTGTGCAATCCTAGTGTGTGTGTGTGTGCTGAATAATCTGCTGACAGTGTTCAAGACTGAGTAGCTGCATTACAAAAGACTACTGGCACACAGTTCTCTTCCCCTTTTTATTTGGAGAACCTATGAACAACCTTTCAAATCCCTTCAAATAAGTTACTTCTAAAGTGAGCCATAATGTAGGTGTTGGAGAGCCTTGTGTTATCTTTTAGGTTATATACAGCCCTCTGCTTCTTCTCATATGACATTCTTGGCGGAGTGTGCCTCAGGTTAATTTGATTTAAATGACGAACTGAAAGTAACACCTTGTCAAAGTGTAATAAGGTTCATCATATCAGCCGTTTATATGGCTTTTGCACAGACGAGCCACGCACATTATTTTAATGGCCCCCACCTCTTCCGTTGGTTAACACTACTTTTGCTCTTGTTGATGCATTAATCAGCCTCTGGCTTTACAGTATGAAGCCACCACACTCAAATTTAGCAGACTTTATGCATCTGAGCTTTGTTCTTACAATGAAAGATAGAGCAGCAGTGCTAGTGGGAAGTCATGAGGCTCACCGAGTGCTGCGGCTGCTGGATTTCCCTGCTGCTGTGACATAAGCACAGCTCTGAGTGGCCCTGTCACCGTGGCAACAGGTACACACTGTACCGCATCTGTTCCCTTTCCTTTATCTATTTACTCTAGATCCTGGCTAAACCCAGTCATTGATATGCCTACTGTACAATCACGTCCAACTGGCGTACAAAGTAAACAAGTGTTGAGGAGGCCGATATCCACCGTGATAGATTCGTAGAAAGGGAAATGGTAGGAAAGGGAGTGATAAAGTGTGATCGGTCTTGTTAACAGTGTGACTACGCTATTTATTAAGCAAACGGTTGATTGATAGATGTGAGTGTAAGCGCTCAAATGTAGCAATTTCTTTATAAGTCTACGCACACTTGCCAGTTCAGTAGGTACCCTAGTGAAAACGAATGCATTCAAATGTAACGGTCCTGCACTGAGTCTTAGCTTCATAAAAGTAGTGGTATACAACATTTGACAGAGCTGTTGATTCAACTCCGTTTGAATTTTGAAGGCTGTGGTTTGTCGTACTGTTCCATTGTGTTGTTTTGCACGCACATGTTTGTATTATTTTGACAACCCCATTTTAGACAGTGGGCTAGAAACACCTCAGTGTTTAATTCAGTACAGTTCAACAGCCCCACAAACTAGATCCTCCAGTACAGTCTTACAGCTGAATCACCACGTTTCTGTTGCTGTTTCAAAATAAACTGACCATTATAATGTTGCGAACAGAGATTTAGTGCAAGACGGTAGCATTTGTTTTCACTAATCTACCTAATGTTTTATCAAGTGAGTGTGCTTGGACTGCTCTAGTCAGTGTCATCTGATCCTGTAAACAGAAAGCTCAGATTAGGCAAACCCCTAATCGTCTGACTCCCAGGCCTCGGCTTCAGCTGCGTTTTCTTGGAAAAGCAGAAACCAGCAGACCAGAAATGTGCTCTCAAGCACTGCTGTATCTCAGCCCTCCACTCTTATCCTGTCACCAGGCAATGTAGGAATCTGACATACAGTGGGTCAGTGTCCAAGGAAAGTGATTTTAGCAAAGCCGCCCATTGTCATCTTCACTTGTTAAGTGCTGATTCCTCTTCTGGGAATCCCACTTTGTATTTCCACGATATGTTTTAGTGCACTTGTTTACTCTCTGGTTCCCCGTTACGTCACAAAGAGACCGTATGTGCAGTACACATTCTGTATTTTGCGCAGTCAATCATTTTCATCACAGTCACTTCTAAATCTTTGCTTGTATTTGTCAAATCAAAATCATTATCACACTTTTTCTTGAGAACAGGTGCACACTGGGATGACAAAGTGCAAAAGTCTAATTTCCATTTCTTGTCACCCCAGGGGACACCCGCTGATGTGCTATATAAGGGAACCATAACACGTCTAATCACAGAGGACAGCGCCAGTCGAGCTGAGAGGGAGCGGGAAGATGCTCTGCCTAAAGGACATGTGCTCTATGAGGGCATCAGTGGGCACATTCTCACCTATGACCGTGAGTTCATCACCTAGGATGTATCATATTCTGTATCCTCAAGTATGGTTTCTATTTGACTTTGAAGTTACTATACTGTACGTTGAGTTATTAATACACATTAAGTGTCAAAGATATCATCCCTACCCAAAAAATTATTGTCTTTGTACTCATAAAGTAACTTCTTTGTTATTTGTAGGCCCAGGATCTCAGACCTCAAAAGATGAGGGCAGAGGGCCCGGGCAGTCTGGGGAAATTCTTGGCCTGAAGCGTCCTTATGATGTTATGGAGGGAGGCATCTCTAGAGGACTGCCTATGAGGGAATCGCTGTCTGCTGCCAACTGTGAAGGTAAGAAAGGACTATCGGTTAACTATCATGTCAGACACAATAATGACGTTGAACGCTCATTAATTACTTACTACGGTCTTAAATCTTGCTGTTCTTACTCTTCTGTCTCCATTTTAGGTCTGATTGGTCGAGCCATGCCTCATGATAGAGACAGTCCACACCACACACCTTACAAGGATGTGCATCACATCCGTGGTTCCATCTCACAAGGTGGGATACAATTAAAACAACGGCATGCAATTTTAATTTTTCTTTTTTTTTTTTTTTAACCTTTAGTATGTTGACATGTGGATCAATGTAGATGAACCCTTCACAGCTGACTGTGAAGCATGCATGTTATTAAGGGTAGTGGGTCAGTCTGACAGTAGGACGAGGAAAAATCCTTGTTCAAAATGCTTTTTGAACTGAATGCAAAAGTATCTGTGTGCAAGATAATGCTGTTTAATGTTGACTGTAATATTTGTTTGCTATTTTTCCTGAAAGTACTCACTTATTGTGCTCTCATTGCATTACATGGTACTCTTTGCTCACTCAGCAGACAAAGAGAAAGACTCATCTTCTTCTTTTTTTTCCGCTCAAGAAACAAATTGCATTTACAGAAATCATATACTGGCAGGAGTACTTTATTGTTGATATTCATATTTATTTTTTAAGTGGTGAAGTCAGATAACTATTTTAAAAATCCTGCAGATTCAGCTGAGCTAATGGCAACTTATAAGAATCCTCCTTTTTAGTTCCTTTCTGACTAAATTATAATTCAACAAGTAAAATGTCCGCTGTTGTTGGAAGGAAAATAGGACAAACATATCCTCATGATTTTAGGTATACCTCGTCACCTGGACACTCAGGATGGTTACCTGAGGAGAGAGCCAAAGCAGATGAAGAGAGAGGGCTCCCCACCCCGTGGGTCCGGTTCACTTCCTGACCAGATGAAGGGCAGAGAGGCCATCGTGCCCACAGTGAAGGAGCCGGGGCGCTCTATCCACCTCATTCCCAGTCAACAGCCTGCTAAGGAGGGGATCATAGCACAGGTATACACATTCTAATAACAAATGTAGACACCATTCAAAACGTATCTTTCTTAACTGATTCATTCCTGTTGTGCCTCTCTTCAGGGAACACCAATGAAACAGGAGGCATCTGGTTCAGGGAAACGTCATGATGTCCGCTCCATCATAGCCAGTTCACCACGTTCCTATCACAATGCACCCTCCCACATGGACATGCGTGCAGAGAGAGGCCGATACGAAGAAGCACCTAAAGGCCGGCCCAGCGCAGTAGTCAGTACGGCTAGCCCTATAGCCCGCTCTTCTCCCCTTACCCTGGGGTCAGAGCAGGGAGGCAAAGCCCATCACAGTCCAGTGGGCTATGATGACAAAGGTGCTTTAAGGGCCTCCTACCCTGGGGCTTCACATCGAGGCTCCCCGCTGTCGAGGGAGGCAAGCCAAAGGCAGCATGACGGTTGGTATAGCTCAGACAAAATAATTACAAAGAGCAGCAGAATTTAAAAAAATCAATAAAAATCTGAATGAAAAATGCAGGGACACATTAGAACAAACAACCCTTCAACACAAATAGGGGTACTTGATGTGTTGTTTCTTTGTTTTTACTCCAGGTTCCAGTAAGAATCCTCCTCAGGAGCGTAAAGCCACACCGACCCCCAGGGAGATGAGAGCCACCAAATCACCCCTCTCTGGTGTTACAGATCAACAGACCTATGAACGTCTGCTGCAGGGACTCGGAGCTACAGACGTGTACCGTCAGATCCCCTTGGCCTTTGATCCTGCAGCCCTGCCCCGTGGCATCCCTATTGAACCAGGTGCAGCAAACATTGTCTGCTGAGACTCTTTTTTTTTCATTAGTACGATGTATGATTTCCCTGTAGATGTCTCAGGTGTGTTTTCAGCTGTTCAGACCTGAATAAACCTCACATTGGTTGAGATTGGGTGAAGTTTGCTGGTAATTACGAGTTCCTCAAAATCACTGTTTGAACAGTAATCATAAAAGCCTGCTGCCAGTTGTCCCTGCCTTTTATTTTGTCCTTTGTGTTGCTGTGATGAGAGAAAAACACATTTTGACAGCTGAGACTAGAGTGTAGAGGCAGCACATGGAGATGCGTGGATGTCAACTGTCCACAGTGTGTACAGTTGACATCCTGCCAGCCAGTTAGATAATTTAATCAAGAAAATGCAAAAAGCATTTGTAGGCTTTAATGACTTTGATTTGTTTTTCTGCCTAAGATGAATGATTTCCTGACATACTGTTCCTACTCTTTATGCTCGCAGCCTACTATTTGCCTCGCCACCTTGCCCCCAACCCGGCGTACCCTCATCCTTACCCCTACCTCATCCGTGGCTTTCCTGACACCGCAGCCCTGGAAAACCGCCAGACGTTGCTCAATGACTACATCACCTCTCAGCAGATGCACCAGTGGCCTGCTGCCATGGCTGCCCAGCGCTCAGACCTGCTGAGGGCCCTTCCTCCACGAGACCAGCCCCTTCCCCTGCCCTACTCTGCAGCCCCACGTGGTAAGACTAATGGACTTGAAATCACATCAGCACTCAGTCACGTTTATCTTTGTTTGAGCTCACTCTGGCTTTTCAAGATGGTTGTCAAAAGTCAAGTCAAGGATACTACAGGGGTCGTTTCCAGACAATAGGTTATGTTGCCTGAATTTGATCTGTTTCAACCTGTAAGCTGAAATTTAAGGTGTAATGTCCTTGTACCTCAGCTCCTTGGTGATGTCTGTACGATAGTGGGTCCAGTCACTTCTAGAGGGAAGGACACATTGTGACTAATGTGACAGGAATGATTACTGTTGTTCATAAGGGAGAACCTTTGAATACAGCTAATTTGCTACATAATTTCTCATCCATTTATGTGTAGATATAACAGTGTAATGCATAAATCCTCAGTTGCTGTTAAGTTGCCTAAAAGTTGTCATGTTGAGTCACTGAGGGAGGAGTGAGTCCCTTTCCTATATCGTGTAATGAAGGAGCAAATATCTACAAACCAGAAGTGAAAATATTTACTGGAACAAGGGTTGCATCATTCATCTGTGACTCTGTCTTGAAACACTCATTTAAACAGAATCTAATAAGGTAAAACTTTTTTCTTTTTCTTTTTTTTTATTACCATAAACATTTTTTAATTCACCATGTGTGTTTTGGATTATTGGATTACTATTAGTTGATCTCATTTTAATTTTTATTCCATTATAGCATTACCTTTAGCTTTCCATCATTATAAAAGAATTGAATGAAAACACAAAGGCATTCAGTTTAAAGCTTTGATTTCTTGTTGTCCTCCGAACCCATCTGGACCAGCTATTAGGTTGTTTTTTGACACTTCTTTTCTTTCTGTCCTCTAGGGATCATCGATCTTTCTCAGGTGCCACACTTACCTGTCCTGGTCCCTCCCTCTGCAGGGGCAGCCGGCTCCCCAATGGATCGAATCACCTACATCCCTGGGCCAAGCGGCGCTTTCCATGGCAGGCCTTACACCACCTCCCCCATCTCACCTGGTACAATTCAAAGCAAACTAGTGATAAATATGTTGCGCTATTATTGTTTTCATCGTGATTTAATTATTCATTTTCTTTCCATACAGGTGGCTCCTCACACATAAACAAAATGCAAGGTGCACCCTCATCTTCAGAACGGGAGCGTGAAAGAGATCGTGAACGTGAAAGGGAGCGGGAAAGAGAGAGGGAGCGGGAGAGGGAGAGGGAGCGCGAACGGGACCGGGAGAGAGATCATCGAGAGAGAGAACGAGAGCGAGAGCGCGAGAGGGACCGTGAAAGGGACCGGGACAGAGAGAGAGAGAGGGACCGAGAGCGAGACAGAGAAAAGGGCGGGTCTCTTGGAAATGTGGAACACGCCCCCATCTGGCGACCAGGTGCGGAGGAGATGGCATTTTTCATTTCAAGTGCAGTCACAAGGCAAATGTTTGAGAGAAGAGTAGTGAATTAATTACTAAAGAGTGTGTTTGTGCTTCTTAGGTACAGAGCACAGCTTGGCGAGCAGTAGCAGCAGCAGCGTGAGACCTTCCTCCCAACCATATAGCCACCAGCACTCCCCAGTGTCACCTCGTACCCAGGAGAATGTGCAGCAGAGGCCAAGTGTCCTACACAACACTGGGGGCAAAAGTCTTTCTGTCCCTGAACACTCCAGCTCATCTGTTTTACGGTAAACTACATTTTTACAAGAACAATACAGAGTTATTTTCTGTGGCTAAATTATCCCAATACTCGCAGCAAAGAAACAAGAAACCAAGAGCATTTTTATTTGTATGATTTTAAGTGTGTTTTATTCCGTTTGCCAGGTCCATGCCCTCAGGAGCTTCCCGCTTCCAAGGTTACCCTAGCCACATCCCAAGGACAGGTGTGCCTCCTGAGGCCTACGCACCTGCCATGGACTCAGGTGTAGCCAAAGAGCAGAGTCGCGACGGAGGCAAAAACAGGGGAGGGCTATCCAAGCATGTGCAGGATCAGCACGGGCCATCCAGTAAATCTGACCCCAAGCTGTCCAGCCCCAGCCCAGGAGGAATGTACCCAGGTCCATACACCTCGACTGGCCGTCCCCAACACCTGCTGCCCCTCCAGTCGGATAACCCTTCTGGCCTTGGAGAAAGCGGTACGCCCAGTAGGGAAAAGACTCAAAACAAACCGATGTCCTTTCAGGAACAAGAACTACGATCACTCGGTAAGACCACCATGACTGCGGCCAACTTCATAAACGCGATTATTATGCATCAAATTTCTTGTGAAACGGGGATGCCAGAGACGGGCTCGCTTGTTGCCAGCAGCGCCACTGATGGTAAGACGCTCTGGATCCCAGGGTCCCCCTCATCACCCAGACCCTCCCCCGTCAGTCTGTGGCCTCTTGCACGCTGTGGTGATTGGCATTTTCAAATCAGTCCAATTCATTTACATCTTTTTTATTTCGGTGCTATAATTTATTTGCTGTTTTTCCCAGATTTATCATTAGTTTTTCTTTACAAACTTAAAGACCACCCAGGGTGCACTCTGGAGAACTAAACCTCTAGCCTGTCCAAATTGGTACTGACTGGCTTACATGAATGTAGCAGAGGAAGTTTGATGGAGCATTGAGATAAAGAATTAAATTTTCCATTAAGAAGATCCTAGGTGTCCTTTAAGGTAGTTAAAGCTGGTGGGACAGTTCGGCATAACATCCTTTGCTGCTTATCTTCATTTTCTTTTCACAGAGGATGTGAGTTGAATTTTACTTGTGGCACCCCTCCTCCTTCCCACTCGGCTGTTTACTTTAAACAGAATATTTCACCACAAGCAAGTGGGCGTGACGAGAATATTTAAGAGACTTGAAAAGGCAATTCTCTGCAGGAGGCTTTTATATCCCCTGTTCAATAAGACTACCATAATCCAAACTATTTGACTTTATGAATGCAGCGACTCTAATTCCCTACTGCATGTCTGATGCAGTTAAGACCTTTTTGAAACACACTCTGTTGGGACTTTGAACAATGACCACATGTAACCCAGACTCCACTGATTTTAAAAATTGGCGTGTTAAAAGTTTCATTAAGCGTCATGGAAAGCTTTATGAACAACAAACCTCAGTGCTTGGGGTCCCAGAGTGCACCAGCGTTGCACAGACGGAAAGTGGGAAAGGGGAGGGAGTCTTTCAGTCGCCAGTGGGGAGGGGGCTACTGCAGCTTCTGGCCCTCTAAATCTCTGCATGTTCCTGTTTATGGCTCACTGTAATCTATGCTGGTATGTTTTTTCTTCTTCTATGTTTTTTTCCACACACGCCAAACACTCAACACATCTCTCTCAATCAGTCCTCTGGGAATTTGTCTGTCATTTTGGAATGTGATTTTGTTTGTTGTTTTCTGCTTGTAGAGCAGTGTGTCACATCTGTATTTATACAAGGCCTTAGGGCAAGTTCAAATGAGTGCCATGGGCTAATATAGTCATTTATATACCGTAGTAGACGGGAAGCATGCTTCTCAAAACAAATGAGCCAGATGAGAGATTTCAGCACCTTGTTGTTGGCATGCATTCACAAATAAGAAGACGGATCCAAGCTATTGTGAGCTCTTGCTAAACTGAACTCGGAGTCTCTTATGTCGTTTGTAGCCAACAACAAAAACCACAGCATCTTGTTCCACCGTGGGACTCGTCCTCTCTGGGAGTCGTGCAGGCAATCTTGCCCCCCGCACTGAAGTTGCATCATCCTCTTCTGAGATGAATATTGTAGTGCAAGAGTTGTGTAAGAGAAGACAGAGAAGTGATGCACAAGGGAAATCAGTCCTGAAATGGGGCCCATAGTGCACACAAGCAGAATGCTTTAGTCCCACAATAGTTTCATACATTTAGAGGTAATTAGGTCATCTTGAGTTACTTATATGTTATCTTATGCTAGCTTATATGAATTCATAGTACGCGGTCAGTTATGTTGTAGTATCCTATTCTCTGAAGCAGTACCTTTTTTGATTTTTAAAATGTGTCTGTGGTCTCCACTTGCAGTCATCTTTTTGACTTCTTCATTTGTGAGTCACTGATGCAGAGCCAGCCAGTTTTAGAATCATTTCTGGTTAGAGATCAGCTTGCTAGCTATATATGCAAAGTATGCACTAAAAATAATAGAAAGATGTGCTGTCGCTTGTCACATAAACTCATTCATGTATGCTGCAGTATTTGTGAGGAAAAGCTTGTCCTTCTGAGCTTCCGTGGTCAGATGTGTCATGAACAGTGTATAATGAACACCCCCATCAACTTGTTATAGATGACCAAAAATACATATTTTAATTAGGATGGTGCTAAGTTCCTGAATTGTGTTACCTAAAACCGGAAATCGAAACTAATGTTGATGTGTTTTTTTGTTTTGCCTGTGTGTGTGTGTGCGGATGTGTGTGTGTGTGCGTGCGCTTATTTGGATTCAACTCTCAGCTCAGCCACACGGTTTATACCGTCCTCCCTCTGAGGAGAGACTGTCTCCAGGCCAGCAGCCCCCATCCCCTTGTGTTAAAAGCAGCCAAAGGGTGGTCACCCTGGCTCAACACATCAGCGTAAGCCTAAGATATCAATATCAGTTCTTCACAAAATGAATGATGAACATACAACTGTTTTTTCACTTTAAAATGAAATCCTCAAGCTATCAAGGGATGCATGTGTGTCAGACAGTGTTGTGCATGTCTGACATGGACTAATCTTTATGCAACCAGGAGGTGATAACTAAGGACTACACCAGACAGAGCCAGCAGCAGCAACAGCAAAGCTACCACGGCTCTCCTGTCTTGGATTTGACCCGTGCCCCCCAGCCCATGCCCACTTCACAGGAGTCTGCCCAAGGGTCCCGCTATCCAGAGGGTCTGGGTGGAGAACGCAACAGAGACCGGTAGGGATCACTGTTGAATGTGATCAGAAGCCACAATCAGAAAATTACACAAGCACATGCACATGCTTTGAGTTCTAAACTCTTTGTATACTCTCTAGGTCTCCCCCTCAGCCTAAGACATCACCTGTCAGTGTTTCAAATGACTGCATTGAACCTGTGTCTCCTGCCGGAGCCAACTCTGAACCTGAAGTCCAGGGAGGTTCCTCCTACCCCAGCGAGCAGGGAGAGCAAGGGTAAGCCCTCACGTTACCACATTATTGTTTCTGTTGAAGCCTGGACCCACCAAACTGCCTTCAAAGAACTGTTGGCAACAATGGCCACCTGTGACGTCATTTGTGTCTCTGCCAAAAAGTTGCACTTGAACACACCACCGACCACAGTCTATAGCCAGCTGGCACGTACACATCAGGCATAACATTAAAACCTCTGACAGGAGAAATAAATAACATTTACCATCTTGTGACAATACAGTATTCTGCTGGGAAACGTCTGGACCTGGCATTTGTGTGGATGTTACCACCCACCTAGACTTCTCGGCAGCAGCCATCCCCAGCAGGATGCAGTCTGACACCGGCACACACACGAAAACAGTTTAGGAACAACTCAAAAAACATGAAAAACAGCACAAGGTGTTGACTTGGCCTCCAAATTTACTAGATCCTAAACTGATCATGTATCTGTGGGATGATCCACAGAGACCCCGCCCCTCAACCCATAGGCCCCCACTAACAACATCCTGTTACCAGACACCAGGTCACCCTCAGAAGGACCATGTCCATTCTCTGATGAGACACAATTGTTTTGGAGGGAGACCTACACAATATGAGGAAGTTGGTCATGGTGTTATGCCTGATCTGTGTATCTAATATAATTTTGGCATATCATCAAAATTTCTGTAACAACATTTTATTTGTAGGGAAGCAGAGTTGGTCTCTGAAAGTTCCTTTGTGCCACTTGGGATGCTGTTAGGTTCCTAAAAAGCTGCAGGGTCTGGACAGTGGCCAGAGGGCAGTCAGGAAAGAAGTAGAAGTCATCACACTTGATACATGGATGCTGAAAGAACTTTAAGATTCATTAGGAATAGTAGAAAAAAATGGATTATTAATTCTTGCAAAGATAGTGAAGCTGTCAAGTTTGTACATCTAGTTTAGTGCAAATTGTCCAGCTGGTTTGCAGATGGAATATGTGTATATGTGTTTCTGGTCCAATCACGCAGTTGTTGCTGGCAGTCAAACACCACTCGTTTTTACACAGACTCTCTTGGCACATTGATGGAGTGAAGTGTCTTCATGATTGCATCCTTTTGTGTTGATGATTTAGCCTTTTTGGACTGGGGACGTTTACAGCTGGAGTAGTTGATTTGAGTGTCAGAACCATTTTCCATGCCATGAAGTGGGAGTAGCTCAGATACCCAGGAGAACTATCCTTCCTCCTTGGTGAAGAATATTTTAACTAGCAGAGGGTATGCCCTCATGCTCAGATTAATAATGTGTTGACGTGGCATTGCTTTTCCTTTTCCTCCTGCAGAATGGGCTCCCGCTCTCCTCCCAATACCTCCCAGCCTCCAGCTTTCTTCAGCAAGCTGACTGAGAGCACTTCAGCTATCGTGAAGTCAAAGAAACAAGAGATGAGCAAGAAGATGACTGTGGTTGGAAATGACAGTGATTTCAGTAAGTTTCACCTCAGCACAGCCATAATCAAATTATTCTGTGTAGTAGAACGTTCGATTTAATAAAACCAATGGACGTGTGAAAAAGAAGGAATTTTTGCACTTTCAGATGCTGGTCAGCCAGGAACAGAAATCTTCAATATGCCAGCATCTACAACTGCAGGTAATTTGAAACCATGTCATTAAAAATAAACATTTCAAGTTGGAAAATACAGACGTTCACCACACATCTTCTATTTTAAATCTGCCAGTAAAGCAGTGGTAGTAGCTTTATCAAATCACTTGCATCATTCAGCTTAATAAAAATGCATGTTACATGATATTGTTGACTAAATGTAGAAAACACTGTTTAGGAAGCCATGATAGAGGCAGTCCCAGAAAGACTGGTCTGTTTTAGATGATGTGGATCATCATGAACAATGCTTTGCTGCATCTTTTCAGACTCAGGCTAAATATACTGCGTAGTGTAGTACTTCAATGTCCTAAGGTGACCGAGCAGGTGACGTCTACACAGGAAATGATCTTGACTAGTTTTCCCACGTGACACAATTGAGAAAAATAATGAGAACTTCAGTGACGTAGGATGCGTACAGGACTTCTTAAGTGCTTCCTCTGTGCAGCTTCTACTGTCACTTTATATAAAGCCCAATGAGAGACTCAGTACAGATGCAAATCCCTTCTCAGCTTTCATGTTCTCAGACAAGGTCCCATTGTCCCTTGGATCATCATTATATTCATCACCGCTGCTAACGACACTGTCAATACAAGTTTTTTCATTCAATCATCAGCCCTGCTTTTGTTTTTTCTATTATTTACCTCAGCTCTGTCTACTTCTGTGATTCTGTAACTGTTGTTCCTCACTCTCTAATTTAGCTTCCTGTATCTTCTGCTTTTTTTTTTTTTCTTACACTCCTTCCTTTTACAGGACCTGTGAATGTCCGCAGCCACCCAGCTCCAGAGACCCCGGGTAACTCAATAGGCCTGGAGGCCATTATAAGAAAGGCCCTAATGGGTAAATACGATGATCAGTCTGAGGAACGCTCTCCATCCAACGCTGCTAACCAGATGTCTGCCGATGGACGAGCGGAGGACTCTTTCTCACAAGGTGACGCCTCCTCGAACGCTTATGTAGTTGATCTATTTTGGATTTTATCTGTTCTCTGAGGTAAAATCTCAGGCTCAGTTACATTTTTATATAACTTGCAGCCTTGTCATCTTCTCATTGGCACTTAAGGAACCATCTTAATTACACAAAATGCTGTATATACCCTCTTTTATAGGTACATTTACGACTAAGGTCTGCTAAATTCAACTAATTTTATAAATGAGCTCATAAACACACTGACTATTGCATTACCTTTTAATTCTCAGGTCTAGTGTTTTGGTTGGTTATAATGGTTAAAGATTCTGAAGGATTGAATTAAAAATTAAAACTGCATTTCCATTGCTGTGCACTGTGTGGGACTGTATGGCGCCAGAGGTTTGCATTAAAGCTCTCCCTTCACCTGTTTGCAGGTGGGACAAAGTCCTCAAAGGGCAGTGGACGCTCTAATGGACGCAAAGCCAAGTCCCCAGGACCAGGTCTGTCAGGGGGAGAGAGACCATCCTCTGTGTCCTCGGTTCACTCAGAGGGAGACTGCAACAGACGAACTCCCCTGACCAACCGCGTGTGGGAGGATCGGCCTTTGTCAGCAGGTACAAGCTTTCCCTTTTGGCCAGTTCATTTTTTACTGGCCTCAAGCAACATTCTGTAAAATTAAAAGGAACATATTACAACAGATCTGTCTCTGTGCTTTTTGCAGGTTCCACACCAACTCCCTTTCTATGTAGCCCGCTAATAATGCGTTTCCCCAGCGGGACGGTGTCTGCTCATTCCCCCTCCTCTGGCCAACAGGGGGGCCAGGGCCTGGGGTCAGGACCTGGACAGGGTCGCTCCTGGGAGGAGGAGGCCAAGCCTCTGCTCATGTCTCAGTATGAGACCCTGTCTGACAGCGAGTGACCGGAAATGCCACTGTACCACAGGATCTGCTAACAGTCAACCACCTCTGTGCTGCTGCAATCACACACACACACCCACACATGCACACACACCTCTGCTGAAGCATCTGCAGACCTACCCACACCATTCCAACCTGCATTTCCTCTATCAGTCACCCAACAAGGATCATGTCCTCCTCCTTTCACACATCTGAGATGCCAAGCAGCCATGAGTGGAACACTGCTGCCCTCTGTGCGTGTGTATGTTTGCGCTTCCATGTTATGCATTCACTCCAGGACTACTCTAAAGGACAAATCACTTCTTTTTTTTCTTTTTTTTTTAAACTTTACTACATTTCCTCACTGGCCTTATCAATATAGACACATTGACCTGCACCTTTTGGGGATGACGGTCTAATGTGCGTACACTTGTGTGGAAAGGACCCTGAGGTCATTTCGTTGGTCTGGTCAGGAGCCGACGACGGCGCACCAGCTGACAGAGAATATAATGGCAGATCTGATGTGAGAGCAGCGGCTCACGCAGCGAGGACCCACTTATGTTTCTTCACGGTGAACTCCAGGTGCAGGCAGCCTGTGCACTGCTACCACTACAAGAATACATGCGAGGCGACACGAGGGGAGTCAACATCTTGTTTTTCTTGTTTTGGTTGTTTCTTTTTCTCCTTTAAATTCTGTCAGTCCAGTCCTGTGTTTGGTGAGCTGAGACCTTTAGTACCTTTTGATGGTGAACATTTGATGGTGTCATTTGTTGTCTCTTATCTGCAATGATGTATCTTTTTTGGGGGGCGGGTTTCGGGGGCAGAGATTGTTATGCAGGAGGGTCATATCATTGGTTTACAGGGTAAACATGCTGTTCATTGCTGATGTCATCATATATTAGAAAGGGTCCTGGAGAGAAGCGACGGCTCGCTGACTTCAGGAATCCACTTGGGGAGAGATGATTTGCCAGATGGATGGCACAGAGACAAGTGACACTTTCTCACTGTTTTTATATTAACCATGTCTGTGTTTGTTGGAGCAGGTTTTGGATATTAAGCACTTAGTTGTCAATCTGTTCACAATGGCATTTTTAAGAATCTGTGTTTTCTGGGGGAAGGTGAAAAATGGACTTAAAACAGCATTAGAAATCCCACTACGTTATCCTTTTAACACCTGTTTGTTTCGGTCTTGCCACCTATGTTCCTGAGCGTTCCCATACTCAAAGCGACAATCACATTTTAGTGAATGGTGACTAAGCCGCTTCGAGCTGGTTGCAGACCAACCTTAAAGCTGCTTAAAGGCAAATTCCACAGCATCACGTGGAGTTTTCCTTGCATTAAAGAGGTGACAAAAAAGCCATCTTTCTATGATCTTTGGTCCACGGTAGCATCGGCATCAGCTGGCCTGCCAGAAGTCCCGTCTCGGAGCAGTTGTGACAGTCCGACCTCTGACCTTTTATTGCCCAGAGGAGATGCTGTTGCTCAACTCCTCATCCAGGCAGATTTTGTACAGTTATGAAATATTCCTAGTGTTAAGTGCCATTTATTTTACATATACAGTACTGAAGTTACCAAGTGACGCACAGTTTTTCTTTTGGCCCCATGCCAGTGTTTATACTGTCCAGACAGGGAAATCTAAAACAAACAAAAAAATTATCTGAAAAAAAATGAGACATCCTGTTTTTGTTTTGTATTTTTTTTTGTTTTCTGTGTGTTTGTGCTTTTTTTTTTCTTCCAAATTCATCACTGCCTTAGCTTTTAACAGTTTCATTCAGTTTATCCTCCAAACGAAACAAAACGGTGTCACAGGACAGGACGGCTTTCCTGGATCTGCATTAGAAGTTTTTCTTCACAGTGAAACCTTTGACATGCTACTTCAAGTGTACTTCATTGCACCTCCTGTGTTCGTACGGGTTAGAGGAAGTTGAGGGCGAGGCATTCAAAAGCGTTCTGTTGGTTTTGTGTAACATTAATTGACATGTTTTCACACTTGTGGTGCAGCGTTATAAAGGTCACCGTCGCTATGCTTGCGACTTGTACAACAGTCCTCTGGCTGAACTCTCTGAAGCAACGGCAGTGAGCCCGTTCAGCGGTTTAGAAAGACGGCGTTTCATCACGACACAAACATGACTGTTATAGGACTACCTCCTCTCCCTCCTTCATCCTACCTGTCGACGGTGAAGCATCTAGCATGCCTTACCAGCAGAAAGCTCATCTCAGCCATGTTTTAGGTCTGATTATTATAATTTTTTTTTTTCTATTGTGACCGATTTGAGGGGGTGGGGTTGGGGGTGTAATTTCATCATCATGCAAGGCAAAAATACAGCCAGGCTTTGTACATCAGTCTGCGTGTATATCATTCATCCACAGGTGAAATTTAAGAATGTGACGCTAAACAGACTAAGCCATATCCAGCTGTTCCTTAAACCGATGACTAACACGTTGTTTTTAAAAGTATACTGAAATGAATTTTAACTTGCCTCCATTTTGTTTTTGTTCTTACACTTTATTCAATGCACACCTGTTTCATTAGAGATCAGATTTGAACCTAAAAAGACAGTCGATTGCTGATGTGTTCCCTGGACTGTCCGATACTGGGTGGGTGGGGGATCGACAAACAATATTATACATTGTTCAACCATTTTGTGCATAATTTTTTTTTTTTTTTATTATAACCCACTGTATAATAGCAAGGATTGTATATACAACTGAAGAGATGTAAATATTTATGTGGCTTGCTTCAAGGTTGGTATTACAAAAAAAATAAAAATAAAAGAAGAAATATTCACATGGTTAAATTCTACATGCCCACCAGCAAGCTTTGTGGATAGCAGTGTAAAAATAAAAAACAAAAGAGACACTGCCTTAATGTTTAAATAAAAAGCTTATTGCCATTCATGATCTCAGTGTCACATTATTTCTTGGCCTCAGTTTGTTTAGGATGTGTCCATCATGCCCTGCTGGGAGCTGCCAGGATTAAAGTAGTGAATGTGCTGTTCCACCAGGGGGCGGTACAGACATGTATTTGAGTCACAGTAGGTAGTAGTAGTATTAAATTCAGGAGGAGGTTGTAATATAATAATTGATCAGAATAAGCTGAGATGTGTGTAGTTAATGCTGCTGTGGATGAAGTTCAGTTTTGCCAGAAGGTGACGATTTGGCTGTGAATGATCTGTTCTCCTGTTAATCCTCAACATAACTGTTATGAGCTCTGCAAGGCTTGAGAGTAACTTGTGCAGTTGATTTAAGCCTGAAATTGGTTTGTACTTATATCTCAGCATGTAACAAAATGCTTCTGATATGATGCTTCTAATTAGTTTCATATAATCGCGTTGAATGGAGATAATTGTATATCCAGCGGTGATACTATCCAGTCTGCCACTGTAGCTGAGCTTTTCTGTTTCACGCTGATATCTGTTAGGGTTGTGATGCATCAAAGCGACGGCCATTGGCACTAATCAGCCCCTGTTGTTGTCTTTTCACGTGATCCATGTTGAATGTGCAGCGCGACAAGTCAGTGAGAGAGGTCACTGCGACAGGCTGGCTGCTCAGTTTAAAGAACCAGTGCAGAGAAGAAAAGACGGTGGCAATTCAATGGACCCACAGAAGGCTTTTGTTTTATAACAGTCTTCACCTTATCTGCACATTCAAGTGAAACTATATTTTAGTTTTGAACGAATAGACGGCAGAGCAACTGATTAGTATGATTCAGGAGAGGCCAGTTTTGAACCATTGTCTGTAGGGCTTCATAGCTTCATAGTGTCCAGTGTTATTTCCTTTCCAGACACAGGATAAGAGTCGGCCTTTGTTGACAGTATTTCTTTGAATTGTTTGGTATGTTCCTACCTTTACATTTTTTCCGGGTGTTTGTTTAGCACTTTAGTTTTTTTTGCAGTTTTACATCAGTGTTATCTTTAAACATGCACATTATTATTTTTACTGTGTGGTATTGTTACTTCAGGAAATTTAAATATATATATATATATATATATATATATATATATATATATATATATATATATATATATATATATATATATATATATATATCAGCTTGTGCGTTGTTTCTTTGCTCACTGTGTTTTTCTTTCTTGGCACACAGCTGCATTTATATTTACACACTCATGCATGCACACAGATAAAAAATCAACAACCCTGCTCTACAGCGCCACCGGTGGCCAAACAATCTACAGAGTGCCTTTAAGTTTGTGATCATGTACAATGTAAAACTATGTTTGTTTCGGAGTATAGTCTGGGGAATAGAGAGCACATTTGAGAATGTAAACGGTTTCTGATGACAAGTAAAGCATTATTTATACTTCTAGGACTTTTCCGTTGTCATTTATTACTACGTCTCACTGACTGGAGGTTTACGCTCTTTAATTTGCCGCTAAGACGTCTGCTAAGAGTTTATATTCAGTCCTACAGTTTCGTTTACCACATCAGTCAAGATGAAGCTTTTACTTCAGATTTGATGTAATTGTGTAATCCACTGACTTCCACACCTTAAATCTGTTTGTTCATAAATTTCAACAGCTTGGATTTATTTACATGAATCAAACCACATTAGTCAAGCGAGGCCGCCGTAAATGTGAACCTGTGGTCGGGTCTGCTCGTGGCCTCACCATTGGGAGGCACCTCGGCCTTATCCAACACTGGAGGGAGACAGATGAGGCGCTGAATGATTTGAGCTGCTGTGGAGACCCCGAGGCACCGATCCAAAACCCCACGCCAGAGCCAACTGCAGGAGCTGCTGTTATTTTAGTTGCTGTCTGATATTTAAAGCCTCCTAAGGATATACATACAGGATGACTGGCACCTTCATTTAGGGTCCGTGTTCTCGTCTGCCCACAGGGGAAGACCTTAGAAACTGTACAGTAAATGTCGTAGGTGATATACTGTAAAGGCTACTCAACAAACAAAGCCAGACTGGCTCAGGTTTCATGAGAGTTGACACGCCAAATTCTTCTTTTCTGTTCAGGTGACTTAATGCTGTTCTAATGCTGCACATTTGTTGAAGTTTAAAGGTTTTGATCATTACACCACATCACTATCTACATTGTAGAGCTTCTGGGTTTCTATCGTTCCCTGGGAAAAACAACTCAAGCAACAAACAGAATTAAGGTTTGGGAATTGTTTGTTTTTTTATTATTATTATTCATTTAGGATATACATCTTTTTAAATTATTTTCTTTGATCAGAACAGGAACAATGATTGACGTACAAAAATATAAAGAGAATTATGAAGTGCCTCGATGCCACATATACAACAGGAAAATATTTTACAGTAACAAAATCAAGTGTTAGAAAACACAAAAGGATCTCGGGTGAAACCTTTCTGACAACTTTCTCTTAACGTCCTCTGACATTTCACAGACCATCAACACGTCCAGACTCTTCTGAGGAAATTTACAATTTGACACAAAAAAAACACATCTCCGAAACATTTTCCTCCTCTCGTCTGCAAGACCTGCTCTCTGTATCGCCACTTCCTGCTCCCTTTGAGTATAATCCCTTCTCACAGTACTGATTCAATCCCAAGCTTCGTTCCCTCTTTGCTCTCCCTCCTGTACACTTCTCTGGAGGGTATTTCAAACTATAAAAATAAAACAAACGCTCATAGACCTCAACTGAAAATCAGGAATATACAATTCTGCAGCGACATAAAACTAATACCTAAGAAAATTTGAGGTAAAGTTTCAATATTTGCCATGTTCAATAATCTAAATATATATATTTATATAAGACAGACACATAAAGAAGGCGTAATAACGCGTTTCATCTTCAACAGGGAAATCAACTGTGGCTTCACTGCTTCGCTTTTTACATGTTGACGTCTGAAAACAACACAGATCAAGCCTTTTGAAAGTGTTAACAAAGCCATCGGGTTGCATCACAGGAAGTAGTTCTTATACAGAGACACGTGGCTATTAAATATCTGATTCTTACGTACATTTCTTTTTAAATTAAATGTCAGTAATTGTCAGGCTTTATGGCGTGTTTGCTCCCATGAAACTGTACATCTTTGACCTGCTACAGGATTTTGTTTGATGCTAACACCGAGTTACTTCATGAACAAACTGAGCGATGGATCAAGAACAGAAGAAGCTGGAACAGATTTACGTTGACTGCTTGTGGCGCTAAACCCTCAGACAAAGAAACAGAAGCTGGAAATGGTTTTTGTTTTTGTGTTTGACTTTTGCAGAGAAGCTGGTACAGAATTGTTGTAGAGGATGCTTCCCTCTTATTACTGACGTTGCTTTGGCACTTCTTCCAGCTCAACCATCATGAAGTGGGAAGTGTTTAATAAATAAGTATGATTTATCCTCTGCAACCAGGTTGTCATTTGTCCTCGCAAAGTGTTCTAATCGTGTTGTTTTTGTGCGACTGTCCTCAGCTAAATGTGTGGCCTTAAGGTGACCAAATCATTCACATTGTGTTTAGTACATGCTGTGATCCAATTAGGCTGAAAATAGTGTTACAGTTACAACTACAACTGCGTCCTATATTCAGATATTCTAATAATTGTAGTGATCCTTCTTTAGCTGAATCTAGAGCTGATGATGTGTGTTAATTAAAGCCGTAGAACAAAACAAGTGTTCTTGTCTTGGTGTGTGTAGAATTAGGAGATAAACTGTTCAAACTATCTTTGGTCCAATTTTTTAGCACTGAAATTTCTCCCAAGTCCCCTGAGAGGACTATGATATATAGAAAACAAGTGCAATAGAGCCATATTTAGAAAGCTTTGCATTGGTGTGAGTGGGCAGGCTCGGCTCAAATCTCTGACGTTTGTCATCTTGACTTTTCCTTATACATATATATATACACACACACAAACATTTAGAATCTGACACAGTCCAACCAGAAGGAGAGCAAAGGTCACCAATTTGTCAGCTCTTGTATTAAATAAGACATTAACCACTGAAGCGCAGCTTTACACTGTCCCTTTTAAGGACTGCAACCGCAGAAAATCTAAAACGCTCAGGTGAAATCTCACTAAAGGGTTCAAGGAGTTTCCTCCAGTAAAGACGATTTTTTTTTTTTCATGGGCTCCAGGTATCCCCCTTTCAATGTGGGCCTTTCCAAGTTCCATGTGACTGTGCAGGCTGATGCAGTCTGGGCTCTACAGGTCCTCTGTGTAGATGATACAGGGACTAGTGTCCTCACTGGACTCCAGCTGCACTGTGGAGACAAACCAGCGACGGGAGCCTGTGGCGTTGTAGTTGAGCGTGGTGCGGTAAGTGTTCTTGGCGTGTTTCGGGTAGATGATGGTGGTGCTCTGGTAGCTGACGGGCCTCTGCCGTGGCTCCAGGTACACCTGGGTCTTGTAGCTCCTCCAGGTGCAGTTCCGCACCGCCACCACCGTCTCGCTGAAGGAGGTGGGCGTGGGAACGGGGGCGCAGAAAACCCGGTCCTGGTAGTGCTTGTCAGAGTCGTACTTGACCTCAGAGTTACACCTGGCAAAAGAGAAGGTGACTGTTTAGAGACTCATGTGGAAAGTGATCACTAGGTGGCAGTGTTGACAAAAGTATGCTGATCGAAAAACGTGAACCACGTTGCACAAGATGACTTTTATGTGTCAGGATTCCCTTACTTGATTTCCTGCTCTGGTTTGGGGTTGACCTCGATGCTTTCTCCAAAAAACACAGGATGCATGCGGGTCTTTGGGTCTGTTCCTGTGGAGTTCAGCAGCAGGTAAGGCAGCTGTGAGGAGGAAACACACGTGTCACAATCTCACAAAAACATTCATGAACTGCTGAACTGTTTGTAACCAGTCTGAATTCCAGTAAAAAATAAAAAATAAAAATCCAGGCATGGTTGGGGGGCTCTCAATGGAGCCAACAACCAAAATGAAAAACACTGCCGGTCCCCTCCCCTCCCCAGGAAAACACACCCCTTGATCCTCCCTCACAAGCACTCGCCTTTTCAATGGTTATTACTGCAACGTCAATTAGACACCACAGTCAGGGCAACACTTCCATTTTAATTTAGATAATTACGCTGTGTGGGTCCTGCAGAATGAAGTGTCGGTGGTATTTGTATTTCATTGCAATTCAGGCTGGTTAGAGACGTGTGACCCAGACACAGCTGGTGTGCGTTTGTCTGGGACTGAAAATATGCATACAGATGTTGGGGCTTACGGCAGAAGAGAAGGGGAATTCATTTACATGTATTTAAGTGCCTTGAGCTGCTGCTGATGACACAGTTAGAAAACTTTAACGAGGTGATTTTGAAAAGTTTTCTTTTTGTCTTACAGCCTCCGAGGAGAAGTTCAAAACAGAAAGTCAACAGCGGGTAGCAGTGCAGTGCGTAAAATGTCCATTCTGCGGCGTGTTTGTCAGCTCATGTGGGAAATAAGATTGAATTCTTGAGAAGCCTAGTTGTCGTATTTATGGGTTTAATTATGAAGGTTGTGTGTGTGTGTGTGTGTGTGTGTGTGTGTGTGTGTGTGTGTGTGTGTGTGTGTGTGTGTGTGTGTGTGTGTGCGCTGTGCGCTGTGGGCATCTCAGGTTAATTTTAACCTGGCTCACATACACATAGATAGACAGTGTGTTTATTTTTTACGTGTAAAATACTCAAAATTACTTCTCTTATATTTCACGACTGAAGTTTACTTCTCTGTGCCAGGTTTTCAAGCTGCATCTCTTTTATGATTAATCTGTTGGTATTCAGTCCATCATAGCTGACTTATAACATATTTTGCTTTCAAATAACTAATGTGAGATGAAATTCTCAGGATCAGTTTTAGGGTGGGTGAACTTTAGTTGTGAATTTTGGATGAAGTCTAGATGACTCATATTATACTCAACTAACTGTTTAAATCAGGCCTCACCTCTGGGCTGCTGCTTTTGGGGCCATAAAAAAAAAAAAAGCAGACAGCTGCACCAATCAGAAGCATTGACGCCGAAGCCTGTGACTGACCGTTTTCTTTTCAGGTGTGTCTCCTGACCGGCCTGAATCGAATGACACACCAACCACAACTGTAGCACCTCTCACATTACAGCGGGGAGCCTGTCACATGCTGTGGTCTGACTGCACATGCCAATGCGAGGGGCGAGCAAGAACAGACCAAGGGCACTGCAGATCGCCGTGTGAAGCTCGTCTTACGTACAGCCCACGATCATCGTTGCACACTATCCGACAGTGGCACTGAACTTGAACACAGCTGCTAGTTTAGCAGTGCAGGACTGAAAGAAGTTCATGTGCAGACTGTTCATTTTCCGCCTCTGGAAAATAACCTGGAAACACTGTACTAATACGATTGTCTCTCTGCTCCGGCATGGAGAGCATTCCAGGTATTTCTCCACGGTGTTTCTGGCAACGTCTGCAAAGCAAACACTCGTGAACGGAGGGCAGGTCACCTCCAGGCAGCGTATCCTCTAGCATGCAATCAAAGCGTAAACCCCCAGGAAGCATATCTCTGCCCAGAAGAAACAATCTGCAGCTGAGCAGCCCACACAGTGTACAATGCACAATGCAGAGCTACTGAAAGAAACGCCAACTCAAACATTTCCAACTGCTGGCTGTTTGGTGTAGCAAAGCCTCTTTACATCCTGTTTGCATGGATGTTAAAGCAAAAGCACCAGTATCCAACAGTGAGGCAAATTTAGAAAAAGTCATGGGATCTGTCTCCTTGCTGTCCTCATGTCTAATCCAGCAGCAGCAGACAGACCGGACGTAACTTAATCCCGCCCAAAAATATTCGCAATTACATGACCACATCTAGACCTGCTTTTAAATTTATTCACATGTAAAAAGATGCAGGTATAAGAATAATTATCCTGCCTCTGCACAAATCTGAACCAAGTTTGACAACAGACAGGCTGTCTGAGTGCTTATCCCTGTTTAGTTTAGAAGTGAGGGGTCATCAAACACTTATGCAATGGCCTGCAGCCACTCTAACAAGCCCCTGCACCTCAAAATAGAGCTCGAGGATTGTTCTTAGGTGGCATACAAAAACAACCAAAATAGATTTGGAAAGAGGAAAAAGCGGAAAACATTTATGCCTCCCCGTGTCCTGCTAGGTGACACGTACTCAAACCACGTACCTAAACAGCTCTGTATTTCACATGGAAACGTTTGATTCTGGAAATGCACACAGACCCATAGATGAAATAACACACACAAACAGGAGCAGTGTCTATAGACGCTGATCTCTACAACGGGAAACCACAATGCAAAGGAGTCCTACTAATCTGAACCTCCAAAGGATTAGAGGATAGTTCTTTTTTTTTCTTTTTTTGTTTGTTTTGGGCTTCAGCAAACCAATGTCACGCAACTCCCAGGATGCAGCAGTGCATTTCTGAGGCCTCCTTCAGACACTTTAAAAGCCACCTGGACCTGCGCAGACATGTTCTTAAGACTTTTGAAACTGGGAGTGACCTGTAAATGATTTTCAGTCAAATCAGGCTTGTCACGTTTGACACACAGGTCACTGGAGGATGTGTCATTAAAAATCATTTGTCCAATGGAAGAGAAGAAAATGCATCAATTATCATAAATCTTAGTTTCCTCTGAAAGTATTCTGATCGTGTTGGTTTTGTACGACTGCCCTCAGCTAAATGAGCACCAATGTGGCCTTAAGGTGCACTGACTATTAGTTTAATGTGCCATGGTTTCACATATTGCTGAAAGTGCTCTGTATATTTGTGCATCTCAGACAAATGAAGTGCTGCTAATGCAGGGAGCAAAAATAAAATAAACAAATCTGTGGACTCAAGAATTCGACTCGGCTCAATAGTTGCCATAAGATCTGAGCTGGGAACTGATTGAGGCTAGCGATACAGTAGTATTATTACCAACAGGAATCCCTGATGATTAAAAAGGCCTCATACAGAACCAAACAAACAGGAGCTGTCTGATTGTTTCTATTGCTACCACATCCACACATGGTGAAGCGAACATGGATAAATCTAGCAAGGCGCCGGCTTCCAGATGTTGATGTATTTTTAGAGTCGAGTAATAATTCCCTTGTCATTCATTTTTGGATTCTTTGATACCCTGCTTTATGTTTTGATACTTCTCCACTTCCAGACTTTCCCTCGCGTCTGTTAATGTTCACCGACTGAGCCAACAAGAGCCAACAGGAAATATAAAGAAATATTAACAAAAGTTAGCCATCTGGAGGGAAAATAAAGGCAGGGGGCTGGAGTCGCCATTGTTATTCTAAAATACTGTAGCACTTTATTAAGCTTAGCCTCTAGGTAAACAGATCGCCACTCAGTCTGTGAGGAAGGGCTGCATGTTGATTCACTTTAAATGGTCACTAAGCAAATAGGCTGGGGAGGCTCTGGACAGGTAAACAAACATTTAAGCTGGTTTAGACAGACGACACAGACCAGGGCCTGATTTGAAGGGGTTTAGAACGTATGAAAGTGTGGTTTTCTGTGCCTCATATTTCTGTAAACTTAACTGAGCTTTCCAGTCAGCAGACATAGGTGTTAAAAAAGACTGACACTTTTCATGACATGCTTGATGTAAATCAGCCACAGACTGTTCTGACAGAGAGAAAGCAACACTGGTCATCCCTCTAATGGACATGCGCAAGTAAATATATTGATATCCGTTTTATAAAACTTTCTCTCAACTTGGAATCTTTGAGGGGACCCCTGGGAGTCCCTGGGCCATAGTTTGGAAACCCAGCTGGGCCTACCAACTCACTGACCTTTAAGGCACTCTGCAGTTAGGCTTATCTGATGCAGCAGAGAGGAGAAGAAAGCATTTGGCTGTTTATTACTGAGGGGCCAGTAGCATCTTTAGAATAAGTAGAAGTGTAACCTCACAAGATTGCAACTAAGGAATTCCGGGCAGAGAGAGAGGGAGAGGGAGAGAGAGAGAGAGAGAGAGCTTCCAGATGTTGTGTGAGAGAGACTGATGTGAAATCTGGTTCTGGCCAAATCCTAAAACGCTCTCTGATTTTCAGTTTGTCTCACAGCAGTGTCATTATTTGGCCATTAAGGCTTTTTTATCCTTTAATTCATTGTGTCAATAAAGTGACTCTCTTTAAAACTGACACAAAACAGACCAGAGTCACGGCTTTCACAATTATAAGTAAGTTTCACATATTAAAGTGACGACAGTTCTTCTCACCAGTTTGCCTTCTCTGCTTTCCTTCTTGTAATATCCATGATGGCTTTCAACGGGCGTCGTGCAGCTGCCAGAGCGCGACTCGATCAGACCCGGAGAGAGTGAGCAGAAGGGTGGACTGGGACTGGGGGGCAACCCCGAATCCGGGCTGTCGAGCAGCCCTTCCCGGTTCTTTCCTTTCAGGCTATCATCCATCGCTTGTAAATGTAGGTGCCCCACCATTTCTGGGACGGCTCAATTTAAAAAAACACCCCAGACGAAGTCGCACTGACAAGTTGTCTTTTTTTATTTCCTTGAAGCGCTCCGAGCTGCTGCCGCTACGCGCTCCTGCGTCGTGAAGAAACAAACCTGGGAGAACTTTTTCGAGTTGACTTCTGCAAGTAGAGAAGAGGAAAACGTCAGGAAATGGCGTTTAATCATAGGCCATACGTTGTGGACAAAGTTCCACAGAGTGATATGTACTCAGACTTTACTTGTCTTCAAAAGTTACTGTACCTGCGCCTCGTGAAGTATCCCAATTGAATCCGGATAAATATTCCAAATACGCGTGAAGAAATCTGCAACAAGCCTGCAAACTCGTCTCCGGTGTAAAATAATTTATGTTAATAATTTAAAAAACTGAAAAAGAAGGTTGCAAACTCGCGCAACAACAAAGAGCCCACCGTGCGTCTGGCACCGATCTGGAAGAGAGCTCCTCTGCTCTGCTCTGCTCTGACTGTGTGTAAGAGTGTGTGTGCGTACTGTGTGCGCGCACTCTACTCGAGTGGAGAGCTCCCTCTTAATGATCCTGCCAGGCTTTTTTTTTTTTTTTTTTTTTTCTTCTCGCACCTGGATCCAGTCCAGCCCTCATGATCTGGATCACTTCCACGTACAACCGGCAGGGGCGAGCACGTCCTCCTCGCTTCAGCAAAGTTCTCCTGGCTAAATTCAGCAATTATCATTTGCAAGTAGAAACAATAAGTTGTTAATAAGTCGTGGTTCATGATGTGAAGTGTTTAGCTCTTGGTTAAAGTTAATTAACTAGTTAATAAGTACTGATCATATGAACTAGAGCAGGCAGTAATAATTACTTTGACTATTTTCATGAATTACTTGAAGCACAACATTAGTCACTGTGTTGTGTTAGTAATTACTTTGTGAGTTATGAAATCTGAAAACATACTAAAATTATGATCAATATTTTTAATTATGCATGTTACCCTGCGTGTTTTTCTCTAGCTAGCTAACTCTGGGATGAACTTTTTGTTTCTGATTTTGAGAAGTTCTAGTATCACTATGAGAAATATGTAAAAAGTCCCACTGAAGAATAATGAGATGGCCTCCTAAATTCGTCTTTCTGAAAAAATACATCATAATCACGACAAGTAAAGAGTTTTATTTATTTAAGTGGCTCTAAATAGAAAATCTCTGTATATACAAAACTGCATCGCCTCGTAATGGCGAATATTAGCTCCATGTGCCATAGATAGAAATTTCTTTTTAAATTCTTCTTTGTGAAAAAAAAATCATAATAATGAAAGGTAAAGAGGTGCAGTAACAACAGAGATGTCAAGGGAAACTATAACACCTTTTTATGAAGTGCACCTGAGAGAGACTCCCCACAGGTATATATAACTGCATCATCTGCATAGTGGTGAATATTAGCTCCATGTGCCTTAACACCTAAAACGCTGATGTTGACTTTTTTAAATGTATTTATTTTACTCAAGCTTGAAGATGATCTCACCGTTACAAAGTAGTCTGTTAAATGAATATGTGTACTGATTTAAACCCAGAACTTGGACATGGAAAGTCATCCAGACAAAGTCCTTCAGAAATGTTCCAAAAGTGCTCCATAGAGTTATTAAGATGCAATTGTACACCCCGATGACATGATCTTGATGATCTTATTTAGTTACTGTCAATAAATAACTAGTCAGGTGCCTTTGCTAGGCAGTCTGTTGGGGTTTGGAACACGTTTTGTCAGTAAAGGAATTATTGAAGGATTTCTGTGGTTATTTATTTCCATAAGACATGTGTATTTGTGTGTCTTTGTGTGCAACTCTCCCGCCTGGTACATTTCAGGACTGGGTGGAGACGGCTGGGAACACTCCATCTACCAGTAACCAAATGAGCTGCAAACACAGACACACACAGAGCAGACAACGCAGGCTTGAGTGAACAAATGGGCCGACAGCAGTCATCATGGCATGGAAGAGGAGAAAGAATTGAATCCCTGTTGATGGTTCTCTCCACAAAATGTCTGTTCTCTCTATTCATACTGTTACTCTTACCAGCAGCGGCTCTGCCAAAAGAGAAATCAGAGCATAAATAAGAGCCGATGCAGAGCTGCACAGAGAGAACTGTGTGTCTTAAGTGGCTGATTGTATCTTTGATGGTCCACCAGCTCTCCATGGTGATTACCACAGATTGCCAGGAAATCATGCGTGATGTTTTTTGTTTTTTTTCAGCTCTCATAAAAACTCTGATAACCCTGCCTTTGTTGTCTGGAAGATATACTTAATGGCATGCCTCTTAAGCTTGTGCAGCTGTAATCGTGTTTGCTGAGAATTGTTTTCCCTCCTCTGTGTTATTGTTTGTAAGGCCCAGCAGGAAGCTGTGGAGCACAGTTTTACTGGCGTTCCCCGCATCAGGTGTGCTTTTGTGTCATCATGTCCATCTTTAAGAACCCAACACACTGATCCTCAGGCATTTGAAGGATTAGTGTAGAGATCTGGTACAGATTAGCTGTAAGACACTGGGACACAGATGATGAGCGTGTTTGTGGGAGTAGGCATGTCTGTGAGCACGCCGAAGGGAAGAGTTGCTCAATTGCAGCTGCACTGAAGGAGAACCCAAGGAGCTCTGAAAATGACCAGAGTGACCATACTGGAAGTTTATTTTGGTATTTTACCCGTAAGTTGGTCTCTTCACATATTTACTCTGCTGTTGGTTCAGTTCCCTCAAATGACAAAAAAATAAAAAATAAAATAAAAATGTACTTACCTGGTGGGTAATGTCTGCCTCATTACCAAAAGTAGGGGTAGAACTTAATTTGTGGTTGTTATTGCTTTAATATGTTAAAAATATTTGAATGCTTTTTGTAGGCTTGTCAGAGTGAAGCTTGATTTATGCTTCTGCATTAGATCTGTGCAAAGCCAGAGTTACAGCTGTAATCATTATTACTTGTGCGCCGGTGTATGGACACGGTTCTGTAATTACACTGCCACAGTTCCTGCTGAACATCACTGTATTATCACTGCCTTTATGCTGCAGTTAGCACTGAACCCAAAGCGCTGCTGTTCCTCCAAGAGACGCTGCCGTAGCTTAAGATTCTATTTGACGGCGTATTGAGCTGGAGGCACAAATCTCTGCACATCATAACCTGAGCCAAAACCAAGACGTTCATGGATTGTGGCCAGATACCTTCGAAACAAACCAAAAATATGTATTTTTATTATTTAGATGAACTGACCACAGGGGTAACCAGAGCCATTAAATGTCTTGTACTGATTGACAAAACAGACAGGCCATTTTGTTACTAGACTCTGATTCTATTGTTGTTTGTCAGTGTTTACAGTGTGGGTTATAATGTGATTTTTGTACCATTCAAACCTCCATGTTCTCCCTGAGCATATGTTGGACCCGTGTAGACTTAAATATGCGACTTCTCTTTCCCATCTTCACATTTCTACTGGTGACGCTGTTTGGCTCAGACATGACAACTTAATTTCAGACATGTTAAAAATTCTCCTGGGTTACGTCTATGTCCATTGTTTGTTTGATTTTGCAAGCTTGGTATAAAGACACAGTTAAGCTCTAAGTTGGTCACCGTTTTGCACAAACAAACGAGAAAAAGGTCGTACTCTCACCAAGCCTGCTTAATGTTTTCATATTAAGCAGGCTTGTTCTCTCATTCATCACTTGTTCAGAGGGATTAATTATTCTTTGAAAGACTGATCATTAATTTTGATGATGGCTGACTGCGTACCTGTTTTACCTTTCTCGTTCATCCAGGGAAGCTATGTTGACACTCTATATCAAACCTGTGACCTTCCCATTATGGGTGGTTGATCCTGGATGTTAGTGAACGGACACCTTTACCGTTTGGCCGAGCAGCCGCCCCCGTCTCGTGGGAGTTAATTGAAGAGTTTGGCAATCAGAGTTCTGTTCCTGAGAGCTTTGAGATCCCATGAGGTTGAGACAGACACAGAGGGGGAAGGATTGCCAAGCTGTCTGCAGATGATTCATTTTTTTAGTGCTTCATCATTCTTTCCTTTCATAGTGCAATTCTTCACATCCTGCCACACATACACACGCGCAGAGAAAACATGAGAACGCAATGTTTGTATGCATAAGTGTAGTCACTCACTCATGCATTCTTGAGCTGCGGATGCGTCTGGCTCGCTCTTTCTGCATTTGCATAATCTTGCCAAGCCAGCTGTGCGAATTGGGTTGGGAAAACGGAGAGGGTTTTCAATACAGGTGTGTCTGTTTGCCTGCGCACGGCAGAACGAGTGAGAGGAACGCACAGACGGCTAGAGGTACACTCATTTCACCCCGATGAGCAATTTTTCAGGTCTGTGTTTTCACTCTGAGGTACACATATTTTCTGGAGGCGTGCAGTTCAGCATGCACGTTGGCGTGTGCACCTGCTGTCTGGAACAGCTCTAATGTAAACAAACCACAGAGAGGCCGGTCCTGGCGTGGAAGTTGTTTTGAGATGTCGGGGACGTCACTGTGGTTTCCACGCACAACACTCTTCTTCACACTCCCGTCCATGAATCTTCTCCATCTCGCAGATAGGTGACCATTCACCAGTTTGCTCTCCGCACAATGTACACATAAACACTAGCTGCTTGTATTCACAAGACCCCACACCTGCGCCGTGTTCCCCTTGGACCCTTTGAAAAGAGGTTATGAACACCCATCTGACTAGACGACGGATGAGTATGGCAGATTTTAAATGTGCCAACCACACCTCAAAGCTCGATCCATAATACACTTCACTTCTCTGGAGGCTGGATGCATCTGGTTTCAATGTGTGCAGATGCTGCATGGTTGGAAAAGTCAGTCCTCACTCTGCAGCTCCCTCTTTCACCATCAAACCTCTACTCCTCCCTTCATTTCTAATCTCTGTTTTTCTATAGGGACCTTCTAACGCTTCCAGTGATCATAACAACACCATGGTGGTACTGAAAAGCAGTCCTTCGTGGCTGCTTATGAAATGTCTCATTGGATTAATGTGCGATATTTATGGTCAAACACATACTAGAGCATTCACTTACTTTTAAACTTAGTAAACTTACCTTTACTTTAAATCTGACATTAAAAAGTTTGGAGCAATGTGCAGAATTGAGAATTGAAAACGGATATAATTCAGGATTATTTCAGTTAGTTACTTATTCACTAAAGTGTCTAGTGGGTGTAATGAAACATCCTGTTGTACACCCAGGAGGGGAGCAAAAGGAAACAGATTTCTGTGTTTAGGACCAACGTATTGCTACTCATTGTGACAGTGTCCACAGAGGAGACTGGGGTAGATGGATAGGTCAAGTAAACATTAGACTCTGATATGGGGGGCTGCTGTTCTTTTCCCATTTCCAAACCAATTGTCAACTTCGCTATAATATACATAAATGGGTGTTTTGACTGTGACAGTAACAGATATCCTGAGCTTTCCTTAAACCTAAGTGGTTTTTGTGGCTGAACATCCCATCCAAACAGGGTAATATATATCTGTGTTGCATTATTAAGTCATTTCCCTGTATCTTTAATGTACTGTGTCCTATGTATTCATGTATAGGGAAATAGGTGATTTCGATTTGTTTATCTTGCAACCTTCTGTTTCGCTGGCATTTTACTAAAAAGGCAATTTATCCACAGTAGACGACAAAAGCAGTGCCCTGCTCCACTTCTTGGAACCTCTTCCTTTTACTGGAGAGCATGATTAGTTGGTGTGTTGCTTGCTACAGTCTGCAGATTCTGTGACCTCCTTACCGGGACTCCCCTGAGGCTCCACAGCTGTTGGCCTTGCATGCTAGCAGCTCATCCACTCTCAGCTGTAATCAGTGATTCACCTGCATGCTGCTTCCTGTGACATTTTCACTTCCTCTCCATTTTGTGTGAACAGTCAAAAGGTAAACACAGTAATGGCTTTTGTTTAATGTGTAACAGTCAGATATGTGAGCGACTCTGTTTGCTGACGTACGCTGTGACACAGATTAAATGTATGGCTCGTTATCTATACTTTTGTGGATCTATATTCTGCGACGACAGGCGTAAAGAGATAATTTGAAAACGCATGAAACGCTGTCAAATAAATCGACTCTGTGCACAGACAGTCAATACTCCGTCTCTGGTTTAGTTATAGCTGGTGCACATGAGTCACAGATTTGTCAGACAAATACCAGGGATGCAGGAGTGTCAGTGATATCCACCCTGAGAAAAAAGAAATGCGGGCAGAGATACAATCTCTGCTTTGTGTCAGTGTGTCCATTCTCAGTGTTATTTATTGACTAAACAAGGTGTACAGTGGCCACAGGGAGAGCCAGGCTCAGCAGGGGAGCAGAGTCAGCCAAGTGGGCGAGCCGAGGAAGACGAGAAAAGGTCAGAGCAAGGGGGAGAGGACGGGCAGATAACGGCTGTTTATGTTTCTTGTCCCATTCATCTCCATTCAGAAGCATTCATCTCTACACCCTGTTCTCTGTGCTTTTAAAGCATAAACAAGCCTCACTCTCCTGACAACAGCCCTGCCTGTTTGCTCAGTGTGTTTGCTCAGGCCTGTGGCTCGGATTTGAGCGTAAGTAGTGCATAGGTAGCCCAACGTACCAAATCAAATGCAGCCATTTCAGATTGATGTCGACGTGACAGCAGCTCACCGCAGTAACATAATATTTATTTCCCAGAGATTAGACTGGTTGTGATGCAGACCAGGTCGAAGGAAAAACAAACAAGCTGGGACTTCCTCTTTGTTGACACAGGGATTTATTCTCTTCAATATATTTTCACCATAGAGCTTCCTCTCCTTTGCTGCAGACCGTTAAAACTCCCCATCTCCAGATGATTTGTGCCTCACTCAGAGTTCATGACTTGTCTTCCTGCCACACTGACAGCACCTCTAGTGCTCAGCCATCAGGGAGGCTTGTGTTTCCCATGGTGCTTTGTGCTTGCCTTCTTGCCTGCAGGGATATAATGACAAGCATGGACCACCCATGACTGCTTTGGCCCGACTGCTATTGAAGAAATTCCCCAAGCTTCAGTGTGTGTGCGTGTGTACGTGTGTCAAAACACGAGCTCTCGTATACGTTTGCATGCTTGCTCTTTAGCCAGCATGATGAACTTTTATTTTGAGAGGCTGCCATAAAGACTTAGAGTGATCACACTGTAACAACTAATCATTGATCATTTTATTTTTCAGGATGTGTAATTATTCAAGTCAGAGGCAAACAATTATAAAATAATAATAAATCTTATATCTTAAGTTTCTTAAATCTTCAAGGTGAATATGAGTTTCTTAAGCCATAATTATTATTTTATTTTTTTATTTTTTCGTACTACTTCAAACTAGTTTTGAATCTCTTTTTAAGCTCTGCTTTAGAGTGGATTTACTAAAGCCTTGGCAAATTCCTCTCACTCACTGGGTACAATGTTACATGCAGCATTGCGGATCTATAATCACTTTCAGTGCCTGTGTCAAAAGCAATCAGCATTATCATGGCCTCATTCCTCCTTTTCTCTCCCAGCCCTAAAGGAAGACTAAACTGAACTCCAGTCGGAGGGAAGCTCTGTGTGAGCAGGAGGCTGTAAAGTTATTCATGAGCTGCCCATTCCCCATAGGTCAGAGGATTCAGTGTGGAGGACGGTTTACTGCACTCTGGTGACAAACAACATCTCGACTTGGCGCCTTGCCAGGGGTACAAACTGCTGTCTGTGTGGGTCGTTGTGCGGCGTCAATGCCTTACATGTGTTTCCAACTTCCCAAGCATCCTGGCTGAGATGGTCGGGGGATCTTCTGTGTGGTGACGTGCACTCGCAACAAAATGAATAAACACATCAAGTTATTTCACACATGCAGATGAGTCAGCTGATTGTTTAGTGTTGTTCTAGTGCTCTATAGAATATCGATAGAATTTCCATGCTATTAGAAAAACTGTTATAAAGGTTGATGAATACAATGAATACGACTGGTGTTGAACTATTTTGTTTAATTCTTGTAAAACCTGCAGAGCTAGTTTTGCAAAAAGTGGTAAATATAAGACTACACACCTTTACACTGCTTTGGGTTAAAGGGAATCATAAACCTTTTGATCAGTGTAATAAATTCTATACTATTAATACCACAAGCATTGAAAACAGTGGATTGAAATCAAGCATGAACCCATCGCTCAGTGCTTTTGTCTCGTCTCTGTCTTGGTTTCTGTCTCCTTTACTTACATTCTTTCTCCGTCATGCAAACTCAGTTTCACTCATTCATCTAATCACTCACTAACTCACACACCTTCTCTCTGTCTCCTTCCGCTCTGACGCATCTTGTTTTTTTTCCATCTTCACTCTGACATGACCTCTTCAGTGAAGTGCTGACCTATGAACTTCCTCTTCCTTCCAGGCCTTGTCTTATGGCGTGAAGTGGGCAGCCATATCGCGGATGAGTCTCGTGACTTAACATATATGCATCCATCTAGCGCATACTGAACTTCATACACCCTCCAGGTCATCTGACAGCGGAAGTGCACAGAGACAGTTTCATGTCCTGTTTTACAGTCGCATGTAGGACCGGAGGTTTGTGGAACAGGCCTACCAACATGACAGAGCAAATTCCTCATTACATTTTCTCAGCTCAAGGATCCAAATTGAAACCATTTGCCCTCAAAAATGTGAAGGCACATTCTCGTCAAATCCAAAACCATTTCACATCTTTCATGGTAATCTTCTGAAAAGCCAGACATGGACTATAAAATTATTATAAAATTGGTCACTGCTGAAAGTGCTCATGTCGGCGGTAGACACGTGAGTCAGACTCGTCTGCAGTGACACATGCTGATCCAGGTTTCTTATTTTCTGCAGCCGCTGTCTGGCCTCAGGGAAGACACATCTCTGAGCTGTTGCTCAACACAGCTGAGGGTAAACAGGCTGTGTTTAGATGCCCGTGTCTCAACCTGTACACACACACCCGCAAGGACACATACATAAAGAGGCAAACAAACTGAGACCTACAGAGTGGGTGTATTTGAAGTGCCACACCAAAAACTCCTGCCACAACTTGTTAGAGTGAGTGAAATTGCTCTCTTGCACACCCGTACAATGTAACAACATGCAAGCAGCTCGTCGGTGCAGAGCTCAGAGATGTGAAGGAGTGCGTGTGTACGGAGGGTAACTTTTTGCTGCTTTGCAGGAATCAAGCAGGAACGCTGCAGAAGTGACTTTCTGCTTGTTCGCTGACGGTGTAGGATGAATCACAGTCAGTGGTCTCTAATTGTCAACAGTGTCTCATATTGTGTTCATTAAAGAAGATCTTTAAAACGCTATTAAATATATTGTTGCCAGGATATAATTTATATTGCAAAGTATTTTATCACTTATCCACTCAGATATTAAACAAATGAAGCGGGCCCAAATACAGTCCACTAACATTTTAGAAACTGAGAATGTCAACTGAACGATTTGATATTTTATTATATTATAGAGAATCTTTAATTTACATATCATCCCACTGGTTTTGCTAAAAGAACTCAGCATTTAAAGTTGTTCACATACTTGACCACAATAACAAAAAAAGAGAATTTGAAAATCAGGAAACTATGTCTTAATATGTTCCTGTTTATTGACATAGTTCCTGTTTATTGATGTACTATAACAATACAACAATACACTGACCTATTCATTGTTGATGCCATTCATCATCATTATTTCCCTCATGACAGTAACCACTATCTACTGATCTTGGCCCGTGGTGTCACAGTTACTGATAGTGAAGGCGTCAGAACGTCTGACCTGAGTCAGGGGGAAGGTGATGATCGGATGAAACAACAGTTAGTCAGTGCTACGTTCCAGGGTTTTATTTCCTGAAAGTAGGTTAGCCTGTGCAACCTGTCACAACTTTTGATTAGATCTAAGAGCAGCCTGACTCACCGGAGAAACTATGCATCCTTCGTGTTTGATCTCTAATCTTTTAGATGTGTCTGTGTTTGACAAGTGTCTGAAATCTAGTATTGTTGCCCTGCAGTTAAACTGTGTATGCAATATATTTACACAGTAGAAAATCATCTTACTCTGACTTCAGAAAAACCCAAAATGTTCTGTATATATTTTTTGACTCAACCACTTTGGTGTTCTAGACAAACCGCTGCAATTTATTTTCTCTCACATTCATCATTAAGGTAGGAGATTTTTTTTTTTTTTTTTATACAGGATTCAAACTTGTGCTTCAGCCTGGTTTTGGCAGTTAGCTTGTTCAGCTGTGTGAGGCTGGACTGAGGTCACATCCAAACCACTGTCCCACCAGTCCACGTTGACCCTAAGTGACCCGTGGGCGGCTTTAACACGGAGCCAACAGCAGCAGAGAGTGCAGCTGCTGCCTCCATCGACCTCCTTAAGCTTTCCAACAAGCCTGGCAGACGGGTACCGCAGGTTCGACTAAAAGAGAGAAAGAGTTTTCTAGTTAGCCCGTCACAGGCCATTTCCCTCCACAATGGTAATATTTTCACATTGACTGCCTCCAATAGCCCCCGGGCATCCAAACAGGGACCTCATAATAAGATTTGTGCATATGTAAGCTATAAAGAGCCTCAAACATTGTGGCAAGTGCAGCCCTGCTGCTAAACCAGGGGCCCTATTTGAGTTGGAGAGGAGGGATTTGGAGCGATGTGTTTCTATTCGCCGCTCTGCGCTGTGAGCCAACTGGTCCATTTTCCCCGATTCACTTTCACAGGCCGCTTTTATCCCTCACAAAGCCCAAATACCGCAAAGAAAATGGGACGGGGCGGAGTTCAAACGACAGCTCAAGAGTTTTATGTTCAATGGAATTAGAAATGACTTTTTAAATGCCACTCTGTTTGGGCTGCCCTACTGTAAGAACGCCACTAATGAATTTAATGTGCACATTCTGGCATGGGATGTTAATTTTTCTCCTCCGGCTGATTAAAAAGTTGAAGTGATTTATGGCTGAACTGGGAGTCTGGGTTGCTTTGTCATGTGGGTGTCTTATAAGTTTAGCTTCCTTCATCTGCGTCACCAATGTATCAAACTCTATTTGCCATTTTTCCTAATGCATTCCACTGATACTAAAATACAGATTTTAATTTTTTTTATGTTATTATTTGAACCTGCCAGAGTGCCCTAGGGTGCTGACTGACAGACTGAGATTTATCATGGCAGGACAGAGGGTTTGAGATGGGCGGTTTATATCTTAAGCACATTCCTTCATTTGTTTCAAGAAATTGAGCTAAAATGAGACTTTCTTACATGTGGACCTGCACAACTTGCCCCTGTGAATCAACTCACGGAAATCTGCGTGTAATCATTTACCAAAAAGTTTTATATTGGTGTTGTAATCGTATTTTTTCTTGAGAGACAGCCGTGTAATTTCCATTGACAGTTACACAGGAGCCTTGTGTTTGCAGCGCTTCATTTGCATCCTCTGTGTAATTTGAAGTCCTTATGAACATTTTTGTGGACAGGAGGAAGGGAAGTGGTGGCACTTATCTCTGGTGGTGGTCCCACCTCAACCACAGAACCTCATCTGTTGTAAAAGTCTTGAAAACTGAATGTGTTGCAGTGTTGCCGGATCTAGTTGACCCCAAAACAGCAATTACCTGAATAAATCTGACAGGTTAGATTGTGATATTTGGGTAACGGAAGCTTATTCCTCTTTTTTTATGAGTTATATGACAAGATTAATTTTACTGTCATTTCAGTTTTGGTGAGAGAAGCTCAAAGAGACGCAGCAAGGAACTGGTGAGTCAAGGGATTCCAAAAGACACATTCTTGCCCCTGCACTCTCTCAGCACTGGGAGGCCATAAATATAATGCAGATTTACTACTGATGCTGCTGATGGATACATTTAAAGCCAAAGCTTTTCCATTGCCAAGTCAGTGAAGTCTCGTCCTTGGGGTACGTCTGAGAGACAGTGTTTCACAGTGATTTATCTGAAGTGAGCTAACGATGTGATAATTGATAAGGAGCAGAAGTTTTTATCACAAAAACTGCACAGTCTGTCCGGCCCTGTGTTCCTGTGTAGCAGACACTTCATCACAAAGCGATGGAGGAGTATCCCTGCGCCGATGTGAACTTCAGCGCACCTGTGGGTTTTAGATGGCTATCAGAAGAAAGTCAGAACTCCCTCAGTCTTCCTCACCTGCATATAATAAATAAAGCTATTCCCTCTTTTATGAGTGGTAGTAATTCTCAGTTTTGGCATTCCAGTGTGTGGGCAACATTTTCAAATCAGACGTTAATAGAACCTGGTGGGAACAGCTTTTATTACCAATGGAGGTTTTTCTTGTTAATAAATCAGAGCTGGCCATGAAGACCTTAACTCACAAAGGAAATTTAAAAGTAAAAATTGATCATGACCGCTGGGAAAGAATCTACAATCACAATTATAATTCAATTTCTCTGGTTATAGGAAGCTTTGCATAATAAACTCAAAGTAGGGAATTATATGCATATGTTCTGGATTTGAATTTGTTTTCCTGTTATTTTTTTTTTTTTTTGCTAAAACCTTGGCCATAGTTATTGGAAGGTTTTTCTGGTTATCGGGCCCAAGATGTGAGATTTTATTTGACTTTCTAAAAAGACTCGCCAAGAGTGTATCTTTGTGCAGTTGAGTTGTTGCTCCCCTCCGTGCACAAATGTGATGGTGTGTGAGTGTTGGACATGCTCGCACAGGCACTGAGGGAGTGTGGTGGCTCAGCAGGTTTAATGTTTTTGGTTGGTGCTCGACACACACTCTTCTTGGCGGCCGAGCCGGGGTGGAAAGGGATGCAGACTGTGACTCAAACCACGAACGTGACACCTGCGCTGTCCCGGCCGTCACATGTCACAGAGGCACACCCTGCTTGCGCAAAAACCTTTCTTCTGACGTAGACACTGCAAATGAGTCCTGCCCGTCAGCCCCTTGAGGCACAGAAAGACCTTTTAGGCCAACAAGATTTTTTTTTTCTCTTTGGGAGCATTTAATGGCTGCAGGTGGTGATGCCCACATTTCCACTGATTCATTTATTGATTTCCCTCATCGTGTCTTGAGCTAAATGCCCCCAGCTTTTTCAAGGATGAATATTTCCTCCACATGTGTATAAGTCTATTGATAGCATGTGGCTCCATTTAATGCAGACACATAAAACAACAAGCAGGAAGTATTAAAACCATGTGAGGCTGGCTTTGCTGCTCTGCAAGGGACCCACTTCTCAATTCGGCCTGTGTACTCACATCCCAGGACGGGCACGCGAACACACGCACACATATAGCTGTTCAAGCAATTAGACATGCCTGTTGTTCATATTGAAGTAGTAAATGCAGACTGAGGGGTACTACAGTACTGTACCCAATAAATGCCTTTCTTTTAGCCCTCTGAGCCCTATTAGAATAAACAGAGGTGGTTTGCAGGTTTGGCAAAGTTGGCAAGTGGCAAACAGACCTACGAGTTTGAGCTGTATGCTCACATATTTCTTGTGGTTTGTTTAACCACTGTATACCGTACAGAGCAGTGCAATCAGTGCGAGAGGTATATTTTAACGTTAATGCGCTCTCCTGTGATTAACCAGACTCTGGTTAAATGTGGTTCTCTGAGGATGGAAAACAAATGCTTACTTGAACTACTGTTTGACCCGGCTCTGGCTGTCGATATCGCTTATTTGTGACACCCAAGAGTGCGGAGGGCTCTCAGCAATACTCCCTCCATGGTAAACAGTCATAAAAAGCCCAGGATTCAGTTGCACAAACACAAATAGCGGACTATTCATAGCACTAATGAGCGCTGCCAGGGACACCAGCGGGCCTTGAAATGCACTGTCGCCACTTGTAGAGTTATGGCACGGCACAGGGTAGAAACCATGGCTGGGTGAAGAGCTGGGGCCTTAAAGGCATTCCTGTTTAACTTCCTCTTCCCCCTGTATTTTCTTCTTTGTCTCCCCTTTTATTTGCCTTTTTTTTTCTTTACTAAGAGGAACACTTCTTTCTTTCTCTTTTGTTTTTTTCCCTGCTCTGTGATTTCCCCTCAAACAAACTTCGTTCCATCAGTTCCACCAACTCGATATGAGGATATTTTCATCAGAGATGTTGTCCAGCAGCCTATTTGTATATTGCATTGTTTCCTCCAGTGCTTGTTTACAGCAATACGCCCTTACACAACCATGTCACGTGAACCTTGCTGCAGATTGGATTATGAAGGTGTCAAGTCCCTCCCTGATGGTCACGAGCTATTTTCTGAGTAACACATTAACTTACTATTACCCCCTACAAACCACAATGAAGGGGAGGGGTGTAATTTAGCAGTGCGCTGATTGATTGGTCTGTTTATTTTTTCGTTTGGCCTGACAGGAATTTCAGACTTCAACTTTCAAATTCCTTGCAGATGGCCAGCCAGCCCTTTGAATCCCCACTGCAATTAACCTTTGCAGGAGAATAACAAAGCAGCACACAGGGGCACTGCGGCCTGGCTCAGCTGCTTTGATGTGGTTCCTGTGTTTGCTCTGTCATGCAGTGGAAGGGAGGTGAACTCTGTCGACCATGTCCGGGACTGCTGAGAGGTGCAGGGGGCGTCACCCAGGGGGGTCTGCCTGCTCCTGTCACACCACAGCCAGCATGGAAGGAACTGTTATCACCTTTCTAAAACATTGGCTACATTTACCTACACAGAGGAGCTGGCCTTTAGCCATAGTTTTAGTAGTACATGTCATACCCTGCAGCTGACGCTCCCTGTTGCCTCAAATGAACCAGTGGACATCATATTCCTGTGGAGCTTAGGTGGAGTGGCTGCTGATTGAGGGATGTCTGTAATCACTGGTGGAAGACAAATTCATATCATTTACTAATGTAAAATCATCAACAGTAGAAGATACAAGGCCAGAAATGACTTTTTTTTGTATACTTTAATTTTAACTTCATCGCATACACCCATCAGGCATAACATTATGACCACCTGCTTAATATTGCGTAGGTCTCCAGTGTGCCGCCAAAACACTGGGACTCATCAGAGAATGGACATGGATGTTCTGAGGGTGTCCTGTGGTTTCTGGCAACAGGATGTTGTTAGTGGGGGCCTTTGGGTCCTAAAGGTTGAAGGGAGGGGCCTCTGTGGATCATTTCACTGATACTTGATCAGTTTGGGATCTAGTGAATTTGGAGGCCAGCTCAACACCTTGTGCTGTTCTTCATGTTTGTTAAGTTGTTCCTAAACTGTTAGAGTGTTTGTCCGTGTCACTCTGCATCCTGCTGGGGATGGCTGCTGCCATCAAGGAGTGTCATTGCCCTGGGGAGGGGGAGCCTGGTAGGGTCTAGGTGGGTGCTACATGTTTAAGTAACATCTGCACCAAAAGTCTCCCAGCACAACATTGTCTTGTCACAAGATGGTGTTATTTGTTCCTTGGAAGCTTGGGGAAGGAAACTTATTTTTTGGGGGGACTGATACAGTTTTGGTGAACATTTGGTGAACAAGTTATAAACATCACAACATGGAGGTTTATGGGGAATGACTTTCGACATTGCTTTTGGAGCCATCTCAAAGTCAATCATTTGCTGATTTTGACACTCTAGCCACTTGCTATTGGTATTTCATACACGGTAGTCAGTGTTTAAATGTGTTACATGTTTGAAATTGAGCTAAATTGAACTACTATTTTACATGTTATGTTATCATATTTCCAAGTTTGTTAAAAAACAAAAGATCTGTATTCATCGTTCTGTCAGCGCTGTCTTTTTATAAAGTCTGCATCTCGAAGGAAAGATCAGTACTAGAAACTTCAGATGGCCTGTCGTCAGTGGAATCGTGTTATTGCCATGTTACAATGTCAACATTTGTCAGCATCTTCTCCATGCTGAGGTGTCCCATGGGTTTCGTTTATAATTCTACTGAGAGATAAATGTTTTCTTCCTCTTGCTAGGCACATTCCTACTTGACTAAAAACTCCTGAAGGCAGCCGTGTTTGAATTAGCAGTTGGGTCCAGAGGCTATATTTTAATTAGCTGGGGCTTTAGTGCAAGCTCAATCATCAACCAAGGGAGCCTCGTTAAACCTGCTGTGCTCATTTCCACCCGTCAGGCTGGATGGTGAGGCATAGTTATGATTCATATAAAGTGCTGTCACTGACTGGATTGACAGATCGCTGCAGCGCCATAGGAACAGTCAGTCATGTCTGTTCCATCAGAAAACCTGTTATTTCATGAGGAGTTAACGCTAAACAGACCATTGATATCTGGCTTTGGATTCTTTTGCTTGTTGCACAACCCGCTGTGTTGAGTAATGCGTCAAAGCCTGTGATCTGCTCACTCCTTGTATTTACATTTCTCCTAAATTACCTCCTACTGTTAAAAAACAAAAGGTTTTAGCATTTTTATTGAAATCTATATATTCCACTTTCTCATTACAACAATTACCATTTTTTTAATTTTTTTTCAAAAAACAATGCACTGTGGTAATGCATTTCATACCAATATCATACCTCATAAATAACAGCAGATTTTCGTTCAGCCCACTTCTAAATATCCACCACTGGCCTGAACTCTCACTCACAGTGCAACATTAGAGTTTTTTTCCCTCAACACTGTCTCCATGTGCATTTTAACAGGCCTGAGGAACAATGTTGGCCTTGTGAAGGCTTTCCATGCGTTTTCTGTTAAGGACGTGGCATTTCAGAGAAACAGATTCCTTTGAATGCGTCACAACGGCGAAGGATTTCTGTGCGTCTCAAAGTGTGGGCAAAGTGTGCTCCTATTAATTTTCAGAGTTGAAGTTTTGGAGGAAATAACAAACACGCCCAGTGATGTTGTTTGCACGCGTGCACATAAGTATGTACTCGGCCGCTTCCCTTCAACTTTCGCAGAGGTGTTGTATGCGTGTTCATTTTGAGTGTGCAGTGGGAATTTTTCCGCTGGCTCTGAATTGTTGGTGGGTGGGAGGTGGCGGAGAGCTGTGCAGCAGCTCTAAGCTGCGGACAGATCGGTGCTCCGTCCTATCTGCTGTGTATAGCTGACATCCTGGCTCAATGGGCCATTTCAACACCTCGACACTCTATCCACACGGGACTGCAGACGGAGCGGTAGAGCTCTCCCTCACTTTCAACAAATCTCTCTCTGCCTCTTTTTTTCCCAGTCTCTGTGGGCAAAAATGCTTCTTGTTTCCTTTTTATTAAACTGTATTTTTGACTTTGATTTCTCCAAGACACACAAAGTATGGAAAGAAAGACGAAGGAAACATAATTGATATTAAATTAATTTCAGCCTGCTGGGGCATTTTAGCATTTTTTAAGTTATTGTTTTGGTTTTAATAAATACGCCTTTCTCAGCACTTTCATCAGTGGACTTTCCAGACACAGCAGGAAAGCTGTTTTCAGCTAGGATAACGTAAATAAAACCAGCAGCAAAACAGCAGACAAACAAAGTTAGCTAGTATATTGAAGCAGTGAAGCATTTTGCAGCTAAAGCTCCAGATGTTTCCCTCAGGGGTTGGTGGAGACCAGAACAGAGCAAAAAGGGGAATAACTCTCGGCCTTACATTCATCAGGTTGCCAGGCAGAAATGTGACTCCAGAGGAAAGATAATATTACTCATTACAAGAATGTTACTTCTCAGCCATTATAGTAAGCCTTTGTTTGCCATACAGTATATTATGTTAATTCCAAACCAGGAATAGAGGATTACACAGTGCTCTTCAGTGCCCCCAGAAATCAGATTTGATTAATCCTGGTTGGTCCTCAGAGAAGATAGAAGTCATAAGATGATAAGCAGTGTGTTTCCATTCTTCCTTTATTAAAAATGCATTAGTCTGATTTTCATTTGTTCATTTTTCAGCTATGTGCTGTGTACATAGCTCAAAGCGAATGCTGTCAGTCAGAATTCATTAATGCTTTTTTTCTGGATGAATGCTACATTGAAGGGGTTTTCCATAACTGTGAGACAAAACAGCTGGTGCAAAGACAACCAAGCAGCCTGGGTATATTCACCATATACTGATAACAGCTAACAATTATTAGTATTTCTAGAAGAGTTGAATGATTGGTGGACGCTGATGGAGTCCACCAGTGAGACAGAGGCAGAGAAACAGAGAGGGAGTGCCCTTTTGCTTGCACTCCGCTCTTTTTATAACTCTCTGTGGGTTCACGGAGGCTGGCTCCTGCATGGCTGCCCACGGCATTCGGTTACCATGAAGAATTTAATGTGTGCAAGCTTACATCAGGGGGCCACTGGCTGTGAGTATATGACTGCAATCTGAGGCTGTGACGGCGTGTGTCACCTTTACTGGCAGCAGGTTCTCAGGGGGCGCAGTTTTGGGATGCATGCACAAAAGCAGCTATGCAGGCTACTGAAATGAGGTTTGAATTACTGTCGGCTCTATACATGAATTTTGTGTATGACTGGAGCGTTAACAGAGTAAAGAGTGCAAGTTTACAGTGTACGTGACACATGCGTGCCACGGCAAGCTGTAAACGCAATAATCTGACATATACTCGACATGAAGCTAAAGTAAATAACAAACGGCTCAAGTCAACAGCCACCTATTTACATATTCATGGCCACTAGATGAATTTAAGTCCAATATTAAGCTCTCTTTTACCACTAACTCCTGTGGAAATATCTGACAGGTGTTAAATGCAGGTTTATCTGAGCTTTCACTATGAAAACAGCTTCTTGCTACTATTGAAAAATGTATTTATGAGAGCAGTGACAGTGAATAAAGCTGCATAACAACAATGAGCAACAATAAAAAATGTCAAAATGATATAGGGCATCTACAGAAACTGGTGGTAATACAGGTATTACCTCTGACATTACACTAATTTGATTTATTTAGAAATGTTGTAATCGTGCAGCTTTGAGCACACGTGGTCACAAATTCCTGTTTAAAGTCATGTGACAGTGATAAAACTTTTTTGGCCAAGTTTTTACAGAATTACTTTCTTGTTTAGTTTGTTAAAACCCCCGTAAATACTGTAGGGATTTTAACTGATATTTCAGGTACACACATAATTATTGTCCCTATCTCCCAGTATCGACAAGTTCTCACATCAGCAGTAATTCTGGTGTGTACACTGATATTGTGAAAACCTCTAATTACTTCCAAAAAGTGTGATAATGAAGCCCGCGTCATAATAAAGAGATTTTGGATGACACCATCACTGGCAGAGTAGCAGGTTGGAATTGCTCATGCACGTCTCTGTTAAGGGACTGAAGACAGTGTGGGTGGTCTGACCAGGGTTCAGGTTCTCAACTGCTAATGTCCTCTTGCAAAGTCAGCAAACACCCGCTGCCCGCACCCGCGCCCACACAAATCACTTGACCATCAATCTCTTCATTTGAAGCAACCAGGAGAAGCTCCAACCAATCCGCTTCTGCTGCCTCCACTGCCACCTCATCCCTCTATTTGCGCCAGTTTACCTCTTCCTTTCCAGACTCACTCGCTACCTCATTGCAGCCATTCCTTTTCTCTCGCTCACTGCTTCTCTAATTTGCCCCTGTGTGTATAACAGGCATCTACTGCATGGCCCTGCTGAAACTAAATCCTCAGAATGGGAGTGGGAGAGTGAGCAGAGTGCTTGGGGGAGGTCACGCAGTTTTATGGAAGGTCACGGCGGAGCCCACCAAACAGTCTGACCTCGACTCGAATCAAAGAGACGGAGTTGTGCTTTGATTGTGTGCCTTGATGTGTGGCCAGGGCCAGTGCCCTCCAACATTTTTTTTAGTTATGCAAGCCTCACAAGAGGGGGGTCCACCTCCACCCTGACCTCCTGTCTCACCTCAGTCCTGTGACTGCAGGGCACAAAGATGGTTGTGGGCCAAGTGGAAGGTGATTCCTGGTGCCAGTGTTGAGTTTCAGACACGACCAAAGTGAGAAGCAGAGGCCATGCGCCACGTCTCTCAAGCCAGTGAGTGAGATATGGGGGGAAATGGAGAGAAAGGGAATGACAGTGGTAGATTGGAGAAAGAAGAGGTAAAGAAAGAGAAACACCAGCTCCATAAACACCCTCACCGCTGCGATGCGTTATGGGCACCAGTGTGTTTCACCAAAGAGCTCAACTCCTCACCACCACTGACAGCCCACAAACCCAAACACTGAGGGAACGCTTCATTTTTGGGATCATGATGGTTTCTGTAACTAAAGCCAGAGACTTAATTTATTTTAATTTGGTAGATATAACTTGTTATTAAATATTGGCTCTGAGCAAACATTTTCACCACACAAGTGTGGGTTGGGTTACTGTAGGGATAAAATTTGCACTTGGTTGTACAACTGGCGTCTTTGTCACCAGCAAGCATGTGTGTAGAGGTTTTTTCACACTTTCATGACAACTGAAAACTGATGACACAATCAGTGACACGAGGATCCAAACAGCCATTGTAGTTTTCCACTTTTGAAACGTTGCCTAATCTTTATGACGATGTCTGGTCAAAAAAAAAAAAGTTACCACCAAAAAAAGGTCACATACTCCACAGCACGTATTTGCTGTGCCATCATTTTAATAAGCCTCAGCAATGTCACCAGATTTCTTTCCATCCAGTGTTGCATTCATTTCTCACCAAGATCTTGTATTGATGATGGAGAGTCTGACCACTGCTCAAGGCCTTCTCCAGCACATCCCAAAGATTCTCAATGGTGTTAAGGTCTGGACTCTGTGGTGGCCAATCCATGTATGATAATGACGTCTCATGCTCCCTGAACCATTCATTCATTCATCTTCTGTACCTGCTTATTATTGCGGGGTCTGCTGGAGCTTATCCCAGCTGTCATCAGGCGAGAGGCAAGGGTACACCCTGGACAGATCGCCAGTCTATTGCAGGCCAACACAGAGAGACAATTTAGAATCACCAATTAACCTAATGAGCATGTCTTAGGACGGTGGGAGGAAGCTGGAGTACCTGGAGAGAACCCACGCAGACACAGGGAGAACATGCAAACTCCACACAGAAAGGCCCAGTCGGCCCATGGATTCGAACCGTGGATCGGACCTTCTTGCTGAGAGGCATCAGTGCTAACCACCTCTCCACTGTGACACCTGCTCCCTGAACCACTCTTTCACAATCTGAGCCCCATGAATCCTGGCATTGTCATCTTGGAATATGTCCGTGCCATCAGGGAAGAAAAAATCCAGGCACTAGGCATGATGGGTGCATCACTTCATCTCCCTCTCTTCTTACCCTGATGCCCCCATCACTCTGGAACGGGGTAAATCTGGACTCATCAGACCACATGACCTTCTTCCATTGCTCCAGAGTCAAATCTTTATGCTCCCTAGCAAATTGAATCCTTTTTTTCTGGTTAGCCTCACTGATTAGTGGTTTTCTTAAGGCTACACAGCTGCTCAGGCCCAGTTCCCTTCACATTGTACGTGTGGAAATACTCGTACTTTCACTATTAGACATAGCCCTGAGTTCTGCTGTTGTTTTTCTGCATTTTGATTTGTTTAAGTGATCGCTGATCACAATCAATCAGGAATTTTTCCGACCACATTTCTTTCTCAAAGACTATGGTTCCCTTATTCTTCCAGTTTTTAATAATGTGTTGGACAGCTCTTAACTCAATTTTAGTAGTTTCTACAATCTCCTTAGATGTTTTCTCTGCTTGATGCATGCCAACAATTTGACCTGTCTCAAACAGACCAACATCTTTTCCACAACCATTGTGTGTGAACTCATGTATGAGAACTGTATGAGCCCATGCAGTAATTATCCAATAGCAGGCTTGTAACTATTTTCTTAGTTAAATCCAGGTGGTGACTTTGTTTTAAGCCAGGCTGTGTATATGGAGGGTGACTGGCAACAAAGACCAGCAGTGATATTGACACACATTGCATGAGTTTGGACCAAAAATTGCCCGCCACGACACACACCACCAAGACTACAATCAATGGAACAGCTGCCACATATGTTCTGTGCCTGCATGAAAAGCTCCCCCAGGAGACCAGAAGAGCTACTATTAGCTTCGAGGCTAGGAGACTAGAAACAGCTACAAACTGTGGTACAGAGCTGGCCTCTCCCGAATCATGCTGGTCCGACTAATGCCAGTGGTGCGTGACACACCAGAAAAATTAGGGCCACAGATGCTCACAGATGCCCTGACACTGGAGAATGTCTGTCTGTTTTGTGTGTCATGGCACAAAGAGAAAATAAATCAGAATCGTAATTTTGATTGCAAGAATCGTAGGAACACCCTTCTTGCATATTATGCAAAGTATTAGAAGAAAATATTCACATCAAGTCAAAGGATCACCAACATTATCCCAATTGATCCTGAGGAGGACTTGAACATTTGCACCAAATTTCATAGAAATCCATCTGATAATGGTTGAGACATGGCACTCAGTCCACAAATGTGAACTTGGAGAAAAGTCAGGACATGACCTGACACATATATAAATGTGCAATATTTTCTGCCAGCCCATCTTACAGACACTGAAATGTTCACTAAATAAGGGAAACTCTGTCCCAAATGTCAGAGTGATCCATTTAAAGGTTGACATTTGACATTTCACTAAATCCCTAAAATGTCAGCCTCTTATTGGTCTCAGGGAAAAATGAGGGTTGAGAAAGTCAGCAGAATGAATCCCCTGGAAGCAATGACTGATACACTGACATTGCAATGTATCAATGAATAGTTGTTGAGATATTTTGGTCTCGACCAACCTGGTAAATTGACTGATTTTGTCACTTCTGAGGCTAGGTTGTAAATTTTGCCAAAAACTAGAAATGCTGAAAGGTCACACAGCCTCTGTGTTCTAGAAATGTGTTTGTGTGCATTGTGTTGGAACTAATGTACTGTTTGTGTTGATGTAATCGTGTAGCATCTTTCACATGCTGCACACTCTGTGCACAGAGCTTGAATTGCGATCGCACTGAACAGAATTTAAACCCAGGACCAGTGTCTCTGTGTAGACACAGAACAGTCTGCTCTAATGTGCAGAGACAGTGACACGTCCCATTTATAAACAGCAAAGAGAGCCAGACAGAGATGTGATAGCGTGATACAGCAGTGTTCATGCCGTTGATGACAGATTATATGACAACACCATGTCTCTGTCTACCACACAGGGACATTTACTGGCTCACCCTATCACATTCATTTCCCTCTATATGTTTGTTGCTGGGCCTCTGTGGATGTTACCAGCACAAGTGGGCTAAAAATAACTCCCAACCTACGGTGGATTTTGGACATTTATTACCACACCCTTCCTTGTCGGTGCTGCCTCCTTTTTCTCAAACATACAGTGTGTGTTTGTGTGCCTGCAGCCAAACCAGAGCTGCAGCCACCAGGGAGGCTCCTCGTGAAGAAGACAGACAGAAAAAAAGAAAAGAATGGAACATGGCAGTCAAACATAAGACATAAACAAAATGCCAAAAGGGAACCCAACTAAAAATACCTTGGAGCTAACCCAACAATAGGACCAGTGGCACTGTCCAAAAATACACCGTGCATGGTATGGGAGGAGACGGCAAGCTGCTGCGTGTTTGGGTGTGTGCGTGTGTGTACAGTACGTGATTTCTCCTGATCCGTGAAAACAAGTCAATTAAAGCTGACTACCGCTAAACACAGACACAAACACTACCACTGTTTGCCCTGAGACAATACGGAAATCTACCACTTACACGGACAATGAGCCAATTTTGATTTTCACCACTCTTTAAAATGTGAAAAAAAACAAAAAAAACACAGTTGTTATTTTCATCTGTCTTTCTACGATAGTATGGTATGTGTCTGTGTGAGAAAGACAAAGGTGAGGGTGGGAGTGGAACTATGTTTACATATCCCAGAGTTCTTATCAACAGTGTCGAGTGAGTGGGAAACCTAATCTTACGCTGACCTTGAACCTGCGTGGGATGGCCTCCACCCAACACACACTCGAAGCAGATTTGGCACTTTTTTATTGTAAATGTTTCTTATCTTCAGCACTGACATACCACTCTTCAGTAGATGAACTCTGTATGGACTCCAATAATCCTTTTGTTCCACAAACTAGATGATTCCAACTCATCTCTCTACACTAAAGTACTTTATTTTGGTGGATTGGAACCAACTCAACCAGCTCAAAGAATCATAACTATCTATCATGATCTATCATGTACTTATGATTTGATTAGAAAGAACATAATTTAGGATTAGATACACATATTTCTTTTTGTTATGGCAGCACAGATGCATTTTAAGTCACCCACAAAGGAGAACCATGGTCAATTCAATTCAGTTCAGTTCATTTCAACTCAGTTGTAGTTATATATTGTCAGTAACAATGGAAATCATCTCAAGATTCTAGATGTAGAATCTAATCATGATACAATATGATAGCTGATTAAGTTACATGAAAGACAGTGACTGTAAACCAGAGCGCAGGGGCATAAAACAGACTACTGCCATTCTAGCAGCCATGTGCAACTTCTCATGTGTCTCTTCTTGCCAACATTTACTAATCAGCAACAACCTGCCATGCCTGCCCAATGTTATTTACACTGCATGCTACTATTATTTCTCAGACCCCAAGAAGTTCATAATTGACATTACCCAAAGGAAGTTGGGAAATGATTTCAAGCAAGGATGAAACCAAGAAGTGCACCTTAGAGTTGGGGACGCTGTATAAGTATGTAAAGCTTGCTCATGTTTATAATAACGTATGTAATTTAAACAAGTCCAGATCTATTTATCTCAAGCCAGTGAGCTGTTGTGGCTCTGAGCTACAAACTGAACTATCCTCTAGTGGTGCACCATCACAAGCCTCTTCATACTAATGGATCCGTAAATGATTTTAACTTTTCTTTTGGAAGGCCTGTTTCATCTCATTTTAAACCTCAAGTCTACAAATCCACGCTGAGGTGGAAGAAAGCAGCTCCATCAGTCAGATCTCCTCAGCAGTCTATCAACAGAGGTTTAGTTAGACTGATGCTAAGACATATTACCTGAGCTGGTGGGCGGTAAAAAATCAAGTGCTGCTGACAGCCATTTAGTCAACCAAGACCTTTATTAGATTTGGGGGAGAAAAGCAGCCGGGTTTCTAGTGAAGATGTCCTCATATTTCTTTGTCAACACCCGCAACCGAAAGCGGACGTCCGGTGAGTCGGTCAGGCCGTGGTCATCCGGGAGCTTGGTTACTTGTCTTCCGCAGCTGTGGACAGGCTGTGGTACCTGGGGGCTTCTGTAATGTTATTCTCTTTTAATAGGAGTGCGTGAAATGGTGTGCAGCATGGAGACAGAGCGAGAAAATAGCAGCTGTGCAAACATGGATTTTAGCAGTTTGAAGCAGGTGGGGCAAAGGTTTAGTAAGAGAGATGTGGAGAAGGGAAAGATTGCGATTTAATCTAAAGTAATCCATATAGGAGAAGAAGACTTCCTCTTAGCATGGTGTGGGAACTGGATGATGGGTGCCTGAACATCAAATCTCCAGGTATGCCAATGTCTTCTGTAGTGTCTGAGTAAGTTTGCAAAAAAAGTGGCAGCCACATCCTTGAAGGCCCAAGTGGGTCAGATTATTTAAATATAAAGAAAATACCTATAATATTTCTACATTGATCAGGTTGTGCTCAGGTGGAAGAAAACTGTCAAGAAAAAAGAAAAAAAGTTACGGCTTGCTCCTCCCACTGATTCCCAGAATAACTGTGACCACCACCGTGCACATTTTTCCTTTAATCATTCCCATGCATCTAGCAGGCATTGAGAAAATTGCTGTCATAAGTGGTACACAGACATATGCTGTTCCCTCCACGTTAAAGTAAACACGGGGGAAACTTGCTCTCCTTTTTTTTTGATTACCCTGCTTTTCCAGTCACCAAACAAATACAGCAAATTGGCCTTAATCAAAACATTGTGAAAGTGCAAATGATTTTTGAAGGCAGCCTTCTTGTCTAGTTTGAGCACTAATCCCACTTGAAACATGTGAGAGTCAGTAATGTATAGCATCTCTCCGTCCTCTAATTCTCCAAGCCACACAAACATTTCTCTTTCTCAATTCCCCCCTCCTCTCTCTCTCTCTCAGCCACGTCTGCACAACCTCTCATTTCCCTCCAGCCATGCTCATTAATTAGCTTTCACTTATAAAAAACAGATGACTTTTAATAAAATAGAGGCATGTTTTGAATTGCTTTAATACTTTTAAAACCTAAGAAGCAACATGAAAGCATTCCCCTGGCAGTTCAAATCAAACTTGCAGAGGAAATTCACAGAGAATCAAGATTGGTAGGAGGGTGGAGGTAGATGCTGCAGACCAACACGTGCATGCAGGTCTTCTATTAAACCCTTCTCACCAAATTTTTCTTTTCCCAGGCGTGGAACCTTGTTTTGAGAGCCAGGCTGGCTGATTCACCAGACACCAGAGCCTATATTTACAATAATCAGTGTCTTTATCTAGGCAGTCCCTCATAACCGTTTCTGCTCTCCAGATTAAGCCCAGGCCCAGTTGTCATATCTTACCTTACCCCAGCTTTTCCTTTCAGTCAACTCCTTCCAGAGATTTTGTGGTTTCATCTCAAGTTCTCCACTTCAGGGAGATTTTCCTGATTAGTGTCACAGAGCTCAGTGGATGAAATGGCAAAGCTTTCCCCGTTTCTTCTTAGTGCCAGACCTTCAGCCTCTGTACAGCTAAATCCTCATGGCCTTCCATCACTTCCATCCATAAGGATTTGTCATGCATGGCTTGCCCAGCTCTGGTCCAGCAGGAGTAAAACAACTCTAATGCACCTTTAATCGAACCTCCCTCAATGTCACACTGTGTGCCCGTTCATTTTCTTCAGAGTTTGATCACACTGGAGCTGTGTGGCCTCCTTGTGCTTTTTTTCCCTCTTGGCAAATTCAAAGGCACAAGCGTGAAACTCTGTGAAACATTTGATTTGGACCACAGCCCGATACTTGGAACTCGCCTCATAAATCCACCTCTCCTTTTCCACCTTATTCTGGACTTTGGTGGCAGAACTATTAGTGAGTCATTACCCCATTGCTTTTATTTGCAATCCACTTAATTTAAGCAGGTAAAACGACTGCACTAATGTCCGACTCCGTTTTTGGCCGCTCACAGTGTAACTAATCTGGACATGGCCGCTATTCTGCTCCTGCACGCTGCTTTCTCCCTGTTTGCAGGAGGAGGAAGAATAATGGCTTCTGAGCTTTCTCTCTGCAAGTCGGTCTTGAATGTACTTGGTCTACTACTAACACCAATTGAAACGCTTTTCTTTGCCTAATGAGACAGATAATTTCTTGGCTCATGCTGAATTTGGATACTCTCATTGGCCACCTTTGGCTTCATGCTTTTGGCATTTTATAATACCACAAACCATGGGAATTAGCTTTAATTGCACAAACCGTCGGCATTTGCCGGCATTTACTTTCTCTGTTTACTTTTTTGTTCTGTGTGAATTAGCAGCCTGTACAAATGTTCTACATGTTGAAGCTGTGTATTTAACACTAATTAAAGATTTATATTAACTATACCACCTCTTCCACGGTATAATTACATCATGCAAAAGTTATGGTGTTACGTCTGGCTACATGCCTGGTTCTGGTGGCAGTTGTTATTATGGCTAGTGCCATCTTGTTTTTTAAGCTAACCTTATTGAAAATTTCAGTTTTTTTTTTATCAAAGTGTATTTGATAATAATAATAGAGCAGCCCTATTATATATCTAAAGACATCTAAAGCTGCACTAATGATTTGCTCACAGTGAAACTGTAGAAAGTAACAGTGAAATCTATATTCTTACCTGAATACATATGCTGAGAACAGACAGCTCATGTGCTGGAGATGTAGTCTACATAAAAACAGGCAGAAACACGTCACCATCAATAGCATTTAATGAACTTTGTTGGGTAGCTGGGTTAAAAAGAAAAAAAAAATACAGTTTTTCACGAACTCTGCGGGACAGGAGGTCTGTGCTTTGGGGTACGAAGGCGGCCGAGGCCGTCTGCGAAAATCCCCCAGCCGCGGGAGGCCAAAGCGTTCCAATTGATGGCAAAGTGACCCTGAGACAGGCATACTGTCATTCTGGTATTGGAACAGCAATGTATTTAAGGATGCTTGTGAAATGCATTCTGGGAAACCTGGCTGAACCAAGTCCATACAAGTTCCCTCCCGATGCACCCTCCCAAGCAGTGACTAATACCATTTCGCAAGTCCTCAAGAACTCATGTAGATACAAGAATGCACATTGATAAACATGGTTTGTCAGCACCTCATCTCTGCCTCATTGCATCTATGCTTCATCATTGCAGACAGAAAATATCATTTAATTTTGAAAAACATTCTTCTATTTTTTTGACCATTTTTGGGGGCATTTTAAATTTGTAAAGGAAGTGAGCGATGGGAGGACCATGATGGGGCGCACGACACAATTGGAGGAACCATCGACCCATCCCAATCCACCTTCTCCTCACCCTCCTGTTCATCTCATTGGCTTAGTGTGGGGAGCCCCTCACCCCACACTAAACAAATATACAATCCAGTCTGGGTCCTGTTTTACTTCCTCTCCCATGCAACCTCCACCGGCTGTGATGCCCTTGACTTTGTACTTGATGTCTACAATGCTAATTCTCTGAGGTTAGGACAATAAACACCGCAGTGATGGGCCCAGCCCAGATGAGGCCACACTTCCTGTCTACCCAAAGCTGCTGTCTTGGAGAAAGACCAGAGGATTGACAGGAAAGGGAGACAGCAAGAGAAGCTAGATGAAGCATAAAAAATGTGGAGAGAGAAAGAATGTTTGCAAGTGAGAGAAAAGTGTGAGGGGAAAAAAACAAAAAAGGGGTTTAGACAGTTGCAGTGAAGAAGAATGTGACGCATGACTTATGAGCCTTCATGCGTGTTGCTGGTGGTCACCTCAGCCTGCTCTACTTCCTAGTCCTATTCAACATTTATCATTGTTCAGACAGTTGCAGATTAGACTCCTGGAATTTATATGTGGATTTATGTACAGTATAAAAATATAATTTATAGGACTAACACTTATTGAAAGTTTTATAGTGATCTTTTATTAACATTTATATTTATATGATTTTTTTCTCCATATTTGAGATTAAAATATGTGTGTGCTATTATTTTTTGATCCCTGAGGATAAGGAAGGATGGTTTTCAGACTTTACAAGTCTGAGGAAAACTCTCTTCTCTTCTTTCTCTCTTTCTGTCTTTCTCTGTGTCTTTGAGACATCTGGCTGCAAGCATCTTTAGGATTCCATCAATACCACAGCAAGGGGGAAAACCCCACAGCTGAAAAAAGCAGCCTCAGCAGTCTGAGTATGGGCCAGCTCAAATCGACTCCAATAACCTCTCAGTCATCTTGCATCGCTCCCTGAGATATAGGTCAGGCGTTGCCAAATATCAGAGAGCCAAAGGTATAAGGGGTGAGGCGCAAAGAGAGAATTCATTTAAAAGAGCTCTGAAAAGAGAGTGAACACCAGCAGGTCACTGGTACGGGAGTAGTTGTGTTTGTGCGTGTTTTAGGTGTCTTTGAATGACAGCTATGCAGTCCCTCTCTGTTGAGCTTTATCTAGGCAATTAGCCCTCTGAGCTCTCTGGGTGTTCTGCAACACGTTCACACACTGGCACCGGATACCCCTCATCACCACATCCCCACACATGCATTCACGCTCACACACTGAGGACTACCAGGAAACTAAAGTAACTGTGTGACCCCCTCCATCTCCACACCCCCCACCCCCTCCCACCCTGTAAAAGTGGAGAATGTACATGAACACGGTTATTTGTGCAACATGTGTGTGTGAGTCCATGTGTGAGTGATGTGTGGTGGTTGTTTGTAGCCAGGTCTGTACGGGCCGCTCCAGCCCGTGGCTCTCGCTCTGTTCAAGCTTCACCATGTGTTGCACACATGTTCCCATTAGCCCTGTGAATCAGCCTTTGTGTCTTTGAGCAGCATCCTTGACAGCAGTTACTGTATTTCCCCTTCTGCCAAACACTGAACTTGTCTGCCTTTCCACCTGAGCGAGAGCACCTTCACTCCCATATGCTGGATAAAGTGAGTGCATAGACTAATGAGGACCCCAACTATACACACTGGGGTGATATTCCACAAAAGAAAAACATACATTTGAGCACAGGCATAGACACGGACACAGAGAATAGAGGCTATGCTCTACCTTTTCTAGATCAACTGTGACTGATCCTTGTTACCATGGGGGATTACTGGATAGTCCACTGAGCTCACTGTGCCACTTTTCATCTCCACAGTGTGTGGGCTGAGTTGGCCTGCAAAGGCACTGCAGGCAGGCAGGGCGACTGCTGCTGTGGGCAACAGCTGCTAAACAAAATGGAGCTGAAAGATTCCTCTCCCAGGTCCCATAAGTGGTACAAAGATACACATCGTGAGATGGGAAGAAAATGAAGCACCTTGCTGCAGGGCAACTGTGTTACAAATTAAGATGCCTCAACAACCCACAATGATACAAGAAAGGGCTCCAATTGCTCATATTAGAAGTTATCACATTCTTCAGAATTCAGTTTATGGATAAAAACATTTTGAGAGATCAGAGGTCAGGGTTAACGTCACCATTAGTATTTCTGCATCTCAGTGTGGTGGCTCTGGCCATTGTGACTGTGTGCACCTAATTCCTGGGTAATTAAAAAATAGGCAGAGTCAGAGTGTGAGTGGAGCCGAGGAAAATAACTTGTGGCCTCTGAGGACGCCAGTCAAAGCTGCCATGATCTTAATTATACAAATTTAGTTGATGAGAGGAATTAGCTATAGAGACCAAAATAATTAATTTTATTTATTTATTTATTTATTTCCCAGGCTTTAATCATGCTTATTTGTACTGTAAAGTCGGCCGTATTGCTATGGGGCTCTATGGGGATGTAATATCAGAGACAGCCTTAAGTGACCACTTGAAGAACTGGACTTATTGTCACTTTCACAGTGACTTTATTTGAGTGCCATAAGATGTCGCTTAGGTTAGATAAGAGCTGGGAGAGATTTAATGTTTTGTTTGAGGATATTTTATTGGCATGAGTGCCCACAGATGTGGTGGAAGAAAACTAGCGACTTCACTCACGCTGTAAAACAATGACAGCTGCTTTAAAGCTGCATGAATAATAATAATAATATTAATATTAATAGTTGCTGTTGGTCTACAGTTATCCTCCTCAAGCACCTCCAGCCTCATTAACTTGAGCTCTTCATTTCACATCTTCAACTTCTCTTCACATACTGGTTCAGCTGACTCATGCCAGACCCTTCTCTAACACGCCTACACACAGATAGTGAATCCCACAGATAGAAACATATGCACACACTTGAACGCACACACATACACTCGGCTGACCCCTGGCCAGAGTGCAGCTCAGCACATTCTTGTGGGGCATGTTGACACCCTGGCAGGATCTATGAGGAGGTTCTGGCATCGGGAGCATTTTGTTATCCCAACGTTTTTGCTCTTGCGAATACTAACTCCTCCATCTCAGAGCCACAGACCAAATAAGAATATAGCCAAGTATTTCAGTCGCACCACATGACATTAGTGGATTTTGGAACTGCAAGCAAAAGGACATACATAATTACTTTTCTGGCTCAGTCGCCTTTTCTGCTCAATGTATTTTTTATACATTTATGTCTATAAAGCTTTGGCTGTGGTACAAATCTCTGCAGTGCAGATTACTGAAGATGGTGAATTCCCACCATGCACAGGCAAAAGAGCCATAAAAACCATCTTCATTTAAATACACAATGGAGACTCGTCCAGAAAGATGCAGTCACGTATCTGCGCAAACATCAGCCGAAATGATGATAACAGAGCCGACTCATATGTTAAACCATAGGAGACGTACGAGAGAGTGTTTATTGATTCTATGATATATGATACCTATTTTCATTTTAACAGAGATCTCATGTCATCCAACTTTGTCTGAAGTTCCCCTCAGCTCCAGAGAGCATTTTAGCATCTTTTAGCATCCATTAGAGATGCTTCCAACTGTAGCAGCCAGCTGTTTTTAGCTAAATACCATCATAAACTCTGCACACCTGCCAAGCTAAAAACATCAGACAGGCTTGTGGGTGAACATAGTTGGTCTTTTAGCAGCAAAAGAGACAGATATTTCTCTCAAAATCCATATGTTGTCCTGGGTCTGTTTGACTTGTATGTCAAACAGACCCACTATCCACTTTATGATTAAATTACTTTCTAACATGTCGGTCCTGTTTTGACAGCTTGTTTTGAAATCTGACATAGCAAATTCTTTATGTTAAATGCTGTTAACAATGACTAAATATGTGCATCCAATTAGCTGCTTAGAAGCAGATATGCACTCGCTGACACAAACCCATTAGACCCATTCTGCAAACAATCAAATTTGAGCCCTTTGCAGCCAGTGCTTATCATCTCCTGTGTTACATTACATTTCCCTTTCTATGATGAACCTGACTAAGTACTGGGAGCTTGTTGTGACCCAGGCCTATAAATAAGTTTTCGTGTGCCTCAGGCCTCCTTTTAGTCAGGCCCTCTTAGAGGTCTTAGGATGCCTTTACCGATGTGGGCCACCGGTCGGCTAATGTCAAACATATGTTGAGAGGAAAAGAGTTTACAGCAAAGACAAGCAAAGATGTTTCATCTTTTAAGTGATAATTACTTGATTCCTACGCCGCTGCTCTCAGCATTAGCCTTTGATCTCATGCGAGCCAGCGTGCAAGACAAGCATAAAATTACAGGAGAGTGTAATTATTTTAAAAGCCCTTTACTTTGCTGTTACATGTGTAATTAGAAAATCTCTCTCCTCCCTCGCCCCTGCTTTTTTTTATTCCTCTCTCTTCCTATTGTATGTTCTGTGACACTTTCAGTTTTCTCATTTGTTTATTGTTATGTGTGTATGTGTGTGCAGCATGCACGCTGACTGTGGCATGACTCAGATGCCAGTGGAACAGGGTGCGTCTCCCAGAGCCAACTGCACATATTTCTGAAGTCAAGATTTGCAAGTGTCTTTCAGACAGCCCCCTCACTTGTTAATAGGACAAGGGTCTGTAGGAAGGAAGCTGAACCCCATTGTGGGGGCTATTAACAGCATTCAGTTGAATACAGTATTATAAGTTGTATATATCCGCTTTACAAAATATGTCAGTGCGGTTTAGATTTTTCTTTTAGAGTAGTATCACAAAAGCATAAAATCTTCCTCATTTGTACCAGCCGTTCTAAAGTTTACAGTGGTTCATGTTGAAATGTACTGAATTGAAAATGAGGAGTTTAAGAGGCCATTCATTGCTGCAGGGCTCAGTTTCTGGCCTTGTCTTCCTCCTCCCCCTGTCCTGCCTACCTCTCTCCATCCCCTGACCACTTCCTCTGCCTTTGAAGCCAGGCGCCCCTCTCTGCTGCTTCCAGACAGGATACCCCACATCCTGTGAGAGGCAGGAAGGAGCCCTGCTCGTAGCCCCAGACACAAAATCTGTGCTCCAGCAGCCTCCAGGAACTTGCTGCAAGCTCCCTTCCAACAAAATGCTTTTAACTTTGGCACAATAAAGAAACAATAGTCAATCCATTCTTATCAGGCTGAAGGAAAACTGCCTCCTCCAAAGAAACATTAAACAGAAAGATCTAAATATGTTCTCAGAGATGCACCTCTAATCTGTGAGGATCTCAACAGCTGACACCAATTTTCCTGAGCCTCTTTTGCATGGGCTCGCCCATGCTTCAGTGAAAGCGGTCCAGACCTCCATCTGCTGCAGAGCTAGTAGTGGTTTTGGTTGCAGCGCTGATAAACCTCATGCATATCAGAAATTTGGTTAGCAGTAATTCCAGAGTTTTCCTCAACTCATACAAATGCACAGTCAGGGTCTGTCGAGGGATCAGCTGAGGTGAGGAGTGTCTGCCTGTCTAAATGAATTTATGGTCAGCAGAAGAGCTCCATCCTAGCTGGAGGACAAGTTCAGTGAAGTGAAATTTCACATGTAAACACAAATACTTTATGTTGTATTTAGTACAGCTCAAAAGTGAACTAACTAGGTTGTAATAGGTCACTCACTCGCCTCAACCACGGCCCTACCAGTTCATGTCTTTTTTATATTGCACTCTTTAAGCCAGGAGCTAAGGATTCTTGATTCACTATTATCCCACTAGATGCATCTGCTGTGAGTTCAAAAAGATGATTGGAGCTCTTAAAGTGGACATGTATCTACACGTTACGCTAACATTTAATATACTGCAGCCTCACTCTGCCCAGGTTGTCCATCAAGATCCTGATGTGAAAATGTTCCTGCTTTTTTCCGTGCGCCTGCAATTTTAGGTCAAAGAAAGACCCACCAAACTGTCACTTGTTATTGGACAGGCATGTCAGTTTGTCAGAATATTGCTTTTCAGTGCAATGAAAACAGACGCACGCCCAAAAAACCTGGCCTCATTCCAGAGAGCAGGGAGTGGGCGACAGTGGCAGTTGTGGCCGTGAACAGAATAACTCCACAGCTACGGCCAAAATGACTGTTCCCTGTCCAGCAGAGGCAGCCTAACCTCTGCCAGGAGCAATCAGCCTCGCTGCCCTGTCAGCTTTCAGGTGTGGGAACCTCCTCTCTGCCAGGCAGCCATTAAATGCAGCGTTGTAATTTAGACCATTAAGATGCACTAGACGTCTCAGAGCTGCTGTTCAGGAAACTGGCAGGGGGACAGAGTCACACACCACTCCCAGCTTTAAACGGCCATAGAGAAGATGGCTGGGAGGTGGACTTTCTGGGCTGGACTGGCTACTATAACTCAATTCACTAGCTGGTACCTCAGTGGGTCAGATCACATGCTTTGAATACTTGAGTTGCAATGTCCATTTGTATGTCTTTATGAATTCTTTCTCGTCATTTGTCCATCAGCATCATGTATGTGTCAGTCTGAGTTCCTTCACATTTGTTCCACTCTCATTTTTTGGATGTTTTTATATTGCCAGTATGTTCAAGCCATTTTACAGTTCTAAAACATGGTCTAAAACATGTGTTGAGTGAGTACTAAAGGATTCTGCCAAGATTCTTTAACATGAGTTAGAGGGACTTTTGGGTCCACGCCGATATTGCTTGTTGGTTTCCTGAGATATATGTTTGTGTTTTTGATCAAAGAATTTGGTTCAGAATAAGTTACTGCCTGTTTAACTGTGTAACAATTAAAGGGGTAACCAGTCTTTTATTTATTAATGCACTGATTAGTAGTAGTAATGAATATTAATACAAAATAAATATTGCTGTGACCTGTATTTAATATGTGTTTCTTTTGTTTTTTGACACTGTGTACCGATAACTAAACTAATTTCCTCTCTGGGAATTGACAGTCTTCGGTGCCTTTGTACTATTGTGCAGCTCACTGTGCATTTCTGCATAAACAGAAATCCAGAGGCTGGACCTGAATGTGTTTGTACGCAGTGACAGGAGACACCTAGTGGCCTGTTTGGATTGGGTGCAGAAACACTGACCAGAACTGACCACATAAAAGCCTCATGTGCATCTTCATACTGGTCTGTCCTCTGACAGTCAAACTAAGTCTCCTTTCTTTTCCTCTCTTAACTCAGGCCTATTTGACAGAGACATTAATCCACTTGTCAGGAGGTTATGTACATCCTTCATAGCAGGGGTTCTGCTCTGTCCACCACCCTGCTGTAGTGCACATGTTTTGCCAATTGAAAACAACATCTAATATCATATATATAATGATTTATAGTATTAGCTTGCAAATTTTAAAATGTGTCTTTAACCCCGTTATTGTTTGTGAACTCCAACTGCAACAACTGGGTGTGTGACAGAAAAGAGACATGGCAGGGGAGCACTGCTGCAGCATTTAATATGCTTGAATTGGCAGGCAAGTTCATGTAAGTTAACCCCAGTGTACAGGTTTTATTATGTTTCTGTCAGACTATATACACTCCACTCTCCTTTTCCCTCCAGACCTTCTTATGTTGATCATTTCTGCCACCCATTACCCTCATGGTTTCTGTCAGGTCAGCACAAGACCTAAAAGAGCAGTAGTTCTATATGATGCTTGCAGTGCATGCTTATTCTTTCTTTGCATGTATACAAATCTTACATGATACATACTATATGTTCCATGTGGCCTGTAAATATAGCTGGAAGACTAATTTCAGAAATCTAAGAATAATTGTGAGTCAAAGAGCCCAAGCAGAGCTGAGGACCATTAAAACAGAGAATGGCCTCTTCCCTTTGACAGAGGGCTGTTTGTTGCTCAGCCTCACGGTTTCTCTGCACATTACAGAGGCAGCAGTGCCAGCGTGCCAAACGTTGGAAATGGGTCAGTGCTCAGTCACACAGTGGCTGTAACACATACATCACGCGTGCACCTGTACAAACATAGAGGGGGAGGAAAAACAGAGGAGAGCTGGAATGGTGACACCTTCGAAATCTGAATTTTAACTCAAGTAGTAGGCTAGTTTTTAAGCTAAAAAAAAGTGCTCTGTATCCAAGGCTACAAGTTTAGTCACTATAGAATAATGTGCATACAAAATACAAGATGGGATGTGACTGCTATGTGAGCCTGTGCATTTTGTGATCCGATGCTATTGTGCAGTCTGCGGTAACTGTCTTGTTTGTCTGACTCAGAACAAGGACTCTCAGCTGCAGCAAAGCCAAGACCGCAGCAGTAGCAATATATTTTATGGCTTTATTTGCATTCAACAGTCTCAGCTATAGCACTTTATGGCTCAGAGTCCATGGCTTTGTGCGATTCAGGATTCCAAGGGCACACACAGATAAATGTAGAAAAGCCACTGCCAAATGGCCTGTGTGGTTTTGTGAGTGTATTTTCAGGCATGCCTGGAGGGGCATGGTGTTATTTTATGTCTAAGGTCTCTGCAATCACAAAAGCAGAACTTCAGTTACAGGTCCTCCAGGTTCTGTGAGTGTATGCCATATAAGGCCATTGGGTTTATTCCTCATGAACACTAAAAACATTTAATCCACACTCATGTCCCATCCATGTACCCCATGTTTCACTGGGTCCACAAGCACAATCTCTCCTATGTACCTCAGTAGACCCAATACCTACCCCAACTCCAATGGTGCACCTCAGAGTCCTGCATACACCTAAATGACACAGCAACGGAATGAAAAATATACAATGGGATGAAAGAATACTGTTGGGGAATAGTGGAGAAATTTGGGGAGTTGATTGACCAGTCTAATTTATACATAAGGCGAGACTGAGGTGAAGCCCACAGACAAGGGCACTAGGCCAATGGTTAAAACCAAATGGAAAGCATAGACAGATCACCCACAAAATTAAAACCACTGTCAGGAGAAGTAAATAACACTGACCATCTTGTAACAATGCAATGTTCTGCTGGGAAACTTTTGGACCTGACATTCATGTGGATGTTACTTAGATATGTATCACCCACGTAGACCAGACCAGGCACCCCCACCCCATAGCAATGACACTCCTCGATGGCAGCAGCCATCCCCAGCAGGATGCAGCCTGACACAGGAACACACGCAAATACTTTAGGAACAACTAAAAAAAACTGGAAAACAGCACAAGGTGTTGACCTTAGCCCCCAAACAAATTAAGTGTCGGTAGGATGCACTGGATCAAGCCTGAACTGCAGAGGCCCCTCCCTTCAACCCATAGGACCCAAATCCCCCACTACCACAGACACCACAGGACACACTGAGAAGGTCCATGTCCATTCTCTGATGAGTCACAACTGTTTTGGAGGCACAAGGGAGACCTACACAATATGAGGAAGGTGGTCATAATGTTATGAGCAGCACAGTGGTACTTTGAGCTGAATTTGTTCACAGTGACAATGTTGACATGCTGTTTAGCAGGTAGTTCCATTCCCAGAGTTGCCAGCTAGGCTTAGGGCGTTAGCATGCTAACATTTGCTGCATCTCGCAGTAATGTCGTCCGTTTCAGACTTGTTGCTTGTTTACATAAAAATGTGAAAAGCAAATGTAGATGATTGACAGGACGACGCTTGGTGAATTCCAGACCGCTGGAGGAAATGTAACAAATGATAAGAAACAGCGGGTGTCACTGTCAAATCCGTGAGTCTGGAGAAGATCAGACCAGAGGAAAGGTCACGTTCATATCTGGGGTCAGTCAACAGCATCTCTCAGCATTAACCCCTGTGTAGGAGAGTGGATATAAACAGCGTGTGTGTGGCAGGCACACACTCAATATAAGGTCAGATTATCTCAGTGTGGGCTTATTTTTCTTTGCCAGCAAGGCATGTGAGTATGAATTAGGGCTTTTTTTGGTATGTATTTAAAGAGCCAACACTGGGGGAAACTAAGTCAGTTGTGGGTAAGTTTAGATTGTATGCCAGTGTCTTGATTGGCGGTTTGTTGGGAATTTAACAACTACCTCAGTGTGTAAATGTTTTTACAAGTTTACACAAATTGTCTGAGCTTTTGTGATCTAAAATATGAAAAGGTGGCTGTCCCACTGTCTCTCCCCCATGTCTGTCTTATTCTCACAGCATGGGCTGTCCTGCATGACCTCAAGTAAACAACCTCTTCAAAGTTTTGCTCTTTTAATGTTTGAATAAATTGCTGCAAGCCTGTAAACTTTAACAGCTGTTTTGTTGCTCATTGCAGTTTCCTGTGAGGCTCATGTTTAGAGTGGAAAGAGTCCCTGACAGCTTGTCTGTTATGAATCTACGTGTTCTCATAAAATATTTCTTTATTTCTGTGGGATTTTTTCCAGTTCTTGGACTTGCAGGCAAGTCTCGACATTTCTTCTCATCGAGGGAAGCTTGTAAAGAGAAACTCCAGTAAAGTGGTTCATTAAAAGTGTTTATAACAGCCAGTTGATTAGAGAGCTTTCATTTTGAAAATACAGATTATGCTGCATCAACAACCGATCCATGGGATTCACAAATTAACACGACAGATTGCCAGTCTGTGCTGCATGCTGTCCAATTAGAGACTAAGTAAGTAATTACATTTTTTACATCTGCATCAAATGGTGAGAGTGATTTTACTTGCCCTGTTTTGTGTGAGCTGTTAATCGCAGCCTTTAAAGGTTTACAGTTCTGTGATATGACTTAAGTAGGACTCGTTCACCTGACTAAACAAATGCTGAATAAACAAGTTGGTGCTGGAACTTTGCTTTCCCTTCTCTGGTTTTTAGTGAAAGGCAAATATCCCACTTCAGGATGTTGGCTGCCACTGAAACACTCCAGAGTAGGCGCACTTCAGCCTGAGATCTGTTCACTGTAATGTGCCAAGTACATAGATCTAAATATGCTGTAAATGCCAGCTGTGCACACAAGTCGTATTTCCCTCAAATTCACAGTTTATATATCCTTCCACTGAAATTTCAGTCTCCTGTCGTGTTGAAACATCTATACCTTGTTTATCAAAAATGTTGAAACCAGTGAGCAGTGTGTGCGCCCTGGTGAAATACTGTTGTCCCCGTTGGCAGCCGCAGCCCTTCATTTTCAGTGCAGTAATAAGCGAGTTTACCTGCAGTAATCATCAGCTATGTATCTGAGCGGCTGCAGCAGATGTGTCCTCTCCGCCCCTGCTGGTCTGGCGGAGACAGACTTACTGTGGGAAAGAGGGAAACCTGTCTGAAGAGGAGAAATCTGCTGAGTCATTTAAATAACATGCAGTGCTGCATGCAAAAAGATAACTTTTAGTGCAAGACTTTTCGTGTATAATTAGTGATTGTCTTGGACATCCAGCATGCATTAATCTTTGGTTTTTGAGGTTGGAAATATTCTGAACAGGTTCTGCACATTAGAAAACAATAACAAGTAGCAACAATGAATCACTTAATGATGTTAATATGAAAGACTGGGCTTTCTGTGTGGAGTTCGCATGTTCTCCCTGTGTCTGTGTGGGTTCTCTCTGGGTACTCTGGCTTCCTCCCACCTTCCTAAGACATGCTTGTTAGGTTGTCTGGCTCTCTGTGTTGGCCCTGCGATGGACTGGTCCAGGGTGTACCCCTGCCTCTTGCCCGATGACAGGTGGGATAGCCTCCAGTAGACTCCCGCGACCCTTAACTGGACTAAACAGGTATAGAAGATGAATGAATGAATTAAAATGAAACACGATTACCTAACATTGCATCATTACCATCATTACTTTACATTTATGTAACATTATCAGAGCATGTTTCAAGCATGTTTCAAGTCTTTGTAAAATGCTTTATCATTTACTGAAAGGGAAATATCAAATAGACAGGAAAAGGTAAAACCAGTACTGTACAGTTGCATTTCTCATTTCTCATACTGCAACATGTCCATCCGTAGCTTTCTCCAGGCCTGCATACAGTGCACCAGTTTTCAATGCTCATTTCTGTTTCCTAAATACCATTTTACGTGTTTAAAATGGTGGTTTTTAGTTAGTTGGCATAATCTATACTGTATATTCCACCACAAACCTCATAGCCTGGGCAGAGCTTGGCTAGCTGTAATCCCATGCTTCCAGTCTTTAAACTAAGATAACCTAAGCAGCTTGTGTCTCCAATTAATATTCATGAGAGAGTGTTTGGGCATTTGCGAATATAAAAATAACACATTTAGGTGTAACTATCAACAATAGGTTGTAAGTACAACTGCCACTAAAGTCTTCATCTAACGTGAGTGGCATAGCAAAGCTCTGTGAGGCTTGTTCCTATATTGTGGTTGTGCAGTTTACACCTTTTCTGTCACGGTGTGGCCAGACTGTGTGGTTGCTGTTTGTTTATGTATGAAAAACGCAGGAATATATGTGTGCTGAGTTAGAGAGGCCCAGCAGACCCACTCTGAGCCCACTGGCAGTTGAACCATCTGGGCCACAGAAACCCTCCATTACACCGCAGCTTTATTTTTAGCCAACATTCTTCAACTCAACAAAGAAGTCATTCAAGTTAATCCAGAAGCAAATATTTCTTAGCGACTTATAGAAATAAACCTTTGCCCCTATTTACATTTATGCTACCGTACAGTCGTCTATTTACCCTGAAAGGTGTGTATGCGTAAGATCAAGGCCAAAATAGTGAATCCTCACATGAGTTTTGGTCAGTGGGATTAGAAGGAGAGAGAGGATTGGCTCAGTACGCCATCTTCGCAAAGCTTCAGCTGAAAGAAAAAACAATAGTCCCGCTTATTGAATATGACCGCTCCACTGCTTCAACAACATTTGAAAATTCTTCAGTGGCATTAGAAAATATTTGGAGAGGGAGGGAGAAGGAGAGAAACCCAAGACATAAACACGTGGAGCTGGGAGGGCTAACAGGCACAGGAGGATAACCTGCCAACAGGAGCTGCGGCTTCCAGGAATGTGCACAAACACACCGCCTCTCTGTATCATCTGTGCTTCCATTTTCTCTCTCCGTTTGTCTCACCTGCAACTTGCAGACGCTTGAAACTGATATTTTTCAGCAGTTATTTACTGAATGCGGTCACAGAATTTTGGGCCAACATTCTGGCCTCTTAAACGAAGAATTTGAAAAATACGATTAGCAGCTTTCCTGCCAAGACTTAGATGAACAGAGTGATACTGCTGTCATATTTGTATGCTGAAGACAGTGGCTAGCTGGCATATAGACTTAGACATAGACAAGCTTACTGGTATGAGACAAAACGTGCTCCATTATCTATCAAAATCACTCTGTTCCTCTGGATTCAGGCAGAAAGTTCTCTGCTATGGGAATTTCTGCGATTCACAAATCATAATTCAAAAGGCCCTTCTTGTTAGTAATCAGAAACAGATATACGAAAAACATGCTATAATACATGTGCATAATGCATAATTCAAACATTAAGTCTAACCTTGCTCCCCCTGTGATTACCATTCTTGGGTCAGAAACTGTGATGGCAGGGTGTTGTTGTTGCTCCTGTCCCATTCACTTCACCTTGACGACTCACCAGCTGCTCGCTCTGCAGAGCTGACAGAACAGACAGCAGCTTAGTTTACACAACCCCCAATTCCAATTTCTCCCTCCATCAAGTTTGTGCACTTTATTTCATGCATGTCACCCATGTCAGTGTAATTTCCTTCATCACACACAGCACCAACAAACGTTTTGGTCACACACGATTGCAGTTTTACACCTTTGTGGAGTGACACGTTTCTGTAAAGTCCACAATTTGCCTGGTGCCGCTTCTTTACGCCGTGTAATGGATCCTGTTGCGGTTGCACCAGACCTTTTTGGACTTGCGCTTCCTAATATGATTGTGCAACAATGTCATTCAGGTTAATTCTTGCGTTGCATTTCTAACATGACTCCAAGGTATTTAGAGATGCAAGTCAGAACACTGTGTCATCTGATGTTCCTGTTATCAAAGCCAGGAGACGCTGCCAAGCACTTGATTCATTAAAAGCTTTGTACCTCCAGGAGAAAAAAACTAAACCGTTAAAGAAGTGATTTATGCTGAGGTGTGTTTATCAGGGATATTGCTCCAGGAAAATTAAATGGTATTTGAAAATTACTCTCCAAACAGAACATGTTGCATGTGTCATCAGAAGGTGGAAATGCACATAATGAAAGAATCTGCATGGGAATGTGATGTGCTGATTGAGAAAAGGCAGTTATTTTGTCAGTCTAGCAGGTAGATCACACCCCATTTAAAATTACTGATAGTTTTTTTTGAGTATTTCTGGCAGGGTGTCATTTGTGGTAATGAGTGAGTGGCAGATAAAGACTTTCTTCAATGCACTCTCATGAAGCAGGGCTCTCATAGAGTTTCAAGGCAGAGCTGCACCCCTGCCTGAATTACAATACAGCATGGGAAGAATTTCCTGAAATGAAACTCAATCACATTTGCCACTAAACAGCAGCATGTGCACTGGAGGAACCATTTGCACAGTCTTGGGTTTGAGTGGCTTGTTAAAGTTGTTCCTGAAAATTGAAGAACCGTGCCCCGACAATCAAAATGAAACAAGGAAAAAAGACTGCTTTGGCTCAGAGAAAGGGATACGTCTGCGGATGGGACAATAGCAGCATTCAAAAATTGAACAGAATATTGTTTTTTGTCTTTACAATTATTCAATTTATTCCATCTGAGACTTTCCTCAAAGGTGGACTGACAGCCAAGGACGACAGCGGCGTTACTGAAGATGGTGTGGCAGTGGAGGCTGTAATCCATGGCTTTCCTGTACTGACTGGTCTCACAGAGCCCAGCTGGTGTTGGGTTTCTGTCCAAGCAGCTGGGATAGGGTGTTTTGTGGTCTTCTTCAGTCCTCTTTGAAAGAGGATAGTCAAGTTGAGTCCCTCCATGAGGCCCTGAGGACCCTGCCACTGCGACCACATTGAGGAGAGATGTCCCTGTTGCAGACATCTGAAAAGACAACAGGCCTGTAGCGAGCAGCTGGAAGACTCAGGGAGACATTGGCAACAGGTGAATGCTGCACCACTGTGAAGGAGAATATCTGGCAAGTGACGTGGAAGGTCCTGAACCAATGTGGGAACTCGGGATCCTGTCAGTGTGTGTGAAATGCGTATGGCTCAAATGGAAATGTTTTCAGTTAAGGCAGGTTGCTTAGAAAGGGCGTGGTGAGCCAAGCTTGTGGAGCAGCTCTCCTAGTGAGAGAGGAGCAACGTTTGGTGAGGCTTTTCACTTACCCTCACAGAGGAAGTGGACAACTTTAGGAAGGGCTTTGACAGTGTGTTGATTGGGCCTTTTCGTCAGTCTGACTGATCTAGTGTTTTTTTTTTTTTTTTTTTTTATCTGGAAAAGCCTGGGTAAATGGTTTCCTTGTATTTTGCCTGGCCACACAGATGGTGGAAAATAGCTCTGTAGTGGGTTTTGCTTGGCTAAAGAGCACTGTTTTATTTGGAGTCCTGCTCTAAAGGATGAGTAGCCCAGCTTGACTGGAGTGGGTCCAAGGCCTTTGGAGATCACACAGGCACTAAAATCCATATGTGAGATGTATAAACAACGGCCAGTGTTTATTTACAACATTCAGACTTTCAGCATGTGTCCCATGCTTAGCCCCCCACTCTTTGAAAGAGGGGCTGACGTACCTGTGTTGGGTAAGGCCACAAAGCACATACAGAAACCACAAACTAGGGCACACATCACTGTCCATTTATTCCATTTACTCCACCAGAGTAAAACATTTATTTATCAGTATCTTCTTATTTGGCTACAGACTTCAAGGTTACAGTCATTAACCACTAGTCACTTGTTTGACATTTTGGGAAGTGGACTCATTTGTTAAGATCAGTATCGCTCTCTGTCTGTCAGCCTTACATAGAGATTGCTTACATGTTATGATGGAGACAGGGCCAAACAGTTGGCTCCATTCAAAGATAACACAACTCCACATAAACCCTCATAAATCAGCAAATTGTTGTTTTTGTCATCAGTTTTCTATAAATTAGGAAAATGGCTTAACTTCATTATTAGTGAGCTTTAAAGGTGCAGGTAGGTGAATGTTGTTGCCCCTGGGACTTACACAGTTGGAGTACCATAGCGGATATGTGCACATTACATCATTTAGCTGGGACGAGTAACACACATAACACATACTATAAAGCATGCTGGTTTAAGCTGTTGTCCTTTTTAATCTTAGTTTTTGCATGACTTAAACAAATGGAGTATAAAAGTTTCATTAGTTTAGATATACTGATTTAATTTTGAGAAATACTGGTCAAGTTGAGATAACTGGCCGCTTGCTACAGCTCAGTGAGAATGGTATTAATCTTCATCATCTAACTCTTGGCTAGACCAAGAAATCTTTATCCAAATGATCCATTTTAGCCTTGAGGTGTTAGGGATGTGGGTTTGGGTTATACCTTTCTGTCATTCTCAGTATTAAACTGGGCTTGCTCAATCCTCCAGCAGGTTAAAAGCCAAATTCTAGCGCTCTCTGCAAAGTCCAGAGAATTGAGCGGCACACACTCAGCAGGGCTTAACACATTACTTAACAAAAGCCGCAGCACTGCGTCACACAGGGGTCACCACCGTATCCAATCTCATGTACGGTATATGAGGAGGACACAAACACCCACAAGGACATTTCAAGTAGTGAGCTTTCCACTACCTTTGCATGTGCATTAACTGGAAACTTAAAGGTTAAATGTAGTCTGCATATTATTTAAAACTGCTGGTAATGTTCCATGAGTTATATTTCAAGTCTTGACAAGCACTCTGTTGTTAAACATCGAGCGTTCCAAGATCCATTTTTGCACACTCAAGCAGCGGTTTGAGGATGGATAAAAGTGTGCACATGAAATGCAGAAGTCAGCACAATCCTCATCCTTATTGTGACTAGACACCAGGATGAAATATTTCTATTGAAAACAGGGAAAACCTACATCTGCTCTCCTATGCCTCTGGAAAAACAGAAGATCTTAGCGTTGTATCTCAGAGCAGTGATTATGTTGGTGCAGAGTGAATGGCTGAGGTGGTCGAAATAGGAGCCCGGAGGATTTTATGACTGTTCTGAATCCAGCAAACAAATGACTGTCTGCCTCTCCCTCTCTTTTGGTTTTTCTCTGAACTGTGATAATCTCTACTTCTTCTTATATTCCAAGTAGATTTACCTAAAACACAACAGAACAAGTACAGTCTATGCTTGATAGAGGAGAGTTATGTACACTTCAGATTTGCAAAAGGCATTTGATACACTAAATTATTACATTATTTCTCTGCTCTTTTATTTAAAGCATTGGTATAAATGTTTTATATATATGTGTATTACAGAACGTAGTATGTTAAAGTTTATTTAATTTACATGCTTGCCAAAGCTCAGTGTTGGGCCTCTTAGTCTTTTGTCTATACTGTATGGTAACAAATTTAATATTATCACCTTTGTTTTCTGGTGGTCTGTGGTGGTCAAAAGTATTCAGGCAGAATACTCGGAGAGACAGACCATCCAAACCACAAATAGTTAAGCTCTCGTGATTTTTCTTTCATTAGCTTAGTACATCCGAGCTATGTGTCTCATCACTGTGTGTCTTGTAATACTTGTGGAAGGATTATACCATAGCACACCGTTTTCCTGTTGAGGCTGGCACCTTGAGTTATGGCCGCTTCAAAGTCTGGTGTTAGTGGTCCATTAACCACTACTAATTAAAGTGCCACTTTAAATGGCAGTGAGTGCAGCGCTCTCCCTGGACTGTAAAACAGTTAAAAAAAATATAAAAAAAATGTCATAGCGAACATGAGTTTCTTCAGTCCAGCCTCATTACCTGCATAAAGGCAGAGATATTTTGGCAGTAGCCGACTAATGATTCCATAGCAGGCCTTTCCATGAGGGTCCTGTGTAACACACTGGCAACAATTTCCTCTCTGCGTTCACCTATGTTTTGTCAGCTAGTAAATTTGTCATGAATTAATTGGAGGTTACAAAACTGTGTCAGAGAAGCAGACTGCTGTTGAAGTAACCTTTACTTTAAGTGCTCCTTTTACATATTGTGCCACTTTATTTTCAAATGGCGTCATATAAAGCATTCACACTTTACATTTGGTATAAGTGATTGAAAGGACAAGTACTTTCCCTCGCTATCAGGTCCAAATAATTAAATATCTGCTGTTTGACAGACTGGTGATTGAACCTTCAATACCAGGCAAAGACCTGCAGCCTTGTCTTTGAATGAGCATGTATGCTTACAGTCTAATGTTTATTGAAAATTATGGAGGATTATTAAAAAAAAATAACATATGGATTTTACATCATAATATTGTACATCCAATTATTATAAAATTGTCAGTGACTCCCTTTGAAGGTTTTAAATAAATGATACATTCATGAATGTTTCTTTGGGCAGACAATTTAAAAAAAAAAATTCTTGGAAAATTAAATTAGGTTTTCAGAGTTTTAGAGGCATTTTGTCTCGCCAACCTCAATATAATAACTGTAAAACTATTACAACCTGAGAAGTGTTGCTATTGGCAGCTTGTCAGAGCAGGGGCAGTAAAATAGCACCATTTCAGACAGGCTGCTCACGTTTAATTTGAAATTCAATGACAAGGACCAGCACTATCTGTCGTACTCCAGCAACTATACCAATGAGACACATTTGAGAATGGTATAAATTAACTTTTTGATCCTCAGTGATGTGTGACTGATGCCTAGAAGTTGTAACAAGAGCTTAATAGTTCACTCTTATTGCTTTTCCATCAGTATAAAATATGACGTTTTGGGCATATGTCCAGCACCCTAGTCTCCATTGGTTGCCATCACTTGGATTATTTGTGAGTGCATGGCTACATTTGAAAGAGTGTGCTTTCTTTGTTGCTTCATAAAACAAAAAAAGAATATCAACTGAGGACTTAGGCAGTAAATTGCGGATGTATTTATGAGGGCTGCCAGATTGTTAAAGAAAATACCACGATCAGGTGGGAGAGAGGCTCAGGTCGACTTGTGTAAAGGACATTTCTCAGCTTGATTCTTCCCAGCACCAGATCCCCTGTGGGTAAAGGCCAACAAAACAATGACCGTCAGAAAATTAGAGTAACGGGAGGAGCCAGAGTCAATCGTGCTGGTTTTATTTGTTTAATCTAGTTCCTCTCAATGAATTACTTTACTACCTACAATGATATATGGAGGTCTGTAGCAGTGTGTAAACAAAACAAATCACACAGAAGGTCTCTTTTAGGGAGTTATTTTTCACCTCCTGTAATGCAACACTGATAACTCACCTTCTCTTAAACTGGTTGCTTTCTGTAGGAAGTTGGGAAGTGTGCCAGAAACCCTATAAATAAAGAAATGAGAAGAATTTAATCCCTATCACAAACATGCCCCAGCCAGGGAGAGATTAAAGACTGCTTCCGAAAAATAACATTTCTGAAGGGGGACAGTAATCCCATTTATTCCATGTGATATTTTCTTTTTGTACATGCAAGACTCACTCTCAGGCCGAGAATGAAAACCGATGCTTTTGTTATTGGTCTGTATCATTTTACGCAGTAGCTGTGTCGCTGAGGAATTTCTCTAGCCAGAAATAATTTAAAGTGATATTTCACTTCAGTAATGAAAAGGCTACTGTTTCTGTGGTGGGTTTTTTATGACCTGAAAAGGAAGCTCAGAGCCAGGAGTGCTGATATCACTTAAGATTAGACAAAGTTCACTTATTCTTCAGGAGAACTGCAGTAAATGGTATAATTTAATGTCAGTTTCAGAAAATGTAATGTGAAGTGCAGATGATATAAAAAATAACAAACAAAAGGGAGTTCTGAGGAGAACAATTCAAAAGAGAAGAAAAAACACAAATAGCTTTGCAGAAGACCAAGCGGTAAGACATACAGATGTGAAAAAACAATAGATACCTTATTTTAAAAAACTCTTTCATGTAACATCTAACTGTACCTACATGTTTTTCTCACTAAGCAGCGCCAAAATTTGGCAAATGCCCTTGATGCTGTTGCAGATCCTATCCATAAGGTTCTGTTTGATAAAGTTCTTAATTTATGACCCCCTAGTTTATTCATTAACTGTAGTCCACTTTGGTTCCTCAGTGGCAGACAGCACTGTCAAAGTCCACATATAGACAAAGTTGTTTTAATTTGCATATCTACTTCACCAGGTGCAACCCAACCAAAGACAAAGACACAAACACATCTACAGTCAAAGGGTCTTAAGCTTCATATTGTAATGTTTACTGTCATATTCCAAAAATTTAATTAAAGCTCATTTAATTTAAATCTATTAAACTCAGAAGACACCTCAACACTGAAGACAAGCCCTCATTCACAATGGCCAGGTAAATGTTCAATATTTGGCTACTTTAGCACACAACCATTAATCTTCAGTGACCAATAAAACAATTAAAATAATTATACAAATACAGATTGTTGAGATTACAAGGCAGTTAAGATCAGACCTGCAGCATGTTTAACATTCCTCAATACGAGTGTAAAGTGAGCGTGTGTTGTACATCGGAATATTTGGCATGTGAAACAGTAATCTCAGTTGCTGTTCCCTGAACCACCAGTGAAGGGCAACACTTCCCTCTGCTGTCCACTTGCTGCACTCTGCCCTACCGCTTCCATCCACTTTCATTAATTTGTTTAAGTCCCACAGTTTGACACTTGAAACATTAAACCTGACGCCTGAAAACAATGCAATGAACGCTAGAACTGATCAAATGTCCCTATCTTTCCAGCAACGCTACTTTACGACTGTAGGTGGCGTGAACGCATCACTGCTGAACAGGTGACAGATTCCTGTTGCTATGGTGATGACGCTTGCCACTGCAAACGAGAGCACGTCCCTGACCGCCGCTAGTTCTACATTTTATACGATTTAAGGTTAGTAAACCACGTTTTTCCGTCCTTGTTATATTTTTCTGAAACCAAATAGTTATTGTAATCGCTGATATTGATTATAATCACCAGAGATAATTGTGATTAAATATCTTTAGGTTAGATAGGTTACAATTTCCTCTGGTTACCCATGATGCATCGCTTTATTTTGTCTAGTAGCTCGGGGAGATGATAGGAAACTGTCACAGCCACCCTCCGCTCTCACCCGACCAAGGCGAGCCCCTGACAGCATCACTGACATGCCCCGCAACGCGGAATGCGCTTAGCCGGCACAGCTAGTCTGCTTAACAACATTTTACAAGCTTTTTTGAAATATTCGACGGCCTGGTATTTTTAGCTTTAAGGTAAGCTCCCCGCTAGATAACGTTAAGGTGTTGTTGTAGCCTCGTTAGCTGTTCAGCTAGGCTAGCATCAGTAAAAGCCTCCTAGCTCATTTGGCTTCCCCTGTATTAATACATCATTTCATTCGGATATCAAAAGGCTGCATAATGAAATATACATTTGGTAATCATGTATATTTTAAATGACAGCTGAGTTCAATGACATTTAACTCTTAAAATTATTTTGCCTATTGTTCCTGTTATTACTCCATCAGAAAAAAATATTAATAAGTGTGGCAGCTGCTAATATAGGCGGAAGTGTTGCTGGGCTTTTATTTATTAAACCCTGCTTTTACTGATCGCTGACATCTTCATTGGTTTCTTCAACTGATTTCTAAGATTGGTACATTTCCAATCCTGTGTAGCAGGCTGTGGAGATGATAGTAAAGCTAACCCTAAACCGTAACACACCTACCCGGGCTAGCTTGTTTGCGGTTCATAGTGGACAGCTCCTCCCTGGACATCAGCAGCAGGCTGCAAGGACAGCCTTTGTGATGACCCCGTGGACTGCAGTGATGGCATCCTACATCACATCAAGTCATAAAACAACACGGAAAGTGAAAAAATTCGAGGTCGCTCATAGCCACCGCTCGCCTTATGTCGAGTTTACCACCATTAACCATTTGTTTAAGAAGACCTGAATGATGTCTCTGGTCGAAGCTTAGAACAATAAGGTTAGTAATTAATTATTATCTTTGGCAGCCACCCCCAGGACTAGCAGCGGCTTCATTTTAGGGTGCTGTCCGCAATGCAGGTGCTGAAATTGAAGGTTGTCGCGGGAAGTATCAAGCGTCCCTGCCTGCTTAGCATTATATCCTGTTACAAGCTGCACGCATTGTTTGTAATCGGTACACCAATTTAACTTTTAGCTGTCTGCGTTTTCTAGCTCTTAGTGTTGTTTAGATAAATCAATAACAGGCAACAGATTTTATAAAAACGTGCAAAGACTTGTGTGCATGCGTTTAAGATGCTGCTTCATTGCAGGAAGTGACTGCTAAACTCTTGTTGTGGCTTGGGATGGTAGCTACTTGGTAATGTTTCATGCTACTGCAGTTCATTGATTATTTATATTCTCTGTATGGGAAGATACTCGTGGGTGTATTAAGGAAAGAAAAACAAGGCAAATATACATGTATATAGCATTAATGTGTTTTTGTTCTTGTTTACCTTTAATTTACTGAAGTTATATATCCCTGTAGGCATTTGTAATTACCACATCCATTATATGGCAACATGATTATATGCAAGTTGGCTGAGGTCATGTCTTCACAAGTGGAAAGGCTATAAGCTATTCTAGGAAAGAGCTGGGATGAGAGATATGCTTGCAACGCAGGGTTTACCGGAAGGACTCCACATTACTCATCAATAATAGATTATCTCTTCAGCCTTCATGACACACCAGTGGCTGTATTTGTTGTTAGCAGCCAGTGTTTTGGTCATCACATGCTTTCCTTTTCTTCTCTAACAAAGAAAAATTGGACACAGATAGATGAAACTAGGAAGTGTGTTCTGTTGGGTGTCATGAGATTTATTATTCATGTTAGTGAGCTGATGATGTAAGAGTGAGAAGCATGAAGCACTTTATGCAGTGAGTTCTCTGCACTCGGAGGGGTGTTTTGCAGGGATCAATGTGCTCTCAACCCTTAGGCGAGTGCATCTGTCTGGCAGAGGGTGGAGATGTTAGGGCTGAGTGATTGTTTCTCTCTCTCTTTCTCTGCCTTGGCTCGGAATACAAGGACACGAAGAAAGGGAGGAGGAAGATGGGGCGAGGCGGGGAAGGAAGAGGCTTTCTCAAAGCTTCCATGCCGCACCCACTGATGTTTACTAATGTGTTCAGCTTTTACTTTTTGGTATTTGTTAGTATCAAACACATACTAAGGGCTGATGCTATTTTGTAGCAGAAAAAAATGTAATTTCAGTGTTCTTTAAAGGTTTCAAAATTGATGAGGAAAAATTGTTGAGGATGACTATTTCTACTCAATGTCCTAGTAAATTTACATTATACAGTGCAAACTAAATTAGTGGCTATTAGATTAGTGTTCTTTTATTTGTCTGTTTTTGAACATGGCTCATTCTGGGTTCTAAATCAATAAGCCTGATTTAATGGATTGATTGTTAATTACAGCACCCAATTATAGCACTTAGTCTTTCTCTGCCACAGGCTGATTAATAATGATATCCTATACACCCACTGTGCATATCACTAGATGTGGATGTTCACGTTTTTATTATCAACAAAGAGGGTTGATGTTTGTGCTTAGACTAGTTGAAGAAGCAAATAGCTTTCATTGTGGATTGAGTTATACACTGGTGATTATTTCAATCTGTCATCTAAAGCCGATTGTGGCTGCTTTGCAGGAGAGTAAAGTTGGAGCCTATCCCAAAGCCCAGATGTTCAAAGGGTGAGAATTAACAGACTGTCTGCCAGATGGGCTGACTTTTGTTTATGGTTTTCTTTCTCTCACTCTCTCTTTTGTCTGCCTCCTCTCCTTTCCTGTCATCTCTCTCTGGACTTTGCAAGGCGTCCTAACATAATCCATCATGGCGTCAGCAAATGTTACACTGGAAAATCAGCTGCACAGTGCACAGAAAAACCTGCTCTTCCTCCAGCAGGACCATGCCAACACACTGAAGGGGCTGCACGCAGAGATCCGCAGATTGCAACAGCAATGCACAGGTGAGAGCAGCCACAAGTAGCTACATCTGTGGGAAAACAAACGATGTATCACAAGAGTAGAACGTAGAACAGAGAAAACTGTGTGCCGATTATGATGTGAGTATGCTTGAATTCGTAGCAGGGCCAAAATCCTGATAGAACATACTGCTGTGCCACTACTAAACCTTTCAGAGAAAATATGTTGACTGATGGGAAGTGCAGCTTGCACTGTAGTGATACAAAACCTTTATCGATCTTACCAGCAAACATACTGTACTCTGCCACATCAGGAGGCGTATAATATAATGGCTTTGATTTCCTGTATCCTTGGCTAACCTGTTTACAAAGCAGACGTGGAACTTTCACTAATCTTATTACATGAATGCTCGGCCATATGGAAAGCACTGACATGCTTTCCGCAAACATGCTATACTGCTAGTTAGTCAGTGTGAGGGGCATGCTGCTTGATAGCTGCACAGTCATGTGAGAAACCCTGTTCTTTTTTTCTTTTTTTTCCCACAGACCTGACATACGAGCTGACTGTGAGAAGCTCTGATCCCTCAGGTAAGCCTACATCATGCTGTATAGCACACACACACATCAGTTGTAACCCCGGCATTCAATGGCTGGTGTCATTAGTTACCATCAATATTAATCTGTTGGTAAAATGTAATCACCACTATGTTTTTTGGTGAGTGTAAATCCTTTACATTATCTAACAAGTTAAATAAGCTGCTGTGCTGTTTCAAATTTTATTGAATTAAACATGTCTACTCATTTAGATCTGATTTAATAAAGGAGTACTGATTCAAACTGTGAAAGTGCACAGGAGCAGCAGACAATACTTTCCAAAAGTCACGCCTGTAAATCAGCGATTTCTTATGTCTGTGTCCGTGGACGGGCCTGAGAGCAGAGGGCTTTCTGTTCCCTGGTAACAAAGTCCCACTCAGGAAGCATTGCACTGTGGGACTCCCTGCTGTTCATTAGAGTTCCCAGCGCTCGCTGCTAAACGACCCTCCCCCCACAGAACCATGACCATGACATGAAGTCATATCACTGGTCTGATTCACACTCGGTACAACAGTGCAGTCAAGGAGGCTCCTAGTAGGATGAATACAGTTTAATTCATTAACAGAATGCTGATGACCACACCTCTGAGTTTAACTGAACAGGAGGCATGTTGCATGTCAGCAGGATCACAATGTAGTGTAGGCTTTTTTGACGCGGGTGGCCTAGATCGATATTGTTAAAGCACAATCATGTTAGTGTGGGACATCTCAGAGATTGGAGAGCAGGAAATTAGATTATCTGTCACAGTCCTAATGCACGGCCTGCAACCTGCTCAGTGTAGCAGGGCTCAGCTGTTCCAGCTGGGGTGAAAATGTGCCAACCCTCCCTTCAGAAAATTAAGGGAATGCATGACTCACACTGACATCACAGTTTAGAAAATGTACACTTTTATATACTAACATTTTCATACACAGTTGTATTTTTTTGTACATGTAAAACATGACTGTATAGGCCATAGGCTGTATAACTGGGTGGGGCAAGACAGGGTGGGGGCTGCAGTAATGGAGGTCAGACAAGAGCATTGCCCTTGCTGTCTACCAGAGCTGTAATGTGAGACTGGAGCGCTCTGCCCAATGCAGATAAGTCTCCATAGGATCATACAGACTCTGCTTATAGTTAGTGTCTGTGCTTAATGCATTTATTCTTAGTGTTTTTATTGGTTTGTATTTTGTGATGTGTGTTTTTTCTTGTAGTTATTTTTTGTAGATATCTGTAAAGCAGCGTTTCTTTGTTATTGTGTGCGCAGACAGCAGTGAGATCCGATGCAGGGAACTGCAAAGGAGATGTGAAGAGCTGGAGGCCCAGTTGAAAAAGAAGGAGGAGGAGAACACAGAGCTGCTCAGGGACCTGGAGCAAAAGAACGCCATGATTTCCGTCCTAGAAAACACCATCAAAGAGAGGGAGAAGAAGTACCTGGAGGAGCTCAAGATGAAGAGCCACAAGCTGGCTGTTTTGTCAGGGGAGCTGGAGCAGAGAGCAAGCACCATTGCTTACCTTACATCGCAACTGCACGCTACAAAGAAAAAGCTGTTGGCTGGTAGTTCCTCAGAGGCTAGCCCTAATGTCAGTCCAGTCTCCTCATATAAGCCCACCCCTCCACCAGCCAAAGACAGGCAGCCTGAAACTCCACGTCGCCGCATGAAGAAGAGTCTCTCCCAGCCTCTACACCCAGAGTTGACAGAGGTGTACCGCCTTGGCGCAGACGGCAGGCGGCTGGTTCTGAGGGAGACAGTCGATGCCATGCCTGACCCCACACCCTTCTTACAGGCAGGCAGAGATTCTCCTGAACCACAGGTAGTGCGTGAACGGCCTGCAGTAATTCCTCCCATTGCCTCTGAGCGCTCCCCTGTGCATCCTCTGGGTGCTACGGCCAGCCCACGTCACAGCCCTGCTCGGGACCGTCAGTACAGGGCTCATGTGGGCGTGGCGCACCGCATTTCACATGGCACCCCTCCCCTGGCCCCACCGCAAGCAGAGCTGGAGACGCTGGCGGTGGACCAGGTCAATGACGAGAAGGTTGTACGGAAGCGCTCAGGAACTGACAGAACAGTTTAACACTGCAATGCTAACATGCACATAAACGCACACACATCTACTGTATACACAGCTCACTGCAAGAACTGGAAGGAGCCTGACCCACTGTGTAGCCTGCTTTTTACGCAACACTGCAATATAAAAAAAAAATAATAGAAAATATAACCTATTTGTGGTGTTCCATGAAGACTTTTTGTTTTTCTTAATATACTTTAAAGGACTACTTTAAAGCATGCCAAATGTTTCTGATTTACATCCCAATGAGATCTTGTAATTTACACATAACTTTTTGCTCAGACTTTGACTTTGTTTTGTTTTATGTGGCACATACAACAAGTTCTCCGCCAAATATCTGCATTAGTGCCTGCTTAACCTGTTCAACCATAGTGTAGCCATGGCTAGTTAGTTATCTTTACCTCTCTGTGCTCCATCTTCTCAAAAACAGTCTGGACATATCACTTATTACAAGATGTCTGTAGCTGTATAGGATAGAACTGAAATTATTAAACTAATACTCCGCGAATGTCTTTCACCTGCTTGTTATATCAGTATAATAATATTACAGTAGGTATGAACTGCACAATGTGCAATTGAAATTTGCCGGCTGTCAAGGTGAAAGCTGCAGTTTCACCTTTTCTTTTGCTGACTGGAATAAAACAGCAGGGTTGTTCATGTTTAAATGCAGTATGAGATGACAGTGAACGGCACGTGCATTTGCGTGAGTGACAGAGAAAGTGTGTGTGTTTCCGAGAGACACCGAAGGCCACCGAGAGAGTTTGATTTCAACAATACCCAATGATGTTAATTGTGATACAAGGGCATTTTTGCAAACACCGCTGTACTAGGATTTTGTGATATTATTAACTGTACTTTATAAAGGCTGTCAGTTTGTAATGAATTCTTTTTTTAATTTATTGTTTAATGTAGAGCACAGTAGAAATACGACAACACCTCAGATACTCACGTTAGTCATTATGCCATCGCCATGATGGTAATTGAAATCACTTAATAACCTGCTTTTCACTTTAAGATCACTTGTCCTTGAAGTATACAAATCAATACAATAAAGCATTGTTTGGTTACTTGGTTTCCTTTTATATCATTATTTATATTAAAAAATGATATATACTGTGTATCTAAACTCCTCACCAAACATTTAGAACTAAATAAAGCGACTTGGTGCCGAAACGTCGTCGGAAAACACAGCAAATCCAAGTGCTTTTGTTCCAGCTTTGTTTATTGAAAACCCATAACAAAACTAACCATGTGATGCACAACATATGCATACCCCCTCTAATGCACAACATGGGTCAAAAATGACCCGCATTCATTTTCCATGTGATTTCAGGCTAGGTGAGTTTTTCTTTGTTGTATCTTTTGAAATCAATTTATATTCTAATTAAATGTCCCAATTATTCTTTTAATATCTTGTTTTTGATTAGAACAAGGTCATGTTTCCACTGTCCCTTTTTTACTCTATAAAAAGTTTTTGTGTTATTACACCTAGTTTACATAATGATCCATTTATCCAAAAGTGATTTTGAATTAAATTACTTTGTAATATAACAATAATTTGAAACTTATCAATTATTAAACACAGTTAGCTGTGTTGTAGTCAAGACCACCTAACCCGAGACCGAGTCAAGACCAAGACCAGAGCATACCGAGACTTTGAGGGGGCGAGTTATCAGTTATCTTCTTCTACATATTTGCGCACCTTGCTGAGCCACCTGTGCTGCTCTTGAAAATCCTCAGATGGATTTTTATTATTATTATGTTTTTACTCTATTCCTGAGCTTATGCTCTTTGTTATTCATGTTGTGGGTCGTGTGTAACTTTATTAAAATTTAATCTAAATGACTGGCATTCTAATTGTGGATGGGCGGATTTTACTTTTCCGTGCCGCTGCCACATCCCTCTCATATTCACTCGGATCAAATGTCAGCATTACACATTTTGCAAATCCCTATCCGTGGGTCTTTCTCAGATATATTGAATACGTCCACACCACAACCATGTTGGCCCTTCTAGGCAAGCCCTTGCTGGTCGTGGTTTTTGCTCACATCATTACAAAAATCACTTGGTCTCGACTGATCTTGACAACATATCCCGAGTCCAGCTTGACCAAGACCAAGACAAGACAGAGTAAAGATACAGTTGAGTCCGAGACAAGACCAAGACCATGAAAATGCCGATCCAAGACCGGTCTGGAGTACTACAACACTAAGTTAGCCTCAAGGCAACTTAAACTCTAATCAGTTATTATACATTTACTTCACAGGTCATCAAATGTCAACAGTTAGCTATCTAGCTAATAGCATTGAAATTATTTCCCTTTCTGAAAAGAAATGTAGCTACTAAATTCTCAAATCCTAATCAATAATTGTGCAATTGTGCTATCTTTCAGATGTCATCAAATGTCTGATCAGGTGATTATGATTGTAATAACAAGACTTACATGTTCCAGATGTTCACCTGCAGTCTAGATAGGTCATTTTTGACCCATGTTGCGCATTAAAGGGGTAGTGACACAAAATGTGTTTTTATTAAAAAAGAAAAAAGTAAAAAATAAAATAAGGATGTTTTATGATCAAAAACAAGTTAATTGAGGAATTCCTGGAATACTGTATGATGAAATAATTTTTTTGCAAAGATATAGCACTTTAAACTCAGTCGGGAGACTTTTGACCCATGTTGTGCATCAAAGGGCTAAATTCTATCCCGAGTCAAGATCGTTTCCTAAACAACAGAGTTTTCATAAATGGATAAGCTATTTGTAGTTCAACACTTTATCTGGGGCATATCGTCTGACACTCCTGTGGGTTGTAAAAACAAACTCTCTAGAACTCTAGAGTTTTCTTTGTGAATTGGACCCCCTACATTGCTATTGTTAGCTGGGACTCAACGAAAAAGGGTAGGAGTCCTCTCGTCGGTGGCAGACAAATCCAACAAAGGTTTAAGTCTGGTGCTGGCTCAAATTTCAGGTGTAGATGTTCTGGTTCATGGTAACAGTCGGCAGGGTTAATTTAACTGGAGGCTGGAAATACTAACCACTGCATTTTTTAGCTCTTTACCAAAATATACTGAAGTTACAGGATTAGGGTTTATTTCTCACATTCTGCAGAGCTGCATGCCTCTCATCTGTGGTCAAGGACACTGCTGTTTCTGAACAGTTGATAAAACTGCCACTACTGCTCAACCACCTGATTAAATGTTAGGCCATGTAAATAAGGATCTGATGAGAAGAAAACTGAGGAAATATTAATCTGTTTAAAGCCATAATTGATGGAGAATAAAAAGAGCAAATCAAGTTTTTTTAAACGCTTTGTGGATATACCATGACCTGTATGACTGAGAATCTTCACAGACAATCCCATTTACTTATTTTAAACCCGATTTGAGACTCTTTGTATTAATATATAAATTATTTTAGACAGTTCTGTGTTCTCAGAGACAAAGAAATGTACGCTTCATGAATCTATAGTAAGGTATAATCACCCATGAGTGAGTTACATGTTCATCTTTGATTACTGATTTTGAAAAAGAATAAAACCATACCATAAAAGAGTAAACACATGAATTATATTCTGCACAAATACATGAAAATGACTTTGGGTTTGTTTTTTCTTAAATTCTATCATGCTACTGTAAATACTCAGGATACTCAATATTTTACAATTCAGAACTTATAGAACAAACGTGTAAACATTAGTGTATGTTGTGTGTGTGTTTTTTTTTTTTTTTGTTAATGAAACCATTCACTCACTCATTCACTCACTCATTCATTCATTGTCCGTAGATGGCTGGAGCAGATCCCTGTTGATGTCTGTAGCTTTTTCCTGTAGGAAATGGACAAAAGATGTTTTGCCCAATACCGTAAGGACAGGCTGCCAGTACATCACAGGGTTAACACAGAGAGACACCAGGCCCCTCTGGACATAGACATGTATACATAGACGCCTCATTGAACGCTGGACCGTATGCCAACGTATGCCGCCACATTAGAGGAGGCAGCTCTGTCCCACAAACCAATACAAGTCAATGGAATGAACTTAATTAAGCGTCTCCTTCAAAGTGCTGTAAGTTAACGCCTCACATTTACACATTCATACACAAACGGAGAAATTCAACAGGAAAACCAATAGGAACCATAAACAATGTCCGTTGTTCAATGTCCTATCGGTTTCTGACTATATACGTTCGTGAGTGAATGTATAAATGAGAGACATTAACTTGTAATACTTCGTAGACACTTAATAAAGTTTACTTCATTTACTCGTACTGGTTCGTGGGACAGAGCTGCCTCCTCCAATGTGCAGCGACATTGACGTACGGTCCAGCATTCAACGAGGCGTCTATGCATATATGTCCATGGCTGTGGACAGGGCTCCTCACCATCACAGGACAAACAATCATTCACACTCACATTCACACGCACACACAAAAGGGGGTGTGGGTTAGGGGAAAAGGGGTAAGGGATGGGGGTGGGGGTTGGAGGAGGAGGGGGTTATAGGCTGCTGGTTATGGCAGAGGTCAAGCTGAGGCTGGGTCCTTTTGAAGATTTTGAGGAATCTCTTCCTCAGAGATTTCTTCTTCGCTTTTTTCGGCGCCTCCTCAATCTGCTCTTCGGGTTCTTGCAGTCTGTCCATCAGCTCTTTTCTGGAGTCCTCATCCTCCTCCACTGTCTTCTTGATGGCCTCAGTCATGGATTGCAGGCGTTGCTGGAGGTCGGCCTTTTCCTGGTCCCACTGTCTTCTTTCGTTTTCCAGGTCCTCCTGCATCTTGATGGCTGCAGCTGTCATAGTTGATCTCGACGCTAAGTTCTCAGAAACATAGCGGAGCTTTTCCTCCTCCCACTGACGTTGTTGCTCGTCCATCTGAGTCTGCATGACAGTCAGTGCAGCTTTAGCTTTAGCGGTCTCCTCTGCTTGTTGCTGAAGACAGGTCTCTGCTTCCATCAGCTTTTTTCTGGAGTCCTCACCCTCCTCCGCCGTCTTCTTGATGGCCTCGGTCATGGATTGTAGGTGTTGCTGGAGGTCGGCCTTTTCCTGGTTCCACTGTTTTCTTTCGTTGTCCAGGTCCTCCTGCATCTTGGTGTGTGCAGCTGTCATAGTTGATGTTGTCACTAAGTTCTCAGAAATGTAGCGGAGCTTTTCTTCTTCCCACTGACGTTGTTGCTCGTCCATCTGAGTCTGCTTGACAGTCAGTGCAGCTTTAGCTTTAGCAGTCTCCTCTGCTTGTTGCTGAAGACAGGCCTCTGCTTCCTTCCTTTTGTTTCCTTCTGCTTGGAGAGCGTCTTCTAGCTGTTTACTGTGCAGGGAAACATTTTCATGCATCCTGTCCTTCTTGTTGAGCTCCTGGTGAAGAACAGCCATCTCTTCTTTCGCCTCTTTTCCTTGGGTTGTGAGCTCTAACTCTTTTCTTAGAGCAGCATTATCTTGCTCCAGTGAAGAGATCTTGTCGGTCCTTTCGCCCATAATTCTGTGAAACTCCAGCTCCGAGATCTGAAGTAGAGTGTCGTTCTCAATCCTAGCGCTGGTGGGTTCAGGCTGGACAGCAGGCTCCGGTTTCTCAGATGGGTTTCCAAGCAGCATTTGGAGAATAGGATGTACTTCAGCTGCTGCAGGCTGCTGTATGGGCTCTGTAATAGCCTGCAGTTTTTGCAGGGTATAAGCCGTAGGAGGCAGATTGGGATTGGCAGGTATTACTAGAGCTGCAGTTTGACACCTGCTGGACAACCGCACTCTAGGTGTCATCTCTGTCAGTTTGGGCAGTGCTGAAGGTTGCACTTTGATCCTTACGGTCGTCCATTTTCTTGGTGTGGACTGTTGTATTGTAGGTGTCCATTCCATTGTCTCTATCCTATATGGCCCTATTGTAGACCACATGTCAGTCCATGCAGGGGTATCTTCAGCATGCTCTTCAGAAGCTGCAGGAATCTCTGGAGATGCACTACGTACAGCAGCGGCTGCAGTAGGCATTTCTGGAGATGTGGCACGCACTTCTGGAGATGCGGCAACCATATCTGGAGATATGGCAGCCACCTCTGAAGATGCGGCAGGTACTTCTGAAGATGCAACAGGCACTTCCAGAGAAGTGGCAGCCGTATCTGGAGATACGACAGCCACCTCTGGAGAGCCGGCAAACATGTCTGGAGATGTGGCAGGCGCTTCTGGAGAAGTGGCAGCCATATCGGGAGATACAGCAGCCACCTCTGGAGAGCGTCTGCAGGCATGTCTGGAGATGTGGCAGGCACATCTAGAGAGAAGGACGGCCAATCTGGAGACATGGCAGGCACTTCTGGAGAGCCGGCAGGCATGTCTGGAGATGTGGCAGGCACATCTAGAGAGAAGGACGGCATGTCTGGAGACATGGCAGTCACTTCTGGAGATGTGGCAATAATACCTGGAGATACGGCAGGCACTTCAGTAGCTGACTCACATACTGTGGGAGCTACGACAGGAATCCCTGGAGCAGCATCAGGTACTGTGAGAGCTGTGGCTGGTACTTCAGTTGCTGCGGCTGGTATCTCGGCAGGTGTGTGGAACAGATAAGGCAATGTGGCAAGCAATGCAGGTTTGGTTGCCTGTGTGCTTGTTGGAATCAAACCAAAGTTGATTTTCACAGTTGCCATCTTGTCCTTCTGTTTTCTGATTCCCCATTTCAGGTCAGCGGCCTCGGTGTTCTTGTGCGCCTCCTGTGCGGGGGGTTGAGTCTGCTCTGTCTGGAGCGCTGGAAAGTCTTCATCGTTGAGCATGTTGATGTTTTGCTCAATCTCCTCCTGGAAGTTAGAAGTTATCCCAGAGTCCGTTGGCTGTCATCAGAGAAGCTGACAGATTCTTTTACACATGGAAGGCAACATTCCATCACTTCAGTGTGGACACGTGAGAGGTAACCTCAATCAATCAACCAATCAATCAACCAATCGATAATCAATGAACCAATACATTTTATCCTTTGCTGGATGTAAAAAGACCTTGATACTTGTCAAAGACCTCGTATACATATGTTGACTACATCAGTGTTGGCTAATGTCGGCTCCCTCACTTGGATGAGAGAGATAGACATGCAGCAGCAGAGATTAAAAGCCTTTCAGCGTTTAAACTAGACTTTATTGGCCATTTAAACTTGCGATGCAGAGTCGTAGCACTCACGTCCAGTTTGAGCAACTTCCCGATGATCACCTCCAGCACATCCCGTCTAATTGTACACCGTCACCCTCAGGGGGTTGTGGGCATAACACTCCTGTAAAGAACAGTCAAGTATCGTCATAACTGTGGTTAATACTACGAATACGCAACAATATTCCTGACACGTAAGATGTTACAATGAAACTGTTGCATAATCATGCAAAATCAAGCAAAACTAATAAAACTGCCATGTCTAATAATGGCAATGCTAAAAATCTATTTCCTGACTACAGTGAACTTAATATTATTTATTCACAATTTGATGATGTTTGAAATTACTAAACAAGGTCTCCTTTATATGTGATGAGGCACAACAATCACAGCTGTCCAACTATTTACACCTGATACTAAAATGTGTATATATGCTGTGTGTTGTTCCAGCCTCAGTTTTTTCTTACCAGTGTTCTGGAGGATTTCTGTATGAAGGGGAAGTTGTTCTGCAGAATAGGCATCAGGAAGCGACTCGTGCTAAAACAAGAGCACAAATATTTATAATAACATGTAAACTACAATATTCAGTTATTTTAGTCATTTTATTGACTAACTGATTATATATTAATGCATATGTGTTGCTCTATGACATGTTTGGCATAAATGGATGGATTAGGGACACTTTGCAGATACAGCCAATAGTTAAAGAGAGAATTTTGTTTGTCCAGAGCCACGTCACTCATTAACAATGTAGATTTCCTTCTTGAGAGAAGGCAACGAAAGGCAACGAACCAGACTGTCAGTGCAAGTGATTATTAAAATAAACGCTCAAATGATTCGTCTTGACACCTTGAACTAAGGCCAATGACACACTAAGTCAATTTCTGGCAGAAGAAAATGCCTCTGATTGAGAATTCAGTGTCAGAAACTTTCAGAGTAAAAAATATAATCAAAAGCTTGGAGAATGACTCAGCAGGTGACTTACAATGGAACATATCTGGTGATGAGCTGTAGCACCTGGTGACCAGAGGTGGACAGAGTACACACCTTCACTACTTGAGTAAAAGTACAGATACTCCTTGTCAAATAGTACTCCAATACAAGTAAAAGTAGCTTAGTCAAAAATGTACTTAAGTAAGGTACTAAAGTATTTGCTTGAAAAAATACTTAAGTAAAAGTATTTAAAAAGTATTTCAGGATATACATGAAAGGAAAGTTGCTTTATTGTCATTATACAATCCACTCTACAATCCACAGCCTCTCTCTTTCTCTACAAGCTCATACAATTACGTTTAAAATGTTCATGAGCAATTTAACAAACATTAAGCTAGCTAACATCAGTAGCTACTTTACATACCGCGACGTGCTTTTTCGGGTTGGAAGACGAGTTCTTGTAGGCCGTGATATAATTTGTTCGCGGTAAGCACAACAAACATTTAAACTGAAACAAATCAGTTTTTGTGGCAAAAATTTCAAACATGGGTTTGAGATAAGGCCACGGGTGCTCGGTGGGAGTTTCTCCAGTTCCTGAATTGAAATAGCGAATCAGCATCTCAGAATTTTGAAAAAATAAATAAATAAAATAAAAAAAATAATCAGCTGACGTAAGCTCAAAAGTAACGAGTAACGAGAGAATCAACAAAAATGTAGTGGAGTAAAAAGTACAATATTTGTCCTTCAAATGTATTGGAGTGAAAGTAAAAGTATCCCCCAAAAATAAAACTCAAGTAAAGTACAGATACTCAAAAACTGTACTTAAGTACAGTACTCAAGTAAATTTACTTCGTTACTGTCCACCACTGCTGGTGACACTGATGGAAGTTTCTGGGAAAATCATGAAAAAGAAAAACAATAATAACAATTAAAAAAGCAGTATGGTGTCAATTAATATGTATTTAATGACAGAATGAAGTGTGATGATTGAAAGCCATCCACACTACTTCTCTCTAAAATACAGAAATAAAAAGTCACTCACTCTCATCTTCATCATCTGAATCAGAGATAGCCACTCCTCCTTCACAGATGGTCACCCTCTCTGAAAAACAAAACACAGCCAGACATTTTACTACTCTGACAGCACCGTGAGAGGCCTCAGATTGGGATTTAATTTGCGATCATTTGGACATCAATCAGAGGGAACTGGGAGTAAAGTGGGAGACCACCATCTTGAGGCAGGCGCACAGGTAGACTGTCTGCGCTGACACCAGGTTACCGAGGAACCACGGCCTGGCCCCGACCCACCCATGGAAGCCTCTAATAAGCCTCTAATAACAAATATTCACACACAGATTCAGCACGGAGGCACAATCTCACCATGGTCACCCCCATGGTCACCCCCATACTCACCAAGATAGTATAAATAAGTTGCTCATGGTCCTTGGTTAGCTGGCTCACACATCAGCCAGTTGATCTGAGAATCCTGTTAGAGGGGAGAAAGCTCGCTCAGAATCAAAGCTGCATGACAAAGGTTTACTGTTTTGACCCAGATCCCAAGCTGATGCTTTACTGTACCTTTATATCAGGATCAGCTAGCTGATGTTTCAGCAGTTCGTAATCACGTGAGTCTCCCTTTAAAGAAGAACAGAGGAATTACAGCACCTGAAGTTTGAACGGAGACATGTCAAACCTCGAAGAAGATAAGCGACGGCAGCAGATGAATTTAGACAGACAACTCGAAAAACACGGGCAGTACAGTGGTGAGATGGTTAGCACTGATGCCTCACAGCGAGAAGGTCCCGGGTTCAACTCTATGGGCCGACTGAGCCTTTTCTGTGTGAAGTTTGCATGTTCTCCCTGTGTCTACGTGGGTTCTCTCTGGGCTTTGCTCCTACCGTCCAACGACATGCTTGATAGGTTACTTGGTGATTCTAAAACTGGCAGTAGGTGTGAGTGTGTGTGTGAATGGTTATCTGTCTCTCTGTGTTGGCCCTGCGATAGACTGGGGACCCAGGGTGTACCCCGCCTCTCGCCCAATGACAGCTAGGATAGGCTCCAGCAGACCCTGCGACCCTTAACAGGAACAAGTAGTTACAGAAGATGAATGAACGAATGACTCGAAAAACGCTGCCTGGTCCGATGAGTATTCGCGATGCTGCAACGTTCAGATTGTAGGGTCAGAATTTGACACAAACATTATGAAAACAAGGCTCCATCCTGGTTTGTATCAGTGGTTCATATCACAGCATTGAGCACGCACCTTCTGATTGTCACTTCATGTCACTACATGTGGATGTGGTGGAACCAGGTGATTCACGCCATGTATGAGCAGCCTGCTACACAGTGATTTCAGCACCTTATTGAGCCACAAAGAACTAAGGCGGATCCGAAGACACTAGTAAGGCGTACCTAATGAACTGGCCAGTGAGTGTATTTGCTGTAACGTTTGAGTTCTGTAAAATTCTGTAGCCATTAAACCAGGGAGAGGAATAATTTCAGTATGCTGGTTTATTGCTATTAAAGCTCCTATAAGTAAGAGTGACTTTAAAACAAAGTGTAATAAATGGCTGTTTAATGTTAAAAAATATCCCAAAAAACGTAATAAATGGATTGTGGCACAATTAAGATGTTATAATAAAGTGATATTTTTTCTCTTTGTCAAAGAGCCACTGTATTCTGTGATGTTGACTCCTTTAACGTGTATGTGCACGGATTGGAGTGTTGTCAATAGCAACGCTTTTTACTATTTAGCGCAGTTTGACTCAACGACAGCACTCACCTGCTTATATTTCTCCAATGTTTCTTCAACGTTGCCTCCAAACCTGCTAATCTTAGCAGGTGGAGTGTTCAAAAACTCCCGACCGTCTACCTCCATATTCACACTGCCTCCTGAAAATAACAAAAAGTCCTAACTTAGCTTGAAGCTAAAAACGTCGAGCCGAGCAGGAACGATCGAGTTACTTTCATTAAAGGTCGACTAAAATATTGCGCGGTCAGTATTTATGACCGCATAATCATCTGTTACACATTGTCTGATGAATTCTGTAAAGCGGACATTTATGGACTTTTTATTTTAAATTATAAATAATTGTGTGACAAATTAAGGGAAATACCATATTAAGAGTGGTAATGGTGATGGGTCACAACAACAACAACTTGAGTGTTATATTCTTCCAGAAAATATTCTTTATGTTATTGTGGTTTGATGGTAGCTAGGAAGAGCAAACCCTAGGATTAACCTTATGAGTCTTAGACTGTTCAAATCGTACTGTCCTCTGCAGTGGTGATCCTTAGTTCTGGGGCAGGGGCAGGCAAAGTTGTGTTAACCATTCTCCAAACCACACATACTGAACACAGGCAGTCAAATTTGTCACAGGGTAAATAGACAGGGGCCCTTAGTTGGGGTTGTGGAGTATTGTTGATAGGTTTAAGGGGGTTATGGTGTCATTGCAAAATATGCCAATAGGTCTCCATCATTCTGTCATGTCCCTTGTTTCTTTGTTTTTCACAGGGCTCCAAATGATTGGTTAGCCGGTCCTGTTTTTATGATCCCCTGTGACAAATCCATAAAATCATTCCCAAGGAATTATGCCTGTAAAGATGCTCAGCTATCCTATTTCAGTGTCAGTAAATGTTGACCAAAGTGTTGAAATGCTGAACACAAAGGAAAGTGGACTTGTTGAGTTACATTGAAGACGTTTCACCGCTCATCAAAGTGGTTTCTTCAGTTCTAAATGAATGGTGGAGAGGAACATCTGTGGTTGGTGCCATCCTGAAACTCACATAACTTGAGTCTGTTAACAACTCAATACTCAATACTAATTAAGGAAATTTGTTCAGATTAACCTGGGCGGTGTCCTGTTTTTATTCAGTTTGCGGTACTCTACTATCAAACTCCAGACTCAAGGTATGCGGGGGTAAAATATTTCAGGGACTGATGCTAAGACTGTACTGTAGGTGGCTGATAAATGGTGTGTCAGTCCAACTCCCTTATTCAGAGAGGGGGTTTCCTCTTTTTCCTAAATGGCTTCTCCTCTTTCAAGCTGTCCATCTCTCCTCTTTCAAGCTGTCCACACTATAGAGTCCTGACCTTTGACTAGGCTTGGTTTTGTTTCCCTAGTGGACAGACTTGTACATTTATGTGAGTCATGTGAGCTTCCCGCATTCACCACCCACAGACAATTCAAATAAACTCCCCAATAATCATTTAGAACTGAAGAAGCCACTTGGATGATGGTAAAATGTCTTCAATAAAGTCCACTTACCTGTTTTAGCGTTAGAAATGTAAACAAATACCATTTTTCATTATGCAGGTTCATGTCACTATATCTTACAGAATAACACCTTATAGACACCAAAGCTGCAATGTTGGTAAAAAGTGGTGGTGTCACAAACATGCGCAATAAACCTGTGTGTCGTTCCATCATCTAGCCAGTAGATGTCATCATTGGGTTAAATAATAAAGTTCAGCATGAGACATCGCCTCAAAAATAAAACAGTGACATTAGTATAGGGAAAATAAAGTACATTAATTACTAATTAAGAAGGCACTTAATTAAACAAGCAGCAAAAATGATTTCAATAAGACTTACCAGAATACATACCTGCTGGAATATACTGAAGTTTATATTTAACAAAGTGTGTCATTTGTGGAAAAATAACAGTGGAAATGCACAGTGTCCATAGTTCTTCAGATCAGTGACTGATCAGATGATTAAAACATTTTATTTGAATAAAATGTTTTAATCATTCCAAGACACCACCTTTTTCATATAAGGTGTTTAAAATATAAGTAAAACCTTTGTCTGAAACGCAAAGTATTTTAATAGTATCACCCAGTGCATGACGCATAAAGAAGTAGTACTTAAAGCTATGGAATTTACTGTATATCCAATAGTGAGCATAAGGCAGGTGAGCATACAGTATTATTATATGCCTCCAAAAAACATTTGACTCCATGTACTGTATATATTTTAATACTGGGAAACTCAAAAGAAAGATATATACAAGATCACTTAGTATGACGCCAGTCGCTTATGTTTTCATTTGGTCGCTGGTGTAGGTCAATATGACTCTCCTTAGAAGGTCAGAAATAACTTAATGGGTTTCAAAGTTTACGTTCCAAACCCTGGAACAAATTTAAGACATGTAAAGTGTGTGCAAATCAACCAGGCCGGGTCTCCTCTACTTATCTCTGCTTGAAACAGGGACTCACACAAACATAAAAGAACCCTTCCAGCAGGTGATTAAAATAAAGTTTATTTTGAGAAACATATTTGGTTAAACTCACTTATGGTAGACGTCTGGGTCCTCACAAGTATGTGGCAGTTAGTCTATATACTTAACATCTGTACTAAATCATTTGGCATAACATTCTCTGTAGGTTCAGTTCAGAAGGCCGCTTATTACACGTTACAGGACAGCCATTTACAAACATTAACAAACACACAATAAACCACAAACGTCGTTCTATGACCCTTGTCAAAAATGGCACAACACTGAAAGCAGTCTTAGCGGTGAAACGCCAAACTGCTTATTTCGAAGGGTTAAAACATTAATTTAATTTGAGGGGCTCTGGATTGTGATGGAAAGGAGATCTGAAAGCTTTCAAGTTAAATTACATGGATTCATTTACAAGGGAGAAAAAAAATATATACTGTATATATACTTTTTGTCATGCTAAAACACAGCAAAGGTGTTATCTTTTTTATTAAATGGAAGAAAGTGCCTAGCTTTGAACCTGATACCGATTTAACGCCCCATCTAATTGTTATTTAACTCACATGTTACAGTTTGATATGTTGATGATGATGTTCAGACTTCTTCATTCCATCACTGCGCCGACTCCCATCTCCTGGCTGGTGACGCTACTTTCTTCTCCTGAAAGCCTGGACACAAAGTTGACAAATGTTATTTCGTAACATTTGTATATTGCAGTTTAAAACTAAAGAGAATGGATCAATCCAAGAGCGCAAACCTGAATCTGATAGAGTTAACCGATTCAACTCTTCCTCCAGCTGCTCATTGCTAATATTCAACGGGCCGTGAGGTACGGCCGGCAGAGAACTGACGATTGGCTCACCAGAGGGTTGCAAGCGGTTTGCTGGAACTGTGGGTAAACCTGAGATGGAATCTGGCTTTGACTCGTCCAACAAAGATTTCAGCTCTTCCTCCAACTCATCCATGTCTTCATCTAGAGGAAGAAACGTGACTGACTTAGGGCTCTTTCATATTCAGATCTAAAATATACTAAAGATATGGCGCCGACGGAATGTCATACCTCCAGCTGTCACACCAGTGGATAAAGTTTGGTTCACCTCATCTTGCGTGTCACATAACTGTTAATATAATTAAACAAAAATACACATGAAGAAACTTAAAGCTAAGGATCAATTCAAATAACTAAATAAACATATTAAAATGAACGTGTACCTCCTGGATTTGATCCACGAGGCTCTCAGCACGTTCCACAGTCACATCTTTAAGCGACAGTCTCAAGGCAGCAACTCCAGTCTGATAGGCTTGCATAACCTACAGATGTGTTCAGCATGCATATTTATAGACAACTGTACAATAAAGCCAATAATACCATCCTGTCACTCACCAAGCCTCTTACCATCTTATCAGTCTGTGACTGGGCGATTCTATCCAGGATTCCTCTGATGGACTCCATTTTGGCGAACAAGTTGTCTGCTCTCTTTTCCACCCTCTTGTAACCTCTCAAACACCTCAACGCCTTTGGGATAGACAGTGGATATAATTAACTGCTATGGCCTATTTGAGTGCAAGTACTAAAATTGTGTTTTTACAGACAGTATTAGTACTAACCTGAGGTTTTTTTCCTGCCCGCAGCAAGACCTTGGCTTCCTCTTTGCACCTGCAAATAGACCATGTTAAGCAGCTTTAGCATTTTTAGCACTGATTCTGATACACCGGGCTCCACACACAGAAGAAATGAATCCTGACAGAACCATACACTGCATATATCACCAGCTGAAGCAATAGTATGATATGATAATGATGAATGCACAGTTGATTTGCTCTAGGATAGCAATGATGGGTAGACGATGGACGTCAGATTGCACCGAATATGTCACAATGAAAACTGATCCTGATCATCAGAAGTGTGGCATCACTTTAAACAGATACACACTTCTTAAAAGTGAAAGGGTCCACCACAGCAGCACAAGTACAACGCGAGAGCATCTCAAGAGAGAAGAACAACTTGAGTTAATTCCTAAAAGATAATGAGACGGCAGCATCAGTATGTATTTGGATTAATATAGTGAGTTTTGTTTGATTGTTGGTAGTCAATACTTGGGAGTTGCAGTTGCCTACTACTAAAAATGTAAATGGCTACTATAGCAGTGCTGCTTTCCATTCCATTTGCAAGTAGGAAGTAGTTTGTTCAGCCATTTCCATTTATGCGTTGTGCACAAGCCATCGAAGTTAACCCATGCTCAACCCTAGCTACTCTAATAGCAGAATACAACAGACACCTTTTCTTATTGGCTCTAGACTGAGTAACTCTGGTGTGATGAACAGTATCAACAGGTAAAAATGAATGTTTCATGGTTCATTCATTCACAGATTGTATATAAAATGTGAGAATATGCTTGAATGAATGTTATGTTTTATTATTTAGTGGTTAATTAACCAAAGGATAAAAAAATGTCTGAAGCGGAGTATATTCTGTGCATCCATCATTAATCTGTATGTCTGAGTTGATTTACTTGTCAGCCTCGAGGCCCAACTTGTGCACCCGCTCTCCAAGCAGTTTCTCACTGCGCTGCAGCTGGTAGATGCCAATATCCACATCACTGACGGGAGACACACGGTCCTGCCCAGGCTGACAAAACTTAACAATCTGTAGAGAAGGACAAGCAGCTTCTTGAGATGTTGAATGAACAGTTAGTTGAATGGTGTGTGGGTTGACTTACTTTCTCTCCTTCGTGCAGTGAAACTGTCACTTGCTTGTCCCTCTGCAGCTGCAGGAGAGCCATGCATAGCGTGCTCTCATCTGCACAGATGTCAGAAGAGAAGGTGCAGATATCTGGAAACGATACGATGGAAGAACTTGAGAACTCACTGCACCGGTAGGCCCTGAGTAACTCTGCTGCCTTCTCCTGGAAAACAAAAAATACATTTGTATTGAACAACTGTCAAAATGAACTTGCTTGTTCAATTAAAATGAAGCACTGAAATACAGGGGAGAGGGAAAGAAGTTACACCACAGGGTCTAAAAATTACACAAAAGGATTTAATGGACTTAAAGTTAGACTTCAATGACAGTTCAACTGAGGACACCAATCGAGCATGACACTATTATTTCTGACAGGTCATGGTCAGTGGGTGGGTTATATTAGACAGCAAGTGAATACTTTGTTCTCGAAGTTATGTTAGAAGTAGGAAAAACAGGCAAATGGAAGCATTAGAGTGACTCTGACAAGGGCAGAGCATCTCCAGAAGGCTGGCCCATGTGATCCCATCCACGGGACAAGCTCACTGACACTTGCCCACTGCTCCAAGCATCAACAGTGGGCTTGTGAATCATGTGAGCATCAGGTGAATCAGGTTTCCTTTGAGATCACATGGGTGGCCAGGTGGGTGTGCATCAGTTAGCTGGGTAACACATGGCACCAGGATGTAGTGAACACAGTTTTCTAATACTACTGTAACTTGGTAAATTTGATATACGATTTTAACACACTGAGTTTGACAAACCTTTACTAGTTCAATGACAACGAAAGATTCCTCTAAAGGCACCCGGCTGCTCCCCAGCAGAGTGGAGAAGGTCCACTTCAGGGGCTTCACCAGCAGCAGGCCAACACCCCAGGACAGCCAGCCACAGTCCACATTGGCAGCAAACTCAGACTCCCTCTGGATCTTCCCACACCTGGCAGAAGTTAAAACAAACACAGGCAATGTAAGCAGGGACAGGGAGCAGCGACAGAGCTAACGCAGCGACAGATACCTGGCCATGGACTGGAGGACAGTCGCCAAGCCCAGCGGAGATTTTTCTTTCCTCCTGAAGGTCTTGTTGAGGTCTTGCAGGTTGACACAAACGGCGCCGCGGTCCCTGCAGCTCTTTATGATAACAGCAGTCCAGTAGTCCATCTTGCTGTCCCAGTCCTTCGTGTTGACATCTCGGTTCTCCTTGAAATCGGAAAACATGAAATTCATCCGCTCGTCGTCGTCCCACTCAGGGGGCATTTCGCTTAACTTAGACATCTTAGACAGAAGTTTAGCTGGACCTCTGTTACCCTGTTAGCTCGTTGTGCCAAGCAGGCAGCTGACACAGCTAGCTTAAAACTAAAGTAACCTAGCTAGCTAGCAGCGACATCCACGACAAACCTTCCAACAAGAGTAAATATCGCCACTTATATGTTAAAAATAGCGTTTACATTCAGATTCACCCATGTCACAGCTAACTCTCACTTCGCCATGATGTTATAAAACCTCGCTAACAAGAGCTAAAGCTTCACATATCAACAACAACATATGTTCGCTTGCATTTGTAGCACACGACCGTTCGGGAAAGCGGTGTTCCGATGAATAGAAACGCTGATTTCGCCCACCGAGACACGCTGAACAACAAAGCAAGCGCACATGGAACTTTGCTCACGAACGTCGAATTTGCACCATTTATGCGCATAACGACAGTTTTACATTTCAACAACTCCATAATTATGTTCGCATTAAACAATATTATTCGGATTTAACAGCAAATTTAATTGTTATATACTAATATATACATATATACATTTTTTTTCTTGTAATTGATGTCTTTTCCGGAACTTTGTGCACTGATGGGCACGTTTATGACCCAAAACTTGGTGTACTAGTTTTGTGCATTGACAATAAATGAATTTAATTAAAAATGCAAAGGGATTTCAAGATGTTTAGCTGGGAGGGGAGCTTTGTTTTAAGGATGCAGCTGCAACTGCTTATGACATGGGAAACAAGACTTTTTGGTGCCTCAAGTAGGATTTAATTATACCCCAGTCCCACACACCCTTCCATGTGTATATGTATACAGCAGCAACTACAAAATATAGACTAATGTCTCTGACAAATCTCCAAACTGATCATGTTATTTGTTAGTTATGTACCATCAAAAGAAGAGTGACATTTCTATTATGAAACAACAAATTAAGAAAGTTTAAAAGAACAAAAATAAACAGAACAATATTGAATTAGATTCACATTTTTAATTCATTTTGTGGCCGCCTCTCATCCCGTGTCATTATTGCAGAACAAATATTCAATCCAAAACAGATTCAAGAATATTTCACATTTAAAGATAATCAAGGCTTTAAAGTATTGCAATGCTGTAAGCTTGTTTTATAGTTATACCACGTCATGCAAAATGCTACTGGGATCAACTACGCCATGAAACTTACAAAACCTCCATCGTTGCATAATATCCAGTCTCACCCCATGAATAATTCAGTAGATGCACATGCACATTGTTTCCACATTAGTAAAGGACAATATTCAAAGCAATAATTCAAAAACAACACTGTCCTAGCTATGTGGCTGAGCAGAAGCAGTGACATGACACTAATGTTATCGTTTCATTAGGAATAGTGCATAAAAATAGATAAACAATCATTTAATTAGTTGCCTTGCTTTAATCATCTGAGGAAACAACAGACTTGTAGTTACATGGCTTAAACATTTTGCAGTCTTTTTCATTATTTGGCACATTTGATACATATTCAGAAACACCTCCTCTTGCTCTGACATGTCTACTTGGCACTGAGATCCACCAGCAGGTGCTGGTAAGCCAGGGTGTTGCCTTTGAAGCTGGCGGCTAGCAGGATGTCCTTGTTGTCGACAGATACCAAACTGAACGCCCTTGGGGCTCTCATGTTGAGCTCCTGGAAGGGCTGAAAGCGCTGAGTGAGGTCATCCCACAGGTATACTCTGGAGAAGGAGAAATCACTTCCAAGAATGAGGTACTGGCGGAGGCCCACCGTGAACGGATACACTGCCATCGTACCCCGAGAGGGAAGAGTCTGGATCTCCACAAAGCGCTGCCCTTCCCAGCGGAGTATCTTGGAGTCACCAATGAAGCGTGTGAGGCAGAGGTAAAGGACTTTCCTGACCCAAAAGTGCTTGACCATCTGCACATCGGCAAGCTCTAAGATTTGTGAGTGGAAGGCAAACTGCTTCTGGCTTCGGTTCCACTGGTAGACCAGCGGTGGTTGAGAGGCGCTGGAGAGGATGAGATGAGGCTTGCCCGCGACATCGAGGAACTCAACATGGGTGTCTCGGTGCCAGGGATGGAGGGACTGATGTGAGTAGAAACCGTTGCTGTTCCAGCGATAAATGCTGGTGGAGCCCGCCTTGGAGCTGTCTGCTACAATAAAGTACCACTCTCCATCCAGCTGGAAGGTCTCCACGAAATTGGGTTTCCTCACCCGACTGGTGTCAATGTCTTGGATCTTTACAAAGCGCTGTGGATCGTCTTCCCACCTGTGTTAGCAGAAAGACTGTCAGTGTAATCCCAAAGCTTTCCACAAAGAAAATGATATTGTTTCATCCCAGGAAAGACTTTCAGATTTCTTATTCAGAGTTAAAGGAGAGGTTCCACTTTCATTTGTAAAGCTCCTGCCAGCTGGGCAGATTAGCTTAGCAGAAATCCTGGAAACAAGGAGGGACAGCCAGTCTGTCTCTGTCCCTAGCTAGCAAGCTTAACACTGCTGCATGTTACATAAGTTACTTCAACTTTCACTTTTATATTTTTCAAGGGAAACAAACTAGGGTCCCAGTTCCTGGAGGGAGTACTGTCCATGCACCTTTATACGTCTACAGGGGTATATGTTTGTCAAATATGTAGTCATATAGGTAGTCAAGGGGGCCCAAATGTTTTTCAGTAGCTTCGTTTCCCTGTCCAGACTTTGCACCCCTGTACTGTACACACATGGGTTGGTTCAACCACACTGTATTACACCATACTAGTGCTCCATCTGGTGGACAGATTTTGTTATTTGTTGTCAAAAAGACCGTCTGTTTTTTTCCTGTTTCCAGTCTTTATGCCAAGCTAAACTGCTTGCTTCGCATTCTCTGTGCAAACATGAAAGGGGTCTTGTTTTTCTCATCTAACTTTCAACAAGAAAGCAAATCAAGAAAGAGTAATGTGTGTTATAGGACTGGAAAACATCACCTTAATGTAACTGCAAGCCTTACTTGTATATATGAGATCCACCAAAAAGCTGAGCCACAACCATATAAAGTGTGTTGTTTATGACCACTGGTTTGCAGTACACAGCAGAACGAGCTTCAAGAGAGACACACAGATGCTCAAAAAAAGCTCATCAGGATGAATATCTCAACATAGCCCTGTGCAGTTTCCATGTTTCAGTAACTCACAAGTGATGTTGTGAAACTTCCTGAAGATCATCTCCACGTGATCCCATATATACAGTGTGCAGAACCCTGAATCAGGCTGAGCAAAGGCCACAAACTGATCTTCATTGAACTCATACGACTCCACCGACACGGAGTGGAAAGGGAAGGTTTCATACACTGCAAAATCTATAGGAAGAGAAACCAGAGTTACAGTAGCCACAGTATGAGCCAAGAAGTGGTGCTATGGTATTTGTAAAAGAGAACAAAGATTATAGTGAAACCTGCGCTGATGCAGTTGAAGTCTCGCGGTGCAAGATCGTGGATCCTGCGTCCCTGGAATTCAAAGGGGCTGGCACAGTAGATGGCAGGAACAGAAGTGTTGGTTTTCTCCATCCAGTCTACCAGCCACTTGATTTTACAGTCACAGCGGAAAGAGTTCCCACGCAGGTCTCTAGGTAACAGGTAGAGAAAGAAAGAGCGATGATATCCCAAACGATTAAACAGAAATCACCTAAACCTCCTTTACGGTTCATCCTCAATATAAGAGGGAGTGCACCAACACTCAGCAAGAACCAAATTAGAAACAAACCACACACTGCAGCCAGACAGTCTGTAGGACTGTCTGGCTGCAGTGTGGTAGACCATTAAACCCTCAGGGAACTTGAGCAAACCAGTGCTTTGTAGTGACAGATTGTAGGGTCAAACCTCTCGGAACGGAGGACAGAGTTTAGAGTTCAGTGTGGGCACGCTTACAGATCTGTGAGGATGTCTAGATGTTTGAAGAGGTCTCTAGGCAGCTGCTGCAGGTTGTTGTTGGAGAGAGAGCTGAAATATGAAAATGAGTGGTTATTATTATGTCATGATGTATAGGATGTATTCGTTTTGAAACCCTATACGTTTTAACTTAATCAGACAGCACAGGAACAAAATACTCACAGATGAGTCAGGGATTTGAGGCCTCTGAACGTATACTTAGACAGAGCCTGGATGTCATTATTTTCAATGAACCTGAGAAGAGAACGAGGCACAAACTGATCTTATCCTCAAGAATGTCATGATTGTTGGCAAGGAGTCTGTGCTATCAGAGTACTGGGCCTATAGGAGTCTGCTAAAACTAGAGTCTGCGTCTGTAGGATTTACAGTCAAATTAAGTGAAGATCATCCAATATTACAGTTGAAGGTTTTATTTTTATTATATATGTAGCACAAATTCAGTGTATTAACTGCAAACAAGGTCAATTTACTGTTACCAGTAAAAACTCCTTACATGTTAGTTTCCCGTGTTCAAAGCGATACACAGACTGCACCAAGTATCACAAGGGCCTACGTGTCAGCATAATTTAATCCTGTACTCTCTGTTTTGTCTATTGATAGCTCAGGGCATACGGCATGTGCAGGCTCTCTGGAGGTGGCTCGATATGAAAATATGACTTTATTAGCATTCACAGTGGGTGGCGGCGGTAGTGGCAGCGAAGCAGCGGCCTGCTGGTTGGGCTGCAGCCAAAGCCACACACAGCGAGCAGCCTGAGGCATGGCCATTACAGAAGGATGTGCCATCAGCTAACTACTTTCAAAAGCCCATCAATTTCACAAGATGGCATATTCAGCTTTATCACACTGCAGAGGCAAAGTGCTCCCTGTCGTAGAGGAAATTCTTTTTTTTGCACACTTTGCCACACTGCAGAGATCACCACAGACGGCGCAGTTTAATTCATGACAATGAATCAATTGCACAAGTAAACGGTGCAAGACAAATATAATGATGCATCTTCTGTTCTGAGGAACAGAAGATGCAACATAACATTATGGTCAATGCCAAAACATACTCTCAAATATATAATGCTGTCTCAAGTTTGCAGTCAGCCACAGTGGTCATAGCACACTGAGCTAGGTCGTATCAGCAAAGCCCCTGAATGTTCTGTAGGGGCATTTTATTGCATTTTTTTTATTTAAAAGCGCACATAGTTTCACTTCCTTGATTAAGTTGTACCTTTTTTGTCAGTGCATACAAAGCAGGAAATTTTATCACAATAGTTCAAACACATACACTTTATACCATTCAGTCACAGACCATTTTAAAGTAGTAGTAGCATGAAGGGAGGCACTCACAGGTACTGTAGGTGAGACAGACCAGCAAAAGCATCATCAGCAATCATAGTGAATGTGTTGGAGTTCAAGAGCCTGTAAGAGAGACAAGAGACAACAATATAAAATGTTTACACGTTATATATGTCTAACTACAGCCACGGGGGAGCTGATATTTAATGTGTCTACAGTTTCACACTGGATTAAATAAAGTAAAAGGCTGAAGTTCTGACCAATACAATAAGTGCCGTTGGACCTGCACCCAAACAGACACACACACACACACACACACGCACACACACACACACACACACACACACACACACACACATCCTTGTCTTTGTTGTATTGTAGGGACACCTGACCAGACGATGCATTGTGGGAACCACCTTTTCTGATGGTTGTATAGCACTGAAAAAAATCATGTAGCATCCTGAAGGGGGCATAAACACACATGTCACCTCAAATCATCAATCAGAGGAAGTTGAGTTCCCAGACAAGACCAGGAACCACTTTCTGAGGACTTGTCAGGTTTTAGCTACATGTGAGACCCGTACATGCACACTTTCTGGTTTTTCTTCCTTTATGAGTACCACTTAACAGTTTCAGGTTAAACTTACTACTGGGAATTACTTAACACATTTGACTGCCAAGATGAGTGCTATGCAGCTATAAATTTTGGTTTGGTAACAATTAGTGAAAAATGTCAGGCAACATCAACAGATTTAGGCATTTGGTTTAAATTCTTTGTCTTTATTTTCATTCCAGTAAACCAACTTGTTTTCTTCTATTAATTTATAAATTTACATAATAAAAATAAAAGTCATTCACTGTTCTTTCAAGGCATCACTAGTGTCTGTACCATCAGAATCATCACCACAAGAGTCAGGAACATATTCCTCTTCACTGCCATCTGAGCTTGGATCAAAAAGCTCATCTGAATCAAAATCCATCTGGTTGTGTATCTTAAAAGAAAATGTAAAGGAAAGTGAGCAAATTAACTGAATATTTACTTTGCATACATTCTCACCAGTAAATAAATGTTTCCCATATAAATATTAGTATATATATTATCTCAATATTATATGTGTTGTTTACCTGTATGCTTTTGGTCCGCCTCAGCCTTGGAATCAAATCTTGGTCTTTGGAGAGGCTAGAATCAGAGTCAGAATTTGCATACGTAGCCTGAAGAGTCCAAAACAAATGTGGGCAGAATTAAAAACATTTATAACATACAAAGATGACAAAAACAAATTCAAGTAAACATTAAAATCCCCCAAACTGAAATAATGGTACTTCAAATGATGGCTAATATAATAGTCACATGATTTTGGGATGAAATTTAATAAAGAAAAATGTAGGATATTACATACATGACTTAAATACTAATAAAACACGCTTGACTTCAGTGGCACCTGTCATACATGATGTTTGTTCATGTTTAAAGGTAGACAAGACACAATAAATGTACTTAAACTGAGACAACATTAGTCAGTTAACGGCGTCCCCACAATAAGGATAGACCTGACAGGAGTGTGTAAGAGTGGGAGTGATTACAACTGAACACTGTCAGTCAGTCATTTTCTATACCCGTTTAGTCCTGTTAGGGGTCACGGGGGTCTGCTGGAGCCTATCCCAGCTGTCATAAAACCCAGATTGTGATTGACCAGTCTTATGACTTCAGAGTTACACCTCTAATAACCTCACCTCAGTATCTAATCAAGTAGGAAATACTTTAGAAGTACAAGTACACAAATGAAAACAATTAATGTAAAGTAATACCTCTTTCTGGGACACTGCAGACTTCTGAGTATCCTGTGTTATGGTTGTGGAGATGTCAGCTTCAGTACACTCAGTGAGGGCTGATTGTTCTGCAGCCTGAAAAATACGTTTCACATTACTATTGAATAGTTGATCTGCAGTAACAATATTTCAGTCCACCAACAGTAACCATAAGCAGTCACATAAGACAACATTAATGACTTTAGAGCAGATATTGAAAAGTTTCCTGTATATGACTCAAAGTTCATAGGTTCAAGTCAGTCCTGACTTCTGTCATAGTGTATGTTGCCTGCTGTAGCTCTGCAGGAGCCATTACATTTGGGAACGAGCAAGGGTGGTGCCTGGCAGAGGGAATTTAACCTATGACCAATATCTGGTATGTCTAGTAGAGATCAAACTGTGCTTGACTTCAGTGGCACCTGTCATACATGATGTTTGTTCATGTTTAAAGGTAGACAAGACACAATAAATGTACTTAAACTGAGACAATATCAGTCAGTTAACGGCGTCCCCACAATAAGGATAGACCTGACAGGAGTGTGTAAGAGTGGAAGTGATTACAACTGAACACTGGCCTTCTCAAACCACCTGGACCCCATGAAGTCACAAACCCCAGATCGTGATTTCATGGGGTCCAGGTGAAATCACACAACCCATGGACCCCATGAAGTCACAAAACCCAGATTGTGTTTGACAGCATTCTGATAACTTCAGAGTTAGACCTCAAATAACCTCACCTCAGTATCTAATCAAGTAGGAAATACTTTAGAAGTACAAGTACACAAATGAAAACAATTAATGTAAAGTAATACCTCTTTCTGGGACACTGCAGACTTCTGAGCATCCTGTGTTATGGTTGTGGAGATGTCAGCTTCAGTACACTCAGTGAGAGTTGATTGTTCAGCAGCCTGAAAAATATGTTTCACATTACTATTGAATAGTTGATCTGCAGTAACAATATTTCAGTCTACCAACAGTAACCATAAGCAGACACATAAGACAACATTAATGACTTTAGAGCAGATATTGAAAAGTTTCCTGTATATGACTCAAAGTTCATAGGTTCAAGTCAGTCCTGACTTCTGTCATAGTGTATGTTGCCTGCTGTAGCTCTGCAGGAGCCATTACATTTGGGAACGAGCAAGGGTGGTGCCTGGCAGAGGGAATTTAACCTATGACCAATATCTGGTATGTCTAGTAGAGATCAAACTGTGCTTGACTTCAGTGGCACCTGTCATACATGATGTTTGTTCATGTTTAAAGGTAGACAAGACACAATAAATGTACTTAAACTGAGACAATATCAGTCAGTTAACGGCGTCCCCACAATAAGGATAGACCTGACAGGAGTGTGTAAGAGTGGGAGTGATTACAACTGAACACTGGCCTTCTCAATCCACCTGGACCCCATGAAGTCACAAACCCCAGATCGTGATTTCATGGGGTCCAGGTGAAATCACACAACCCATGGACCCCATGAAGTCACAAAACCCAGATTGTGTTTGACAGCATTCTGATAACTTCAGAATTACACCTCAAATAACCTCACCTCAGTATCTAATCAAGTAGGAAATACTTTAGAAGTACAAGTACACAAATGAAAACAATTAATGTAAAGTAATACCTCTTTCTGGGACACTGCAGACTTCTGAGTATCCTGTGTTATGGTTGTGGAGATGTCAGCTTCAGTACACTCAGTGAGGGCTGATTGTTCAGCAGCCTGAAAAATACGTTTCACATTACTATTGAATAGTTGATCTGCAGTAACAATATTTCAGTCCACCAACAGTAACCATAAGCAGACACATAAGACAACATTAATGACTTTAGAGCAGATATTGAAAAGTTTCCTGTATATGACTCAAAGTTCATAGGTTCAAGTCAGTCCTGACTTCTGTCATAGTGTATGTTGCCTGCTGTAGCTCTGCAGGAGCCATTACATTTGGGAACAAGCTAGGGTGGTGCCTGGCAGAGGGAATTTAACCTATGACCAATATCTGGTATGTCTAGTAGAGATCAAACTGTGCTTGACTTCAGTGGCACCTGTCATACATGATGTTTGTTCATGTTTAAAGGTAGACAAGACACAATAAATTGACTTAAACTGAGACAATATCAGTCAGTTAACGGCGTCCCCACAATAAGGATAGACCTGACAGGAGTGTGTAAGAGTGGGAGTGATTACAACTGAACACTGGCCTTCTCAAACCACCTGGACCCCATGAAGTCACAAAACCCAGATTGTGTTTGACAGCATTCTGATAACTTCAGAGTTAGACCTCAAATAACCTCACCTCAGTATCTAATCAAGTAGGAAATACTTTAGAAGTACAAGTACACAAATGAAAACAATTCATGTAAAGTAATACCTCTTTCTGGGACACTGCAGACTTCTGAGCATCCTGTGTTATGGTTGTGGAGATGTCAGCTTCAGTACACTCAGTGAGGGCTGATTGTTCTGCAGCCTGAAAAATATGTTTCACATTACTATTGAATAGTTGATCTGCAGTAACAATATTTCAGTCCACCAACAGTAACCATAAGCAGTCACATAAGACAACATTAATGACTTTAGAGCAGATATTGAAAAGTTTCCTGTATATGACTCAAAGTTCATAGGTTCAAGTCAGTCCTGACTTCTGTCATAGTGTATGTTGCCTGCTGTAGCTCTGCAGGAGCCATTACATTTGGGAACGAGCAAGGGTGGTGCCTGGCAGAGGGAATTTAACCTATGACCAATATCTGGTATGTCTAGTAGAGATCAAACTGTGCTTGACTTCAGTGGCACCTGTCATACATGATGTTTGTTCATGTTTAAAGGTAGACAAGACACAATAAATGTACTTAAACTGAGACAATATCAGTCAGTTAACGGCGTCCCCACAATAAGGATAGACCTGACAGGAGTGTGTAAGAGTGGGAGTGATTACAACTGAACACTGGCCTTCTCAATCCACCTGGACCCCATGAAGTCACAAACCCCAGATCGTGATTTCATGGGGTCCAGGTGAAATCACACAACCCATGGACCCCATGAAGTCACAAAACCCAGATTGTGTTTGACAGCATTCTGATAACTTCAGAGTTAGACCTCAAATAACCTCACCTCAGTATCTAATCAAGTAGGAAATACTTTAGAAGTACAAGTACACAAATGAAAACAATTAATGTAAAGTAATACCTCTTTCTGGGACACTGCAGACTTCTGAGCATCCTGTGTTATGGTTGTGGAGATGTCAGCTTCAGTACACTCAGTGAGGGCTGATTGTTCTGCAGCCTGAAAAATATGTTTCACATTACTATTGAATAGTTGATCTGCAGTAACAATATTTCAGTCCACCAACAGTAACCATAAGCAGTCACATAAGACAACATTAATGACTTTAGAGCAGATATTGAAAAGTTTCCTGTATATGACTCAAAGTTCATAGGTTCAAGTCAGTCCTGACTTCTGTCATAGTGTATGTTGCCTGCTGTAGCTCTGCAGGAGCCATTACATTTGGGAACGAGCAAGGGTGGTGCCTGGCAGAGGGAATTTAACCTATGACCAATATCTGGTATGTCTAGTAGAGATCAAACTGTGCTTGACTTCAGTGGCACCTGTCATACATGATGTTTGTTCATGTTTAAAGGTAGACAAGACACAATAAATGTACTTAAACTGAGACAATATCAGTCAGTTAACGGCGTCCCCACAATAAGGATAGACCTGACAGGAGTGTGTAAGAGTGGGAGTGATTACAACTGAACACTGGCCTTCTCAATCCACCTGGACCCCATGAAGTCACAAACCCCAGATCGTGATTTCATGGGGTCCAGGTGAAATCACACAACCCATGGACCCCATGAAGTCACAAAACCCAGATTGTGTTTGACAGCATTCTGATAACTTCAGAATTACACCTCAAATAACCTCACCTCAGTATCTAATCAAGTAGGAAATACTTTAGAAGTACAAGTACACAAATGAAAACAATTAATGTAAAGTAATACCTCTTTCTGGGACACTGCAGACTTCTGAGTATCCTGTGTTATGGTTGTGGAGATGTCAGCTTCAGTACACTCAGTGAGGGCTGATTGTTCAGCAGCCTGAAAAATACGTTTCACATTACTATTGAATAGTTGATCTGCAGTAACAATATTTCAGTCCACCAACAGTAACCATAAGCAGACACATAAGACAACATTAATGACTTTAGAGCAGATATTGAAAAGTTTCCTGTATATGACTCAAAGTTCATAGGTTCAAGTCAGTCCTGACTTCTGTCATAGTGTATGTTGCCTCCTGTAGCTCTGCAGGAGCCATTACATTTAGGAACAAGCTAGGGTGGTGCCTGACAGAGGGAATTTAACCTATGACCAATATCTGGTATGTCTAGTAGAGATCAAACTGTGCTTGACTTCAGTGGCACCTGTCATACATGATGTTTGTTCATGTTTAAAGGTAGACAAAACACAATAAATGTACTTAAACTGAGACAATATCAGTCAGTTAACGGCGTCCCCACAATAAGGATAGACCTGACAGGAGTGTGTAAGAGTGGGAGTGATTACAACTGAACACTGGCCTTCTCAAACCACCTGGACCCCATGAAGTCACAAACCCCAGATCGTGATTTCATGGGGTCCAGGTGAAATCACACAACCCATGGACCCCATGAAGTCACAAAACCCAGATTGTGTTTGACAGCATTCTGATAACTTCAGAATTACACCTCAAATAACCTCACCTCAGTATCTAATCAAGTAGGAAATACTTTAGAAGTACAAGTACACAAATGAAAACAATTAATGTAAAGTAATACCTCTTTCTGGGACACTGCAGACTTCTGAGTATCCTGTGTTATGGTTGTGGAGATGTCAGCTTCAGTACACTCAGTGAGAGTTGATTGTTCAGCAGCCTGAAAAAAATGTTTCACATTACTATTGAATAGATGATCTGCAGTAACAATATTTCAGTCCACCAACAGTAACCATAAGCAGACACATAAGACAACATTAATGACTTTAGAGCAGATATTGAAAAGTTTCCTGTATATGACTCAAAGTTCATAGGTTCAAGTCAGTCCTGACTTCTGTCATAGTGTATGTTGCCTGCTGTAGCTCTGCAGGAGCCATTACATTTAGGAACAAGCTAGGGTGGTGCCTGGCAGAGGGAATTTAACCTATGACCAATATCTGGTATGTCTAGTAGAGATCAAACTGTGCTTGACTTCAGTGGCACCTGTCATACATGATGTTTGTTCATGTTTAAAGGTAGACAAAACACAATAAATGTACTTAAACTGAGACAATATCAGTCAGTTAACGGCGTCCCCACAATAAGGATAGACCTGACAGGAGTGTGTAAGAGTGGGTGTGATTACAACTGAACACCGGTCTTCTCAATCCACCTGGACCCCATGAAGTCACAAAACCCAGATTGTGTTTGACAGCATTCTGATAACTTCAGAGTTAGACCTCAAATAACCTCACCTCAGTATCTAATCAAGTAGGAAATACTTTAAAAGTACAAGTACAGAAATGAAAACAATAATTGTAAAGTAATACCTCTTTCTGGGACACTGCAGACTTCTGAGTATCCTGTGTTATGGTTGTGGGGATGTCAGCTTCAGTACACTCAGTGAGGGCTGATTGTTCAGCAGCCTGAAAAATAAGTTTCACATTACTATTGAATAGTTGATCAGCAGTAATAATATTTCAGTCCACAAACAGTAACCATAAGCAGACACATAAGACAACATTAATGACTTCTTCTAGAGCTGCATCAATACTTCAAAGAAATATATCACTGCTTAGTTTTCATAATATTAAATCATAAATTGTATCCTTCACAAACTTACTATCGACCCTCAAAAAGTAAACTTCAAGTAAGATTGTTCTTATTTTTAATAACAATTGTGAAATTACTGTTATTAGACAGATTTTAAGATAAATAACCTACTTCAAGTCTTTCATCAAGATAATCTATGCTACACAGGAACCCTTCTAATTGTTATGGTTGTTAACATTAAAACAAAACAGTTGACAGTCTTATCACCATGCTCTTTCTTGCCAGTAGAAGTCAAACATGAAGAGTGAGAGATTGGGGTATTAAAAGTATTTGGAGAGATAGCAGGTTACACTTCAAACCGGGTTTCTTAAAATAAAAATAAAAATACCGTTTATCACGTGTTTTAAAGCTCTAGACTATTCACCTTTTTTCATGTGGCCGACTGCAGTTAGCCTTAATAGCGTCACTTCACTCACCCTACAGATTAAAATAAACCAGGCACAAAAAATGTTGCTTTGTAAATTAAGAACATATAAAAACTCTGTGATGTTTATTTTAATGTCAATTTAGCCTACCTGGCTCATGTTCAGAACGGTGTTTTACTTTTTATTTTGACCAAATGGTGCATGTAAATCACACAAAATAAGCTAACTTCGCTACAAAAACAGATTAATTTAACGTATGGGTTACTTACCTTATGCTGAACACGACACCATTTGCAGACTTTTCTCCGACGTGTCTCTGCTTCTTTTCTCATTATCTTCATCACCGTGTGCTCGTTGAAGAATACTCCCATGAGCTCATGGGCCATGAGCTCATGGGAGGATTCTGGGTAATGTGGTCATATTAAATTAACTTTTTTAAATTAATTTCTTTTAACAATATAGGTTAAAAAGTTGTTCCTTGGTTGATTTACTGTATTATATAATAGTATGTTATTATATTATTTCGATTATTAATTAGTAGCTTTTCTTGATTAAACAACTTATATGTTCTAGCATTGCTACGTTTTTAGCTTAGCTTTAGCATCTCTGCCATACAAAAAAGGCAGAAAACTGCAATCTTTATTAGAACTGTAAAGCATTTAAGAGTGCAGTGCTTAAAATTATTAATTTTTGTTTATTTATTGTTGTTAATTGTTTTATTTATTAAGTTTTATTAGTTTTATTTATTAATTTATTTATCTTCTTGACCGTGTGTTTGTTGAACAATACTCCCATGAGCACCTGCTTATGAGAGGATTCTGGGTAATGTGGTCATATCAAATTAACTCTTTTTTAATAATGTTTATTCTTTTATTTATTAAGTGTATGGTTCCTGCCTTGTCAGTTAATCTACATGTATTGTGTGATGGCACTGTTTAGGCTGTCTTTTGTCTTTTAGTTTATCCATTTAGTCACCTTAAACATAACGTAACATTAGCAGCTAATCAAACACTTAGCCTTCCCGGAAGTCAGTTTGCTCGCACATGCTCAGTTTGCCTCAGTGTGTGTCCGAGTGTGTGTTAAGGCAGTACCTCGCTTTGCCACTAGTAGCCGGTAGTGAGTTACATCTTCTAAACACACCTAAGCACAAACAGTTTGCATATGTTCAAAATGGGGTTAAGCCTGAAACTTTGACAGAGCATTGTTTTTACCATTTTTTCACTGAATCTGAGGTTATTTTTGTGGGGTCCGGGTTTTGGGACCCCACAAAAATTTTGGACCCCACACTGTGACTGTGCTTACAGGTTCGTGGCCCCACAATATGATAAAGACAAACACACACACACACACACACACACACACACACACACACACACACACACACACACACACACACACACACACACACACACACACACATACACACACACACACACACTCATGATTGCATCTGAGGAGATAAAGGACCCTTTGTGTGGCAGAGCAGAACTGAAGGGAGTCAGTCATTGGCAATGACACTGATACAGAGCCACTTTACCCTCATTACTGCTATGTCACCACTGTTTTCAATAACCATTCAATTCTAGTACAGGAGCTGAAGTGCTTTCATTGTCACTGCAAAACAAAAGACGTCTGCGTGTTGTATGAAAACATACCTGTGACATAAAGTGTTATGTGACTATCTTTTTAAATGGGCGACAACGCAAACTGTTGCCAGAGAGATAATGATGTTTATGTTTACAATGTTTTTCAGCTGTACTAAAGCTCTGGTTGAGTTCGGAGCACTCACAGGAACTGCAGTAGGTGAAGGTGCGAGAAAGCTCCCTCTGGGATTGTAGTAAATGCTGCGTTCACCATCGTCCTGTTCAGACAAACAACGTAAACGTAGAATAATCAAATGTGTCATCTTGATGTCAGAATACAGATTATTAGACAGGCAGTGGCAGAGCTTACAAGAATGACGTCATGCGTTTTTTAATGGTGGATTCCCAACAGTAAGCATGTCATTATTACTTCCATCTAAAGCCCAGGACAATCATATCTTTCCTTTTTTTTTTTGCAGTTTAATTTTCAGAAGGAAAAAACTAGGACACACAACTTCCTTCTGTGCTTCTTTACTTCTTCTTCTGTAAAACGAGGACACCCTCCACCAGCCTGTGATCTTTGAATTCACATGACTGTTTAAGCTCAGTGGTCAATCCTCAGGCGATGGGGATCAATATTAGATGAAGAGGAGTGTCTTATAACCTTCTGAGCAAAACATAACCTTGCCTTCGTCAAGTGTTAAGATCCCCTCTTCATTATATGTGCTCCACTTATTGAGCATATCTCTCCTCCCTTCAAGACAGATTCTCTCAGAGGAGAAGCAGGTCTCCTGCAGTGAGAAACTGAATCTATTGTTAGGATTCCTCCCTGGAGCACGACTGGGTTTTATTGCTGTACTACCTCAAATAAGTTCAGCATATGGCACCATAAAGCGACAGTATTATATAACTCTGCCCACACACTGACATCCTGTATCAGTGAAGCATCAGTAGAGTCACTTTTAAGTAGTTAAAAGACAAGCAGGGGTTCATGCATCATTACATAACAGTGGGTGACATCAGTGATGTAGCTTTCTGTACCAGCCTGCATACTGCAAAGTCTTCACACAGGTTAGGATGTTTTTAAGTGAAAGGTGCACACAGACTCACAGAGAGATGATTCCAGGGGGGAAGCTCTTGGGGATAGCCTTAGTATCCACACAGAAGGCACTGTCTTTGGTGCAGGAGCATGTTGCAGGACAGCGGGGTATCTTGGGGGCTCTCCTGGCATTTGATTCGCCCGGCAGGCAGAGGTACACACACAGGGCTGACAGGCAGACCAGCTTTATCCATCTTCGTCCGAATCCAAGCATCTTGAGCAGGAGGACAGCGAAGCTGTATAAAGCAGCTTCCTGAAGTTTTACCTCAGTGGAAAGAGGCTTGGTGAGAGGCGAGGATCAGCCTGACTACAACCCCCAGCAGTTCTGATGAAGCAGAGCGCAGAGTTGAGGCAGACAGCATGAGAGAGAGACAGCATATGGGTGAGAGAGAAAGGAAGGGAGAGAGGAGGGGGAGTAAGGGTAGTCCTGTGTATCCTCGGTGGGTGTGGGTGCTCTGCAGCTTCCCTGGATCGGTGCAATCTTTTTTTTTTTTGCGTCCCCAGTCAGGAGCTGCTGCCAGAATCACACTGCAGGAACGATGAGCGAGGCTGCTTTCTCTCCACTAGGACCTGTAGGCAGGCTCGCTGACAATGAATTATTTACAGTTACACATGCAGAAAACCTTAAAAGAACAGCAGCAGCAGGGAGAGAGGCAATGAGGATGCAGCAGGAGTCACATTAGACTTTATGGAGAGCTTCACTGCCAGGAGTCTGGCTGTTATGTGGACATCTTATCAGGTGTTAGGTCCAGTTGAGCTGCTGCAGTCATAAGAGGAGACAAGTCGGAATAAGATTGCAGAAAAAATGTGTGTGCACACATCCATGTGTCAGTGGCTGCGTGTGTGGGCGGGTGTTTTTCTTCTGGTTCTGCTGAACAGCAGACAGTGCTCTTCTGAAATCCTTACACAGTTGACTCAAGAAAAATAAGAAGCTCCACATACAATGAAGTCAATATAAATACCTCATGCAGCACAATATAGCAGTGATACAGTAGTAAAGAAATAAAAGTTAGTAAATCATATCATATTAATATTATCTTTAATAAATTGGTCATGTTAGTAAGCAATCAGTGAAAACTCGCAAGGCCAACTTTTGATGTCTTTTGTGAGGACAAATACAAAGATATTCAAAGACTAACACAACCATTACAAAGCACATGCAATCATTGTAACCATGGTCAACACTGGTTAAAAAAAATACTTCAATTACTAATAAAGGCCTTATTTTAAAATATAATTTGTCGTGTTAAATTTCAAATTCTAACTGAGCATACTTTATATTCCTTGCTACTGTGACAAGGAAATTTCCCATACGTGGGATGAATAAACCTGTCTTATGTCGTATGTCTTTTCAACATGTGACATTGAACTGTTTATGAAGTGTTCTGACTAAATATATTTTAAATGTATCCCAGGAAGAATCTAAAAGCAAAAACACGTGGAAATCTGAAGATGTGATTATATATATTACAAATATTCTTAAAATACACAAACAAAAACATGTGTATTTGCTGCTGCACATCTGTTCTGTAAAGAATCACACATGCTCTATCGATTGTATTTAAAAACAAATCTGTAAAATCTACTATAAAACTGAAATGATTTGATTTACAAAGAACTAGAAACAAACCTGTGACAATATTTAGTAAGATAGTCATGTTGCTAACAAGCAACAGAGAGGTGGAAACTATTGTGCTGTGTCCCTCTCAGTACTGACTCCTGACACCAGAGGGCGCTGTTGTTCAGAAAATATAGTCTTATTAAGTGAGAGCGGCTGATTGGCTGGTGGCAGGGCTGCAGCCTCAGTGCCAGGCATTACCAGCTTTCCTGCACAACGACTCTGTTGTCTCAAGCAAAGACACCCTGCAACGTGCTGTCTGTCAAGGTCCCAGAGCATTGTTCCCACCGCAGACATTTGGCATGTGGTTTTACAACATCAGATCCAGTATTATCTATCCACGTTTGTGTGTATTTTAAAGCTGATTATAACTTTACAGACAATAAATAACTTATGGCATGTTTGATTTTGTCACTTCTTCTTCCCTTTTCCAGCCTGTTGTTTTATGATGTACAACTAAGCTATGACATGAAATAAGGAGCATTATTTTGAACGATGAAAGAAGAAAACCACAGCATGTCTGAAGGGGATTCATTTGAAATTTCTTCGAGGTTTTATTTGCCCCGGGATTGTTTATCGGCTCGCTTTCAAACACAAATCTGTCTCCCAAAGATCTGTGAAGCCACACTGTAGCTTACAGAGTTACACCTTCAAATGTGAGTCAGTTACAAAATTATGGGTGGTGTCCCTTTGTGCTTTATCCAGTTAAGGAATGTCATTTCCTGTACAGCAACTATTTTTATGATTTTCTTTTGTGCCATGGTGCAGTGTGTTTGCAGGTGCCCTAACTTTTTTTTGTGTGTCAATTGTGTTTGTGGATTTAGGTAAGTTATGCTCAGTCAGGAGCAGTTAATGCCTGAGCTTACTCCTTATAGAGCTCCACCCAAGTCCAAGTCTCGGATGGGAACCAGCATAATTGCATGGCATGGAGAAGGGAGCATGAAACAGCAGCTGGAAAGCCTAATATACCCCGTGTGAGGAAGAGGAATCTGGAATGCTGCTGAGATTAATCCTCAAAATACTCGCAGTATTAAGGTCCATTTACTAAACTACGGGTCTCGCATTAAATTACTGTTTTGGGAAATGTGCTGTGTTATGACATCAAATCGTGCATCATTTCTTGTTGAGAGACAGTTCCTGTGAATTTTGAATAGGAGAGAAACCTACGATTAGATGTGGTGTTGAAGCTACCCCAGTCAGCCAGTTAGCACAGCTTGGTACAAAGCTATCCTTATAAAAATCCTCAGAGGTCACTGTAGGTGGATTTCCAGACAAAGCTGTGTTTCTATTAGTTTCCCATTTTGGAGCCAAGCTAAACTGCTGGCCCTAGCTACATATTTAGCATAGAGACACAGGACATCAGTCTTGTGTCTCTATGCTAAATATGTAGCATATAATTATCATTTATTTGAACTATTTTGACTTTTTTGGTCATTTGCGGGCAGCAGAAAGAATTTTTGAACACAGCACTGGCATAATAATCACATTTTAAGTTGTAATCACAAACTTGTTAGCATAGCATCGCTATCCAGCTGTTGTTGTGTTTGTGTTCAATTTTTAGCTCTGTTTTTGGTCTTGGCCTGTTGCCAGGTTTGTCTCTTTGTAGCGTACAGTGAACTGGAACTGAATCTGAAAATAAGGCTATAAAAGTGGTCAGGGTGAACCAAAACAGCGAATTTGCCAGCTAAATAGCCAAACAATAAGCTCAAACAGTTAACAGTTAACGAGAAACTGCACATTTGGGCACTAATCTTCTGTGGATTCTTGAGCAAGAATCATAAAATTATTTACACATTCAATAACATTTTTTTTTTAGATATTACATATTAGCTATTGCTGCTCTAGGGAAATAAATACATCTCGATATTGTAATATGATCGATAGAGCAAGCCCTGCGATGGACTGGCGCCCTGTCCAGGGTCTACCCGCCCCATGACAGCTGGATAGACTCCAGCCCCCCGCGACCCTTCACAGGACAGGCCGTTGTGAATGAATGAATGAATGAATGAATGATAGAGCATGAATATGCAAGTCCTTTTCAGTAAACCGGACCTAGTTCTGCAACAAACATGAGAACAATCATGAGAATTTACTTTTTACGAGTATTTACATCAGTCAAGAACAGTATAGAATCAACAGCTGCGCCTCTTGTTTCATTTCAACCATTCAAGTAATAAAGTAAAGTTCAGCCAAGTTACCACTCACTCTGAGCGCTCAACATTAGAAGGAGCACTTGGCCATGCCGATGTTTGGCAGAAATTAGTCATCAAACATTACAAGTGTTCCTGTCAGCCAGACTCTCGCAGGCTCCACATCCTCCGCTGTCTGGCATGTATGAACTCTAAAATCAGAGCTCTTCACCCCGTCGTCGGCCAGCCCTTCCCCACTGGGAACCGACACTGTTTGGACAACTTGGACTCGACGTCACAGCCACAGTTAACAGTGTTCTCTTCAGTTTCAAGCCCACATCCCATTCTGATTATAAGCCAAGCAGCCTGAAAAGACCTCTGTGTCAGTCTGTTTCCATTTCGGGTTGGTTTTCACGGTTTGGCCTCCTGGCTGCACAGGAAGCAGGAAAAACAAAATAGGAAGAAAGATGAAATTAGTTTCACCTCAGTTCTTTTCAGGGAAAATCCCAGATGCTCCAGGCTACGGACTCACAAAGGTGCTGCGGCTTCAGTCCAACATGTACACACACGTTGGTGGTGTTGCTATACTGTAACTATAACACTGTTGGAGACATGAATGCAATATGTCTGCACCTCCTCTGTGATTCTTTACTCAACCTGATTAACAGAGGTGGACAGGGTCACAAATAATCAGGTGATTCTGAGGCATTAAATCATTAACTTAATCTTCATGTGTCTTTGGGAGGCAGCTAGCCGATAGGTGCCAGTAATTCAGTTGGCCAAGTCTGAGGACAAGTTGACGTCAGACCGGTGAGTCAGGAGCAAGTAATACATTCACACGTGACCAGGAATTCAATAAGGTAAGTGTTTCCTGCAACACGCCTTGCTGGGCTCAAATCTATCATGTTTGATGAGCATGTATTTAACAAGCAATCACAGGGTTACAAACATGCTAATAAAATTGGCAATAATTTCATATTAGACAGTAAAGGTCAAGGCCTTGATTATGTGTGTATATTAAAAGGAGCTACGGCAGGCTGAAGGATACGTTTAAGGTTTTGTATGAAACTGTGCCAAGAAAACAACTGTCCAAATTGTTCTAATTCCTTGCCTTGCTCTCTAAGTATGGCTCAGACGCTGGAAGGTATGTCAGCCAATCTCATCCCAGGCTCAATTCAATTAAAGAGAGTACAAAGACATATGGCTCAGGGGCAAGTGATATGATTAGAGTCCTGTGCACAACGACGCTGCTGCTTTGATTCATACCCTCTCTTATCTGCTGCCTCACAGCTTCCATCTGAAACACCTGGTTCAAGGAGGGCTCCCTCAGGTGGGCTGCAGTATCCTCAAGGGGCTATAAAAGGCTTTCTCAACTAATCTCTCACAATCGGCACGTTTTATCGCCAAACCATACTGCAGTCAACAAGAAAACCCCAAATCTGTCCTTTTTAAAACAGGCATTCTCTGTTGGTCAACATTCTGGCATTTTGAAATTCAGGGGGGATCAGGAATATCCTCCAAATCTGAAGGCCATGCTGCTATCTTGGTTTTCAGTCAGGACAATGCGGAGGAGCAACTGTACCCCAGCCCTCCCCCTCACCATCAAGCTGAGCTGCCATAAAAGTTAGGCGATACGCCTCTTGGGACAGGGATGTGTCGAAGGAATGCATGTGCAGGTATCCCTCTGCCTGTGGGGACTGCGGAGAAAGGCCCAGCACACCAGTTGATCCTGTTTGATAAAGGTCCTGACAGGCCCAGATTATATGTCTCAGCCTGGAGGAGGTGTCTGTGTCTCATTCCAGTGCTGAAGAAAGTCGATCTGGTGGGAAAGAGGCGGGGCCATGCCTGTAGGCGTCAGTTTTTGTATGGACGCCAGCACACACCTTGTCAGGCAGACACCACTACCACTAACCCCTCACCACCACCCCGCTGCACGCTCAGCGCCAAACAAACACCCTCACCCATCTCATTTACCTGACCACACCCGCGCCTCCAGACGCCATAAATACTCTTTCCACAAATTATGACAGATTTGTGCTGCAGGAACATTTGCATTAAAAATGGATTTTTTTTTTATTTTTTTTATTTTATTTTTTTTTTCAGTTTGGTCTGAGGCAGTATTGGAAAAAACAAAACTTAGGGAAGCTTTTAGACGGGAAGTAGAGATAAATTAAACTTGGTAGTACTTATAGCAAAAATACAAAACAGCACTTTACAGAGTGCTTTCATTGGATGAATCTTTTACCCATAACCTTTTTACTTTTAAAGCACTGCAGGAAAGACCACAGTGGATGAACATGACTTTGAATGAGAGAAACTACAATATATATTTCAGATTTTAACAATGATGCATACTCCAGTCAGCCACAACATTAAAACCACTGACAGGAGACGTAATAAACATTGAGCATCTTGTAACAATTCAGTGTTCTGCTGGGAAACTCTTGGACGTTTGTGTGGATGCTACATAGACATGTACCACCCACCTAGACCAGACCAGGCACCACCACCCCATAGCAATGACGCTCCTTGATGGCAGCAGCCATCCCCAGCAGGATGCAGTCTGGCACAGACACACACACACACAAAAGGAACAACTTTATATCATCCCAATAACACAAAAGAAGACAGTACTGTTAAAACTCTGCTTTGTTTGATTTCATTCATGTCGGAGCAAATCTGTATCTTTTTGCACGTCTTTGTCTGGTGAGTATTTAGGTGTGTTATGTGTAGTTTGTTGCTGAATGTGTCTGAATAAACCAACTAAAATAACACTCAAGTCAGAATTTTACAGCTCTCATACCCACGGTCGTCGTCCCACTAAATATACTTTATACCAAGTACATCATTGTATCAGGTATATTATTTTCAAAATGATTAGAAATTAACAATGTTTAGACATTGTTAAAAACTAGCACAGCTAATTATATCAACATTGTTGTTCCATTTTTTGCTGCTTTGTACTTTATAAAAACTTTCAGAGAAAAATGTGTTTATTCCCTCTTTAACAACACAGCTCTCACGACCTTTTGAAAGAAAATATTTTCACCGTTTTATTCTGAAGTGTAACCCTGTAACTGATTCTTCCCCATGAACTTAATGGCTTTTTTTTTTTTTTTTTTTTTTGCAATGAGGAGAGAGACAGCAGTGAGACAAGCAGTGAGTGACAAGGCGTGCCCCAGCCTCAACCCCTCTGTCATGTCTGTCCCACAGAGCAGCCAGGGCACTAGGGATCTGTCATATAAAGACAGCCTTCTCACAGACAAGGGCCCGGGCCCTCAGCAGAGACAGAAACATCAACAACCAAAGAGCACGGACGGGAAGAGGAGACCAACTGTCTTCAGCTGTCATTTCTACTTCAGGAGGCCAACGGAAGGTTCAGACGAGACTTCATCATCTGTAGACGACCTATTTACATCATTAAAAGTATTAGAAGTTAGCAGCAAACGAGCCAACTACACCCAAAACCACAGTGACCGCATTTAGACACAGAACAGCTGTACATCATCTTAACTATTGTTAACGAGAAGGCAGAATCTGTCACAGTGAGCAAACAAATTCCACTTTCTGTTTTGAAATCAGCAATCTGCGGTGCACTGAAGTCAAGCCTGTCTGCTGTGGTTTTGCACACATTTAGTGTCTGAGCTCTCTTTTTTATGTACTTGGCATAGGGAGGAATGCCAGCACAAGAGACGCGTCTCCTTCACCTTGCACATGGACACTGGCCAGAATGATATTCATGAGTTCCAGCATTGCACTGCTGTAATCCCTCTCTCAGTCTTTTCATGCGGATTGACAGCTCCTCTGCACTAAACTCTTCTCCCTGGCGCCCATAAATAATCAGTTCATTTGTGAGGAGACCGAGGTGCACAACAACAGGCTGATGTAACCTCTTTGTTTCCTGGAGGCCCAAGTAAGCAGGAACACACACACACACACACACACAATGTACACACCACCACCAGGGCCACCGTCATCACCACCAGGACCCTCTCTGCTAACTGCATGAAGCTAAGAACTGATCTCTGATTGACGACGTGTCGCCTTCACAAGGGTGGCAGAGAGTTGAAGGGCAGGTCATCTGTCAGTGCTGACAGGAAACACAAGGTGGAGATTAATGGAGAGGATCAGGCGTTTCTCTAGACCTGCAGATGATGATCCCGAACTGGAATAAATCAAACCTCTCTGGTAAACAAGAACACAAAGCAATTCATCTAACAGGCCACCAAGGGAACATGCACGATGCTCATCTTGCTCATATTACTGACTTTCAGAAGTTATACAGTTTGCAGATTTATAAGTTCAAGATGTGATGCATTCATAACCACGGAGGGCAATCCATTCCTGTGACTGTATGTTGTCAACTGGAATATTTAAATTAACCTAACTATTTAAATGAATTGTTAGTTATTACTAAGGGAAAGAGGCGTAAAGAAGCAACCATGTCTATGTGTAAAGGCAGCCATGGGGGTTGAAGGGGTAAATTATAAACTATATGCTTTAATGCAAATGTTAAAGCATAAGATAGCATTGGGCTATCAACTTCAGCATGTAAAATGGTAAGATAACTTCTGGGCTGTGGTTTGTTAATCCTTTTTGCTTTGTTTTGATATTACATTCATTACAACATCCAAACCTATCAGAATCAGAATCAGCTTTATTGGCCAAGTATGTGCACATACAAGGAATTTGACTCCGGTAACTTCACTCTCTAGTACAACTTAAATAGCTTAATATCACATAAGAGAGTCTGTCATTACACTTCTATTCTATATTTAAATTCACTGCCTGGCCAAAAATAAATAAATAAATAAAATACCACATGGATTTAACTAAGCCAATAGGTATGGGCCTCCTACTGGATAATTACTACATGGGTGACTATCTTTCAGCTGGCAACAAGTTATTTAACCCGTGATGCAATGAGTAGCTTCTCATTTCTTAAACAACCATGCCAAAAGACACATCCTGTGGCTGTAGAGAACATCTTATTCTGTTTGAGAAGGGTCAAATCATTGGCATGCATCAAGCAGAGAAAATATTTGACTGATCATGAGCAGAGATCACTTAAACATTTGGTGAAATCAAATCGAAGAAAAACAACAGTAGAACTCAGGGATATGTTTAACAGTAAATGTAAGAGGATCTCCACACGTACAATGTGAAGGGAACTCCAAGGATTGGGCCTCAGGGTAGGAAGAGGCAGATGAAGTGATGCACCCATCACGCCTAGTGTCTAATGTACAAGCCTGTGGGGGCAGAGCTACTTTTTTCCAGGCAGTGTATTTACATTATTATGAACTGGGGGATGGAAAATGCTGTGTTAAGGTTGTGCTAATGTAATGTTGATGTACAGATATCTAGATGTGAATGCAGAACGATCGACAAACCTTCTGTGACATCACCCGTAAGCCCCTCAAAAATGGTTTGAATGGAGTTGAGAAAGGCGGTTGACACCTAGGAACCTGAGAGTGCACAATTCTCCCAGAATCATTCTACCAGACTTAAAAACTTCACAGCACAAGGGCGCGTTTAGAAATGCACAACATGCCTAAACATGGGACTTGATTTTGAAACCAGACTCAAGTGGTTATTTGAGGAACTGCACATTTGCTTTGTCTGTTAGATTAGCACACGGCGCTATCGCTCATCAAGAGTGTTTGTTTTGCTGCCCTCAATTGTTACCAGGTGCATTAAAAATAAATTGGCTACTACATCCAGTAACTACACATGCCGTGAAATCAACTCACACGAAATCTGCGAGATCTTGATGTTTTAATTTGCCACTTTAAGGTCAAGATTGTGAGTTTATTTCAGCGCTAAGCTTTTCTAAATTGCATCCTGCAGTTAAGGGCATTAGTCAGACTGAATGATCCTACTTTCTCTTATGCAGTAAAAGGTCTTAAAAACAAACTGTTGCTATATTGGGAGGCAGTACATTATGTTGAGCAGAATTGAACCAGGGTGTTGCTGAAACTTTAACATGCCAATTACAGCTGGCTGAAATTCCAGTATTCCCAAATCAGTTTGCATTCCCCAATCAGTCATCAGATAGTAATTTCTCTGAGGAGACAAAACAGGACATAGCAGTCCCTTCTTCTTTCATCTCAGCGATTAGAAACCATTTAATTATATACCGTCTACTTCCCCAGTCATAACAGCCAAGAACAGACACCTTCCCTTGTGTGCCCTCATCAGAGTAAAACCTAGACACACGCTGATTGAGTTCATAAATCTCAGCTATCGGATGAGCACCGATAATTTAACTGTTGCCATACTGGAGGACAGCTGATAAACTCTGCTCTACCAAACTCTTCCTGTGCCATCTGTCAGAAGTGATGATACCCTCCGCCTAATAGCACCTCTGCTCCTCACTCTGCACCATTAGCAGGTTATAAAGCAAGGCCTCATCCGTCCTTTCTATTCTTGAATACAGCTCTTCATCGTCACCTCAACCACAGCACACAGAGTTTTTATTACTCCCCGTTTCCTGGAGTGAATGCCATTTTTACTGAAAACAATTACATTTGTCTCAGTCCTGAAGGTGTGTGGAAATCTGATGGAAACCATTCACAATTAACAGAGGTTGTCTTCTTAAAGGCGACGACTGTTGAGTATATTGTATTTTGGTTTTAATTTACAAATCCCAGTAGCTTAAACTTGTGTACCTGGCAGCGTAAAAGTTAACATGACCGCCGTCCATTAGCAAATAAACAGCTCTCAACCTTGCTGTAACACAGTACGCGCTGAAGGCTAACTGCATTGACCTGAGCTGTAAGAGCTGGCCCAGCGAGTTGCGCTGTGTGGCCGATAGTACCCTGTTGCGTGGAGACTGCAATCCAGGTGATGCATCAGCCAATGGCAGGAAGCCAGAGTCAGACACAGGCATCAAGGTTGGCGCGGCTGATGGATGGAAGTGTAGCACCAGCACTTGCCAAGCCATTCACACGGCCATAAATTACATGTTTACTGCCGGCTGTGGCTCTCTGCGCCCGCCAGCATTTCGTCTGATGTCAGCAGCGCATTATCATATCTAATCAGACCCCAGCAACCCATGTTAAATGGGTGCGAGATTGAAGTGGCCATCTTTCCATCTCTGTAAACATAATTTACATCACAAACATGAAAATCTTGATATTTATAGAGAGGTTTATGGAGTAGAGTTCAAATTCTGAAAGCTCCACTACTTTATTTATTATTAACATTTTATTTAATGTAATTCTTTTTATGATGACATACGTGTTCAGCAACCCTTCATCAGAAGTTATATGGCAGCAAATGTAACTCCTGTTAAAGCATTTACAGTAGAAGATCAGTTCATCACATGGAAGGCATGCACAGTGGAAGTGCATGATGTTGACTGAAGCAGATAGCTCTGGATTTTAACAAGCATGGTGTCCAACCAGGAATATTTACAGTTGTGACCATCCTTGAAGTTAAATGAACATCTTGAATGAGACAATAAAAGTTTCCACACACATCCAACACACACACACATACATACACAGAAACAGTCGTGCACAGACACGCATACATTTTCATAAATCTATTTTTTCTGCTGGAGAGAAAACCCCAAACACTGAGTTACACTGTATTGCAAAGTTGTGTCATGAAAAGCATTTACAGTTAAAAAAATATAAAACCCGATATATATATTTTTCCACAGACGATTATGTAGTAAATTTAAGGGGAGTCGAGGCTGTGATACAGCAATAAAAACTGGCCATGTAATTTTAAAGTACCCTCGTGTAACAACTGTCCCTAAGGACTATATTCAAAAAATGGATCAAAAGAAAATAAATCAATTATGGTAATAAAAATAAGAGTACAGTGTAAATATATATTCATATTTATAATTTTCTAACTGTATTTACAAGAAGATAGTGAATGATGCAGCAGACCATGGCGCTGTATGTCTCTTGGGTTTGGTCTGAAAAGCAGTCTGCTCTTCTTCAGTACTGACGAAACGACCATGGGGGAAGGAACAAAATGAAACCTACAAAAAAATGGGACATAGTCCTAGTCAGTCCTTCCCATTCTTCTGACCTGACTGTGGGGGGTGGACTGCTTTTTTCTGACATGGTGACAAATAGCCACTCCTGTTAATATGAAGTGCCCCATAAACATTGTCACCACCAAGAACCTGGAAATGGCTGTTATCTTCAGTCCATAGGATCCAACGAGTTCTGCAAAGTGTCTCAAAGCTCCTTTCTCACCGAGCACCAGTGTTTTTTAGCTTCATCTCTGGGAATGTAGGGGGAGAAGTCCAACCCCATGAGGCAGGGAGCAGAAGAAATGTCAATGCTTGTCTAAATGAAGATGAGGTATCAGCGTTTCTTGATGGCTGCCCCATTGGAGTGGGGAGGGAACTTTGGCAGGCAGGGCTCTTCTGCTGCAGCATCATGGGAGAAAACGGAGTCCTCGCCAGAGGAGCAAGTGGAGCTGCGGGTGTCTGGATAGCTGGGGGAATATTGGTCCAGAGGCACAGAGAGCTCTAAATATTCCTGTAAGCACAAAGTAAGAGAGAACATCAGCATTTCATTCAGATCAGACAAATGCACTGGTCCTCTGCCCTGAAGAGTTGACTGACCTGGTTAGCTGTCATGGCCAGACAGCGATCTAGGTCCTCTACCAGCTGTTTGAAAGTGGGTCTCTGAGAAGGCACTGCATGCCAGCAGTCCCTCATCATCATGTATCTGAAGAGACAGGATTCACAGAGCTCAGTTTTACCCTCCCTCTTGCATGAGACAGGTGAATGAGCTTTCAAAATTATTTTGTAAAGAGTCAAGAATTATCAGGTTTTGCATATTATTTTATGAAAAGAAAAATAAATTAAAATAAATTACAATATATTTGGAAATATTATACCATTTAATATTAACCCCTTTGATCTCAGTTTATCAAATCCAGTATACAGTATATATAATGGAAACGTATTAAGTGTTCACAAAGATGTAGAGCATTATTGACTTTGTGTGAGTAGTTTCTTACAACTCATGAGTGCATGTTGAGGGCTTGTCCATGCGGTGACCTTCTTTCAGCAGCTTGAACAGCTCTTCGACTGGGACGCCCGGGTATGGAGAGCCTCCCAGGGTGAAGATCTCCCAAAGCAACACTCCGAACGACCAGCTGCAGACAGAAACGGACAGCAACGGTTAGATTTTTGGCACAACTAATCCAATCTAGACTAAAAAGTAATGGCACGTTATACTCACACATCACTTTGGTGTGTGTATATCCGGTCAAACAGAGCCTCTGGAGCCATCCACTTGACTGGTAAACGGCCCTGTGGGAAAGGTAGGCATGTTAGAGTGCTATCTAAGACAATACTCAGATTTGTGTCTAACTTTTTTCCCCTAAAACAAATGATGAGAATACTCACATTGGTGGTCTTCTTATAGTAATCAATGTGGTGGATGTCTCTTGCCAAGCCAAAGTCAGCTATTTTCATCACATTGTCCTCCGTTACCAAAACATTACGAGCGGCTAGATCTCTGTGGATGCACTACACAGATAAAAACAGACGTTACTCAAATTGAACCAGGACAACCATATCTATTAGAATATCTATTAATTTATCAGCTACCTTTTTGGAGGCCAAATACTCCATGCCTCGGGCCACTTGGTAAGCACAGGACACCAGGTCTTTGATGGACATGTTCTCCACAGGTACCTGGTCTGGGTTGTAACAATATTCCATGCCGGGCGGACGCCGAGCTCGCAAGTACTCCCGCAAGTTGCCCTTGGATGCATATTCAACAATCACATATAGAGGACCTAGAAACAATTGAAAGGAACACAAGAATAATTTAAATGTCAATGTGTCAATTTCCCTGCGGAAACCTTCCAAAGGGATCAATCAAGTTGTCTATCTGTCGTCTATTTAAATGTGATATAGCCATGTATCCTGCAATTCTAAACTGAGGCACGGGGGATTATGCTACAGAACCAAAGTGATGACAGCACTGAGGACATAATGGCACCAAAATAATATATGCACCTAGAGCACAGCATTAAATGCTGGGAAGGTAAAGGACGCCATCAAAATCAACTGGGTTCTCACTATTCGTGAGTGATAATGTGAGGATTGATTATTTTAGGCTTTTATGTCTTTTGATTTCACAGTCAAAACAGGTGGGAAATAATCCAACAACAGAGCGATGCCCACTGTGGGATTATTAGGGATATTGTTAATTTTTCTTGTCAGGTGTGATTGGAGGGAAATGACAGCAGCTGTGGTCAATTCAAACTGCGAACTCGGAAGCCAGTGTCAGAATCGTTTATGCACGCTTTCCTACACATCTCACAAAGTAAAGTTCACAGCAACACTGTTGTCTTAGGGACAATAGTGAGTGTGTGTGTATGTTGGTCTTAGCAGAGTGGGGCCCCTGTCTGTCTGGTCTTACCATCCTGTGTACAGGCTCCCAGCAGATTAATGATGTTCTTGTGCTTCCCAATGATCTTCATCATCTCCATCTCTGAAATCAGATCCGACAGGTCTTTCTCTGTGGCATCAGCTGGAAGGGATATAAATCATGTTAAGGTAATTAGTCGTTCTGCTGGTGAAAAGGCCAAGAAGGCCTCACAATAATCACCTTGCTAAGTATATACACCAACACTGCAGCTCTTAAAGAACTGGCTGAAATTTGTGGATTGGTCCCTGGACAAAAACACTTAAAGTACGAGACAATAAATGCTTCTTTCCCTGCATCTCCATTCCTCTGTGCAGTTTAATGAACACTGTTTTATATGGGATGTCAAGGGTCCTCATAAATTTTTACTCTGCTCTCCCATTTGTACAATGGCTGGGGTCCAATGGCAGATGTCTCTTAAAATCTGTTCATCATAATATCATAGAGTTTGAATTTTTCTCATCCCTGAAGCCTGGATTTGAAGTCTTTCTAAAACCATTAGTATCCATCTACTGACATTCCAATTCTTAACTTACATTTCAACATTTTAACAGCAACCTTGGTCACACGGTTCGGCTTCTCCTTGTCTAGACCCAATGCTTCTCCCATCACCACCTGACCGAAGCAGCCTTCGCCCAGCGGCTTCCCAAGAACCAGCCTGTTAGGGTGAAAAGACACATCAGATGGTTAATTATTGCGTGTGATAAACTTTAAATACGAGACTTACTAAATGTTACATTTTATACATAATGGTTTTCATTTCATACAATACCCAGTACTACAGAAAGAGCCATTTACTACCACATTAGTCCAATGCTGTTCAAGAGCACCTAACCACAAGCTTTACTGTAAGAGCTGGTTCTTCTATCAACACACTGACTATTTCATCAAGTACCGTCAAGCCTCTAAGCTGTAATAGGCTTGTCTGAAATTTTTAGTCCAAGACACACCTGTCTCTGGGAAGCTCCCAGCGGGGATCTTGGGGCAGTTCATACTCAGACACTCCTGACAACATTGGAGAGCCACTGGAAGAGAGGCGGGAGGGACGGACCAGCATCACTCCAGAATGGATGGAGGAGCTTGAGTCCACAGACACCTGAGGTAAGAAAGACTGACATTACTTTTCTCATAGTGGAACAGACAACGATAAATAGAAACAATTAAGCCAAAAGTGCCCCAAAGGAAAAGAAACAGTACAGTTGCTGCAGTTCCTATAGTGAACCATATAAAATCCTCTGGTGTGGTTTCGGTACTGTGCACCATAAAAGCACATTTTGAATAAGCATACTTACCTATTACACAAGACCTCAAAGTTGACCTGAAAGTTCTATGGATTTAGTGTCATGATAACATCAACATGAACTACTATGAATGTGCAGATGAGTAAAATTATTCACATAATTGACTTCATTTGAATTTATGAGAGAAAAAAGGTTTAAGAAGAAAAGAAATGAAAAAGAGAATAAATATTCCAAACCCCCTATCTACTTTCTGTTACCTGTCTGCGCAGAGGGATGCTTTTGGCCAGCTTGTGGACGGCCAGCTGACTGTTGAAGTCACTCTTCTTTGAGGAGGTGCGAATCTTGACGATAATTACGATGACAATCATGACGGCGATGAAAAAGAAGCCCACGCAGTAGATGACAACCTCCAAGTAGGTGTGGCTGGCTGGAGGGTATTGTGTGACAGCTAGATTGGGAAGGGGAGCAGGGTGACAGGGGCAGGGAGGGGTAGGGTCAGCTGTCATGAATTAACTGACAGTACATACCCAAGTACACCAAAACACATTCATTCCTTCCAAGAACTCAGCAACACAAATGGCCCACCCACACAAACACAAACACACACACACACACTGTCTAAAAGCCAGAGCCTTTGACACCAATGCATATGATAGACAAATTCCCCCAAAGACAGGGTTTCACTTCAAACACTTTAGAAGTGTGAGAAGTCATTATGGTGTCTTGAATTTCTGTTAAACACAAAACTTTATAATCATGTGTAATAGGGATAAGTCAAATGGGGTTTAGCTGATTGATTGTAGCAGTGTATGTAAAGGATCTGACTTTTACACAGAATAACCATATTTCTCAATGTTTCAGCACTGACATTAATTTTACTATTGCTATGAAATAGTCTAATGTACGTTTTACTTCTAACTTAATATAGTAGATATACAATAATATCTAATATAGTAGACTGATATAATATGATAGATTACTATAGTAGAATGATTGACTTTATCGATATCCAAGTTGTGTGTTGGTGCTGGTAATACAATATTTTTTCTTTTTAAGAAAAAAACCCCAAAAACATTTGTGTATTAATTTGCAAAAATGGTTTAACACATTCTAAGAAATGCTCCAATTCAGATCTTGTTTTTATCCTCCCACTCAGAGAAAACACCACCGTTTATTCAAACCAGTAGTAGGGCTGTAATGGATTCCAGATTTAGTTAATAAATGGTTTGATCATTCTTTGGTTTGCAGCTTTGTCCACAGGCGCTAGATCTCAGCAAAATTATTATATTTTTCATACCCTAGTTAATCTATACATTAAAACCACGTTAAACTAATAATAGTGGAGTTGAATGTAATACTTTTTTTTCTCAAAAATGTCAATCAGATGTATGACATTAAAAAAGGCCTCCTAAATCCAATAATCTGCACTCATCCCAGTTGCTTCTTGAATCGTCCTAAATTAGAAGTGCATTTCAGAAAGTGTGTATTAACTTTGGATCTTTACCACTGACAGTTATGTTTTGTCGCCTTCTGAGAATATTGTACAAAAATAATTTGCGCTGGAACCACTCCATGTTGAACAATGCATCCCAAACCAAGAGTGCCATACCGACTGAAGAATCATTACATCCCTAACCAACACCAGCAACACAAGTGAGCTACACTTGTGTGAAGAGGCTGACTGACAAGCATCTTGATAATTGGACAAATACCCATTCCAATTCTCAGGAATGAGACAAATCCACTACAGAGAGCCAATTATCAAAGCCAGCCGCTGTGCTCACAGCAGGAAATGACATCAGCAATACATGTCATTTGTAGCACTTGTCAAAGAAAATCAGCTTAACACCAAATCAAATGCAAACACCAATTAGAGAGCAGAATGGAGGAGACAGATCAAAGTGAAATCTGATCAGAGTTGCCAAACAACCCTTCTATAACTGGGAGGTTCTACCTGGCTGAGCCCATTAAATACACTTCTGTGTATATACTTGGTTTTCAAAACACTACTGGCCCTGGACTGTCTCGAGCTGTTTGGCATTTGTCGATTTCATTTAGGAAACAGCAGAGCATGGCTCTTACTCTCTCATCTAGAGAGTTAAGATGAGCAGAAGCCATGCTGAGCAGAGAGGGGTTTGAGTTTTAGTACTTGTGCCCTGGCTTCCACTCACATTTTTACCAGAACTAGAGTCAGATAAGACCCTTATCTAGCAAATGTAAAGGTGGAGAGCCAGGCTTGGGTCAGAAAGGGAAGCAATGGAAATATAGGAGAGAGACAGAACCACTGATACCTTCCAAAACGGTCAACCATGCAGAGTGATGAGAGAACCCGATAGAATTGCCCGCCAAGCAGGTATACTCCCCAGCGTCATCAAAAGACACATTTCTCAGTTGAAGAACTTCCATTTCCTTGTCCGTGGTGTTAAGGCCAGCGGTCTAGAAAATAACAAAGGAAGCAGACCCAACAAGAGGCCCAAGAGGGAAAGGGGACCATGAGTAAAGGATTCTGAAAGAGAAAGAGGATGGAGGAGCGTTTTCCTCCTCGTTACAACACCATCTGCCCAAAAAACACCGAGAGCCCTTGCAGAGGACTCTGTCAGGAAGAGTCCTCCAGTATCTGTTAGTGGAAAAGATTGTTAGGTTATGTCTGCACTGCTGAACCCCATATTGGGTCACACCGTCACCACATCAAATACCTTGGTCTCATCTCTACATGCAAGAGATGGGCATGGAAATCTCCTCAGCAGAACAGGGCACAGTCAAACTCACACTCACACCAACTATGCGAAGATCAGACAAACAACAGGAGGTCTGTGAAACAAAGGTAAGCAGAGGATGACAGCTGGAAATAAAGGGGAAAGAGTCTGTGAGCCGTGCACACAGGACTTTGAAGGGCAAGGGAGTGAGAGTAATAGAAGATGGCAAGAGAAGCCCTTATTAGGAGGGCACAGAACAGGCATGGGGTAGGAATGAGAATGGGCCCAACATAAACCTGAGACTAAACACTTTCAACTGTTCTGCTGGGAATTTTCCATAGCGTCATTTACAGTCAATAGCACTGAGGAGAGAAGGGAGGGAGTAATGGAGGGAGGGAGGAGAGAAACAGCTGAGGTTGTCTCTACTTATACAGCCCTATTTTTTCCAGGTGGTCCTAGAAGCACGTCCACTGTGTCGCCACTGAACTTCTGCGTGGTGGTTACCTGTGGGCTCATATCTGGTGACAGTCAGCCAAGCCGACTGATTAGCCTCTCCTATATAATTGGACACTTTACAAATATACTCTCCGCTCTCCTCCTCAGTCACATTGTAGAGGGTCAGCACCTGAGCATCCGAGCTATTGACCCCAGAATGCTGGAAATAAAAACAAGTCATATGCAGCAGAGGAAAAACAGCTTTGGCATGGGTTATTTCAAAGTTAAAACAACGACAATCATAGACATTTTCCAGAGACAATATTAGATATTTAAAAAAATAAAACAAAGTTATGGAGAGTAAACTAACACACATGACTCCAGAACAGTAAAATCTATTTCCCATTAGGATTACTAAAGCAATTAAACTACTGCATCAACGTGTAGAGTAGGACTTGTTGTCACAGGAGTGATTAGACAGCTCATACCTTGAGGACACGGACATATGGTAACCCATCAGGACCAACACGGCTCCCATTGACCTCGATATGCTTCAGCCACTGAATATGAGGCTGAGGGTCGCTGAACACCTTGCATTCAAACTCCACGTCACTGCCTACCACAGCGGTGCGATTAGCTGGCAGGCCAGCCTGCAGGATTGGCCTGTGAGGAGAACGCTCTACAACACAACCGAACGACACACAAATGTTAGTTTTGACATTCAGTGAGCAGTGAAGCAAATGTGCAATAATTCAAAAGTGTTCACGGTTGACTGATGTTCAAACAATAGCCAAATAAAACTTCTGGCACTTTGAGGCTTTGTAGCTGGAAATGACCCAGGTTGATGGTTAACAAGTTCGCATGCTTTGTTAGAGCTGATACTATTTCAGGCAACAATTTCTAAGTTACCACCTATAATGGAGTATTTAAAAGTGTATTTCTGACGCTATATGACGCTTATGGAAAGCCCTTGTGCCTTAAACTGCCCCCTGCAGTTTCTGCATCTGACTCTGAAAAAGAGCTGGCAGAATAGATGGGCGAGATAGTTACGCGTTTCACCTGGTGCCGTTTCTCTGAAATTAAATATTCTTGAGTTTTAGTGTGGAAGACTAATAACTCTCCAAAGCAAAACTTACAAGCCAAGAATCTGTGGGGACTTAGAAAGTATTTGTGACAGTACCTCCAGACAGAAGGAAGTGGAACTCTGATTTATTTGACCAGTGGCGTAAGAGTGAGTCAGAGGGCAGGCCCTAGAGGAGTAATCACTTCTATCCTGTACATAGATCCATCACTCATGCCACGAGTAAACAGGCTCAATTTATGAAAAGCGTGACAGAAAGACCCAGTAGACTGTGTCCTAATGCTTTTGCGATTCAGATCACATTTGATTGCTTAATATATACAGATTTGAGACATTCTGTGAAACTGATTCACCATGGCACCAGTGTCTCATCACTATTCAACAGGTGATTAAACCACCAGAACAATTCTTGTTACCAGTAAGATGATGAGTAAACTCTTACCAACTACATCCAGCTGGTAGGTGTGATTAATGCTGCCATACTGATTTTCCACCACACAAGTATAGTTTCCCTTGTCAGAGGGTACTACAGATTCCATGATGATGGTCCACATATGGTCACGGACCTAAAAGGAAGGCAAGAAAAATTAAGAGTTGAACATTTACATGCTGCCTAAAATACAACTATTTACAGTGTAAGACACATAAAACACTATCTGTGTGCATAGCCTACACCAGGACTATGGATTTCTTTACCGACTCAAATGATGGATTAAGAATTACAGTTTTGAAATGGAGGTATATTCACTTCAAAACTAAAACTGTCAATCAACCATAAGTAAGAAAAATTTATAAAACGCTACTTGAAAGAAGTGATTGTTTTTTTCCTCCTCCATTGTCTTGCATTAAAGAAACATTTATAAATCAACTTTATTATACCATACTCTTTCTGTGAGAGTACACAATGTCTTAACAGCAGATCTTTGTCTGCCTCACAAAGACCACATGAAAGTGGGTATACGTTTTCTATACATACATCTGCCCCAACCCGTCTTATTAGCACCAACTGAGGTCTGCCTCTTTTTTCCGAGACATGTTATAATTTTTCTTTCATAAATCTGCCAAGACCGGCAGTGTGTGATTAGCCAACAAACCTCTAAGGCAATGGCAACATCAAACATGCATATACAGCCATACAGTTCCCCTCATTTAGCTAAAAACGTGATGAGGGATTCCAGCTGCCTGCTGCCAGATGTGTTGTGCTTGGTTTCATATACATGTGGTCTACATTATTCTCTGCCTCCTGCACGTCTCCATGTAGACGATACGAACAATAGAAGCCTGGCCATAAAAGCATGAGTGTGGGAGGGATGAGAGACGTCCCTGGCCGCTGATGCGGACCTTTGCACCTTAACTGAAAAAACAGCAGCCAGATGGTTAAGTGTGCGTCCTGGCTGGGTGGTGGGGGGAGTTTAGGAGGGACGAGGGCAGCAGGCAGCTGAGAGGAAACTCCTAAATGTGTCCCAGCTGGGGAGGGAGATTGGCTGGAGAAGCAGCACCAGACAAGGCTGGACAACTCCACACCTTGATAGGAAGAGCAGATGTAGGGACGATCTGTCTCTTGGGGCTGTTTCTTAGTCTCTGAACATGAACATACATCCCACACCTGTGCGGCAACGGCCACTGAATGGAGCTATTTACAAGAAATTCATTATTAAGGTTCATACATCACTATATCTAGATAATGATCTTATCATATATTGTTTGATAAGGTTGTGGATTAATATAATAACAATGGCTTTTCAAACATCCTAGTGCCCAGTAGGAAATAAACTTAACAGTTTAATTATGATAATCTCTAAGGAGTGTTGATGCCAGTTACAGTAAAGTGGGATATAACAGATCCGGTTTACACCCATCACCTGCCGCACCTCTGTTAAGTAAATCTGGAGACTATAGTTAACTGCCTTATCAAACATTATAACCTCAACGCTCTGTCAGCAGTTACCGTCACATTTGAATATAGCCTGTCTGGAAAGGGGAAGACGCTGACAAAAAGAGTAATCACACCACACATCATAGATACAGCAGGTATCAAGGTAAATTTACTGCTGCATGGATGGTATTACAGACAGGATGACACACTGATACCTAGAATGAGGACAGCCAATGATAGCCTTCATCCAAATAGCTAGGATAGCCCACCTGGAGGTATTACTGTGGCACAACGTTCCTTTTTGTGGCATAAGGTTTCATCTTGTATTGTTACTCGGGTCAAATGTGACACTTGGTTCTTGTTTTTTACTTGCAGAAAGTGTTTCTTACTCCAGGGGAGGGGGTGCGGATCTAACACAGAGATGAGATCACTCACATATCTCTACTCATGGTGAGTAAGGTTGTGGTGATTCAGTAATAAATTCTAAAGGTTGTGCAGCATCAATACAAAACAGCTAGTAGGAACAAATCTAGAAATTATTTTCAGTATAAACCTTGAAGCCACCAATGCGATGATCTCTCTTGAACTCCTTTCCATTCTTGAACCATTTCAGAGTTGGCATTGGGTTGCCACTGGCCTGGCATCGAAACTTCACAGTTTTACTGGCCGGGACAGCGTGAAGCTTCTTCTCCATTTTTTCTGGGTGAGCCCATTGTGGGGCCTTAGCTAAAAGAATAACAAAGAAAAAGAAATTAGGGATTGAGGCTGGTGTACAAAATACACGTTTTTGTTAAACTCATAATCATAGCTATTTTCCATTTTTCACAGAAAACATTACATAATCATGTTCACCCCAAGACAAAAGACTTGTAATTTATAGTCACAAGCAGTGGTAGATGAATAAGGACCTTTAGTTTCTTTAAATAAAACCACTTATTTTTTTTGTGCCTGTGGCTTCAAAATTGCCTCCGTTATGAAAAAGCCATGTTGTGTAAATTTCATTTAAAAATAAATTGGCAGGAGTAAGAGTATACATGAGATTGACACATGCTAGCTATGCATGGTGGCAGCTGGATTTTTTTGTGGGCAGAGAGGACAGTAGTAGTTGAGAGACTTAACTGCTCGATAGACAAATTGCAGGAGATCTATGCTTAAGCATGAGTAGTCACCTCAGGGGTATTCCTTGTGTAAAAGTTGTCATTGAGGTGGTAAAACCAGTCTGATTCAGAGTGAAATCATTCACCCACGTGTGACCCACACACACAGCATGCCCATAATTGAATTACAAAGCTCTCAAATCACTGACCATTGAAATACTCACAACCCTGTGACTTGGGTGAGTCAGAAATGAACATAAAATGACATAGCATTAGTAATGTGTAGGGACCTGTACACTTACTCAGCAATTTTTGACTGCCTGAGAGTTTAGCTTCTTCTGATGAAGACTCTTCGTCTTCATCGTCATCCTCAGATGAGGCCATGGTATCAACTAGTGACAAGGAAACAATTATGAGAAACACAATTTCGTTATTCTAAGTATTTTGTCAGCGATAACATATTTTAAAGGATATGGCACACTTTAAGCCAAGTCACAACGTGTCTTTTTGTTAACGAACAATGTACGCTAACAGTGTTTGAGAATGTATGTATACACTAAAGACAATGTTCAGTATGTACATTGAATGGATATGCACACTGCATTACACAGCTTGTGTATTACATCACACAAGCTGTGCTTGTTATAAATCATGTCTAAAGGGTTTTTAATTATTAGATGTTAATAATTGGAATGGTTTAATAAATGCAACGTTCTGTTGGTGTTGTGCATTTTTAATCCAAGGAGTTATTTATAAACAAACACACATAATTTGGAGAGCATTAGCTGCTATATTATCGTGAATATAACCTGATTTTGTATATTTCTATTGCTGAACTCTAAAAGCTCAAAAAACACTCAGCTAAACTATAGGGGAAAGTTGTTACTGCATGAAATGAGATCACAATGGCTTATCTATCATATTTACCTGTGACATTGAAGTAGGCACTGTGGTTTCCGAAGGTGGTGCATGCGTACAGCCCAGAATCAGTTAGCTCCACTGCCTCAATCTCCAGCTGGCCGTTGCGAATCCGCGTGTGCTCTCCATCCACTACAGGCACATGGTCTTTGGTCCAGTTGACAGTGTGGATGGACTCCTTGGTAGAGCAAGTCAGAACCAGAGGGTACCCAAGGTAGAGAGTAAACAGCTCTGCTTGCGTTTCCACCGAGACTACAAAGGAAGCAGAACACAGTTCCACTTGAAAGCTCACCATTTGTGAATTTGTGTACTGACAAAATGGAAACTTTGATGGAAACTACATATACACACTGCAAGACATTCGCAAAACCACAAGGTTTATTCCCAATAAATTAAAAAATGAACTCCATCTCAGACCAAGTCAAACTGATGGGAAGGCATTTTAGGAGTGGTCTCATATACACACCAGTTTCATCAGTAAACACAACACAAAAGGTACTTCAATTGTAAAGCAAGCTCTAAAAGTGATCAGAAAAGTCCTTGTTCCTCCTGTAACACCCTCTGCCTAACCTCTCCCCCAAATTAAATCGCATCCCAAATTACTCAAGGCTCCATTGCCAGGCAGGCAGGCAGGCAGGCAAGGAGCTACTTGGGGAAGGAAGGTGAAATTCAATTAGAGGAATGAAGAGAGGGGAGGTGTCACAAAGAGAGACACCTGAGCCCCCCTATTCTAAATGACTGCATAGTACGTAAGAGGGAGGGAGTAACCCAATTATTCTGACATGTTGTCCATCACAGTGGTGTTGTTTGTCTAGTTACAAAGGGTAAAGATCACTTGCCAAGTTGCTTGACGTTTCTGCTTCAGTATCACATATTCTAGTCAATAGGTGTACATGGTACACAGTCCAGATAAAATTAAACAGCACGCTGATTTTGTGGATATAAGCTCTCCAAATGCTATTTTTAATATTAATTAACAATTTCTGCTTATTTTATCTGTTCATTTTTGTCACAAAAACAGTGAAATCAGTAAATCACAGCTGTTGCAAAGCCCTACATGACATTTCACTGTTGTTAAGATGTTTGGAAATGATACTCAAATGATTCATCAATTACACGATTTAATGCAGAAAACATTGTATGTAGGTTCATTTATAAACTGAATCACTAGTTGGCATACTAGTGTTGTTTTATCCAGGCAGCATCTCTAAAGTCCCTGCTGGCGGCAGCGGTATGATGTAAAATCTTGTTACTTGTCCTTCTTTCCCATTTCATATATGGCCCATTCAGCTTACCAATAAAAATGTATTTAGATAATCAAATACCATGGCAGTGAACAATCCTAAAAGCACACTGCGTTCTCACAACCACACTTCTTCCTGATCGCTACAGGAAGCACATCTATACAGAAAACCCTCAGGACAACATCAGCAAACCTGACTAATCCCTCCCACCATCACAACAAAGGACTGAACAATAAAGGGGAAGAGGGAGCAGAGAGAGCAAGCCAGTGAGCATGTGCACAGGAGCGAGCAAGAGAGGGCCTGCAGTGGCAGGTTCTAGTGTGCCAGTTGCTATGGTGACCCCACTTGGGCCTAGTAAAGGTATTTCCTGGATCACATATGTCTGACAGGCCCTTAATCCCAGCAGGAAAGGGGGCCAGGGGGTAGGATCAACTTTCTACTCAAAAACAAAACCAAAGGGGGGATGCAGAGGAGACATTTAGCCCAGATTTACATTAAACAGTCCAAATTTAAAGATGTGGGTTTCAATCGTATGCATTTACATCAGCTTTCCAGGCCACCTCTGTCTATACCGACATGCCTGAACATGGAACAGACATTTCACTTTTTATTTGTCTGGCTTTAAGTTGGCAGTCAAAATAGCTGCATCATAGCCAACATCTGTTAAGAAATCGGACAGAGAGACCAGCTGACCAAATCATTATTTCATGGTTGGAAGCTAGTCTGATGAAACCAACACAAATCAACAATGATCAACAACAACTGTGCAGTATCATCAACCATGCTGACATTATCTGATGCCCCACAAAGGCCGTCTGTCACAGGGACTGTCTGTGACAGTCTCTGAATTGCATAAATGGTGTAAGTCTGTTTTTGTTGTCAAACAAAAGAGAGAATAGTTATTTACTTCCAGCTCATGTTTATTAGCAGTTATTCCTAAACAAACTTGGAAGCTAGTCAAAATTCCCCACCCACAAAACTTTAGTGGGGATATTTAGGTCTGGAGTTGCTCCGCTTGGAATTCTTTATGCGCAGCAAGAATCTACTGGGCCAGCATTGTCTGGGCAGGCTTTATGTGGTGATTGACAGTAGAATAACAGCAACATACAGCATATATATCATCTGAGTGCTGCGGAGTAAACTTTGTTTACAACAAAATGGGTGCCAACGGAGAAAGGAGAGAGTCTCCTATCCCAAAACAAAATGGCTTTAAAGGACTTTAGCAGCAATTAAGGCATTTGTCAAGATGTCTTATAACCAGTTACACTGATTGGTTGGAGGATTATCCAGTTACATGCAGAGGTATTTTTTTTCCCTGCTTTGGTTGAAAGATGACCGATAATAATGTTACAGCTATTATATTCTTGATTATCACAGAATCTGAACAAATTCAGTAGGTTAGCACTACTGGGGAGTTTTAAAATTTCACTGGCTTAAGGGGCACATACAGCAAAAGACTAAAACTATCTAACCCAGACTTAAATACGAGGCCTCTGTTATGTGTGGGGGCTGTCCAGTATGTTTCTGTCCCTGCCCTCTAAATGGAGATGCCACTGATAAGGCTGTAACATCCCAGCTGTTAATCTTACCGCAGACATCATAAAACACCCATAAAAACTGTAAAGTTTGCTTGTTGCTTTATTCCTGACACAGCCACAGGACCATTTGTGCTTCTGTGATGACCTTAAAACTGGAATAACATGACACAATGCGGTCACATCAACAACTTTCTGGCTAACTCTGTGTATAAATGTCATGCTAATAGCTACACTTTTTTTTCCACTGTAAATTTCTTTTTTTGAGAGTATGTGCCAAGTTTTTACACTTCCTTTGAGGATGTTTCGTCTCAGTTAATCTTGCTTCTACTGTGATTGGATTAAAAAGGATTAATGACCAGAGTTTCAGAAAGCAATCCACCTGGAAGGGTCTCACATGGGTTCTTTGAACCATCTGTGAACACTGACTGACATAATTTAAAATCAGACTAATTAAACAAACCTTGAAAGGAATTTTGGTGAAGAAGATCTCAGTGAGAGTTGTTAAAAGTCCATAAAGCCAAGACCAACTAAAAGGAAGAGTTGGCGCCAGTCTATGGAACTTTCTCTTGCTACAACATAGGAAGTAATATGCCGCGTGAATGACTTCTGGGATTTCCTGCTCTCACTGGAGTGATGGTTGAATGCAGGAAAGTCCAGCTAGCTAAGGCTCTGCAGTGGCACACAGAGAGAAATGGCTATGGCAAAGTTCACTTTGCTGATTTGACCACACCACAGTGAAGGGGTGGGTGCTGTGCAGAAAGGACTGATAAGAGACAAAAGGCAGCACTGGCAGGAAGCAAAAGAATAGGACAATGCCCATTAGCAAGCCCCCAAAAATTCACAGACCAAGTGTCCCTCCTTAAAGCACTCCAGTGGAGGACCTTTTCATTCTTAAATGAGGCACTGACAATCAGCATGGATTAACACTTGGGAGCTACATGGGTTACTGTGCACTGCAAAGTTACTGTAGTGTCATTCAAATTAGTTCAGCGACATTTAGCTTTACATTATGTCTTTAATGGACAAACACAGTAAAATTAAGACCTCTTAAAATAATAAACCTATGCTGTTTTAGTTTTCTCCTAATATAGATTTGGAATGGTTAGTTGCCAAACAGACGGGTAATCCATTTTAGTCAAATACATACATTCCTTCCCTTCCTTGAAGTTAGGTTCCATGATACTCAACCATTTTCCTATTTCTATTCTGCATGTTGGTTGTAGATGGTAAGTGCCTCTTTTTAAGTATGTGGAAGTAACATGCTGAGTTACCGTTTTTCTGTCTTCAGTGTTTAAAATTTTTCTTCACTTGTTTCTCATTTGTGAAGATGGAAATGTGTAATTTATAAAGCACTATTCTAATTATAATGAAAGGAATGTTTCAGTGTTGAATATTTTGCCAGTATCATGCCAGTGAAGAAGACGACAATTTTAAGTTTTCAATTCCTCCGATTGAATGCCCATAAAACCGAATGCACATCAGAGTTATTGTTATTGTTATTTAGCTTAGATTTTTCACATTAAGCTAAAATTAGCAATGACAGTAGGTTAGCATTTTTATACACATTCAATCGACTGACAAAGGAGCATATGTAAATGAAAACAACTATATTGTGAATTTGGCTGGGATTAGAGGACTAGAAAGAAAAGAAACCAGGAGGATGATGAACAGAGGCGTAAGCTGGTCATTTTTCACACCATTAAAATGTCAGCGCAGCCCATTATGCATGACAACCATGAAATATTGACTTTGTCAGGTCTGTTTTAACAAATGTTGACCGCAATCTGCAATTTTGTTGTTTTCCAAATTAAGTACTACAGAAGACATAAATAAAATAAACTGAGATTTAACCTTTTTGGTAGTGAACAGGTGTTACACTGTGGGTAGATGACTTTACAGAAGACACAGATGCAAAATATGTTTACACAAAAAGAGCACTTTACTCTCGAGTCAGCATAGCTACGCTCCTCTGGGCATCCATTTCTGTCTAAAAAGAGTCTCACTCCAGACTGCGGCAGCTCGCAATTTTAAGAGCCCTCCAGTGAAAGGTCAGTGTCTCTTCAACTGTGACTGACAACAGAGTATCAAGTCAGAAAGAAGAAATTCTTCCCCAATAACTTCCTCATATTTCACCATCACAAATCATTTTAATACAATGATCTCCAAGTGATCACTCTGCAGAAAAGTTGGCCCCTAAAGCCATTCAATTAACTCAATTTGTTCAGGGAATATTCTTTTCTTATGTGAGCAACACAGAAAAAAACTCAAGGCAAACAATGAAGCGTGCATAAAAACAAGAACATTTCCATCTAACTATTTTGTTTCTCAACCCAAAACAAAAGGAATGCAACCAAATGCCTCTGCTGTGATTGTTCGTCGACAGCTGAAGCCATCCGTCACCCAGCAGGGAAGCGGGGGAAAGTGAAGCATTCCCAAGCAAAAGTCAGCGGGGGAGCAGAAGAAAAAGGACAGAGTCGCATAGATAGTACCTGGCCATTTGGTGATCAAGAACTGGGTGAGGTGTAAAATGCATCAGACTTCCCCCACCCTGGTCGAATTTTATGGTTCACCTTAGAAGATAAACATTATCCTTGGAAAGCCTATCTTTGAGGATAAGGAAGGGTTTAAAGTAGCATCTTCTTTTCTTTTTCAAAACGAGGCTAATTTATAGTTCCCTGGCAGTTAACTCCTCTCTCAGTGACAACAAATACCTTTTCATTAAAGGAGGAGAGAAGAAGGGACTGCTAGGTAGTGGAGTTGCCCTTTGGCTACAGATGGGAGTCATTTACTCCTCCCTGTCCCACTGCTGGCTTAAACACAGCCGCACCAAGTTTATTTAGGGCTCAAAGCCCCAGAGAGACCCTCTTGCTTAATTACTTCAATTATAATGCTGAGCTTTATCATATTCTTTTGCTGCTCTCCACTTCCGACTGCAGAGTGTAAACATCCAAACCCATCTACCCACAAGTCCAGGCAGCTATTACACTGTTGGACTGTATCCAAGAAACACATTTTTAAGGATTTGATTTCAGTGCCTCTTCCCCCTTTTCAGAACTGAACTTGTGTAAGAGCCAGAGTGGGCTAAATTTTTTAAGGAAAATGCCATGGCAATAGTTCAGTTCAAAACCAAAATAAAATCATTAGACAAGAAATTTAGATAGGTGACTTAAAAACACAGAGGAGAGTGTTTAATTAGACAAAAACAAACAACCTAAAGGTGATACAGAGAGCCAGAACCCCAGATGTTCAACACAGTAAAGTGGGCTCAAACCAATGGGGGTGGTAAGGGACTATTGACGCTACAAAGGACAGACTTCACCAAAGTCTGGAGTGTGTTAGGATTACATTCCTGTACAAAGAACAAAGCTTTGCTTATCAATGGGCTGTTTCTCAAGGCAGGAGTCAAGATAAGTCAGACTTAATAAGTTTATAAGTTTAAACAGTTACATGATATTTAATAATACAGCAACAGGAACTAGAAAAAAAAAAAGATGTCCGAGTAGTTTTTATCAAGCAAGCTTACCTTCATCTGTGATGGCAGGCCGGCACTGGGTCCTTAAAACTTGGGCAAATAAAGCCAGAAACAGAAGTATACTTGGCCTCATCAGCATCCTGCTGAGGGAGCTACAACTGTTGGCTTTTCTGCGACTTGAACTCCATTCAGATCTTTGGGGCATCAGCAGCGGGTCATTCACAGTGCACAGCTAAAAACAAACAAGAAATAATAAAAACAAATGAATGCATGTTCATGTCAACAAGCCTCGCCCTTTCATAGGTCTGTTATGAGTAGAAACAAAATAAGCTACAATCAATTCAGGGTACAAGTTCCTCAGAAAAAAAGCATCTACTTTAGTGGAGAGGAAACAAAACAGAAAAATAAACTCTCTCTAATCATGTGAATTTTTACCAGTGACAAGCTATATTGTTGTTGTGCAGAAAATTCCTTAAACACCCCCCAAAAGAAGAGAATATTCTGTATCTACAAGGTTCAAGGCAGGTACTTTAGCGTTTAGGCCTGCTTGTACTAACCACTGATAAGAAACTGTAGCGCACCAGGCTCGCTCTGATAACTTAAACAAACAAACAGTGGATACGTCTTGCTCAGTTCTAAGGAATGAAATGTTTTGTTTTCAATACTTCAAAGTAAGTATTGAAGTCTGAACTCATGAAGACCATCATCATACTCAGAAAAAGCCACGCATTACATACAGTTCCCACCCAAATGGGCAGCCAGCGACCCTCACATTCACATCTGCTTGAATCATCACCTCTGCAGCATCTGGCTATGAAGATTAACACTTGCCCATAACCCCCTTTGCCTCCTTGAAGAATTTGTTAAAGACAAAAAAGTCAAGCCTGTTACATGACACCCTTGCAGAGAGAGACTGCCCGGCCATCATTTCCACACTGAGAGATCTATCACCTAACAGTTGGTTTTAGTTGCCAAACCCAAAACGATCCCCTGTGCATCCATTTGCTCCCATGAGTTGTCAAGTACTGTTCAGTCAAACCTGAGAAGCATCATTAATTAAGAACTTCAAAAACTAACAATTTAATTTAAAATATCAACATAAAAGTCAATTATGTGAAACAATAAGGCCACATCTGGGTCAAAGAAGCCCCAGCTTGGTGTATGTTTTCACATTTAGCCCTGTACAGATGCAGCTGTGGTTTCCTTTAAGATGTAATCACTTGTATGTGTGTTCCTCGCTGAAACGGTCATTGTGTTCTCCTCAAAAACCAATTCAATTTCACTTTCCAAGAATGGTTCAGTGTTCCAGCAGCTGAGCTGGGTCAGGGGGGTCCAAGGGGATAAAGAAGCTTGGTCATCTCTGCTCTGTAAGCTGTGAGTCAGTGTTTGGGAGTGCTCCAAGAAAGAGTTTCTGCTGCCAGACAGAAGGACCCGCAAAGAGCCGCCGACACAAATTCCCCGGGCCCTCATCACTCCGACAATCGTTAACTTTTGAGAGAGGAGGAAGTAACCTCTTCAGAGTATTTGTCATACTAAGGGGCTAAACATGCAGTATTTCTGAATTGAGACTGACACACATAAGCCGATAGTACTGGCTAATTTTTCAAAGGTTTTGGTTTTTTACTCTTTAATAAAATAAAAAGCTTGTGTTTATTTCCAGAATATAAAACAAACTAAATGTAAATTATATTTGTATTATGTATACTAGATTAGATATATTATGTGGTATGTTATCAGTAATATGACATGAACCTCAAAATGTAGCGTAATTTAGTCATTTCAATCTAAATTTAAGTCAGAGTTAGACATTTAATTGCAAAAAACACTTTCAAGCAAAGTGGTTTTTAAACCATCTAATCATCGCAGACAAATGTTGTTCATAGTAATGACACTAGGGAATCAAATGTCCCTGTAATGATGCCATTGAGCAGTTTAAACTTTTCTATTGGTTGAGGATGATAAAAATGCTTTTTGTGCATATCCAAAGTCATTTGACTTGTGTGGCAACTAAAAGGCAAGGTACACACGATCAAGCAGTGGAAATAAGAAATTCAACCAGAAATACTAAAAATGAATAATGATCCTCTGCTTGTACACAGTGAGCGCTCACAAAATAAATATTTTAGATAGAAAACTAAAGTTGGATATTTTGCTGCATTACAAATTCAAATGTTTAGCAAAATACCATCTGTTTCCTGTGTTCTTAAGAAATGAAAGCATTACCCTGAAAATCTGCCAAATTAAAAGGGGTTCAACTAAACAGATTAGAACACACAAGACACATTTAGCTTCTCTCATTATACAAAGACAAAGGTTACAGGCCTGACCCATAACATGGCCTGCACCATAATTACTGTTCCCTGCCATCCATGCATAAAATTCCTCAGCTCCCCAATTTCTGTAGCCCACCTTCCAGTTCAGTCTGCATATCAAGCCAGCAACAGACCAGTCTACACACGGCTGCAGTTCAGTGGACATTAGAGCATCTGACCATTTCCCCGAGGCTACTGTTTTCACAAAAACAAGACACTTCTGTTGTTTTTGCTCCTTTGCAGCCACACAATCTGATTCAGTGGTTCACCACCAGCGTGCCATGATGGTAGATCAAGTGTCATGAGCTTACACTCCAACGTAAAGACAATTAATGTCAAGTCATCTGACACTGTGCCATTTGGTTTGACACCTAAACCCAAAGTACTTTTCAGTAGATGAGTTTACCTTCTTGCCTCATATAATGAAGACAAAAAAATCTTGGAGATGCCTCCAAAAAGTTCAAGACTAAAAACAAGGAGAGACATGCACAAAGTCTAATTAAATCCTAAAATTTGCACTCTCACGAATCCCAGACTACATTTCTCGATGGATTTGGTTACAGTAAAATACAAACGCACAAGTTAAGAGACAATAATACTGTGAGGAGAGCAGCCTGGTAAATTAAAGGGCAGAACTACTCCTCACTTCCCATTATGTGGTTCAGGAAAAAATCTTTTTTTTTTCTCTCCCTTCTCCTGGTGAACTCCCTGTGGACATACTGCTTTTCTAAACCATCCATCTTCTCCCTGTCCCTTTATAACATAACATTTAGAGCTTTACATAACATCAGGCTGGCCCCTCCAGAGCCAGTCTTCATGACAGATGAAGTAATGTTGGCCGTCCACTGAGAATTTTTAAAGATGCAGCACAGGAACATTTCAGGAAAAGTAATATGTCCCACGATGAGAAAGAAAAGACATAAACTTTACAGAAAATATTTGAGGGGTTTCGCGCGAGACTGTGACATAAATGGGACAGAGCTGCAGACACTGAGATACAACACAACTGATAACAAACAAATCACAAGACAATACAGAAGATCAGAAATCTGTTACGGACCCATGAAGCTAAATTAATCTGATTAAAAGGCATCATGTGCAGCTTAAATCATTTGATTTCTAGGTTTTAATCCTTGAAGTGGGGACTACTTATTCAATAATTATCATCTAATCTAAGTAAAGGCGCCTGCTGTGCAAAGCAACGCAGATTTAAGGCAGGACTCCAGGTAACATTTTGGGTCCTGTGCCTTAACATTACTGTTTGTGGGCATTTTATTTTCAAGCACGGAGGAGGGGTGAGGTGGTTACCACGCACGAAACCTACTCCAATGTCTCCAAAAGAGTTTTCTAAACCCCGAGGTCCTTCTCAAAGATCAAATCACTACAATGGCAAACATCAGGTAACATCTTAAACATGTAAACAAACAGTAAAACGAGGCCAAGTTAAAGAGTGGAGGGATAAAAACGAGGAGCTCACCTTACTGGCGGGGAGCTGCGAAACAGCCAGAGTTGGTCCGATAAGGAAGACTCCTAAGACGAGACTGCACGCAGGACAACTTCCCAAGGAAGAAAAAAAAACGTATATCCAGACTTCAAATGTGTCCGAAGCTCTTTTACTCCGTGCTACCAACGGTTAGCCAACAGGTTTGCGCATATTTTTTTCTTTTCTTTTTAACCAAACTTGCGCGACAGTCCGAAAACCGCAACGAATCAACGGAGAAGTGAAAAATCACGAAGTATTAAATTAGTTAATTGTTTAATTTTTATTCGGGATTGCGACGAGTCTCTTTTATCTTACCTAGCTAAAACAGGTCGGAAAGTATGGGAGTGCAGCCTGTGCCGTAGTTTTTGTTAGTCCCTTTATCCCAAAAACGTTCCGCCGGCAATGAAATTTCGTCCGCTCACTTCCAAAGAAAAATAGGTAGAAAAGTTGTTCAACTAACTCTAACAAAATATCAGAAGACGAAATGTCGGTCAGTTTTATATTTTCTTCAAAGAAAGCGGTACTTAAATTACTCCTAGAAAGTATTTAGACCAGTCCTGGCGGAGAAACAACGAGAGTCCGAGCAGCTCCAAACCTCCCCCCTTAAATCTGAGACTATGTGCATCCTCCGGACCGTTGTCAAGGCAGCATGAGCACTGACACAACTTCCGGTATGTCGTTACAAAATAAAAGCCAGGTTGGGAAAATGTACAGCGACCGGGATTGAGTTGGGTAACTTTTCAGGAATTAAGTAAATAAAACTGGCTTACTATTATTATTACCCATGTTTGTGGTAGCTTGGCTTTGTTTACCATGACCGTAAATGTATTGCTTAGTTGACTTTAAATTGGAATATGATCTTTATTTTTTTATTGTTCAGTTTTATGCTTGCACCAAAGTTGGTGGGGGAAAAAACACTGGCTTAATGAGCTTAATTGATCCGGAAATGTTACACAATACTGTGACTGTGATGCCGTGATCTCTGGAATAACTCTTATGAATGTTTGCATATTTTCCCCCTTTAAACTGCTACGAAGTTGTAGATTTTATTTTGAATATGAAACAGCCGGAAATCCGGCACTATGCGCGAAATTACTTTTTAAATTGACGCATGACTGCAATGTGGTAGAAGTAAACCTGGCTCCCCCTGCCATCCATAGCACCTCTCCAGCAGAGCCTAAACAACTCCCCACACCGCGCTCTTTGTATTGTGGCACTGGAGGCCTACTCAATGCACAGGCAAGACAAACACAGTCTTGCTCACAACAAAAACACTAGTAGAAACAAGAAGGAGCACTATCAAATGAGGTTATTGATCTACGGTGTTATCCAACACACCACGAGGACCATAGGAGACATACTTCAGGATTAAATATGAAGGATAATTCCCATTTGACACTAAATAACAATAATATAAACGTTTTCTGAAGATGAGATATTATAGGAAACCTTGTGTACACTTTAAACAAAACAGTATATTGTAACCCTGGCTGTGTAAGCTGAGCAAGTCAGCACAAGCAGATGGTACAGATGTGAAAACACAGTCTGATGTCTGCTGACTGACTGCGCAGACAATAAAACTAGTTAGTTGGAGGGAAAATCACTTTCTTTGCAGGGTTTCAGAAAACATACTTGAATACTAATCCGCTGACGGAAAGCAAGCACTTTCATCAACTTCCTGTTCAAGGCAAACTATAAAATAGCTTTATTGTGTTGGCGTACATATCATATGCTTTGGCAGAGTTTCAAAGAGCATCAGAATTTCAAATGTGTCTGCCAACTCAGCATAAACACAAAGTTTGCTCTGCCTGATCAAACACATAGTTCATATGCGAAGAGCTCATATGGTCTTTGATTCCCTGTCACAGCTGACAAATGACTGACGACTGAAGCTGCAGAGACACATGAAGCACAGCTTAGTAGTTAGATTAAAGAATGACAAAGGCGCTGATTTGTGTTTCAACATGTGTTAGCCCATCAGGGGGTTGAACGTGGGGTTAAGGACATTTACAAGAGAACATGATTAATATAAATCGTTTTACTTTATTTGCCATCCAAATTCTGTTTTTTTTAGGGTCAGTGCTAGAGAGTCATGTTAATAATAAAAACAAAAACTCATACAAAAACTATTTTGCACTGGATTTTGAGATGAGGTATTAATGTATTACCTGTCCTCTACAGACAAAACAAACATCTTTTCAGGTCCGAACACGACGACCTCAAGGTGACGTTATGATATGTAGGACTACACTGCGTCACCTACAATTCAAATGTAAGATTATGAAGAAAAAGTATGAAAAAGAGATTACAACAACAACAACAGCTTTGCAAATAACCGAAGAAATCTTGCATCACACCAGAAGATGCATGAACATACATTCATAGTACTGTGGGAAGTTACAGTATTTACTTAAAATTGCTGAAGCACTCAGTGAAATGAGAGTACTTAAACTTATATCATATTTAGATATTATTTTTTAATGTTATAATACATAATAATCGGGCTTGCGTTGCCACGTGTGTTAGGATTAGTTTAAAGTGTTCAGTTTCAGTGATTTTTCTTCTTCATCTCCACTGATGTTATACATCAAAGTGTCTTTATAGGAGTTGGGGAGTACTAATCCATATGTGCAACAGTTGTATAAAGCCCTCTGCGGCTCCAGAGGGAGCTGTGTTGAGTCTGATGAACTACCTCAAGGGCCACACTTGAGACAATTCATCAGGCTTGAAATAAAATAAAATAAAAACCAGGCACTGAAAAGAAAGGAGTGAGCTTACCTCGAGCATGGCCTGCTCCTAATCACTGCCTGAAGCTAACGGCTCAGGCATACATTAGCAGTTACTAACATACAGGCTTGTTGTCTGAATCTCCAGTTGGTGGTTGTGTTGCACTGTGAGTAATGCAGGCACCAGGATTAGACAAGAAAGAGGAATATGTTAAATATGTATGACAATTACATCTGTCATACACTCTTTAGGACTCTTTAGGGGAGAACACTAAGAGCAATTTCACATTGAGATGAAGCTATTAGCTTAGTATGGACACAGAGGTTTTGTGATTTTACATCTGGTTACTTGCTGAACTGTTTTTGTCCAAGCCTTGTTGTCAGTGCGCAGCTGCAAAGAAACTTGTGGAGACTCCAGGATTTGGATGCACTTAGCCAAGAAATAGTCAAGCAGATAACACCTGATAGATGTAGATTTAATACTTTAGTCTCTCTAATGTTTTTTAGAAGCGACTGCAGCTATTTAACATACGGACACAAGAATGGAATCCATCTTCTTGTGAAACTCAAACATTCCCGTAAAATGTCAACTATTCCCTTAAGTTGTAACTTTGACTTTGAGCCAGGACATGCTGCCTTCGTGGTGCGCCCTTGCTTTTAACATTTCTAAACCGCCAGTTTGTCCAATGCACTTTGGGCTCAAATTAAGTTTGAGCTTCAAAGAGTGCTGCTAACTACGTAGCAGATGGTGAAACTCACAACCGCATACATACCAGAGAAAAACCAAGCGTGTTTATTAGCGTATCTAATAGTGAGAGTAAGACGTGTGACTGCTGCCATCAGCCACATCTTACGGTTTCAGCATCAAAACACGACCGAGGAGATCTTTGATGCAACAGCAGTTTGGGACCAGGGATTTTTACAGTCATCTCTTTCTGTGTCACTGATAAAGAATTCCCTTGAGATGTGAATAGAGCTATTAAGTAAATAAAAAAGACCTCTATAGAGGACTTGAAAGCGTTGGCAGAATTCAACACATATGGTGACTGTTTATCCATTTAGTTGCTTATTATTTTACACTGATGGAGATGAGTTGTGGATTAGAAATTCTTGACACCATTCTCAACAGAGACAGCTTAGGGTGGCAACATTTGTGCAAACAGATGAGAGAAAATAAAGGAGATAATTGCAGACCAATAAAAGATGGTCCTGTGTTGTTTATAGCAGCACAAGGGAGACGTACTGTCTATATTTCTTCAACACACAAGAGAATGAAAGCAGCAAACTTATATTATGTGTGCCTAATTTGAAAAAAAAAAAAAAAAAAGCTTCAGCAATCATTAACCCGTCTCTGGGATGTGTACATTCCATGGTAGCACAAGAAATATATAGGGAGCATTTACTGACAAGACTAAACAAAGAGGCTATAAAACAAAGGCATAAAGTTTATGATTTTTTTTATTAATAATTACACAGTGCAGTTTTTTTTCACCTGTGTGGAAATCCTTCAATGTTCATGCCTTGTTTACAAAGAAAGGAGATAGTGTAAATCAGTCATTACATAGGACAGGACTATGTAGATTTTAGAGTCAGTTGAACCTTTGCTTAGAGGCAGCTGACAAAAGCTCGAGCCACGGTCTGTTTCAAGATGAGGTGGGGCATTTCTGATCGCTCCTCGTTTCCTTTCAGCATAAGGAAATGTGCCGGACACTGTTAAAGCCAGGAATACCGTATGCAAAAGCAAACTGAAGGCAGGCTAAGCCACGCATGAGCATAAGAACAAACACGGAGTCATGCAAGCCCCAGAGTGAACAATATCAATGCTTTGCATGATGATTTCCCTAGCAGCTTCTTCATCGCCCCAAAGTGGTGTTTTATTGTTCTCGCTTTTTGTGTTTGCATTCCATTGTTACCGGGCAAGTACAAATATCCTCCTTTATGCACAAAAACCTCAGCCGGGCCTTCCACTACGTCGCTTGTGTCCAGCCCTCATCCGTCCATCAGCAGTGCCCCTGTTCTACACAGGGCCCCCCAAGCTCTACTCACCACCCCCAGCCAGCTCTTTGACATAATGCTGTTGTGGCTTTCCGGGCCTTTATGCTGGCTGTTGTCTGAGGCAGATTGAAGACCCTTTGTGTGTGTCAGCCCCTGTCCTGCGTGGCCGGGAGGAACCTGCTGGGCTGCGAGCAGAGAGACAGGAATGCGCATATGAATGGGCTAGTGTGTGCCGGGCACCTGCTGACAGAGGAACGGCGTGCCTGTATGAGTCTTAGTTCATCAGCGTAACCATCTTGTTCAATTACACGTGCAGCTCGGTGTTGCGTTCCCCTACTCATTCACACTGAATGGAAGTATTGTCACCACCATTGTGACTATTTTGCTGCTTGATATTCTAGAGGAGTTCTTAATGAATGAGGTGCCAGCTCCATTGATGTAGTTGTGACTGATTATCACCACTAAACGCAGCCTTTTACTTCTGCTCTTCCACGTTCTCCCTCACTTCTGAATGGATCTGGGACTTCATCTGATCTGATTTAAATAAAAAAGAGGGTTTGCAGGATGTTGTCTTGGAGTGATGTCAGACTTACATACTTGGGCATGGACTATGCAGGAATGAATCTGATACTGCTCCTCTGTTTTTTCTTGATCCTTAATTATTACTTCACCAGTGGTGGAGAATTTTTCAGGATTCAGATCCCTTTCTCAGTAAAAGCAGCAATACCACAAAAACACTGATAAGTTACTAAAGAAGTGCTATATGGGGAAAAAAACGTACTCAAATTGTGTCATACTGTTAAATAACATTTAAACATGTAAAATAACATGTAACCAACACATTCATGGGTTAAGTAGCATTTAAATACTTTAACTAACTCAATTACTACTTCAACAACCAACCAAGATGGCGCCATGCATGGCTGCCTTGGTGCTGCACTCTCTCCAACAGTAAATGATCTACCTCTACAGAATACTACACTCATAGTTGCACGACAAATGAAGCTGTGGCAATGATCTGCTACCGATCTGCTCTAGATTTACCGAAAATGCATTTACCCAGTACATAATAGTCCTGTCCACATCACCGGTACCGGTCCTTCCTTGTAACACCTACTCCCTCTTTAAGTACACAGAGAGCAACATGTAGCTGGAGTTATATTTCTTGTATGCATGATCATATGTAGAGAAATAAATAACTCTGATTTACAAAAGGTTTTTGTATTTTTTTAATACTATTTATGAGACCATCGTGTATTTTGTTTGTAAAAACTAATGAGGAGCTAATACCTTTTACTGTCAGATGAGTAGTTGAACAAAATGTATTTTTGTGACAGTGCAACATTATGCAACTGGATAAAATGGAGATACTAGTCCTCATGCCCCATCAGGGATAAATGTCCTTTCTGAATGTTATTTTTTATTTATTTTTTGCTGACTTTGTAGTGGTTCTGCTTTTTCCTCTGATATTTTGCAAAGGTGTGTATTTTTTAACCAATTTTGATATTTCAAACATAAACCCCACATTGCTCTATTTTAACACTGTGTGATCTAAGTTATTACCATTAAAGGACAAAACACACAAAAACTGACATATTTTCGATATTCCAAATATTAGTAGGATTGTTTTAAAATCCTGAGATCAATTAACTATTTGGTATTTGTGATCAGGCCTGAAGTTGATTAAAAGGTTTATGTAAAAATAAGAAGAAAAAGATTAACTAACTATTTTCACACTTCAGAAAGAACAAAAATCCATCAAAGTCAGTGTTGTTGCTAATCACTGACATATCATACATAAAAAACACTGACAATATTGAAAATATTTCAGTATGTGTGCGTTTCTAACAAGAATGTGTGCTGCCATCACAAACACCGTCATATAAAGGGTTAAAGTTTAAAAATAAATTAAATATTTGGTATTACGACTCAAGTTGTTTTAAAGTTTTATGTAGAAAAAGTAGAAAAAATAATGTACTTTTTATGGCATTTGTCCCTTAATGGTAAATACATAGCTATTTTAAAACAGGGTAAGATAAGACAACATAGGTTTGTCCTTAAGTAATGAACAACACACGTTAAGATGCTTATTTACAACATGCTACATTTGGACTTCATGTCATTTTCTGCTGCCAAAAAAAGCAAACAGACTGAAGTCTGTATTCGTAAACTGTGCAATATAATGTAATAAATGTTTGCAACACAAAACAGATGAAGCACAGTAAAGTTAAAGGTACGTTTGAAAGTCACCAGTGGTGCGTTAATGCACCACAAACCCACATCAGCATATTAAAACATCAAATACGGCAACAGATTTATCAAAGCAATACTGGTTTATGCTATCTTAAAAGGTTCTCCATCCTCGTGGAAGATCAATATCACTGGCTGCATAATGAATTCAATCCAAGGAAATATATTGTCTTAAACATGTGGATTTAATGAACGGCCTGTAGGTGAAAGATTCATTTGAAAACCATCATCATAAACAACGCAGGTAAAATTAAAATTCCATCTGGCTGACGACAAAACAACACACTTGAACAGCTCAAGTGTACCAAACAATTCAATAGATTTGCGGAGGTCTTTGTCAGATGATACATTACAATATGATTTCTAAAAACAGCCTGCTACAATGGACTTAGATGTATGATCCCAAACGCTTCATTAATTGCCCTCTGACTCATATGGAACCGATTACGAGTTGTTTCTCTGGTCATGCTTTTGAGAAGATTACATCTCCATAATCAATAAAAAGAAACTTAACCATCCATTCTGGAGACTGAAGAGAAAAAAATAAATAAATAACATCTGGGAAAATAAACCTCCCCCCTCGAATATACCCACAATAACATAAAACTCACAGCATGTTCATTGAACATAATTATATGTAGGAACTTTCTAACAATTATGGTTGATTTTAGGGATATTTTGACATTAACTAGATGTATTAGATGCATTTCAGTCCTTTTAGCCTTGGCTACCACAGCTAATATAAAATGACTGGGAGCGCTATAATGTGGTGGTAAAATAAAACAACCTTTCAAGCTTAAAAACATACATCACATGGTCTTATTTGTGCTTGCCTGAATCACCTGATAAGCCTGACACTTCCCACATTTGCAGTGCTGATTGCCAGAAGGAGCTGGGCTGCGGACTCTGGACTCATGGATCTCATCACCCGCTGACCTGGAAAGTGGCAGCATAAGATCTGCAACATCACATCAACTAGCAGACAACACGCTCTTTTGAAGTGGGAGTGGGCCTGAATTGGATTATGCAGCATCTCTGAGAAGCAGCTCCCGTATATTTGATTACACACGCCCCTCGCCCAACACCCACACTTCTACCTCTCCTCATGGAGAATAGACGATGAGGAGCGGCCCTCAGTACCAGAGTCTGGTACACTACTTCTTAATGCGTGCCCATCTGCCAGCCATTTACCTGATTACTTCAGGATAGCTCAGACAGGTCCGGCTCTGGCAGGGCAGCTGGGAGGCCGGAGAACGGCATTAGTTTTATGCAGGTGGACACAGAAAAGACAAGGACCATGTGATCCTTTTATATATGAAATCATAGAGCCAGTTAAATTATATATTTTGTGATTCAGTGGTTTAAGCTATTTGTAGCCGTGGTAATCAGTAATTATACAGCTTAAACATAATTCTCAAACTGTAGTAATAGAGGAGAGAGTCGAGGACAAGCTGTTCTCATCATTTGCTCTCAGACTAAAGTGCTGTTTAAAATAAAGTCCCAAGCACTGATTTCTAATCCTCCACACAAACATGGCGTACAGACCACCTTCTATTTCTGAGGAAAATAACATCCAGTCCTGGTTTAACTTGGGCTCATTATGGTGGAAGTGGGTTCCAGGGCCAGGAAGTTTCATAGCTTTCCAAATAAATCTCGCTAAACAGAGCTGTAGTCCAAATTCCTCAGCTTGCGGAGTGCGTGAAAAACTCTCAAAAGCCAGACATGGAATCACATGCTATGCTTCCAGTTATTGCTGCTTTGACATTTGTACCAACAAAGCCGAGTTGAGTAGCACAGTTGTTTCAAAGAGATTTTAAAAAAAGTGTGGAAAAAGTTTCTTTTTTTATGTCTGACAAAGCTGCTCATTTTCACCCAGCACAGGCCAGTCTCTGATTGCTTCCACACACAAGGGCAAAGCAGTCCTCAAATTCAAACCAGCTCATGAAAAATTATCAAAAAAGTATGAGGCCCTTCAACATCCCCTCAGTTTTACCGAGTGACACAGAGGGTTTTCATTACCTCACTCACTGCTAGCAAATCAAAGACATCAACTTTGATTACGTTACATAGGACCTGGCAAGTGATCAATCAGCGGGTGCTACGGGTGGGACTAGTCTCTGTGCCTAGAATGAGATGTGTTTCTGTTTTTGTGCCATTTAAAAGACAGCGACAAAAAAGGCTGGGTTAAGCCCGGCTATCCCTGACATGTGGCAATCAAAATGGGTGATCCCATTTACGGCTCTTCAGTTGCGCTGAAGGAGGAACTTGTCACTGAGCATAAACAGCTCCCTTGGCTTAGTTCTCCGAGCTAAAATACCCGCATCCCACCCCGTCTACCCCCTCCAACACCCCATCTCCTTGTGCTGTGTGGCGTCAGCTGCAATGAACTCCAGATGTGTCCTGGCACCCCTCCAGTCACGGCATGGATGTGGTTTGAAGGTAGTTTGGAAACACCACCCACCAGCGGACCCAATGAAAGTTCCTCAGACTGGAGCGAGAGATTTCTGCAGAGGGTTTGCATTTGTCCGGACTGCGGGGAGAAGTGCAGTAATGCACATCTGTGGACGGCCAAGAAGAGGTATCCGACTCTTGTATATGCATGTGTTACTTATTCAACATGTTTTGAGTAAGTAAGTATGTGACACAATAGTTGAAAGTATTTCCATCTGTTTCAATTGATAAGGAAATGTCAATAAACTTTATGCCGCTCAAGGCATCCATCCTTTCTTTCTTTAATATTTAAACATGGGTTAAACAGGCACTCTTTAATTGTTCCCTTACTCTGATAAGTCACTTCAGTGACAGTGACAAGACAAAAGCTAACAGTGACTTCTTTTTCTTAAATAAAAAAAATATATATATATTCAGAGACAAGGATTGCCTTTGAAAAGATCTATGGAAAAAAGTCTGATGCTGAAGCTAAGAGTTTCCAGGTTGCTGAATGTGTGTTTGGTTTCAATTACTTCACCAAAAATACAAAGGCTATCAACCATCAGCATCTGCTTTTGGTGTAGCAAAGTGTAAGTGCTCTACAACAGAAGCAGTAGGTCCCATATATTTTCTAAAATACTTAAAAGGCAGACAAGTGGTACAGATGAGACCACTGGCAAAATGTGTGGTCCTAAAGAGAAGGCCAACTAAAAAAACATGTCTCAGGACATCTGTGTGTAAAAATAAACCGTCATCAGAAAAAAAGAAGAAGCATCTCTTTAAGTGTGTTGCTGATTGATCACTGGTTGCATTGCCATGAACTGTCTGTGCCTCCATGACGTGTAACTGTTACACTGATGCTTTTCTCCTGAACAGTCACGCTGTTTAGCTTTCCAGCAGTGTGCAGGGAGGACTGAATGAGGTCACTCAGTTAGCTGCCATTTATTTCACATGGTGTCCTGAAAAGCAATGCAGTTTTATTTTAAGGCAATAGCGCCCCCTACTGCCCGAGATTAAAAATACCAGCAAGTGTAGCCACGCATACATTTGGTAGATTAAATAATCTTTAATTTATGCCATAGTGATTTGACAATCAAACACAGGCAAGGTGATTCCCTATGGTTTTAATACAAATTGTTATATTAGATTAAATAATTATTAATGTTGCAGGAATTGTAGTCAGTATGTGATTAATAATCGAGTGGCTCAGATCAGTTATCCCAGACCACTTACAGGGATACACTTGCTGTACATAATGTTGTTTTTTTTTTTTCATCATTATCATCTTTCAAGTTATCTTTCAGTTTATAACATTTCTGCTCTTTTAATGTCTGGCTATCCAAACTCTACACACAATGACTTTGAGTGCAGTACATTCAGCACTCATTCAACCCTTTTAAACTGGGATAATGTCCCTGTCTGTCTGTTTCAGATGATGCACACCACCACATCTGTCTGTTTCCTGAGCATGTCTGTTTCAAACTTAATACCTCAGTTGTTCATTTCTCTAGCTGATGTACTGTTTTTTTTTTCTTAATGGTTGTTGTCAGGCACAGGAAGAATATGGAAACTGTGTCTATCACTGACTAGTTTAACAGAACTGAGATTTAGTGGATGACTAAATGATAAGAGTAGGAGTATCAGCTTTACCTGTTCCTTTTAAGTCAGAAAACTCTATTCTTAAAGGTAAGAAAATGCATTGTCATGTTCATTATGTTTCATTCTGTGTCTCTTTCTATTGCTCTGAGTAAAAACACACCTAATATAATTTGTGTAATCACAACATGCCGCAGATGCAGTTTTATGTGTCATCATTGAAGTGGCTTTAAGAGCGCTTGCAGGTTTGCTTTCTGTGCCAGCTGGTTGGGTAGCTGCAGTCTCTTGTTCACCTGGTTGCAGAGTGCAGGGCAGTGCTCGACAAGCACCTGACACACCTCTTCATGGCCTCGTTCTGCAGCCTGCTCATGCATATAGCAGAACAGCAAACACGGACATATTTTACATGATATCAGACTGTGTCCGCAGAATGATTTTATTGTCATTACTGGATGTTCTGTACCTTATGTAAAGGGGATGAGCCATCATCATCACAGAGCATTGGATCAGCTCTGTGGTGCAGAAGGAGTCTAACCACATCCAGATGGCCGCAGTAAGATGATCGATGGAGTGGTGTGGCACCGCCTGGTGTCTGGGGAGAGGCACAAGCACCATTCTCTAGAAGAAACTTGCATACAGCAAGATGACCACTGCGACTTCCATAGTGCTGAGAAACAAAACACAAAAATACAGAATGACTTATTTAGTTCACGCTGTTGCACAAACAGCTTGTCGCAGTAAACTCACCAGAGCCGTATATCCAGCGGCATCTCTCAGGTTAGGGTCTGTTCCCTTTTGGACTAAAGACTTCACTCTCTCCAAGTCTCCATCCATAGCAGCAGACCAGATACCTGCACAGGGGAATGACACACAATTCACAGTGATGTACTGTACTGACAACTTTAGACATTTAAGTAAAGGTGAAATATGCAATTAAATTAATATTTCAAAGCTTTTAATGAAAGAAAATGTAAACATTCAGCCAGTTGTCCAGATGTATTGAGAGCATGATCTAACCTCGTTCAAATTCCATTTCATGTAGCGTCTGGTAAACACTGGGAGAGGAGACTGGGTGGGAGCAACACGAGCAATGGTGTCTGTCAGACATTGTGTTAACTAGCACAAATGGGGAGAAATAAATACTTCAAAACCAATTCAAACCTGTTGGTGAAGGCTAATTTTTGAGCTACAGAACTGCACTGACATGTTTGACAGCTCCGTGTTTCTTCGCCTCCTATGTATAATGGTCGAGAATATGTGGTACATTACCACCAACACCAACAGGACTGACTTCTAAACAAAGAAGCCCCCCAAAATAAAGTTAAGAAGCCAATTAAACGTTTTATTCGATTAAAATAATATACAACTCAGGTATAAGTTAAAACAACGCGAATGACCACTGTTTTTGTAAAAAACTACGATAAACTTGAGGACGACTAAGCGTTGGCTCGAGACAGCCGACGTACGAACGTGCTGACGTTTCGGCTTTCTGGCCAATTGCAGAGCTGCTGAGGAAAGGTCCCCTTCAGGTGCTCTCCGTTTCGGTGGGGTTCCCTTTAAACGGCAGCACAAACTTTACGATATAGTAATTTTGAAAAGTTCCCTATTGCAAAAATGTAACTCATAGCACTATTATTGTTATGTATTATCAAACACCAAGAAATACCATATGATTAATTTGTTACCAATGGCTGAAATGACTCGCATTCTCCTCTTCGTTACAATTCCATGTATACAGTGTATGAAGATAATTATTCTGTAGTTAATAATAAAATGTATATATGATTTTAAGTTAAACAGAAGTATTTATAAGGTAAGGCATGGGTATGAGTCCAATATAAGCCTCAAATAACAGAATGCAGCAGCAAATTACCATTTTTCCTGATCGCTTTGAAGGCCTCTTTTGTCTCGTGTTGTTGTGTGATGCAGCTAGCTAGCCAGCGTTATATGTTTCCGTAAGCCATCAGATAGCTAGCTAAACCTACATTTCTTCATTGTAATTAAAACAACGTAATTATAGCCAAAGCACATAAAGAATGAGAAGAGTCACCTTATTTGTTAACGGGACATCTAAAAATGGCAAGGTGAGTAATACCTCAAGCTGTTTATAGTGTGGGAGCTACTTGGGCCGCAGAATGACTGTATTTTTCCACTGAACATATGTGTGTCATGATGGATTACTAACGCTGGCGGTGCCCTCAAACTAGTTCATATTATAATTTCATTTTATGTCAAGCATTCATAACATTCTTCCCCTCACTATTTGGTAAACTGGTACCCGAAATCCCCTGTTACACTGCTAACTGCGACACATCTTGTTTCAACATGAGTTACCTATTTATCGACTCTTTTTTCTTCTTTTCAGGTTGTAGCAGTATATGGGACCTTGTCAGACTTACTATCTGTAGCAAGCAATAAGTTAGGAATTAAAGCCTCCTGTCTATACAATGGAAAGGGTGGTCTTATAGATGACATTGCCCTTATCAGGTAAGCTCACATGTAGACAGTGTTACTCAATTATACTGGACCTGTGGCCTCATTGTGTCTTTGATTTGTTTATCTGTGGTTCCCATAGAGATGACGACGTGCTCTATGTGTCAGAAGGAGATCCGTTTATTGGTGAGTCCTGTCAGGCATGCTGCAGGAGTCTGGTCCACTGTCAGTTCACATCTTTTGTTTATTTCTAACTCTTTTTGCGATCGCAGACCCCCAACATGAAGCCAAGGTTACATCTGATCCCCACGGAGCACACACTGACTGGCTGACCCTTAATATTGGTGGGCGTCTCTTCACCACCACCAGGTATCCATGGTCTAAATTCTGCTTTCGCTAATGGAATACACAGTAAATGCCAATAGATTAAATGTGTCATGTCTGTGTTCAGGAGTACCTTGGTCAGCAAAGAGCCAGAGAGTATGCTTGCTCATATGTTTCGAGAGAAAGGTAGGAGAGCAAGCCCATCGATAAGCATTTAGTATTATCTGAGCCAGTTTTTAAAATAGGCTTCATCACCTTCTGTGTTTGCTCTAGATGTGTGGGGGAACAAGCAGGATGAGCATGGCGCTTACCTAATTGACCGCAGCCCTGAATACTTTGAGCCTATTCTCAACTACTTGAGACACGGTCAGCTCATCATCAATGAAGGCATAAATATACGAGGTGAGCATTTTTGACAAATCCTAAATTAGGTCTTGCATAACTTGCAAAAGTATCCTTGCATAATATTCCCGTACCAACTGGCTGATTAAAATAAGCAAGGATTTGTATTATTGTCCTGTTCCAGGTGTCCTTGAGGAGGCTCGCTTCTTTGGAATTGAGCAGCTTGCTGAACAGCTGGATGTACTAATCAAGGTAATATGAAATGCGTAAGATGGAGTATTTATATTGAATAATGTGACCACTCCTTTGAATGCAATATGTTTGTTTTCAAAACAGAACTCCCAGCCACCTGAGGACCACTCTCCCATTTCCCGTAAGGAGTTTGTTCGTTTTCTGTTGGCAACACCCACCAAGTCAGAGCTCCGCTGTCAGGTATGTCCCAAAGTAAATCCATAAAGTCACCCCCAACAATTCACCATGTCGTGTTAATATTTGTCTCTATCCCTCTCACTGTTCTTAGGGACTTAACTTCAGTGGCGCCGATCTGTCTAGACTTGATCTGCGTTATATCAATTTCAAGATGGCTAATCTGAGCCGATGCAATCTGACGCATGCCAACCTGTGCTGCTCCAATCTGGAGCGGGCTGATCTTTCTGGAGCCAACCTGGATGTAAGCGCTAAAACTATTTTTTTGTGGGCCATAAATGTTTCATGTATGCACTGTTTCAGTAGACTCATGGTAAGTGCAGAATGTCCTCACAATAACCTCACTACTTCACCATGGTAACTTCCTCTATTTATGCTTTGTGGTGTTTTTTAAATGTTAGCCTTCCTGGTAGTGAGCAATCAAATTGGCTGACGGTTTCACACCTGCAGCCCCCTCAGTTATGTGGAGGAAGGACCATTCTGTTGTTTGCTAATTGCACATACCCCCTTTCAAATTCACGTCATTAAAAAAAACAAGAAGCAGACTGGTGATATTACATAATTTTTGTAGCTCCGTGTGAACACAAGCCAGTACGATGAATAAGTTTTGTCTTTGTGTCTTGTTTTAAAGGGTGCCAACTTACAAGGCGTGAAGATGCTGTGTTCCAATGCTGAGGGGGCTTCTCTCAAAGGATGCAATTTTGAAGATCCGTCTGGATTGAAGGCCAATCTGGAAGGTAATCTATCACAGCTCTTAATCAAAGGAGACAGCGTCCCACCATTTGTTGTCTCAGTTTAACTGATGTTTTTGTAATCAGGTGCCAACCTGAAAGGGGTTGACATGGAAGGAAGCCAAATGACCGGTATCAACCTGCGTGTGGCCACTCTCAAAAATGCAAAGCTGAAGAACTGCAACCTGCGGGGAGCCACTTTGGCAGGGACCGATCTCGAGGTTAGTCAAGGTTATCAGAGAGGATTATCTTTAAAAAAAAAAGCTGATTAAAGCTGACTCAAATGTCAGGCTTGTTTATGACATCTTTTCAGGGCCATAAAAGAAGAAACGCTGGAAATCTGAGTAAAACTCACAGTATGGGTCATTTTCAGCATACAATGTGTTCCTGGTGGTTTCACTTAAGTGGCTTGATCTCTGAAAAATAATCAACAGAGTTGCAAATATTATGCTAAGCAAAGGTTGATCTTTTCTATAAATAAGACTGTGAGTTCAGTCTTATTTAACCTTTATTAGAATTTAATGTTTTTTCTTTCATTATTACATTGCTAACTGGAGATTTCTGTTTGAGGTTGTTAGACTGAAAGATTAGTGGACTTTTTGATGGACTTTGCCTTTTATCAAAGGAGAAGACCAGAAAAAATAAATTTAAATATCAATAGATAAATTGAACTGAATCTTGTGACCAGTAATGGAACTAAGCCACAGTACTGGAGCTTGAATGATTAGTTAATTCACTGTCAGACATGATAATACATGTAGTCTAGATAAGTCGACAAACATTTGGGGAAAGTACAATAGATGTTTGCCACCATATTCAGAAGTTTCAGTGACAAAACATAATCAGAAATACACCATAACATTATGACCCTAATAGCCCTAGGTCTCCCCTTTTTTTCTGCCAAAACAACTCCAGAATGCACTGTGATACATTTCTGTCAGAACCAGCATTAACCTTTTCAGCACTCTAAGCTGCAATAGCTTCACTCCCCACTTTTCCTTCCTTGGACCATAGTTAATAGTTACTGACCACTCGCAGACTGGTAACGCCCACAAGAGCTGCGGTTTTGGAGATGATCTGACCCAGGCGTCTGAAATGCTTTCACGTGCCCAATTTTTCCTGCTTCTAACTCATGAGCTTTGAAGACAAAATGTTGAACGTGCAGCTTCATATATATCCCACCCACTGACAGCTGTTATGATAATGACAAAATCAGTGTTTTGCTTGACCTGTTTATAGTCATATTGTTACGGCTGAGTGGTGCCCATCTGTTACTATTATCTATACCACTTACCCGTAGGGTCACGTGGGGGGCTGCAGCCTAGCTTGTGACACGTAGCTGCTACAAGAGATGCTGCTGAACGAAATTTCGTGTGCAATGACAATAGAGCTGCTTCTATCCCTGGGGTCACCAGTCTGTCACAGGCTAATACATTCATGCCAAAGCACAAATAAACATGTGGATATTTTCCAACCTTTGTCTGTATAACATAAATACAGTTTTTTAGTTGCATTACAGGTTTTTCATCTGAATCATGACATCGATCCTCCTCATGTCCCTCTGCTGTCCTCATACAGAACTGTGACCTGTCTGGCTGTGATCTACAGGAAGCCAACCTGAGAGGGTCCAATGTGAAAGGAGCCATTTTTGAAGAGATGCTGACCCCTCTGCACATGTCGCAGAGTGTGAGATAACTCATCACTCACACCCAAGCCCAGTGTGAGGCCATAACTGGGTTCTTTAATGCTCTTTCCCTCATACAGTGCGGTGTAGTCCTCCTCTTTGAATCCCTCTTTACCTGTCTGCCACACAGGTATTTGTATGCACATCCCTGGCATTCCACCAATATTACGTTAGCTTTAAATATCTTGCACTAGAGTTTATCCAGGGTTGTCCGTGTATGTTTGTATGGTAGGATGTTTTTAAATGTTCAGCTGCATATATCACCAAAACAAAGTAATGTTCTTAGTGTGTGTAGATGTGTCTGGATGTAATCCAGTGACTATATTCATGTAATGTTTTGCATAATTTATATTTACTTCATATTACTTGACATGTTAAGGGGAGTCAAAATCAGATTTCGTGTGAGCAGTGAGTTCAGAGCACAGAGCTTCACTGAATGCTGCTGTAGCAGAAGTAGAAGGGGATGCTTACCAATAACTGTGTCGTAATATATTCCTCTTAATTTTGCTGGATTAAATATGTTATAAAAGAAATAATGCAAGCCAAAGCCATACAACAGCACAGTCTGAAAGGCTTAAAGTGCTGTTGGTGTAAATCTATGCTACAGGCTAGTTTTAAACACAGCTTGGGTATGCAATACATGATTTAGAGCTGTGAGGTTTCTCCTTTCCTACTCTGAAATGTTGTTTTCTTAAAAAAAAAAGCTTTCCATTGTTTTTCGCTCTGCAAATCTACCTCTTTGATTAATCTGGTGTGTGAGTGATCCACTATTGCATGCATTTCATTGCGGCGCGGTTTATTGTAACGTCTGTGTGTGCCGCTCATTAGTCTTCATATTCCCGTTATGAGAAGAGAAGAGCTTTAACAGAAAAAAACGTTTCCCACGTGTTCATGTTGTTGAAGTGCGTTTGTCTGGAAACTGTTTCCATGTATCTACAGTATGTATATCACTTAATCATGCTTATTTCAACTTATTTGCACAAGTATATGTAACACGGTATACCCTTTCACCAAAAACATGTTTGGTGCTTGTAATCTTATATAAATCCAATCCAGTGCTTCCGAATCTTCACAGAAGTCATTCGTAGAGTAGGCAGGTGTCGTCAGCTGTTTCACTTCGGTTCTTATTAGACGGTGTCTGTTTGCATGTGTGAAGAGCTACGCTTGTCTTTGACTTGGTTGAAGTCTCTCTGGCCGTAGCTCAAAGCTGCTCCGATGCAATACTATTCACTCAGTCAAACAGTAGGTACCCAGCCTGTGAGAATGAACGATGAAGGCAATCATGTTGTATTTCTTATTGAGTGTGGAAATCAGTGGAAGAGCTATGGTTATTTATTTTAATACACACCACTGAATGCAATCTGGGGCAGGGGTTGATTTGTTTATGAGACGGGTAGCGGTGTAGTTATCCTTGTCTACGATTATTGCACTCGACCATGGAAATATGTTTCCATAAATGACTGTTAAATAAACTGAAGAAGATGAAGAAAAGAAATCTTAGGTGTCTGTGTTTTTAATGCTTTATTGTGCCTTATTTATGCCGATTAGCCACAACATTAAAACCACCAGTCTAAGGCATGGGCCTTCTGGTTAGCTGCATTGTCCATGCTGCCGGGGAGCGCCCCTGATGTGGGGCGGAGGCGCAGTAACAGCCACATGAATACCAGGAATACCAAACATTTCCCAGCAGATCATTGCATTACATTGAGATGATGACCTTATTCGCTTCACCTACCAGTGGTTTTAATGTTGCTGCTGATTGTCGTATAAATTGAAAATACACCACCAAAGCAGCAAGAAAATGCCTGTAAGTAGCTGAAAATGGCCAAGCGACTTTTGTGGAACAGCACAAATCATACACCAAGTGTAATCTTTTAAACAGCCCTGCGGGTTACCAGTGTGGCCAAGTGTTGCTTAATCCCACTTTGGGACCCCCCGCAGTGAAGTGTCGGAGGATAAAACACAGCGTAGGCTTATATAAACCTTGGAAAAAAGCGTGCAAGCAAGGTTTCACCAACAAGGACTGCAGACGAGATTCAGAGAAGCTCCCCGCGTAAAAGGTAAAAACTGAGCAGTGTGACAGTATTTAGAAAGGACGTGATAAAGAGTGAATCTTTAACATGACTAATGTGTTCAATATGAAGCTTTTTTTTTTTTCCCCCTTCAGAATGGCTGCAAAAACCTTGGCACTGTGGCTGCTGATGGTGGGCGCAGTGTTCCCACATGGCTGCTGTCAGCACTGGTCATATGGACTGAGCCCAGGAGGGAAGAGGGAACTGGACAGCTTCTCAGACACACTCGAAAATGTAAGCATTTATCTGGTAGCTCCTCTCACTTTTCCTAAGCACTGGCTGCACCTCTTCGTTTTTGTGCATTGGCACTGTGATACGTTTTTGTTTTCTCTTTTCTTTTCTTGAGCAGCTAGACGGGTTTCCACACATGGATGCACCCTGCCGTGTCATGGGTTGTGCAGAGGACACGCCTTTCGCCAAAATCTACAGAATGAAAGGGCTTATCGTACGTTTTGATCATTTATAAGCTTGTGTTTAGTTTTAGTCATTTAAATGTCTTTAATATACTGTCTATGGGCTCAGTCAGACTTGCACATCTGGGCAGTTTTACTCCATTTGTCTTTGCAAAATTGCTCGAGCTCTGTCGGGCTGCGTGGGTGTGTGTGTGAATGAACAACACTTTCCAAGTCGCAGTTCCAAGTTCAAGCTGACCACACCTTCTAAACACTTTGATAGTGAAAGGAATGTTGTCAAAAAGGCCACATTATATTGAGCATGAAATTGCTTTATAAAAGCAATAAAAGGTGAAACAAAGACTGCCAGAGGTTTTATGTCATGGTTCTGATTCTCTTGTTTTTCTTGTAGGGGAGTCTGGCCGACAGAGAAAATGGACACAGAACATACAAAAAATAAACAAGGATTACTTGGTTGCGCAATGAATTAACTGTATTTACGAAAGTGTTTTATGTCAAATGTTGGAATATTGTTTGTATCGTCTTACTTTTGTTTGTTCAAATAAAATATTTGTCTCACAATTTCCCTGTTGGCCTTGTCTACTGCTGATTGGTCACCCAGCAAAGGCATACAGGTATCACTTCTGTGTTTGATGTATGAGACAAAGCCTGATTGGTTTTTGGTTTAGTCTGCCTCAGATTCAGGTCCCCGCTCACAGTCTAGTGGCTTATACATGATGACTTTTGCAGACATGACAATATTGGCTGTGTGAGCGCCGAGCTGAATGATAAACTACAGATGAGAAAGCCTATTCGTACTGTAATTTATGTCATATTACAGTATATGCGGTATGTATGGATTTAATTCGGGATGATTTATGGTCTTGTCAATAGCACTACGACCATGCAGGGAAATCAGAGCATATAAACACTTCTTAAAGTGCCGCCTTGGTGTTTTAGCTGAGAGTAATGTAGCTATTAGTTTTCTCAATTCTTGAGATTGTGGTGCACTTTAGAAAATAAGAAATAACAAGTGATATATGTATGTGTTTTTAAATCCCACACTAAACTAGAAAACAATAAAAGCACAAGCTCAAACGAGGGCAACTACACTTGCAGAGTTTCTTGAAGCTCTACAGGCAGCTACAGGATAGACTAGTCCTGCTATAAAACTCATCTCCAACGAGAAAAAGATTAATGGCAAATGACTGAAAGAAGTAGAGTGAGATTTAAGAGTCTCGCCCACAATGGCATATTTCATGTCACAGCTGCATTTCTCTTGCACGTTTATGTTGCATTCAAGATACATAGTGACACATTTTTATGAAAATAAATGTGTTATTATCTACTGTGGTGGAAGAAGTTTAAATATATAGTAGAAAAATTAAAATACTTGTGTAAAAGGTCCAGATTTAAAATGGCATAGATGTAACAAAACAAATACTATGAAAGTTATCGTCGCTTAATGTACAATTGAACACCTCTACAGTATTTACAGTTTAATGCGTAACAGAACATATACATATGAGTTGTAGGTAAAAGACAACTAATAAATGTAGTTTAGGTTAAATTCCTCTGCTGGTTATCTGCCTAAACACAAAGGAAACAGCAATTCACATAAAACCACCAACAAACTCAACCTTGAGAATAGTAATGATCTAACTGTCAGTTCTGAAACATCCTTTCATTCAATACATGTTAGAGTGATTTCTATTGTTATTTTACATATACCAATCAGGCATAACATTATGACCATATTCCTAATATTGTGTAGGTCTCCCTCCAAAACAGTTGTGACTCATCAGAGAATGGACATGGTCCTTCTGAGGGTGTCCTGTGGTGTCTGGCAACAGAATGTTGTTAGTGGGGGCCTTTTTGTCCTATGGGTTGAGGAGAGGGGAGGGGCCTCTGTGGATCAGGCTTGTGCCAGTTATCATCCCGCAGATCTCACAAGAGAGAACAGTCAGACCCTGATCCATCACAATTAGAACAGAACATGTGTAGTGACTTTTAGTCCAAGGACTTCGTGTATGTTTCCGTCATCTGTGCCTCATCTCCAACTCTGTTAAAAAATTAAGAGGAATAGGAGGACATGATGCCCCCAAATAAATGCTAAGCTGGAGAGACTGGAAGGACTGACTGATTCTGTTATCATTCAGCTCATATTTAATGCCCTTACTCTTTCCATTATTCATCTTTCCTTTCCACCTTACCCTTACTTTCCTTGATATCTTTTCCTGGACGTATGATCATACATTGTCCTTTCTTCTCTTTCCATTTCCCCCCTTCCTCTCCACTGTCAATACTCTGTGCATTAACTTTCCACTCTTCTGGACCTTGTTCTTTTGAATTGTTCTCCATCACGTGCCTCAGTTTTCCTTTTCCTTTCTTCCCGTTTTTGGTTTCTGCTTTCATTCCTAACCTTCATATTCTTTTCAGTACTTCTCTTATCTTTTTATTTATCATTTCGCTTTCACATACCTTTTATCGGTTTCTTTCTTTCTTCTTTGTTTTTTGGGATTCTTTTCCTGGTTTTCTTCTGCCATCTTTTGGTTTTGCTGCACCTTTCCAGTCCTTTATATTTGTTTTATACTTCTGCTATCCCATCCACTTAACTTCTTCCTTATGTTTTAGACTTACCACTCACACCTTTTCATTTATTTTCTTAATTCCATCTTCCTTTCTTTTACCTTTCTTTAACAAGTCTTTACACTGCCCAGGTTTTTTACAATCTTTGTCTTTTTATTATTCTTCTTATACCTTCTTTTCTTAATTCACATGTGATGATGATGTGTTTTCCTTCCATCCTCTTCCTTACAGTCCTTCTGTCATCCTTCGTATATCACTTGAGTTTTTCAATCCTTCACGGTTAAGAAATGCTGAGCTCTCTCTTATTCTTTATCCCTTTTCCTTTAACTATCCATACATCTTTTGTGCATTTTCTCATTCCCTCTTTCAGCATTTTTTCCTCCTTATTCTTTGTCTACATATTTTTAAATGGATGAGCAAGGCAGAGCCCTTTATCTATTCTCCATCTTTCTCCTCTGTCTCTCCATCATTCCTGACCGTTATCACCTATTATTTATCTCTCCTTCCTTCTTATCTGTTGTGGACGGTACGGAGGAAGTTTATCTTCTTTCCTTTCTTCTGCTTAATTTAATTGGTAGGATTCTCATGTAAATCTTGTCACATTTGTGGGATGATCCACAGAGGCCCCTCCTCTCAACCCATAGGACCCAAAGGCCCACACTAACAACATTCTGTTACCAGACACCACAGGACACCCTCAGAAGGACCATGTCCATTCTCTGATGAGTCACAACTGTTCAGTCAGAACATTATTTTACTTTATAATGTTTTTGCCCGTCATGTCATATATTGCAGCTGATCGTGAGGTGGTGTGTTGTGACAGCAGAGGGCACTAGAAAACCACAACAAAGTCATCACCCTTGAAGTTTGTACCCTTTCATTGTAGTATTTTAGTCAGGTTCATAAAATGATCATAAACTTTGTGTACGATCTCTCCGACCGCTGCTAAGGTTTTATTTATCCTCAAAGCTGTATCAGATCCCATCAGTGGCAAAACATATTAAAAATCACTGTACTTTACTGTGTTTGTTCACCATGAGCACATGTGCCTATTACACTGTAATAGCTAATTGTTTGCTTGGCTTATTCCATGTACAGTCCCCAATCTCCTCTGGATTATAAAAGTGCTTATTTATGGTTGGATAAATAACATGACAATTATTTGACCAGGCAGCCCTGGTGTGTTTGCCAGTGGTGTATGGAATTTAAACAAACTGAATAAGAAATCGAAGTTTATTCATCATGGTCATTTGACAGTGATACAACGGCCTGTAATATCCTGTTGTCGAGCGTACAGGGATACCACGATCTTATCTTCAATGGAAAGTGTGTTTTTCGAAGTTGCTCAATCTTGTCTGTCACCCTGGTGTTACTAGGCAAACACGTGTGGCAAAAAAAATCGTTTCTGTGGGTTTCATGCCACTGACGACATCTATTGAACATACATGGGTCAAGTATTTTTCCTTACTGAAAGTGATTTGATAAGGGATAAATATATGAAAAGCAATCGCAAAGAGGGACATAAAATATTTACACAAGACCAACAGCATCATGAACCGTAACTCCCAGAGTCAATCCACCCCTCCATTGTTATCTCAAACTTTGTTCATAGCAACAGACATTTCTTTTTTTACAAGTGGGACATCAAAGCAGCGCCTATTAAAAAAACACTAAATTAATGTGCCATTTGAGGATTTCAATCAGCCCTAATGAAGAAAATACCTGCTGGAGACACTACTCGGTATGGACTCCCACAGATGAGAGGTCCACCGGGTTAGAACTGATAATTAGTCTCAGTGAGACCAGTCTGACACAGACTGATGTAATTAAACTGAACATCGTCCATAATCTCAGTGCCCGGAGTCAGTGTGTGTTTAAAGCTGCCTGCTGAGTTTGTCGGGGTAAGTCAACAGCACACTTTTGTGTCAGTTGACATTTTAATTTGTGAGATGAACACGGTAAAGAACCTAAAAGTTGTCCTCTTAGTTTAGAGTAAAGACAGGATGATTGCTCTCTGCAAATGTAACATCTATCTATCCATCTTTAGTGCAATATTTGAATGAAACTCCAGCTGCTGGTTTCCTTTTCTGTTACATGCAATAAATAGTACTTATAGTAAACTATCAATTAACTTAGCTTACATTAAAGTCTGGAAACAAGCTAAATATCTATGTGACCTACATAGAAAAGAGTAAAAATGTCCACTGTTTGTGTTAAGCCGAGCTAACCAACTCCTGGCTCTATTATATATTTGCTGTGCAGACTTGTTGTTTCATTCTTTTAAATATGCGTTTCCTGTTGTAGTCTAGTAGTGTAGCCCATGGACAGTAAAATGACCCTGGCACACCTGTTTTACACCGCTATTCTGAAGGTAATAATTATAACAGTGCTTTCCCAGCTATGACTTGTCAAAATGCTGTAAAAAAATATTGCTTTGCAGTGACTGTTACAATTCTGCAAGGTTCACAAGCCAGAGCAAGTCCAAATGCATCTTGGGAGTATCTCCAGCAATAAATGTTATGTCTCACTGTCTTATTCTGCCCTGCTTTTCAAACGAGAGAACCACCTGATTGAGACGATTCCTCTGAAACTGCATCAGCGTAGTGTAGCTCCTCTGTCAGTGTTTAATAAAGTGGCTGTAATAGCTTGGTGCTCTATGTCACCTTGAAGGGGACCCATTGAAACCCCCGAGGAAGCTGTAACCAGGCAACTAAAGCAGGCTGTGGTCCTCTGGTCTTTTCTTCTATCAAAGAAAATGGAGGTCAGACACAGAGGCCAGGTCCTAAATTATCTGGGCAAGATTATAGAGATGAAAGAATTTCTTGTACAGCTATTGTTACCTGTCTTCCTGGCACATGCAACCATAAAACCAGCCCTGGGGAAAAACTGGGCAACATCAGTGGCTCGCTGCATTACAAACATGTTTGTGTTAGTAATGCTACAGAAGACGTGTTTCGGGCCTGGAATTATGATCGGGTAGGTCACTGATATTTCTTTTTTTTTTTTTTTTCAATCCTGGAGGCACATAGAAGAAATGTTTTTTTCCCAGAATTATATTTCAAGGGTGTTATGTGCGTAACCTGGCCCAGCTCACGGACCAGGCTGTCAAGAATGCATGTCCTTATGATATCCAAACTAATAAATCAGACAAAAACAAGGAATTGTTATCTGAAATAAACCCCACCTAATGAATGAAGAACTGCCTGATACGAGGCGGAACCATTAGGGCAATTCAATAGAAAGATAAGAGGACAAGGAAATATTGACTGAGCTGATCTGTGTGTTTGACCTGTGAATGAGCACCTGTCTGTTTAACTGTAGCCTACAGATGTTAACATGTTTTGCCATGATTAGGATTCTCAAGGCAGCATCCTGACTGAATCTGACCTTTTCATCTGCCAAAATAAAAAGATTAGTCCTACACACGGGGAATCAAAGGTCCACACAGGCACTGACTTTGACATATATGCAGTTGAAAATCACTTTTCAGGACATCTAAAACAGTATGCACAGATACAGGTATTCCCATTTTACTAGATATCCTATTACTTTCTACGCTGGGGCTCCAATAAGAGGCTGGCAGGCCAAATATGACTGGAGAATATTTAAATGCTCAAAACAACAGCTTGAGCAAATCTCTGTCCGACTAGTTCGTGTTGTTCCTGTGATTTGGAGAGACTGTTTCTATGAGAATCGCTCTAAATTAAAATGCACAGAGCCAAGATGCTAATCTTTCTGGAACTGCTCCACTCACAAGGAGAGTCTGGCCCGGTGGACTCATTAAGTGTTTGTCTCCAGCTGAGCTTCATTTCATAGTGCAATAATGTGCCCACAGCCTGGATACAATGGGTAACCATGTAAAACGGCGAAATTCAACTCATTGTCAAGTGGTGCCAGAGTATGCCAGCACATCCGGCTTCTTGGTTCCTTTATTCCAAACAAAAGAACCACTTCTACTTCCCTTGCAGATGATCTAAAAAGAAAGACAGGTGACAGGAATTGATTGTAAGAGACGAGAGAGGATTGGCAGTCAGTAAAGGTCAGCTCAGGCCAGGAAGCACAAAGTCAATTATGACTACAAGTACCTATGAGAGATCTGCTGAGGTCTAAAGTGCCTTTGGAGAACAGCTTGTAAGGTGAATAGTTTCAGTTCAGTTTTGCTCTCTGAAAGGTGTGAACACATCTTACACTTGACTTCCTGACGCATCATCAAAACTGCAAGGCACCTGACAGCAGGAACCTTACCTTTTCCTTCCCTCTTTCATCTTCTCTGAGGCGGCAGAAAATATAGCAGTTAATTTGCGTTGCCTCCGCATGAATATTTAGCACCATCCCCATTGATCTCTGCTACATTTTCTTCCCTCCCGCGTGTTTAACATCCATGGCACCAAACACAACACTGATTTATTCAACACTACAAGCACATCTAGTTTTTTTTTTTTTTTTTTTTTTGCGAACTCAGACTTCCCCCTTAAATAATGCACACAGAAGCCGCGCACTGAATTTAACCTCAGAAAGAAACAAAGGGTTTGAAATATTTAATATTTACAAGCGGAATTTTTTTCCTTATGGACACTTTATCACACAACAACGTCATGTCAAACAAGTGCTGATTGGCTCTTGAATAATCACATCAATGCCATAATCTTAGAGGAATCAGGATCCCAAACAGCACTGTGTTCCCTAAGTGGTAATGGTGTAGTCTGGTCTCAGTGTACCATTTTAATCTTAATGAGCGGCTTAGGACCAATCCAATATCCGTTATCAGCGATATGGATGATCTGATCTGACCTGGCAGGTGACAGCAACATAAAAAATCAATTTTGTGTTCAACACACACTCAGTAAGCAAGGCAGACATGGAAAAAAAATATATAAAAAAACTAAAAACTAAACAAACGGCAGTACAAGAACCGAAGATCAAACAGTGTGACTAATTCAAATCAAATATCATAATACAGGCACTACCATTACAGATAAAGTAAATGCTTCAATGCAGGTAAATAGCACAAAGACTAACAGGAGATATTTGCTATGCTACAAAGTGCTCTTTATTGCCGACCACACCAAAAGCTATAACTGTGTCATGTGTTATATACAGCAGAAGAGACCTGCCACTTTTATTTTGTGTTATTGCAGTTGATATATGGTGGCCGTATGGAACATCGCATGAGAAGCACTGCCCCGAATGCACACTCAAATATACTGGAGCGTGGACTTTGGCGTTCAGCGTGAAATGTACAGCTATTTCCAAGGTTCTCCGTAAAAGTTCATTACACCAACAGTGATTTTAGGTAATAAGAAATGCATTAAGACGATGCCAGTAGATCGTCTGACTGAACGCCGACAGCCACATTTAATGCACTAATGTTATCTCCTTCGGTCGTGTAATAAGCTACTCTGTTGATAATAACACATCACAGTCCCTCAATACCTTCATCAATACTATTAACATAAAACAGCCACAAAAGAATGAACGTTTGCTGTGCCTCAGCCCCTTTGACTTTCCAGTACTTTCTTAGTTTTAGCAAGTAAAACCTAAACAGCTGACATTGATTTAAGAATGACTTACCAGGAGATATCAGTGCTTAGAGAGAAAACAGGATACATGTATATCAGATTGAAGGTTGCCTGATAAAGAACTGTACACACTATAGATGCAAATGTGTGTAAACTATCCTCAGCTATTCTACAATACTTAAACTCACCAAACCTTTGCACTATTATCTGTTATCTACTCCTTCTTCCATGTGAACTCATATTGAATTGAGGGCACTGCGCCATGTTGGTGTCTTCAGTCTGGTGCCTCTGGACTGCTATTGTGAGGTTTATAAATTTGCAAATGTCAACCTTGCAACAAAAGCTCCAAAGGATGAAACAAAGAGGGCTGAGGGGTCCTCGCTAGTTTCTTTGTCCCTCACTGAAGAGGCTTGCCTTTAAGTATTGTTGCTGATAGATCCATTGCTCAAGATTGACCCTTTTGTAACCTCTGTGCTGACAGTGGAGAGTGGGACGCTCTCATACCTCTCTGCCACCCCCCAGCAGCGACAGCGCAACAGGGTGGACTTGAGCTGTTTCTGGAAATTGCTGTTGAGGAAGCCATAGATGATGGGATTGACGCAAGTGGACACCATGGCTGTGAGGTGACAGAATGAGAATATGATGTCGTGGCCACAGGACGGGATAGCTTCATGGTTCCAGTCAAACACCGTGTTGAAGACGTTGAGGGGGAGCCAGGAGAGGGCAAATGCCACCACTATGGAGATCAACATGGTGTTGATCCTCGTAGCGCCCTTGTTCTTCTTTTGAGTGTTGTTCCTGCCACGCTCCACCATGTCCTTCCTCCTCCTGAGGCGCAGATAGATGTGCAAGTAACAGATCAGGATGAGGATGAGAGGAAGGAAGTACTGGAAGATGACGAGGGAGGTGGTGTAGGCCCGCCTTTCTTGAACCGATGGCCAGAGCTCCATACAAACAAGGTGCTCACTGATCGGGTAGGGGACGCTCATGTTTTGGAAAGGGAAGGTAAGGACGGTGTACGAGAGGAAAGGCACTGAGATCAGGCAGGCCACAATCCAGGTGACAGCCACTGCCAAGTAGGACTGGCCCACCATAGGTTTCCATCCAGTAGGATGGACAATGAGCTGGTAGCGCTCCATGGCGATGAGGACGAGGGAGAAGGTGGAGACAGTAACTGATATACACTGGATGAAGGGCGTAAGCTTACAGAGGGTGTCTCCTAGGATCCAGTGGTCCATTAGTGTGTAGATAATGGTGGCCGGCATGCATATGATGCCTATGAGAATGTCAGAGCAAGATAGGTTGACGATGAAGATGTTGGTAACGTTGTGCATCTCCTTGTGTCTGGTGATGACGAACACCAGGCAAGAGTTCCCAATGAGACCCACTGCCATGACTGTGCTGTAAGCAACGATGAGGAACGTGGTGCCACCCACCGACATGGAGCAGTCCTCGGTCAAATCCCAAGGTATCTCTCTCCACAAGGCTTGGTTGTGATAGGTGTTGTGCTGCAGCTCCATGGCGGCTTTCCTGGGCTCACTTCAAAGGCAGAGGACTAATTGAACTAATTTGTTTTGTCACACTTTTGCAAATTACTTCAGGAATGATATTTGCAACTTCTACAGTTTCCCCTCATCCTTAATCCCGGGCAGTCTCTACACCAGTCTTCATTTGCAGCCTAAAAAGAGAAAAAGAAAAAGAAATGAGTAATGCGAATAACCTGCGTTTTTAAGAAACGTTAAAATATTATAGGTTGGGTTATCACTCAAATTGAAAAGTAGCTCCTGCTAAACCTGCAGCAGGAAAAGCAATTGACCCCCACTTGCTGAAAAAGCTCATTTCATCATTAGACTCTTTCATATGAGGACATGTAGCAGGAGCTGATTCTCTTGCTGCAGGATAGGATTTTAAATTTGCAGTGCTTCTGAATGTAATTCCACAAGTGTCTGTTTGCATCTGTGATGTGTTTTGTATTCCAATTCCACCTTTGTACATTCTGGCAGTGGGTCCAATATTACAAAAACAGAACTTTATGAAGGGAATAATTAATGTAGGGATATCATCAGTGAGAGAAATGTAGATTTTCTCTCTCCCCGAGTACAGGCGATGAGAATAAACGACGCACGGGTGGAATATCATCAAGAGAACAGCACAGATCCAGTTTTAGTCGCATCACTGTAATGGCATTCTGATTTAAATTTTCATCACAATAACGGTAATAATGACTCTCTTTCAGAGACAATCACTCCCTCTGACTGTTTTCTTCCCTTTTGACAGTGGGAATTTATTCTGTCTCTGCCTATAAAGGAACTGACACCTTTCATCGACACCGAACATTCACAACAGTCGCTTTCCCAGTTCCTAAAGCGCATGTGGTCCTTACAATCTGTAACAAAATAATGGAGCGGAAAGCATAACAGAAATACAATGTCATTACACCAAGAGCATCTGAAGAAGCGAAAACATTACCAACTGAGATGTTTTGCCCACGGCTCAATTGGCCAGAAATTAGTTTTGCAACACAGCTATGCTGAGAGAATTACATCCTCAGGATTTAAAGGATTTATCATTTTTAATTGGGGAAATCTTTACCATGATAAATATTATGATAACAGGTAGGACAATAATTGCTTGTGGCTGTCTGTGAGCTATAATATCCTGTTGGAACGTGCTCTTTGTCTGTGTTGATAATAAGAAAGGGTAGAATATTAAAAACAAAGGTAAATAGCTAATACCACCTGAATTCCTTTGTGGTGTGCAATCTTGTCTGTTTAGGCGTATGGATAAATGATCCCTTGCTGGATGCCAGCCTGACTAATTCTGGCAGAGTTTCCCACATATTATATATACAGGCTATATCCATCTTGCAGGCTTGATGCAGAGCGTTTATGGCAGAATTTCGACACTTAAAGTGATGCACTGTCAGAGGAGTTGAAGCAATGCAACGAGTCATTACAAAACGCTATCATGAGATTTCATCATTTACGTGTGAGTTATAGGCTACTGATTACATGCGGGTTATGAGAAAAAAAGAAAGCATGCAGACAAAAGATAAAAACAGGCGACATTAAAGAAATTATAGCTCATGAGAAATCTGTAGATACTGAAGATATTTTTTTCCTAACCTCAGCTTTGTTAATCAGCAAGCCACTTTGCCAAGACACAAAGCAGATGCATGCAAACATGATTACACACACCGTGCATGCGGATGAAGCACATGCGGAGATGAAAAGTGTGACAGCGGGTGCTGTGCGTGTGTCCTACCCTCGGTCCCTGCAGCTCTGCTGGATCCACTGTCTTGTCTGCAGCTGTGCGTCTCCGGACAGGTAGAAGGGAGACTCCGCTCGGCTGCGCTCCTGTCCTGGGGAGACCCATCACTCATTTACACCTGCTGAGCCCATTAAAAAGCGATACCTACACCTATAGCATCACACATACAGACAGCCTAACCAATTGGAATAAATAATAAGCCAAGTATGCATACCACCGATTTACCCTGACACGGCAGGGGATTCTTATCCCCATTAAAAACTCTATAAGAAGCTATAGAGAAACATGAGTCTGAAAGCGTCATTAGAGCTCTGTCGGAGCATGTCATGAAATAAATAGCTGACCATGTAGTTGGAATTGAAATGACTTACTTTCAGTAAACACACCACTACACAGGGACAAAAGAGTTACTGTCGAGCAAGAAAATACCATATTCTAATTAGCGGTCAAATTAGCTGCTGCTTCTCACCGAGTGTGATTTCTTCTGGGACTTCTGGTTCTGCTTTGCATCAGGTGAGACGCGCAGTTTTTGGTCGAGGGGAAGGTGGGAGGCGTCCTGCCAGGATCACTGATAGGGGCTGGTATCTCTTAAAGCGACCTTATGCCTCAGACTCAGACGGAGATGTGATTGGGAACATCTTACATAATAACTTCTCCGTGGCACGCACGCACGGAGGGCGCGTCCGCGCGGGTGCAGGCGCGCGCCCACACAGTTGGGGGACAATGGGGGGAAATTGAGTTAGGCTATGGGAGATTTGTACACATGGTCTGCTTCACCCACCTGAAGCCCCGCCGCGTATTAGTGGGCAACATTAGGTGATTCATTTAGTCTCTTGTAGAGGGACATGCTGAGCCTTCACATAATGAGGAGACTTTCATATATCACGAATGAGAAATCGCTGTAATATCGCGGTAATATAATAGTCAGATATTGTTGTAGTGTGCTGTTTAAAACTCCAACAGGGCTTGCTGTAGAATGTCTACTGTATATGCAGTATATTCAGGGACCGTGTTAAATGAGGACTACTGCATTATGTGGATGAGGTTAACCTTGAATAAACACACGCTGGTCAGAGAATTCAAACACAGGCTTCAGTGATTGACATTCATTGCTCCAAATCTGAACACTGTGACATAACAAAATAGAATAAGTAAATCAATTTTATTTATTAGTGAATATACACTGATATGGACGTTTATCCGTATTCTGGCAAGACCATAAACTGACTTCCCTTTTCGGTTCTAAAGATCATTAACCTGTGAGTTCACACATCAAAACAACCACTGGAGCCATGTCTTATGCATCAGCGGCATGTACCTTTTTTTTAATTGCCCCCGCCTAAGGCTAATGTAACATGATTATATTCAAAAGCCCAGCTTGGAGCCCTCCGCATCTAACACGTACAACTATTTTAAACTCGTTTTTTTTTTTGCACCTCCCTTGCTTGTGCAACAGATTGTTAACTGCTTCTTCACACAGTCCCCACACACTCCTGTTTCAAGTGGAGGTTGCTTCGGAGAACAGTAATAGCTGTTTGTCTGAGAGGCAGAACGCTGAAATGACTTGCCACCGACAACAACAGCTCTGTGGGTGTTTACTTGACACGGAGACGCAGTGTCAAGTCACTCAAGACGACAAATTCGCACACTAATTTTCATAGAAAAGAGGGGACGCTGGAAAAGACTCACTGAACACCGTGATCTGGATTTGTCCCTAATGAGGAACAACTGTATGTGTATGTGTGTGCTGGGTTTTGTGCCTCTGGGCTCGGGCAATCAGCACCACTGTCAGTCACATTCTCATTTTTCTTTGAACGTTGTTTTGACATAAGAGAAGAAAGCATTTCCTAGAGCAATTTTGCACGTAGAGAGAGCAAAGCTCCATTGTGACGTAAATTATTTTTTGACAGTGTGTCCACCACTTCAACATGATTGATAAGTGACAGATTCATTGAGAGCGAGGACATCTGGCAAACGAAGACTTCCCCTCACGGATTGTCCCTAAAACTAACATTACTGTCACAGAGCACTAATCAGACAAAAAGCAGAAGAGTTGGGTTCTACATTACACGATGAGCTAGAACATGAACAGATAACATTTCCAAAACATTATTATTGCTGTCACATAATATATTCAAACGCTCTTTGATCACTTATTTTATTTGGTGCACGATATCAGCTGTTTAGTCTCCTATCCTGTGTCCATTTACACAATAGAGAATGAAACTGGATTCAAATATGGCCATATTAGGATTCAGGGAGAGAGACTTGTGTCACAGGGGGCATTTGTACAAGGGCTTCTTGTGGGAAAATTGTTTGTAATTTTATGTGTGAGTGGAAATGTAAATCAATAAACTACTCTGCCCCATTTACAATGAACTGTTCCCCCGCTGTAGCGCTGTCTATTCATGCTAGGGAGCTACTGATCCCCTGTATTAGTAAATGTGTAGCTGTGATTTATTTGTGTTGACTACAACCCAATAACTTCACACATTCACTCAGTGAATGTCTTTCAAGGAAAGAAACAAAAAGAAAGAAACTCTTAATGTGAGAAATGGAAAAAAATCTTTTGCATATCATTTAAATTGGCTGAGAAAAACAGACCCATCTTCAGTGCAGAAACAAATATGCTCTTCATTAAAATAAATTGGAATATTTCAGGGGCTGGTGTGCTTGTTGATGCAAAGCTGAAGTTGTTGTTTTTTTTGGCTAACTGAATTTAAGTTTTATTTCTATGAACTATAAAACTAGTGTCTGGTATTGTTGCGAGTATAGCAGAGATGAAATGACATTAGCACCTCGTTTTAGTGGAGCTGATTACATTGTGTACATATTAAAGGGCTCACTGAGAAGCTGTCTTTGGTCTGTATCACGCAGACAGAGTACATCATTACAGAAGAGCTGATCGTTGCATTAATTGGAAATTAATGTTTTGCTCAAACTATCTTTTTCCTGGCATACCTCCAATGCAGGCTGCATTCATGCGATTATATACATGCGACTGACATTGACAGTTGAGTTACCTGCACACCCTGTGATGAAATTCTGAGATTTTCTTGACATTTAGTTTGGGTGTTTTTTGCCTCAAACTGTTTGATTTAGGGCTATGATTGAGTGGAAGTCAGTCCTGGAAAATAGTCGATATCACTTGTAAATTAGTTTCCTTACAACAGAATGATGAATGATTTAATGAATTTGGAGATCTGCTCGAATCCTTTGCCAGCCTCAAAGGCATCCGTAACTTCTTTTATATTCTGAAGGCTTCATAGACGTCTTGGTATGACGACATCACACACTATAACAGCAAAGAGAGCAGCAGACTCTAAATGTCAGAGGTTCATATAAGAAATGTTCTATCTGTCACTCCCTAAAGAAGTCCATTGCATGGGCACTAAATGCAATTTTAGCTTTTTTGCATTTAAGGTGTGATAAACGGAGGACTATACAATTTGGTTACTGCTGTTTTTATTGAAATGATTGCAAAATGTGAGTTTCATGTGTAATTTGAGTACTGTATGTCACCATTATGTTTTTGATAAGTTTTACATGACTGTATGTGACCAATGGTGAAACGATGGTGAAAAAATACAGCAACAAGTAATTCTTTTTTATTTATTTTTTTATTTTACCTCTGAATTTTCATCCATGATCACTATGCTAACATTACACATACAGATCGTGTGGAGGATGTGGCAGCTCTGGACAACCATATAGTCAGACATATAGTTTCTTTTTCACACTTGTCTCCTTTCCATGTTTTCTAACTCTCTTGTCGTTAGCCACTCCTACATAGCACATTTCCCACCAGTAATCACCTGAACCTTACCCACCAACCTACACACGTGTTTCCACTCATCTTGATTCCTTCTGCTTATAACAGCTAATAACTCATGTCGCTGCCAGATTGGCTTTGTGTAACTGGCAGAGCACTTTAGATATCCTAACCTGCCTTCATCAAGTCTGTTTTTTAATCATCACCTGTTTGTATTTGGACTCTGCTCCTTCTGTCTTGTTTGCATAGCCTTTTAAGTCTTCAAACCTCTTGTAAGCGATAAGGGAATCTGCCTGTTTTTGGCCTTGTGCTCGTGAGTCTCCGTCTGAACAGTGACACAATCTTCAGTATCTGACATAATCTGCAGCATTATAGCCCACTGCATGAACCAAGTTGAAGTGATCCTTGACACCATCACTGCAACACAGTTCTATAAATCCCCTGAAGCTTTAAATAACCCCAGCCAAGAACAAATGCCACACTGCCGCAGGTAGCCTGGATGACAAACAACTCCCATCAGCTGCACAGATCTCATCTGACACCGAGCTCAACCTAATGCTCTTCTCTTAAAATGTGACCTTTGGGTGCAGTACATACTGATGAGCACAACATACTATAAAATGTAAGCATTTGTCATCGCAGCGAAGCAACTGCAAAGTTCAGTGTTTAGACCGTCTTAGTAAACAATACTTTTGTATTAAAAATGTGTGTGTCTGCAAGGTATCACTCTGCAGCTCACTTCGGCTGTATATAGAGCTTTAAAGAGCCTTGTTTTTGTCTGCACCAGGAAAGAAGAAAATCAAGACAAAGTTTCCAGCTTTATTATTCACTTTAACACAACGCAAATCAAATGCTAAGTTAATATATGCTTTTTCTCCTGCTGCTGTGAGCCGATACAAACAAGCCTGCTCCCAGTAGACCACAAATGCATAACTCGTGTTTTATTGAATTAATATTTTTGTATTTATGTTCCTTATAGACAAAAGAATCTTCAAAATCAATTGCATAATAATTATAGCTTTGTAACTTACTTGTGGGGGTTTGTAAGATTAACCTAGTAAAACCTAGTAAAACTAAAACTACCAGCAGCTGCAGTCTTGCCATAGTTTTAAACTGGAAAAATACAAATAATGTGCAAATAATGGTGTTTTTGCTGTTCCTTCCACATCCATTCTTCGAGCCAATGTCATCTGAGCTAAAATAAATAAATGTACGCTTTATTGGCCATGTTTATTTGCGTGCACATACAAGGAATTTGTTCACTGCATTGAGCAGCGGGCAGCCATACAAGACATCCTGGAAGAAGCTTGTTCCCTCAGCCATGTATACAGAGGTGACACAAACCAGAAGCCTTATGGTTATAAACGGTTTCTCTGACCACCAGCCCAAAGGTCCGTATACGCTGGTTTATGAGACTGCAGTTATGAGATTAGTATTGAGCTTCTAATCCAATCTTGCACCTTTCGCTAAATATCACAATATCATTCCTTTAAACTCAGCAATGACACCAGATTTCGCTTTGTTTTCAAGTCACAACCAAAATGAAAAGTCTGTCAAGTATGAAATTCATTTCAATTTCGCTACATGCTACTTTAAGAATTACATTTGGAATGATGGAACAAATCAATTTTAAGTAGAGAAATGATGAATAGAGTAAGAGGGAAGAGAGAGCGAGAAATAGACTCGGAGCCTGAGATTGGGGTTTATTAAAACCCAATTGCATTAGCAAACCGAAAGGTAGAATCAATCCAGTGTGCATTAGTCTGTCTGAACCTCCTCCTTTAATTCATATAAATGTTCTGCATGTCCTTTTTGCTTTCTCAAACCCCAGAAACATTGTGCTCAGCTCCAGTCGCATCTGTGTGCAAGGCAGACTATTCTTTTTGCTGCTCTGCTTTTGCATCAGTGTTCCTCAGTGTCAGCATATGATTCAGAATTTACACTAACGTTGTCACTGCGAATAAGATGGTGGATGTCACACCCCGAAATAGCCCCAATCCCAATAGCAAGAGGTGAAAAATGAATTCAGAGGCAGCATAACAAGATAGGGGCAAGACAGCAAGTTGCTATTGATCCCTAGCCTTGTTCAATGTCAGCCCAGATCCACCGACACATGGCAGACATGACCACCCACCCACTCAGGTTCTTGGCAACAGTTTAGCTTTATCCCAGTTAATATCTGATCCATCATTAGTCCCTTTCTACTTGGCCTCTTTGCAAATGTTGGAGAAGAAGGTGGTTACCATGGGTTACTGTATATGGCAATGCATCTGAAGCACACAGTGTCGGGAAAAGCACACTGATCACAGCTTTCATAAACATAATGCAAATCAAGACATAAAACTATCGTCTCTTACATTCCATTTGCAGTGTAGGCAAGTGTAGATGACACGGACGAAACCTCTCCTTTGAGAGCAGCTGTCCAAGCACAGTCCAGCTGAGCTATCTGGTGCTGTCATGTTGCTGCTTGCTGTCTTGTATAATATTTTCCACTGGGAAATGTCCAGTTTCCTGCCACGTGTGGGCTGTGTGTGAAAAGTCTTGATCCACCCTCTGTTTGTCTCAGCAAGAAGCCACTGCCCAGTGTTTTGTGATCTTTATATAGAAAAAATAAATAAAGTATTATTCGCATGGAAAGATGTTATTCCATGTTTTCCTCTTTATTTCAACACTAACGGATAATGTCTCAACACTCAAGAGCAGCACATACTGTGTGGAGGCTTAAATATTTCAGCAACATTGGTTTTCTCTAACTCCACAGCGTGGAGGGAAAGTCTTGCAGCCTTTTCTAAAGAAGACAGATTTCAGTGAAAGAAAAAAAAGAAAGAGGCACTGACAAGGGAGTTGGCAATATGTCCAAACAATAAATGTCAATACATTCCCATGGCTTTTTAGGTTTCCTCACTGAATACAGACTAAAATTAGTAGTCACACTATGGTGTCCAAATGCAATTTCTCACACAAGATAATTAATGAGAACAACAACTACTGGCAGATCTGTTCAGATCTCATGGCAGTGTAAGTGACTCCACACTGTTCATGGAGAGATATGTATTGCCTACAGCAGCGGCTGCCTTAGGACAGTTGACAGGCTTCATCAAACAGCAAGACTGAAAGTTGTTGGCTTTCAGAATTTTGGTATGGGGGAAAATTGATTGCTCACTTCATAATCACCAAGCAACCTCGGGAAAATTGCACCTGTCAAGGCCGCACCTCAGTCACTTTACAACCATCCTTTCAAGTTATGAATCACAGAGCAGAGAGTGCGTATAACACAGTAGATACAGTTCATTTCACACTGCTCTCATTCCTTTACAGGCTATGCAATTTTGTATTCTGACATTTGCTCTTAACACTCCGTCAACAAAATTTTGCTTCACCTGACCCTGCAGTAATGTTTACATATAGAAAGGTTATTTATTAAGATTTATTCTCTTATATCTGGGGCAAAGAATGGATTCACGTCGAGTGAGCATGCAGGGATGTTTTTCTGTCATTCTTTGCCTGTCACATGTCCTGTGCCACACTAAGTATGGCAGGTAGTTGGCATGGAAACCATCTTCGATGGGGTGCTGACTGAATGAATGGTACCACTGGAGCTGTGCTGTCCCAAACTAATCAGCTGTATTGTCCTTTGGTCTGCCAGTTTCTCCCCTTATCAGATGCAGCATAAGGGAGCCATGCTGTGCATAATAGCTGGTACATTCAGTGTCCAACAGCCTGCTATACTGCAGTATTCCTTTGTCAAAGCCCATTGTGCCCACACATGCCTATCCGTACTACACACCACTGTGGGTGGTCCTTAATAGCATCGTATATTTTTCAATAATTATATTGAAAAATGGTTAAGTGTCTTAACAGTTTGCAAGATTTGTGTGATGGGGATGCTTATAAAAGCTCAAGGTCATGGTCTATTTTATGACTTGGTTACTGCTGCAGCCAGCTCCACTTTTTCAAGTCTGTTTGCAGTACATAGATTGACAGCTAATTCTGTAAATGCTGCTCACTTTGTTTTCATTTGTTTGTCATTCCTTCCTCTGGCCAATGATGCGCCTTCTGCACAGCCTTTTCTTGATGAAAGGAGACGCTCTGCCGCTAATGTACTGGAATGCTGTACTCTCAGTAATGGCCAAAACAGACTCTCTGTGACCTCCAGTAAGGTCCAACAAGAAACAGGCTTTCAGATGGCCCCACAACAAGAGCACAAACCCAGATAAACTGTATTAATTATTATCTACCAGTGATTATGCAACCCTAATCAGCAATGCATGAAATGTATTAAGTGAATGTGTGTGATATGCAGTGCTATGTGTGAGCTGCAGATGGTTTGACGCCTAATGTTAGAAATTTTATTAACCAGTTAAAATGATTGTGTTTAAACAGTCAGAAGATGGTGAAAATGTTCCCTCGTGATTTTCAAGACCCCCAGGGGATGTAATCAAATCCCTTGTGTTGTTCTCAGAAATACCAACCAAGACAATTAAATGGAGTCTGTGTCTGATGTGTGAATATTTGCCGTTCAGAGAGATGCAACACTTTTGGTTTACTGTTTATAAATTTCTGCACCCAAGACAAAAAGCAAAACCTTTCAGTTTTCTCAGCGCACTCTGCTGCAATGTATATTGGACTGGAAAATAGATAAGTGATGGATTACTCCAAGAGTGGTGTTGCAAGTGGAAAATCTCTACTCTGGCTGGCAGGAAATTATATATGCAAATGAAACCCTCCGCAGAAGATGAATGAGACTGTGTAAAAATGTAAAAACCTAAGCAACACTGAAGCCACAAAAAATTATATACACACACACATATACAAAGCATCAGAACTTGCTGACTTAAGAAATTTATCTAACAGCTCGTGCAATCATGCCACTGTGGAAAATCCATCTGGAAAACATTTGATCAGATGGAGACTGCATACTGGAGAGTCAAAAATGACAACAAACAGTGGACATGAAAAAAATAAAACGGTGTACATAGAGCTTCTTATTATTTTATTTTATTATCTTGTAGTATAGCCTTAGCCTAATTAATGATCTGCAATCAAATTGGAACCAAATAAAATGTAATTAAAAAAATATAATAGCATAACATAATGCACCTTAAAATGTATTAGACGTGTACAGATTTAAAAAAAAAAAAAAAAACACGAGATGCCTCAATTTACTAGAGTAAATGTGTATACTTGGGACTGTTTTGGGCCTCTATTGCTAGTGCATTTATTTTACAAGCAGTCCATTTAAACGGACTATACAGATATTAGAATAGGAAACAGCATCCTCTTGTGTTTGACAAAGTCACTGTACCTAAACATCGGTTTTATTGTTATTATATGACTTTGATATGTTATTAATATAAACCACCGGAAACTAAGCATAGAAAAATAGAATTGAATTACCAACACAACACATTACTGTCATCATTGTTATTAGTAATAATATTGTCTTTTTGATCATATTGATGATAATATTACCTTATTACTTCCGTGCAACGCGAGGAACGCCCCTGATTTGTTGAATTGTAGAAATGGGGCGGGACAACGAGGCAGCGGAAGACCAATCACGCTTGAGCTCACCTCCTGACACCAAAAAGTAAACAGACTTGTTTTGATCTGTCAAAAAATCACACGGCTCTGCTAAAGAATTCACCAAGGACCAGAGTATGCCTTTGTGACCAAGCAGTTTAATCTAAAACGGGTTGGTTTTCACGAACGCGAATGCATTTCTGTGCAGCTGTCTTGTTTCAGTCTTTAAGTGTCGAGCGTGGTGTTTTTGTAGTGCGTTACACAAGCTAGCATGCTAACCAGCTGATGCTAGCTAATGTTAAACTAACTTAACATTGGCTGACAGTTTAGCAGCGGGCAGGCAGCTAGCAGGTCAACTGAAGGGCGTGTTTTTTAACTATACTATTAATCTCTAACAGTCCTGTAGCGTTTACCGTGTGTGCAACGCGCTAGTCTGTGTCAGTGACGTATAAATCAAGCGTAACCACTCTTGTTTAGCTGCTAGCTGCCCCGCTCTTTCTTTCGGTTGTGATTACAGTTTTCTGTATGTAATTTCAATTTTAAAAGCACGCGAAGAGACTTCTGAATGATGCCAGTGCTAGACAGATAAGAGTGATGAAGCCTGAGCAGAAGTGTGTTGCCGTGGCTGAGGACGGAGCGCTGAGTCCAATGGGAGGACTCGCGGGCTCCTCAGGCCGCCCGGGCCGACAGACCTACAAAAGTTCAGCCCACTTTCGCAGCCTGCTGGACGGCCTGTTGGCTCTCAGACAGGGCGGCATCCTATTTGATGTTGTGCTGGTGGTGGAGGGTCGACCCATCCAAGCCCACCGTATTCTTCTGGCAGCCTCTTGTGATTATTTCAGGTAAGAGTCAGTGAAGCAGATCTCTGTGCTCAACTTTCGCTTTCACTTTTCTTTTGTAGCTTTCCAGAACATATACTTTTGTCAAATGTTCAAAATACATTTCAAGACCAATAGAGACAATTTGGCACTGACATACAGGGGGTATTCATTTGCGTAACATTAACCATGATCAAATGTACAGAAACCTCCAGGCCACAGTACGTTTGTTCACTTACTCTATTTCAAGTAAGACGTGTTATCCCTTCCCTGTCCCCATTTGCATGCACATAATCACTATGCAATCGGTTGTAGCAGAGGTCTGCAGCTTTATGTCACAAGACAAAGCCAAGACTCGGACCACATGAACATCTTCAACGTAGCTTCTCAACATTGTCATATGATCAGTTTTGTTTTAGCACATTTAGGCTTCTGTCATTAGCTTAGCTGTAGTGGGAGGGTTTAGGATGGCTTTAAACCTGTGAACAGCAGTGGAAACACTTCAGTCACAATGTATCAACATAAATAAAACTACCTTAACAATGTCCATGAAGATTCCCACTTATCCAGGTCACGACATGCCTAAAAACAAACCTCAAACAAAGGCCACTGTTTGAGATGTCTACAATACATGTTTGGATGTGTTGTGTAACACAGTAAAATTCAAGCAAGTCCAGTTTCCTTTGTTTTAAATAGATCCTCATGATAATTTGTCATGCTGGTGAAGGCTGGCATGATTTTATCCATTGTGCTCCATAAAACTTTAAAAAAATTTCTGAAACTGAAACAGCGCCGCCTATAGACCTGGGATATGAAGTAGTGTTTTCAGTCGTGTAAAGACGGATCAGGTGTGGACGCGGATTTTTTTGAAACCGTAGAGCGAAAACGGATAGGAAAAAGATCGTTTTCGTACGTGTGGACGGGGCCTGAGAGGGTTCTCGGACACACCTGCGCTGGGTGTCTCAGCTGCAGGTCAGCTGGACCTGTTCCTGTTTTGACTCTTGCATCAGGTTGACTTTGTTTACTTGTTTCTTTTCATAACAATTAGACTTAACCTTCACGTTTGGGACACAACATTAAGTATTACGTGCCACAGAAACCTTCACTGGAATATATGTAACGTACGGGCATCACTTTGTAGTCTGCAGTGCGAGGGTATGGAAAGATTTTATCTGCTGTGATTGTACTGTCAGTAAACTCCACTATTTAGAATCAGAGTGTCACTGTCCTTGTATGCAGTACAACGAGTTTAAAGTCATCTCCTATGTGGTTTGTGCAAGAGAAAACAAAGACACTATAAAAAACAAAAACAAAGCAGCAGGGATATTTATGGCTAAACCTGCTATTGGACTGTAATGCTAAATACTGCTAAAGATGTAGCTCTTTACAACATCAGTTGTTCGAAAATGACTCCAAACCTGGAGTTGTGTGTTTTGCAACAAACATCTAGCAGAATTCAAAACTTGTGTAAACCTAACATAATAATAATATGTCACACTTCTCCTCTAGGGGGATGTTTGCTGGAGGCCTCAGGGAGACACAGCAAAGGGAGATTCCAATCCATGGAGTATCCTACATGGCCATGAAGAAACTTCTTGACTACATCTACACTTCAGAGATTGAGTTAGACCTGGAGTGTGTTCAGGAAGTCCTGATAGCTGCCACGCTGGTACAGGTAAGCATTGTTTTCTCTTTTGCAGAATTCAGCTGTTCATTACTTTGTGCTCTGCTAACTTGTGTTCTCTGGTGTTTTACAGCTTGAGAAAGTCATTGACTTTTGCTGCGATTTCCTTTTCTCCTGGCTGGATGAGAGCAACATATTGGAGGTGCATCATCTGGCTGATCTCTACGGGCTGCAGCAACTCAACGACAAGATCCACTCCTACATCCTAAAGAACATTCAGACTTTGTCTCGAACAGATGTGTACCGACAGTTACCCCAAGATGAGGTTTTCAGAGCGCTGGCCAGTGACGAGCTTCATGTGAACAGTGAGAATGAAGTGTATGAAGCAGCACTTCACTATCACTACAGTCCTGAGCAGGTGGAAACTGACCAGGTGTACTTGCAGGTCAGTCTGAAGGTGTGTCTGCATTTTGTTCTAAAGCACTATCATGGATAGTGTACCTAGTTATTTTTACTTTATTACTCAGCTTGGTCGTTAATAGATTTTAACCGTTTTGTTGTCTTTCTGACCCAAAGGACAATCTCAAGATGCTGGATGCTGTGCGTTTTTGTCTGATTGAGAAACAAATTCTGCAGAGACTGCATGACAGAATACACCAGTGTCCACTGAAGGATTCAGTTTCAGCTGCCCTACGCTACCATGAGCAGGAGGTCTGGCAGCCCGTCCTGCAGAGTCCTCTCACCCAGCCGCGGTCCACCTTCCACTGTATCCTGTGCTTCGGGGGGATGTTCACTTCCACCGCGCTCACAGACAGCAACGACCTGTTTCAGGTGTTCCATCCGAGCTGGCGGGAGTGGAGGACTCTCACTGCAGCTCACGCGCCACGCATGTCCAACCAGGGAATTGCTGTGCTCAACAACTTCGTTTATCTCATTGGAGGAGACAAAAATACCAGTGGATTTCGCGCTGAGACCCGCTGCTGGAGGTGAGATCACGTCAGAAAATGTATCAGTCGCTTTGTATTGTGATTCATTCACCCCAGTTATATCACTGTGGAACTAGTATTTCTCAGCTAATAGTTTTATCTGTTAAAATCAGAAAACAGATGCAATATTTGATCGATTGCTTGATTAAAGATAAGGTTAGTGGTTAGTTGCATTACTGTTCCGCATTTTCAATGGTATCACATAATCTTCTACAGCAGATGGTGTTTGCCCAGTTGTCATGGAAACATTTCCAAGTTCCCATTTTGGAGCATCCTCCACACAATTTAGATAGCTGAGGTCATTGGCTTTGGAAACAAAAACTGGGATCCGAGGTCACAAGGTCCATGTATCCTTGAGGTTTTAATCAGACCATGATATTTTACTGACGAGTCTGTCGTGAGCAGAAAATCTAATAGGTGCTCAAAAACTCTGAGTGACCTTACATGCACTGCAATCAACCCCTGCTAAAGTGGGGTATGTGATTGTGTGTTGCCTTTGCTGCTGCTCATCTAGATGAATGAGTGAAGACTGAAGCTTGGGAAGTGAAGTGAGGTCAGGTGCTTAGCTGGGTGCAGGAGTTGTCTGATCGTATTACATGACCTTCATCGGCCAATCTGAAACCTGTTCTAAACCTGATACGACTTGGTTTCCAGTTTGTTTCAAGACTTCTGCTCTTCCCAGATATGACCCTCGTCACAACAGCTGGTACTCCATCCAGCCACTGCAGCAGCAGCATGCCGACCACTGTGTTTGTGTGGTGGGCGGCCATATTTATACCATAGGAGGGCGCGACTACAGCAACGAGTTGGACACAGTGGAGCGCTATGACCCACGCACCAACTCGTGGGAATTTATGACACCTTTAAAGAGAGAGGTATGAGATTCGATTCTTTTTGTAAGTGCACGTGTTACCTCTGCTGTCCACATGATGGTGCTATTTACCCATCATTGTTTTGTAACCTTTGCGCTCCTGTTGTACACTTGGCATTTCCCTTGTCTTGAATTCCCTTTAAGTAAAGTCTAACCTTCCCTCCAGGTGTATGCTCATGCTGGAGCAGTGGTGGATGGCAAAATCTATATAACGTGTGGACGCAGAGGGATGGCGTACCTCAGAGAGACTTGCTGCTTCGACCCTGCAGCCAATCACTGGACAGGATGTGCAGAGGGACCAGTGGAGCGAGCGTGGCACAGCATGGCTGCTGTTAATGGACGCCTGTACGTTATTGGAGGAAGCAATGATGAGCGTGGATATCGACGTGATGTTCTGAAGGTACAAGGCCACACTGTACCTTGTGTTTTTTTGTTAACGTTTCTTTTTGGCCTTCATATGTTGCAGTATTTGTCTCAACTACTTTTAGTTAAAGGCCATTGTGAGCTAAGAAGTCAGAAGGTTTGACATGCTGAATTAATTACGTATATTTCTGTACCAGAGCAGCACCTTTGACAGAGGTTATTACTATTTGGACAGCACTTGTAAGAAGTAGCAAGTAATTCATTTCCCTTTTTTCAGGTGGCATGCTTTGACCCAGCTGTCAACTCTTGGTCTCTAATGACCCCCCTCCCTGGCGGGCACGGAGAACCCGGCGTAGCCGTGCTAGACAGTCGGATTTACATTCTGGGAGGACGCTCGCATGACAAAGGCAACAGGATGAAATACGTTCACGCGTACAACACCGACACAGACGAGTGGGAAAACGAGACCGAGTTTAAGGAGCGTGTCTCTGGGCTGGCAGCCTGTGTGGCGCTCATGCCACCCGCTGTGCTCGCCCAGGCCAAAAGCTGGGAGCAGCGCACCAAGGCTTCGTGGGAAGAAGTGGACGTGGACAACTCAGAGGACTCTAGCGAGGACTGAGTGTGCTGACTGAACCAAATCCATCATGCACTTTTCTTTTCCAGCACGTTGAATTTTAAGTGTTGGTTTGTTTTTTTCACAGCATTGTCCTTTTTTGCATGTTGACCACTTTGAGAGCCTCTGAATTAAGGTGTCAATAAGGACCACTGCACACTTTTTGCTGATCTGTCTGAGATCCCTGCCTCTTCACATGCTAATACTACTGATCCCTGATTGTCCCTTGACACTGGTAACTGCTCCCACGTAGTTTATCTTAGAAGGAACATTTCTATCTTCAACAGAAATATACACTGGAGAGTACCGGCTATGCAATAACATGATAGTTTGGAGTAGGTTTATTCACACAAGACCTTTAGTTTCAGTCCAGACTTTCTCTAAGCTAGCACCTGTTGATCACTGTCAGCTTATGCTACTGGATAATGAATCAGTTGTTTCAGTTTGAGCGGTGTGCCTTGTTTTGTAGTTACATCAGAACATCTGTATTGTATGTTTAGCTGGAGCTGAGCATTAGGTAGTGTGCCTCTGATATCGTAGATAGGTCTAAAAATGTGGATTTATGTTTGTGTCTGAATGATGAGGCACTGGTGCTACAGGCGGTAGGCCCCAGCTCACTGTGTGATCCCATGTCAGCCTCGTGTGATATGCTTGTAATGGTTTGGGGTTTTTTCTGTCATTGATCTTACATACTGTGTAACTCATTTTGTATCCAAACGAACATTCGTCTCTGATTTTTTTGTCTGCGTCGGGCTTTGCTCTGTGCTTCTCTTTGTTGCCTCGGGTCAACATTTATATGAGAAAAAACACAGGTTTATGTCCACCGCTAGGCATCCTTATGTGCGTTGGAAAAACTGCCGGTACGAATCAAAAAATCATTTTTTTTCTTCATATGTTTGTAAAGAAGGCATTTAATGGAAGCCCTGTCATACAACATATGCAACTTTGTTTTGAACTTTAATAAAATAGTAATATATAATTGTTCATGTGTGCCTGTCAGTAGGGGTTGGGGTTTTTGTTGCAGTTAAAGACATATAGTAGGTATTGTTCAGTGCAGTTCTTGGAAATAGCGAGGAATAGATAGTTTAGTTTACATAGATATGTTGTTTTTATGAAAAATAAGGCACTCTATAAGATAAACTTGCAAAAAAAATATAACTGAACATAAACAAAGGAATCTGATGTCAGTATGGGTCTGACTGTATGTTTTTGGCTGCTACCCTTTTGTTAATCTTCATAATTGTTATATAAAATCTCTTTTTCTTGTCTCCGTTGTTGTAACTCCTGACAGTCATGATTCCTGGCTTTTATTCCACCCAGTCTCTACTAGTTCCTCTCCATTTGGCCCTGGACTCCATCAGCTTTATGAAGGCTGACTGCTGCTTTCCTCTCCGTGGCTGTTTCATCTACATCTGTTACCCCCCGCCAGCTCTAAGTAAGTGAGTGCCCCCCCCCCACCCATTTCACACTATTGTGCCAGCTCCCAGCAAGTTGTCTGGTAGGATCTGCTGACACCAGCGGCCGGGCATCCAGGATCAACAATCTGTCACAGCCTTTTTATTCCAAAGCTGTAGTACCACCTGGGGGATACTTAAGACATATGTCATGCACTTAACCACACCAGCGGCCTTTACAAACATCTGAGTGCAGGTCGATCCGGTGCTCTTTGCTAGACCGTTATCAAAGCAATTAAAGGGGCGACATTAGCCATTGATGTGGAGCTATGCATATTGGGGCTGGGCATGTGTGAGTCGAGGGAATTCTGCTAAGTGCCCGCTTTTATTCTCGCTGCTTATTCTTGCTCCTGCTGTGCGTGAGTGGAGAAGGTGAATGGAAGTCGATGGAGACAAAGGAAGTGACCTGTGGACGCCTGAAACGTTGCTTTTCACCGTGTCACAAACAATATTCCTCCTGGACTATTGAGCTGACTGGTCAGTGCTCTCAGCGACCAAGAGACCCGAGATATCTTTTTAAATTACAACACCTTTATGTGCAACACGTTTATCCACTCTGTTGTTCATTCCAACCCTGTGCGTTGTTTTAACTGCACAGCCCTTATCAAACAGCATACTTACTGAATGCTTGTTGTATATAATTTCTTGTCTCTTTAGACAGCCTTTCACATTAATTCATCCTTCTACACCCGGCAGTTTTCAAGTTGCACTCTAGTTTGCAATGTTCAAATTCATTGTGTAGAACAAGCATAATAAACAGCCATTACGACAATATGCTGTAAACAAAATACAGAACAACAGGTTACATATGCGACAAAGAAGGTTTCTATAGCACAGTCAGCTTCCTTTTTTCTCCCGGCGGCTCACGCAGGTCAGTGATGATATTTTGTCCATGTGCCATCTGTTCTATTAAAGTTAAAACAGGATAATATTTTGATGTGCTTTAAGTACATCTATGTATCTGTATAAGTACTACTAAATGTACATGAGAAAAAGAGCATGGAGTCAAGCCTCTTTTACAAATGAACATGAATGGTCCCAAACCACACAACACGCTGAACCAGTTTAATGTCTCAGCCCAGGTTTTATTTCCCCAGTTCCAAGCAGTGGTGGCTATTTTTATTGAGTTTAATCAAAGAGCTGCCTCATGATCTTATAAATATATCTGAATGTGAAGTTCATTAAAGTGACCTGCTCACACAGCAGTGCAACAGGCTTCTGTAAAGTTCAGTCTTTTCTTTTCCTCATTAAAACGAGTAAATCAGCTGTGAGCAACATGCGGCTGGAGAAGTCAGAGTTTGGTTCAGCAAGGCTCCGAGATAATGAACTGGACCGAATGAAGTCCACACCACGGTCCTGAAAGATGGCCTCCTCCCCTTCCTTCTCCCCCCTCCCCCTGGATTTTACAGCAGTCATTAGCAGCTCATATCCACTCAGTGCTGAGGTGATGGGCCCAGCCTAGTTGTGAAAAGGAGCCAACAGCCCGCATTTTCATGGTTTTTAAGGCTCATTGACATGGAGAACAAGGGTCGTGCCATGCTTTATGTGCCGGTGGGTAAACCTCAGCAGGTGAGCCCAAGTCACAGTAATACAATGTCTTTAATGCATGCTGGGCTCGTTGAATGCTACAGCGTAGTCCTCATTAGATCAACAAAGAGGAAATGCAAACAAACACCACCATAGGGTGTGTTGCTTATCGGGGCCGACGAGGTACAAATCATGCAGACGTGCGCCCGCTGACAAGAGACGCTTTCACAAAATACTCATTTAGGAAAGTCTGTGTGTACAGAACAGCAGCTGGATGAAAACCAGGGTCACAGACAGACTGTTTGAGTGTGATGACGGTGAATAGAATTTACAAGGTCACTACACAATGAAAAGCAGCCAGAGGGGGATCAGAGATTGTGCAGCCTTTGTACTGAGAGCTGCCTGCGTTTTCTTTGAATGTAAGAAAAATGAGTAACAGGGAACAAACTGCAAAAAGCATGCAGACCATCCGTCCACATGTAAATGATATTGGTGTATTCTGTGCTGAATATCACTCCCGCCTGGTCTGTTACGATTGAAGGCCGTGATCTTCAGCCACTAAATGAGAATGCTGGTCTGACACCAATTTACACAAAGCATCCAATCATTTTAGGTTTTTATTTAGAGCTCACATCACAGTTTAAAGACAGAAATAAATTGCACACTTAACATTTAATTGTCTCTTCCTCTTTACAAAAATAATATTTACACAAGAAAGATGAGATGAAATTCTGAATAAATAAACAATAAGAACAGCATCAGCATGGCATAGCACACTTTCAATTCAATTTCAATCAGCGCATCTGGAGTCTGAATCCCACCAGTCTAAACAGAAGGCAGCAACAGGCAGCTCTCAATGCCTCTTAGCTCCTTTCAGTTTCTCATACTGGTCGCAGGCCTCCGGCCCTCGGCCTAGTTTGGGCATGCATTCTCATAGCTGTGAGCGCTGGGTCAGCATTCTGGCAAGATGGCGCAGCAGCAGCAGCAGCAGCAGCAGTAGCATCGGCAGAGTCACCCTCAGCCTGTTAACACTGAAGATCCCCTCACCAGCAGGAATAGGAGAACAGTGGGTACTGGCTCCACTCAGCCACGTTGCCATGGTGATAGCCGTGGTGCACAGCTTGTGTGGTGTAGTCAGCAGTCAGGTGGTGAGGAGGAGGATACTGGGCAGGCCCGGGGCCGCTCCACTGGCCCAGGGGCTGCTCTGCGCCGTAAGGGCTGTAGATGTGATGGCCAATCACCCCCGGCTTGCCAGCTTGGGCCATGGTCATGTTGAGTACCCCGGTGTAGTCCTGGGGGCCGGGCAGGTGCTGGGGCCCGCAATGAGAGGGGCCACTGTCAAGTGTACGGGGCTTTGAAGAGTCGTGATCGGGGACGGTGGCGACGTCAGGGACCCTGGACTCAAAGCTGCTGCGTCCACTGTTGCTGCTGCCGGTGCTAGAAGAGGGCGATGGAGACTTTCCATACTCATGGACCCTGGAGAGTAAAAGGAGGCAGTCAGGCAGGCTTATCAAAACCAACATTATTATTATTCACTGCGTAAACTTCATCTGTATTCACCTGTACGGATGGTAGGAAGCTGGAGCCGGAACAAGCTGCTCTGTGTTGTACATGTCCCTTGTGTCTGCCCCCGCAGGAGAGTCAGTCCTCACACTGTGATCCCTCTCAGCACCCCAAGGAGAGTAACGCTCCTCTTTTACAGTGTCCTCATCCTTTCTTTTGGGCAGGTCTCCGTCCTCTCCATCATAACCGTCATATGATGACTGGCAGAAATCTGCGAACATGCACATCGTTAGACGAGGGTACAAGGAAGGACCGAACGAAAAACAGCAGCAGGAGGACGAGTCTCAGCGCAGTACCTGGTGAACTGTCCTCTTCAGAGTCCCTGTTCAAACTGTCAGACATCTTGGCTCTCTTGTCGTGGTATGCTGGGTTTTTGTTTGCACGCCTGTGGAAGAACATCAGGTTCATTAAAACAAAACCGTATTTTCAATCTTTCCAGTAAAGCAGCAAAACTGGAGCTCTTGCATTGAATCCAACAGATGTGAAACTCACTTTCTTTTATTTGTGCCCTCATCTCGGAAACCCTTTGCAAATGGATTGTGATCAATCTTCAGTTTTGTAATCTGCAGGAGAAAGGACACAAGTTAGTTAAAAAACAACAAAAAAAACACAACAACTCTGTAACTGTGGTGTGCTCGCCATTTGTATTGGTTTGAGGTGATAGAAACTGACCTTGGTGTTCTGGTAGGCAGTGACTGCAGTGAAGGAAGTCTCAGGGAACGTGAAGGTCTGGAAAACACTCCAGCGGACACTGAACAGGTCGTCTGCCTGGACGATGTGGAAGCGCGGGTGGTAACGATGCATGGAGTGCAAAATGATCTGCAGATAGGTAGATAGATGATGAATTGCTGCTGCTGCTGCTATCAGCTGAAAATGATCTCAAAAGTTTTAAAACAAGCCCCTCGTTGGAGTGCTCATACTTACATGGCCGTGCTGGTCGAGCGTGTTGTTGGTGAGTTTGAGCTTGAGAAAGGAGACAGACTGCTTCATCCAGTGGCTCCCCGGCGCTGGAGAGTCTGGGTGGAGATAGGTCCTGCAGGGAGGCTGAGGCTCCGCTTTTCCTGCCACCTCCCATTTCTCTTTATTCCACTGTAGGAAAAAGAGACTGATAGTTAGTCAATCTGTGTCAGGAAAAAAAAAGGGTGATTTACAGAAGAGTCCTCGTCTTGTCCCCTTCCCACGATAGAGTGGAGTGAGATGGCTGGCCAGCACCACCCACAGAGATGGGGGGTAGTACAGTGGGCTCCCGGCAGGGGATAGAAAAACAGGAAGAGATAGCACCCTTTGATGTACAATGTCAGCAGAGAGGGGGGGTGATAAACAGGGGGTGTCCTGTTTGGGGATACTGTTAACTACTGAGGGATACCTGCAGCCAAAGCTATGACTGTGAGTCAAGGCTAATTTGGTGTTTTTTTGTTTTTTTTAAGTAATTTTTTAGTGAATAACGGCTCATTTCATTTTATATGTGGAGGGAAAAAACTCCCCGTACCTTATATCTGAACCCGTCCTCAGGGACCATGTCAACCAGCAAGATGTACTTGGCACATGGGAAAAGGCCGGACATATTCACTTTGCAGTGTGGAAACATCCTCCTGGAAAACAAGAAAGGAACGTGTGAATGCAGGAGGCAGCAGGAGGCAGCAGGAGGCAGCAGGAGGCAGCAGGAGGCAGGCCTCATGTACTTAAAAATGAAAATGCATTACAACAAATTCTTGTGTTGTCTTACCTCCCCGGTTTAGTGATGATCATTTCTGTCCCTATTTCATGGAAGGTCTTCCAGAGTTCAGGGTCCTCCAGAGTCATCCTGATGTTGCCCTGGAGATAGGCATCAGGGCCGGCAGCCATGGAGGAGGGAGGGGGGCCGCTGAAGTTGGACTTTAAGTCTGGCAGAAGAAAAAAAAAATGCATTATTGGCACACTTTACTGAATTAGAACTATAATTAATGGCGAGGACAGGGGAATAGATGAAGGTGAAACACACAAAAAAAATGAACAAATAGGAACACTGAAACTCATTTGTTGTAAAAAAAAAAACTATTTTACAGCAGCTCAAATTCAGTTTGTACTCACCTCTGATAGACTGCATCCTTTAGCTTCAGTAGTATCACAGTTAAAATGTTAAATAATTTTTGCATGAAAGGCCGATATGCAATCCAAGGTTCAGCAATATCCAAAGTGTGTCTTCAGCTCTGCTCTGAATCCTCGGTCTTCTGCCTCATGTGTGAGGGGACAATCCAGCGGTCAGTTCAGGAGGAAAACAAAAAGTCAGTGAGTCTTGAGGCAGCAGATATTTCAGAGATGCTTGAGTGCTGCAGGACGGAGTGACCATGACTTTTAAGGGGAGCCCCGGAGAGGGTGGGGCCACGAGGGCCATTCCCTGGCTTTGAAGTGACACAATGATGAGCCGGAGTCCCGCTGTGATTGGAGGGTGCTGGAAATCAAAGAGACTTAACAGAGCCTTGATACCGTTCCCCACAGGAAGGGGGACAGAGGAAATGCATCTTTATTAACTGCTAAGAGACTTTAAAAACAAATATGGACTGACTTCCCTGCGGCAGATCTGATCTCACGGCGGCACCAGAATCTGTGTAAATATCATTCACACGCTCCCAACCACACACGAGAATACCATTTAGTGTGTTTGTGCAACGTGGTAAATACCCAGGGTAGCTCATTTGACACATGTGATAGAAATGCAGAGGAAAGTACGTTAGAGTGGGATAATCCACTGTGGTCTGTGTGTGTGCATGAGCAGCCCTACAGCATGTATAGCTTCAGTACACATGTATTTTGTATAGGAGTAAAAATATTTTAATACCTAGCATAGCAAGCACAAATCAGACCTAATATATTGATCTATAAGATCACAAAATAATTGCAATTGTGTATCTTCACATGATCACCTTCAAAAAATGTCTCCTTTCGCTTCTCCATCAAAGAAATTACGCGGTGGGTGGGAAAGTCTGTGTAAACCCATAATGGTGTGATGATAACAGCCACTCTTTCTGCAGGTAACTTCTACCTGGGGGCATCCACCGAAGCCAGCGAGGACTTCAGGGAAGTGGTGGTGGCGGCAGCGGCGGTGCTGGTGGATGGGGGTTGTGTATTGGGGGTGTCTAGACAGGCCCACGCTCTGATAGATAATCTCATTAGGCCGGTTTCCCTTGAAGGAGCTGGTTTCTTCATGTGGAGAAAGCCCTGTGTATGGGCAGGCAATTAACATCCAGTTAGCACCACAAGCCCAAGTCAGCCCTGAATGGGACAAGGAGGGGTCAGAGAATAAAGACCTGCCACGACAACCTGGTCGTCCTCCCAACATCCACATCCAGGAGAAAATCCACGGGTGTCACTATTCATGGGCCGTAGCGCGTTTCTACAGGCGAAACAAATGCTAAACGCTGCAGGCATTAGCATGGTGAGGGAGGTGGGGGGGGGGATTCAAAAATGAAATCTTCTTCCTTTCTTCCTGAAAAATTAGAATTGAGGTGATTTTCACATCTCATTCAACCTCTTTTCTAGCATAGACACACCACTTCCACTTTTCCGATTGTATTCCTGTGTCTGAGTGCCGCATACAATGCCTTCTGTGGGGATCAGCTCTTTTACACCCATGCATAAAGAAATCTTTTGTGTAACTGTATGGATAATAGGTTGGATACCAAAGCCACGTGCACGATAAGGACAAGTTTTGTGTGGAGCAACAGAAATGCTTTTTTTTTTCTATAGGCAGCATGTAGACTTTGTAAAATCAGCAGCTAAGCGTAAAGAGGAGCAGAGCGTCTTCCCTGTGAAAATATTGACATGCTCGTTGGTGGCTCTTGTGCGGGGTCGATGCGGGATAAAAGCGTGTAATGATGCACTTAAAGTCGCTGTCTCTGCCCGGTGCATAGCTCTCCAAGCACCCCCTGCTGTGTGCAACTTGTTGGCACAACATTGGCCTTGAGGAAGCCACTTTGTTTTTTATCCTCCTTATGTGGAAACCAAGTGTCGTTGAGGAGTTATTAATCACAGGTTCAGCGTCGCTCTCCTCACTTAGCGCTAAGTCAGCTCCCCTGGTCCTGCGCGTGGACCCCCCCTCAAACCGCTGCAGGGCACGGAGGTCGTGAAGCTTTCTGGGCTTTCTTTGCGAGCAGAATGTCACAGGAAATTAAGAGATAAATTCCCCGCAGATCACCTCAGCTCAAGCAGGGTCATTGTCTGAGCAGAGGTGTACATTTCAGCAGCGGCGGTGTCAACCCCATTACGCAGTGGGTCTGGAGGTGACAGGTGTGACTGGTAAAGGCCTCGGTGCATGGCCGGGGACAGGGAGTGCTGGAAATTGGCGAGGTTATGTGCAGATGAGTGATAGGGGATTTTATTTGACTCCCAAATATTCAGTAGGAACGTGGCTATTGACTAGTGAATGTTCCCAGTTGAACGTCTCACATCACAAAATGACAGAGCGGAGATTCCTTAAGTTATGTTAAACAGCCTCCTGTTCACACTGAATCCCCACATCTCATGTCTGATTCCACTAGTGGCTCTCCTCCCTTCGTCTACTCCCAAATCACCTTCGGCAGTGATGTTCCACCTCCCAGGTGTCAGTCTTTGGCCATTTGCTTTAACTGCACAGATCCCCTTGTGCTCAACAGTTAACAGCTGCCAATATACAGCCAGGGCCCGGGGATCAGACGGCTCTCCAGCAGCCCAATAAAGAGCCCCCGGAGTGGACTGACGAGAAATCTCACACCTTTCGCTCACATTAGCCATGCAGCATGCCCTTTTGATGCTTAATTGGCCACTTTGAGGGGTTTGTAGAGATAGCAGCCTCATGGCTGGGAGCAACATGATGTTGCAAGAGGCTGAACAACATTACATGGCTGGAGAAATGCCTTTACCTGAAAACAAGTTGATTTTTATTTTAAATGACACACTTTGAGATGCTGAGTTTTGATATGATGTTATTAATTTTATCACACTAATAATGCTGAAGTAACAATACAAAAGCACACAGTATTTTATCTCAAAAAGAAAGTGACTTTATGCTAGCGTAGGGTAAGCATCAGGTCATTCATTTCCTGTTCTGGTTGCAGAGCCTGTCAAAAACAAAAGTTAACACTGGGAGGAAATTTGAATAATTCTGTTTCAAAATCCTCTTTGCCATGCCTGTCCCAGATCAGTGTGGCCTCATCAGCACGAGCTAAGGGCCGGGCAAGCTCACATTTGGTCGACCACATAAGAAAACAAACCTGAGCTCTAGCTTGCCTGGCAAAGGGGGCAAATGACAACTTCACAGCACTTCATAAGAAACTCCTGGAAGTTGCTAATGAAGACTAATGACTTCCCTCGTGTCGGAGACTTCACACCAGAGTGTACAAGCCCTTTGACCGCAAAGTGAGCGTGGTCAGCAGGGTGGTCTAAGGAAACTCCACAGCTCCTTAGAAAACACTGGAAGAAGAGAGTTTAGCATCTTTTAGATTTCAGTGTTGGAGACAGAAGGGTGTGCCTCAGAATTTGGGATTTTGTTCTTAAATTAAACATTTGATTAGACCGTCCTGCAAGAACTATTTTTCCAGATATACATATTTTATATTATTTGATCCTGGCGGCAAACAGAAATCTAACACAGTAGAAATTTAAACTGATGATGAGAACTGCAGTGTGTTTTAGTGAGCGACCTCCTTCTGAGTCTGGTCTTCGCAGAATAAACAGGAAAACCGAATACTTCCTTATACATCTCAACTGGACGCTCCCTTTTATATTGAAAGGTAATAATCTTTGCTCAGCGTGTTGTTTCCATGCTGCCATCTTGGACAGTTTTCACAATGAACTGTTCCCCGTCTAAATAAATGAAAATATAATGCACACAATGTAATGTATAAAACACATATACTACAGGAGTCTCATTAAAGTGGTCACCTGATGGGAAATGCCTGTTAAACTTTAACATTTATTTATTTAGCCATGTGCATTCTGCCCACATGCTTTTACATGATTTGCATCAGCACCCAGTTTGATTAGGATTCAGTCATAGCTGTTTAACATACATTAAATATTATAGTCACATTTAAAAATCAGCTTACTTATGCTCTGTATTATGAATGTTTATATCATACACCAATCAGCCACAACATTAAAACCAGTCTCCCTTGTGCCTCCAAAACAGTTCTGACTCGTTGGGGAATAGGCTCTGTGGTGTCTGGCACTAGGACATTAGTGGTAGGGACCTTCGGATCCTGTGGGTTAAGGGGAGAGGTGTCTGTGGATCAGGCATGTTCCAGCGCATTCCAAAGATACTTGATCGTTTTGGGATATGGGGACTAATGGCTTCCTGGCATTAGAATGCATTTTAACAAGTTGGCCAATGTTATTCACTTCACCAGTAGTTTTAGTGTTTTGGCAGATTGGAGTACGCTCACAGACAAAAACTGTAACATCATGTGTTGTCACACAACTGTGTTGCAGGATGCTTCTGCGTTTGCCAGTTTGCAGCTACAGTTAACAGTTGAGAATGTAAATTTGAGGCGTGTCTGTGTATTGTGTGTCCACAGGTCTGATAATGAACCGTAGTTACAGCAGCCACATGGTGACGTTATGAAACCAGTCCTTCAGGGGCAAACCTCAGGAGGCACATCTCTCTTATCTAATGCAAGGACTCCAAGTAGGACACACAACAAATGTGTTTCTCAAATATATTTTTGGTTTGACATCTATAATGCGTTCAGTCCAGACATAGAGAACAGTTACACTCCAGCAGCCTGCGCCAGTAAGGGGCCAGGCCGAGCTACAACGTTTAACCCGGTCACCTCTTTAGCCGTGGTACATTCCCAGAAGCTCAGCGGAACAATAGAAAACTATTTTACACAAAAAAAAAAAAAATATTGAGGGTGACTGTTCACAAGTATTCAGTTGTGTCCTTTTTAAAAACGATTCTTAAACAGCTTTCAGAAATAATAAGCAGTAAATATCTTTCTTTTTGTAGAAAACAATCTGTAAAAAACATTCTGTTGTCTTTCACTGAGTTCAGCTAGAATTTTGACAAATTTACCAAAATGGTTTCATTGGAAAGGCATCAGTTTTACAAAGTCTTCCTCAGCATGTCTTTCAACTCCAGTGAAATCAGAAAAGGTCACGTAAGCGCCTGTCGGCCCAGAGTCGATCCTTTAGTTGATAGGAACTGAAATCACTCCATCCTCATTGTTTGCACTCTCACGCATGCACACATTTCTCCAGCTTAATACTCGTTAAAGCCAAACGTATTGGAAAGATATTTGGATCGTGATATGTACAAAAGCTAGTTCCTTACAACTGAAAACTGTTTTCAGATCAGTGCTGGTGACAGAACGTCTCCCTGGTAAGAACTGTTCCTTTTAGCTACAAGTGCACACAAAGGAAATATATATTTAGATATAAGACAACATCTTACAAGAAATACAGTGAGTACAAAAATAGCACAAAGTTAAGTGCAAACTGAAAAACATCCCAAATGTTAAGTGTAAACATTTTCAATCTGCTACAGGTTATGAGACGAACCTCGAGTGCAGCCGATTGTCCTTATTTCACCTTTGAGTTCACTGAAATATATCATGTACCGATGCAAAGTGTCTTGGAGGTGGAAATCTCAGGTCAGAGTAAACTCTCAGTGTGGAGGACAGCAGATGCTTGCTGCGCAGCGCCGACCCAGACGAGAGGCACCTCAGATTGACGAGTTCTTAAGACGAGCGTTTAGCTGCAGCTTGGAGATACAGTTAGCACACAACATATAAAAGATGCATAAACACGGGACTGGGTGGCTTTAAAGGCTGAGAGTCTTTTGTTGCCACATCCAGTGTACAGCTGGGTGCAGGAGAGCTCAATAAGCTGATGAGTGATATGCATAAATGGCACATTACAGACATGCTGTGAGACGAAAGCCATCATCGTCTGTCATATACACCATCGCTGCCGACAACCGGGGCGACACTGTGACATGACAGCCGATGAGAATACTGCATTGTTTTCGGTTTGAGAGTGCGTATTTGTAATGCACGAGGGAGCAATAGCATCAACAGACAGCTGCAGCGGCGAGAACCATTCCTTTCTTTTCTTTTTCTTTTTTAATAAAGGGGACACAGGGTTTGGCAGAGTCGGGCCAGGATGTGACAAGAGTTCAGTTTGAGTGTGCACACGAGGCCTTCAGAGGCTCAGATGTCCATGTAATCGTCCTCCTCGTCAGACTCGCTCTCCAGAGACGACTCCTGGCTGGATGTCTCCTGCACCTCCAGCGCCGGCTGGCTCAGGGTGTCCTTTTTGACTGTGGCTGCAGACTGGGACGACAGGATGACGTTCTATATGAGAGCAGACAGCAGGGGTCACTGTTGAGTGTTGGATTAGACAGGCTACTGCTACAGAGAGCTGCATGAATACTTATGGTGTAAATATTCAGAGGCAGAGTGCATACCTTAAGTCTTTGTTTGGTTTCCTCTGAGATGCTGCCTTTGGGGGAGAGAAGCGTGGGTGTGGGAGGTGTTACTGTGATTTCTGGTGGGAACTTGGTGACGGTGGAAGGGATAAAAAGCTTTGGCATGTTGGGTGGGACGCGGGAGCGGATTCGGTTGGGGTCTGGAAGCTTGGACTGCTCACTGCTGGCATACTGCTGCTGGTCTAAAAGACAAAAACAACAGGACATTTTCAAGCCACAAGAAAACTTCAGCCATTTCATTCTGAATTCTCGTCCTTCTGTTACAACATGTTTCTGTCACACTTTCAGATGTTCTGACCTGGGCAAGGCTGTGTGGTGCTACATGTGGCAGTTTCCTCCTGGAACCAGTTGGCTGCTGATTCCTGCCCCTGTGATACAGTGGCCAGTTTCATCTGCTGACAGAGGTTGGACTCCTGCTGCCTGTACAGAAGTCCTTCTGAAGGCTCCTCCCGCTCCTCTGTGGCCAAAAATAAATTAAATCTCCTTGTTAGAATTTCAGAACCCTACTCCATCCCACTTCATAATGATCGGGACACAATTCTTTACAAACAACAGATCAAGTCATTTAACACAATTCTTTGGCCAACAATAGACAACGACTGACCTCCTTAGAGAAATGATTTCTACATCAAGAGGATGACGACACACAGAGACATGTTACTGACTGTCAGGTTCTCTCATTGGCCGTGTCTAGGCCAGAGAGTAAACAGGCCGTATCTTAATATGAAAACATTTCAACACAAATCTTTTTTTAAATATTGGTGACTACTGCCGGACAATAACTCCTCAGTTTGCAGTTGATTTTCCGTTTGAGTTTCACAAAGCAAGGAATTGTAATGAGTGCACGAGAACTAACAAAAATTTCCCCTGCAGTTCAGACAGACACAGATATGAAAACAAAAATGATATAATACTCTTTCAGACTTCTCTCAAAATGTTGCCTAGGAAACCATTACATAATACACATTGGTGCAGCGTTGCTTTATACTAACCCATGTGTGTTAACGTATGTGTATCCAAGAACTCTTACAGAACGCATCTGCACGGATTTTGAAGGTCGCCCAACTTTAGAAAACTAACAGATCCACATATATTTATCACATACAGCTGATGGTTAGAACCACTTTCGCTCAACTTGATTCTTTGGTGGGATCAATGTGCAACAGTTGAAATGCAATGGGTTATTTCTCCTTTTGTTGACATAAAGCTGCAGGATCTGATTGTTTCATGATCTTCAATAAGTGCAGCTGAATCCCTGTCTCAATGTAATTGGTGAGAAAATGGAGCTGTGGTAAGTTTGCAGTTAAGCAGCATTGTCGGTTTCAAATTAGGAACAAAACAAGATGAATATTACTTGGCTTTAGGGCAGTTTTCACTCACAAATATAGTTGGGGAAATAATTATCTGACCCAGTGCTGATTTTGTAAATTTGTCCACTAACAACAAAAATAATGGTATACAATTTTAATTTCAACCGAGAGAGACAGGAAAAAACAACAAAAAAACAAAACAGAAAAGACATTACATAAAGGTTATAAATGGATTTGCATTTGATCGAGTGAAATAAGTATTTGATCCCCTACCACCCTGCAAGAATTCTGGCTCCCACAGACTGGATATGTGCCTCTGAGGCTCAAAAGTTAGTCACTTTTAGAAAGTACTCCTAATCTCAGCTTCTTATGTGTATAAAAGACACCTGTCCACAGAAGCAATGTCTTCCATTCCAACCTCTCCACCACCATGGGAAAGACCAGCAACAAACTTGATGTGGGGGAGACAACTATTGCTGCAGTTTGGAAGAAGAGAAATGCTATGAGCCCAAGAACACCATCCCCAACAGGTGGAGATAATATGCTTTAGGGCTGTGTCTCTGCTAAGGGTACAGGAAGACTTTATCACCTTGAGAGGCACATGAATGCCCTATAATCTTTGATGACAACCTATTTACCTCAGCCAGAAGCCTGTGGATGGGTCTTCCAGCACTGACAATGATCCAAAACATACGGCCAAGGCAACAAAGGAGTGTCTCAGAAAGAACCACATTAAGGTCATGGAGTGGCCTAGCTAGTCTCCAGACCTTCATCTTTCAGGACATCTGCTGGGGGACCCACCTGATATGTCTGCAAACCTGGTGACTAACTACAAGATACATGTTACCTTTGTTTTTACCAACAACAGTTTCTCCTCCAAGTACTAAGTCATGTTTTAGAGTCAAGAGACTCTAGTTAAGAGAGTCAAACACTTTTTTCACTTGCACAAATGCAAATCCATTTCTGGATTCTTCTGTTGATATTCTCTCTCAGTTAAAATAAACCTACCATCAAAACGATGGACCGGTAATGTCTGTTTAAGTGGGCAAACTTACAAAATCAGGATGGGTCAAATACATTCCTAACTCTAATCCCCTCTGTATTTTGATAAAATGTAAAGCAAAAAAATCACAAAATAAAAGGTCAGTTAATGCAGTGTCATAAAAAAATATGCATATGAATTCTCTTTGCAGAAAATATCAGCATTAAAACTGAAAAGGTGAAACTTGTGGGTTACAGTCACAATCTGGAGGACATTGATTTCTAAAGCTCTTGTTGAGGGACTGACAAAACCCAAAAGGCAAAACAAAACCAGGCCAGGCTCCGCTGTTATGTAACAGATTTGTGGAAGGCCACAGGCGCCCCCTGCTGGTCACACTGAGTGATGCACAACTGTTGTTTAAAAACTGAGAAGCACAGAGATGCAAAAACTGCATTTAATTTCTAAATCTACTGCAGCAACAGAGGTGACATTAACAGGTGTTAACATGTGTTTGACTACCTCTTCTAAACACCATGCAGTGGTTGGATATGAGGCCACAATACCTGTGTATGGTAGGTAGGCCATGGCTGCAGCAGAGTGGCTGGTTGCTCTCCTCTGCTGTGGCTGATCGTGGAAGCCTGAGGTCTGAGGTCTGGACAGCTTGCTCAGTGGCTCATACAGCCCTTTGGCCTGGCCGTCCTGGGTGGACAGCGGGTGGCAGGTGGAGTGGCTGAGCAGGACAGGCGTCGGCAAGGAGGTGGGGAAGAAGATGTCTCGGTGATCCTTGGTGTACTTAGGTGTGGTTGGGGTGTCGCCTGCAGACTGATGGAGACAGAAGAAGAGCAGTTGTCACGAGGAGATGAAGCTGACCTTGAGTGTCCATCAGCAACGCTAACCGTCCCCTGCTCCGGCAGATTCCTCAGAACAGCGCATCCTCTTCCCTTGAGACTACTCTCAGTGCAGAAGAATGAGCCACAGTCGACAGCGCTTCACTTTTCAAACAACACACATCAGCAATACCAGTCTCTTTCACATAAGAAGTAATAATATCCTTTACAGGGCCGCGGAGTCGTCCCTCAGGGGTTCAGAGGCTTACAGTACTTGCATGCAGGACTGTGTGTTGGGTGCTGCTGAGGAGCTCAGCTCTACGCTACACTACATCCCTCTGAGCCACTTTCCTGGGTGTCCTTTTGAGGACCACTTATAAACACAAGAGCTGCACAAACAACCTGTGACAACAGCCGCCCCGCTCCCACAGTCGCTGTCATGGCAACGCAGAGGAGCACAGCTAAAAGAAATGAATACACCTTCTCTAGTTTTTCAATTTAAAATGGATGAAAAGTTGGAGGAAAATTAGCCTTTTCTAAAGCACATAAGCCCAGACCAGTCCATAAATAAGACCATCCGTCTAACTTATGTGAACTGTAGTAGAATATACCAAGCCGAAGACACAATATATTTTATATTCACACATTTCTCATGCGGTGAAAACTGAATATGACTTCATATTTGTTGTGTTTCTATGTCAGAGGTCAATGTGACAGTTATTGGTATTGTAGCATTATTAAGATGTGAAAGTCCAGAAGGCAATGTTCAGGGTCACAGTATGTACTGTCATGAAGACGCACTACTTTTTGTCAGCACTAGATAATTTCACAGTAACAGAGAGTAACATTTTTCTCATGATGTCCACAGGGAGTCGAAGTCAAATTTTGCTCTGAATCACAGTTGAGTGTGATGAAGCTCCCTATGGGATTTACACAGCAGAGCACAGCAAATCAAACAAACAGAGTAGCCTTCCAAAACCCAGGACAGAAACAGATCCTTCAGCACAGCACAGGGCTGCACACAGCAGCTTCAAGCACACACCAGCTCCAAAGCCAGCTCTGATGATTCATATCTCATGAATTAAACATTGCCAACAAAGACACCAACAAGTCAGCTGGACTGTACGCATTAGAAAAGCACTGTACCTGAGAAAATTGCAGCACACAGCCAGCGAGTACAGTAGGTTCCTCGAGTGCTGTGTGTTAAGACCGTTAGTCAAATACAGGTCCACCCATGTGTACTGAATGAGGGTTCTTTGCAATTACCGAGATTGAGCTTTAAATCAGATTAGAGCAGCTGGAGATGTCATGCACAGGTTCGGTCATCTTTCCAACACAACTGGAAGGCCGACAAAACATTTTAATTAAATACCCAAAAGAGAGCAGATCATACTTCTCAATAATTGTCAATTTTCTTTCAAGTCTGCTGAAAGAGGGTGAATTAATAAAGTCCTCCACTGAGGATTTCTCACCTCCATTTACAAAATGGAAACCACTGTATGTGCTGGTGGCACAAAAATGACACAAACAGCAGTTTGAGACAATCAGAGACTGAGCTTTTATGTAGATGCATGTAACTTGTTTCCATCGCAAATATACAAACGCAGTAACCACCACATGCAGGCTAACTATTGTAAGTTAGAGCTTACACCATACATACTTCACATCATAGGCATGAAGCTTACTCGACAATCACAGGACATGGATGTGTCTTGTTAAGCTTATATCGACTAGGTTAATGTCAGAATGAACAAATGATCATAATGAAATTAAAATAAATACACTCGCTTTTAAACGTGGCAAACTGTTTCACTAAAACAGGACTTTAACTTCACATTTGCAAAATACTGCTTGTAGCTCTCAGCCACCCTTATCTCTACGTCGTAACTAAACCAATTAATGAAAAAGACCAAAACGAACAAAGGCAATAACAAAAGAATCATGCCAAAAAATAAGATGGTCCAATCACCAAACTGGCAAAACAGATTTATTTTGCCCACAACTACCTCTCATGAGCATGAGGTTCATGGAAACATCACCGTGACAACAGGATGTGGGCAGAGAGACCCTTTATGACTATGTGAGCAGGAGGAGGGATGGGAGGAAGAGGGAGACACCGACACAGAATGAGGCAGAGCAACTAACGATTTGATGAGGAATATAGTAAAGACATACTTGTTTAATTTATTTATATTCTTCTTTCTGTCACTTTACCTTAAAAAACACAAACATGCTGTCCTGTGCAAGTGGCTAAGATATATACCAATGTTATGGTGAAAGAAAATTGAGTTTGGCAACTACTGAGTGAGGCTAAAGGGACAACAGGGAGTATTCAGACCACGCTTTGGGCTATATTTAGTCTTGGCAGGCTGGAACAGGATAGACTTGAAGTATGGGAATGACCAAATTAGTCATCAGTTTAGCTATAGCTTTACTGTAGCTGCTGCAGGTTTATCCCCATACAACGCAAAAAGTATATCGTTATATAAACGTTTGAACTTGTAACCTACTTGGATTGGCAGATGGGTGGAGTACAGAACAGGACAGCCCAACATAGATGATTTCAGCTGGCCAGGTAAAACATGTCATACAGCAAATAAGATTATATGTAATCCTCAGTATGTCAGTGTAGTACCAAAAACGGTCGATTGTAAACAGAAATGAATGGCTTGGTCAAATTTTTACTTGCTAAAATAAAATACGTAATGATGTGTCACAGTATATATAATTTTTTTTTGTAAAACAGCACCCATTACTTCACTAACATCCTGCCTGTGCCTACTGTGTAATATCAAATGCGTTATATCAGAGTAAAAGTATTTGGCCTCAGCTTTGAAAAAGATGGAATGTGTAGATAACAGTGTGAGCTCCGGTGCACAGGGAGAGGAACTGCAGAGGCAGCAGAAAGATGACAGATGAACATGCTAAGATACACAGCTTTACCTGTCTTTGGGCAGAAGTGGCCAACTGTATCTGGCAGAATTTGACAGCTTGGTCAAGAGCTACATCCTCGTCAACCTAGAGAGAACGAGCAGAACAAAAACATTAGTTTGCATAACATGCTGAGCATACAGATGCTCATTTACACTTTCCAGTGCCAATTTGCCATGTTTCCAGGCGGTTTAATCACTTCATGAAACAACAGAGCGATGAATGGACTACATGTAGACGTTTTGCGCAGGTTCCAATAGTGCAATATGCTGTATATTGTTGCATTTTCTATTATTCTATTTATTTTGCTTTCTTGACTTTTTTTTTTTAATACTTAGCCAATTTTATTCTATTTTTATACTGTTTCTACTTTTGCTTGCACCAGGACCAGGGTAACTAATTTTGTTCCACCTCATGTACCAACATGTGTGTAATGACAACAAAACTCCTTGAATCGTGTTTCCGAGGTGACCTGAGTACATGCTACTGTGTCAATTACTCACTGTGCACTGATGCCAAACCAACAACAAGTTAATCTGATTCTGTGACAGAGTCGGTAGCATTTTTTTTTTCCTGAGCTTCTCTCCCTGATCATTAGCGCAAGTAAAGAAAGGCCCACATTAACGCCCAGTTGAGGTAGTGGATGTGTGGGAGTAGGCAAGCTTAGCTAAAGCACAACACTGCACAGTTAACAGCTGTGTGAACAAGATTACCACCAAGTTCCCTCCAGCAGCCTGTTAGCAGCGGTTCAGGGACCCCCAAAGGGAGGGATTTTACAGCATCCTTATTCGAGTCTTCAAATTGTGCCAATTGTTACACAGACTAAGTCAAGCTTTGGTGCACCACTGAGGACAGCCCTCTGCTTTCAAGTCAAGCCGTCTGCAAACCTTTCTTGTCAAACCACACACACCCGCCAGTGAACACATCTCAGAGTCAAAGGCAAATTTCAACAAAATGGATTTTTCTCAAAAGAAATAATCTGATCAGGTTGAAGTTGGTGGCGCTCTAGGAAGGGTCTGGAGCACCAACATGGCATACAAGAGATGAAGGAACAGCAACACCATTTCATAACACCCAAGAGATGAAGATTTGAAAACGTACTGAAACAATGCCCGAGGCTATGAAATGTGGAAGAACTGCTCACACGGTTATGTGAAGCTGAGCCTCTTTATGGGCAGAACTGAGCAGCCTTTATGTTTTATTCGTCAAGTTGAAATACTTTGATTTCTATCTGTACAGAATAACCGATCAAATGGGTCTTTGTTTTGCCACCGTGAAGTGTAAGAAAGAAAAATAGCTGGAGACTGTAATACAGAGGTAAGGACGACATAAAAAAAGAATAAAAACTATGCAAAATCCAACCACGTGCAGCTGTGCAATGCAGCAGACCATAAAACCACAAAGCATCTGCAGTTTGTGCAAGTAGGTACATAATCAGAAGATGCGTTTGGAGGATGCCCAGGCATATTAATTGCCTAACTTGTTTGCAGATAGCAAACATGTTATGACATGTTCTGGCTACTTTCTCTAAAGGGTGGTTTTAAGACAACATTCTCCGTGCTGTCTCTTAAAGGGCAAAGAAAAAAATCTTAGCTGCAAGCCAACCGGAAAAAAACAGAAACCAAAAGCTGCTGAAGCATTCCAACTTCTTATCTCACTGTTCTCATACATCAACCCTATCACTGCTTCTACTGTGAGATGTTAATTCAGGTTTTTTTTAGCAGTCAGTAATGGTTAACAGGCTGGAGTCTTAAGTGCTTTTATAATAATCTAACAATAAAACCAGACTTTTGTAATTGGCATGGCACAATGTCAGACATTTTCCAGTCTATGTTTTGAACAACAAAACAGCCACAACACCACTGACAGGAGAAGTAAATAACACTGAACATCTTGACAATGCAATGTTCTGCTGGGAAACTTTCAGACCTGGCATTAGTGTGGATGTTACTTAGTCATGTACCACCCACTTAGACCAGACCAGACCAGACCAGACCAGACCAGGCACCCCCAACCCATAGCAGTGACACTCCTTGATGGCAGCAGCCATCCCCAGGCCCCCACTAACAACATTGACAGACATCACATGATACCCTCAGAAGGCCCATGTCCATTCTCTGAGTTAGAACTGTTTTGGAGGCATAAAGGAAACCTACACATTATTAGGAAGGTGGTCATAATGTTATGCCTGATCAGTGTATGCCCTGGCTTCTTGGGTTATACCCTTAAATATACCCAATACGTCTATATTTAGAGACAGCCACCTGCAAAGATACCAAAGTCACAAAGGTTGAATTTGGGTTACAGAGAGTAAAAACAACTCAACCGCACGTTGAGCTGAATTTTTGCTTGAAAACGAAAAAGGGAAAGTCCCTATTCTGCAGTAGGTGGGATGTTACTAATTCGGTTAGTAGAGGGGTTTCCCAAGTCCAAATCATTTTATATTACACACGTCATGCACGCATGACTTTGCAAAATAACCAATAATTAGAGCAGTGCAAATACTTGAAACAAAAATGTCATCTGTGCACACACAGAAGAGGGATCAGATGTGCCAGAGGATTACCTGTTTTATGAGCATGTAAGTCTCTGACATGATCTTTTCAATGCGTCCCAGGTCGTATGTCATGACTTTCTGGCCTTGCTGCCATACCCTGTAGGCATCAAGCAGTAGGGTTTTTCCGGACTCTACATCTTCGAGAAGTTTCCTTTTCCTGTTTGGCTTCCGCAGTAACCCCTGATCAGTCCCGCTAGCTGCCACAGTGACCTTGGGCGTGGAGATTTGAAGCTGCTGCTGTCTGGAACTGATACTTAGTTCCTCTAAAGACAGCTCTGGTGTCCGGCTGATGTCAGTTTTCTGCTGAGAATAGATGGCACTCACACTTAAAGTCTCAGCCTCTGTTTGGCTGCCCTGAGAGTCACTGATATTTGAGGGCTTTCTCCAGTGGCCAGTGTCCAGATCCATGGGTTCCTCTGGCCCTGCTTTATGCCCCTCATTCCCAGCAGTACCTTGCTGAACCTTACTCCCTTTATCTGTTGATGGCATTGGTGGAGAGAGCTGTGCCTGGGAGCCCTCTCTGGGCCCTGTGTCAGTGGCACAGGCTCCCTCTGTGAGTCCAGGCTTTTTAGGCACCGCATGTTTGCTGTCCCCTGAACTGGGCCTGTTGGATGTGTCTGTTGTGGTCATCTCCCCCATGGAGGGCGCAGGCGCTTTGTGAAGCTGCTCAGACACCTGAAAGAGAACAGAACCTGTCAAAACATGAAGTGGGTGCATGCCAGACGTCTAAAGACGGAGAGGCTTTCAGCTGTTAGCGTGTGTATACAGTGAGTTGTGCCTCCTTACCCCTGTGAGACTGTTCAGATTGTCCTCCAAGACTTTTACTGTTAGGAAAAATGCTCTCTTGGCCAAAACCTGGCGATCAACATCCCGCAAATACTTCCTTCATGAAAGAGGAGGAGAGGTGTCATGGAACAAATACATAATGCATCAAAGAAACAGCAGTATTAAACAAAGTCGGTACTTACTTTCCCTGGTCAGGGGTTCTCTGCAGCATGAAAGAGACTTTCAGCAGAGTATCGTGATCCTTAAGCTGAGACAGCACCTCCAGCAAGAGGACAATGGATCGGTTCATATGAGATGCAAAACTTCCTGGGCGATCAATCTCATCTACTGGAATACGCCAGATGCCCTGGAGGGAACAAGGAGAAGAAAAAAAACAAAACATTAAATTGTTTTTGTTCTTCAGTATTAGCATAGTTACTATTATTAGCATAAGGGTAGTAGTAGCAGTAGCAATAACAGAGGACATGGTGCAGTTATAGAACATGATTCAAAACAGTTAAAGTAGGCAAAACGATCACTAGAAATAGATGCCTAGAAATAAGTGGTCAACATCCCAACAGGTTCATTTGTGAAATTCTGAAAGTGTGCATTTTTATGAGTGCTTTCTGCTGCTACTGTAGGTATTTAAATGGCCGATGACACACGGATACAATTAGCAGGGAGACATGGAAAAACTGAAAAGAAAGTAGAGGAGGAAGCAAGATAAATTAATGTGAGTGAAACACGTGGCATTCAAAGAAGAAAGCCTTAATGAGGGGATGGAAAGCTGCAGGACGGATCTTGCAGACTAGCTGGTCATGTAGGTGGTAGAAAGGAGGGATACTGGGTGTGGGGGCTTTCACTCTGGGTACACATGATAGGCAGCCTCATTAGTCTTCAGTTCTGTCCAAGCCACGTAACAGACCAGCAGACTAGCTGCCAACAAACACTCCCCTCCTTTGCTGAGAGTGTGATGAGGTGTTTTTTGATGGAGGAGTCCACCTTTTCAGTGAGCACATGTCCTCTCAGCAGGTAAATTGAGGCAAGGTTCTGCACTCTGAAGCTACTGATGCGAGTGCAGATGGCGGCCTAGGCAGCATACAGGCTACAGGCATACAGCACATGGCACGGAGTACAGCCAGGATGGACTCAGAAAAAATGTGTGTGAGACAAAACAAAGATGACCGAATCAGGAGGGAGCAACATAAATGAGATGGCTCTATCAGATGCTGGAGGCACAGGGAGCGTGGTGCTCCCTCTAACAGACAGCCTCCAATTGTCAGATGACATTTTCAAAGCCACTGGAGAGGAACAAGGCAGGGAAGAGAGGCAAAACAAACCACAAACTAAAGTACATTCCAGAGGATGTGGTTCCAGGTTTCTAACAGAGAAAGCATCAGATCTGATCATCTAAAACATAGATTTCATTTTTAACAGAGGAAGAATCATAAGTCTCCATGTATGAGTTCACATCCGTTCCTGTATGTATAGATTGCTCTATTTCCATAAAAAATAAATCATCCGAGGAAGTATAAAGCTCCAATGCCTGTGTGAAAATAATAAGATTTATGACTATTATGCAGGGCTTGGGAAGGGTTTAACCTTTTCAATGCACAGATTAGAAAAAGCCTCCGACAGTGCCAGGATAAGTACAATAAGGGTGTGGGTTCTGATTACTTAGAAAAACATCTCTAATGGAGGAGAGTTGTTCTTCATCAGAAAACCATCCAACCACAGCAAATCTGTTTAGGAAGAGCAGAGCCGTGGCTTTGCACAGATTATACTGTAGCACAACGGCTAAAGCAGATTTGTACGATTTTAACAGCAATTTAAGCATATTTGTTTCTTTTTATGACAGAAAATATAACGACTGCTTGATATATGGAGCTTTGTACAGATGTACAGGTAACAGCAAGGGATGAATATGCAGAGAATCCTTCGTTACAACAACAATCTGGTCCTCTTTAGACTATTTTCATGTTCAAATGGAGTTTCTGGGTTAGTTGTAGAGGATATGGAAAAAACTAGTCAGCGCACAAGCTTCATAGTAAGTCACAAATCCAGATATTACAATCAACAAGATATAGAGGTGTTGCCTCCTTAAAAAAGACCAACAACGGGGGGTGATTTTGGTGAAAGTCAAGCTGGAACGCTGACAGACTGCTGAACAACATTTGGAGGAAAATCCTTAGTCTGCCGTCTTATTTACTTCATCTACTCATGCCTTAACATGCCATCGTGACATGGAGGCACAGGCCCAAAATATTCACGGAGAGAAAGTTACACGAGCTGGACGTTAATGTGTCTTGTAACAACCTACTGCATTTTACCAGGGACTGTAGTTTCACAATATTACCAGAGAACTACAACTTTAGACGGCAACATTTAGAGAGTAAAAAAAAATAAAATAAATCAAAGATGGCTGGTTAACTGCTAAACAGCAATTGGAAGGTGGTTATGTAATTATACATTTTCCTCCACATTAGTGTTTCTAATATGCAGAAATCCAAGCTCAAGAATTAAAGAGTCTCTAGACAAGTACTATAAGGTATTTTCTTTTGCAGTTCAGTATTCCTCAACAGGAGTAGCACTGATCAAAACAGGCTCACTCTAAGTGCAGCCTTTACAAACACAAATTCACGTTTTGTAGAAGTCAGAAGAAAAGAGAGAGAGCAACTCACCATCACCAAAGAAAGCTACTCCACGGCGCCTGTGCTAGTATTCTTTTGGACAGTTTCCTGCTGGCGGTAGCAGCACCAGCAGCCCTGGCAGCGCCTCCACCCTGAAAGAGGCTCACGCTCAGAGAGCAAGAGGTGGGCTGCATTTGGGTGTCAGGGCAGCGAGAGCTGCAGGAGAGGAGAAGCGGGAAGCACAGCTGCACATGGCAGAACAGGAATAGACGAAGAGAATGGCAGCTGCCGAGGCAAGAGGAGAAACAGCGCTGGAGTCAGGGCCTATAAGCTCACTATGCCACTGACAGACAAGCTGACTCGTTCCTCTCCTGATTTCAAACCCTGCCATCTCAAAACAAAAACACCCACGCACTCTAGCTCCGCTCTCCCCTGACCCCAGCCTGCTGGAGTTCTCCCCCCTCCTCTCTTCCTTTCGCTCTCACTATACACAGCGTACAACCAATCCTCGTAGGCCGTTGCCAGCCAATGAGAGACTGGTGAAGAAACTCCCGCCCATTAGTGCACACCCATACAACACACACAAACAGAGGAGTGAAAACGACAGAGTAATGAGGAAGCAGAACGAGTGCAACAGAGAGAGGAGATGAGTAGAGAGAGAAAGAGCCAGGGGGAGGGGCAGAGCGTGATCACCCTGAAGACAGAGCAACAGGAAAAGAACAAGAGACCATAAACTGTCTAAAAAAATGGGTTCACTGCCTTCTCATCAGCGTAGAAGGATGCATTCAGAGGAGGACAGAGTAACAACAATAAAGAACCACAAAACTTAAGGGAAGAGACTTGAGGTTTGGAGAAGTAAAGCCACCATTAGCCACAAAAAACACAGGATGAAGAATGGTGCTGCCCGAGAAGACTGTGTTACACACATTTCCACAATCAGCCGCTGACAACAGCTCTCACCTTCTTCTTTGCCTCGCTTTCAACTGTCGTGTCTCCCCAGCTGGCCACCAAAAGCACACTAAGCAAACACACCTTGTTTTTCCTGCTTCCTGTTGTGTGAGTGAGAGAAAAAAACTGAAAGCTCGACCAACTACCGAGCAAAAGAAGGGAATGGAAAACTCAAAGCCAGAGTTAACCCTCCAACATGCAATTCCAAATATCAACTCCAAACTAAATGTATTCATTTGACCAATGCTCCTCCTCTAAGAAAAAAAAACAACAACAAGGTTCTCCTGAAGGCTCCACCTACAGCACACTGCACAGCTGAACACACAAATGTTTGAGTCATACATCAAACCCAAGCAAGTGATGCAAGTGTAACTGCTCTCCAGAATAATTCGCAAAACTAATCTAATAAGACACTGAGGCCTATCTGTAAGCAACGTTTCCAGTTAAATCAAACATGCTCTTTCTGAAACAAGAGGATCAGTTCAAAACACATCATTTGAAAAGTTACAAGACCAGAACGGATTTACATTAATCAGAAATGCAGCAAAAAGGACAACCATTTTCTCTGGGGCTTCGTAGAGAGTAAGTGTGAGTGGGTGGAAGAATATGTAAGCAAGACGTGTGTGTGTGTGTGTGTTTGTCGGGCAGGGTGAAAGGAGGAGGAGGTAACACCGTGACTGAGTGAACGCACAGGGATTACAATAGTCCTGAGCAACTAGATGACCTGGCAGCACGAGATTCATCTTTGGTATTCTGTTACAAAGGATGGGAATAGCAAATCAAATCAGTGTCATTCACTTGACCAGTGATTATAACCTGTTTCAGGTAGTTTCAGAGAAAGCTAGTATGTAGCTACACCGACCAGCCACAACATTAAAACCACTGGCAGGAGAAAACTTTTGGACCTGGCATTCATGTGGATGTTACTTAGACATGTTGCATCCACCTAGACCAGACCAGGCACCCCCACCCCATAGTAGTGACACTCCTTGATGGCAGCAGTCATCCTCAGCAGGATGCAGCCTGACACAGACACACAAAAACACTTTAGGAACAACAACAAAAAAAACTTGGAAAACAGCACAAGGTGTTGACCTGGGGCCTCATGTACTAACGTTGCGTACGTACAAAAACGTTCCGTACGTACTCGCTCATGTAAAAGTTCAGATGTATCAAGAGAGAAATGTCCGTGAATTTTGTACGTGCCAACGGCAACTACGTGGCTGGCGTACGTATGATTCTACAGATGTGGATCCTTTGGCGACACTTAGAGGTCATGCCGGGAAACTGTCATCATAAAACAGTGAAAACTATTGTGATGTGCACATCAGAGAAACACAATAAATTTGCACTGATGAACAATTAACACACCCAGGTGTCCGTAATTATATAAGTGGATATAAAAGCATGCGCAAAGAGGTGCAGAAAATCGTTAACAACAATGGCAGCCTTAGCATTATTAGAAGATATCGCAAACGGTGCAATAAGAAGAGAGCGTGCATTCAGAGATGGAGATGATTTCCTGGCTAATAACGACAACTGGCTCATCAGCCGCTTTAGGTTCCCGAGGGTAATCCTTCTGGAACTGTGCGCAGAGCTTCGGCCGGCATTGGAGCGCTACACGGCAAGGAGCCATGCGTTACCTGTGTCCGTACAGGTACTGACCACAGTGGGGTTCCTCGCAACCGGGGCATTCCAGAGGGAGCTGGCCGCCGATCGGGTGCAGAACAATACAAGCCGTGTGGGACGGAATTATACGCATGTCAGCCAGGTAGATCAGATTGAACAGGTCAACATTAAGAGCAATCTGCAGCGAGAGATGGTTTTCTGAATGTAATCGGAGCTATCGACTGCACACACATTGATAGAAAAGCGCCATCGTATGAATTTGTAATACGTAATGCGCAAATGCAAGTAAACATTGTGGCTCATTCTTATGTTTTCGTTTTCTGATCGCGCAGATAGGGGAATCTCAGGTGCAGGGTCAATTTAAATAAAATTTGCATATTTAAAAGAGGCGTGGACACGGAGTTGCATATTTAAAGAGGGCGTGGACGGGGAGGAGTCCGGTACGTTCGATCGGGATGTACAAAGGAAATGTGCTTCGAAATGCTTGTAAATCTGAGCTTACGTCACGATTTAGTAGGAAATCTACGCAACTGTTACTACATGAGGCCCCTGGCCTCCAAATTCACTAGATCCCAAACTGATAAGTATCTTTGCGATGATCTTCAGAGGCCTCTCTCCTCAACCCATAGGACCCACAGGCCCCCACTAACAACATTCTGTTGCCAAACAGAATATAGTAAAAGGTAGTAAATAGGACATGTATAAATAGGAGACTGTCAAAGCTTCGCAACATGAACACTTGATTACAAAAAATAAGGAAATCATTTTGCCACAGTGTCACAGTATGAAGTATCACAATATAGATGTCAGCCCATCAATAATATATTACTGTACTGAACTTGGCATGATGCAATATTAATTATTAGCTCAACATCTGTGACTCTAGAAATAACAATCTAAACATAATGTACTTTATCATTAGAAGCTACATGTATAATGTCAGTTTATTGACATAAACACAACGCCTGGCCCCCAAAAAACAGTCACCACCAAGTAAAAAGGTCACACACCCCAGATCATAGCACTGCCCCCATAGGTGTGTACAGCAGGCACTAGGCATGATGGGTGCATCACTTCATCTACCTCTCTTCTTACCCTGATGAGCCCATCACTCTGGAATGGGGTAAATCTGCACCCATCAGACCACTAAACATAGCCCTGAGTTCTACTGTTGTTTTTATTCAATTTGATTTCACCAAACATTTAAGTGATCGCCGATCACAGACTAACATCTTTTCCACATCCACGGGATGTGTCTTTCGACATGGTTGTTTAAGAAACGAGAAGCTACTCATTGCATCAGTTGGGGTTAAATAACCTGTTGCCAGCTATTTTTGGCCAGGCAGTGTATGAGCTGATCCTGCTATAAACAGTTGTGTTTATGCAACACAACCTCATCTGGTTTATTTCTTTACAGCAGTATGTAGGTTACTTTATGCAGGCCGCAGTTAATGTAACTGAGCCAAAGCGAGAAGTAAAAGTAGGGCATCATGACCTAAATGAGGGAACTTAGTATTCACTAACCGGCTCAATGAAGTGTGTAAACAGCTGAGAGCCTCTGACATCAAGGTGCCATGTGTGATGCCACATGTTAGAGGTGATCACTCAAGAGCACTGAAGTGACTGCAAACTGAAACAGAGCGCGGACCGCTTTGTCACTGAAGAGGTGACATGAACACATGCAATATAGTTATGAAACGGTGACAGTGAGTGATGTTGGCTGCCAGCCAAGTCTGCTTTGTCTAAAGGTACATATTGCAAGCAATCTACATTTGAAAAAAATGTTAAAGAATACTCTCATAAAACAAGGCTAAACCACGAATTCCAGAAAGTTTAATAATGTAATTACTAACATATACTCAAGGAAAACAGACAAGCTTGATTCATATTTAGAAAGGTTTACATTGTCCTATGGTAGAGACAGAGGGAAAGTGAACAGTAAAGCTCCAACAGTTGGTATGCCAGGGTGGCAGGTTTGCCTCCAGAAGGGGCTCTGCAAGAACCCAGTGGGAGCCAGAGCGCATCGGAGCTCTCCTCTAGCTCAGACCTGGCCCACATCGATTCTACAGTCTGTTAAACGAATCCTCCTGGAGTCAGCATTTGACTTACCAGCTCACCCAATCAACTACGCACATAATAATGCTGCTAAAACATGCCTGACAACTGAAGGACTTCATGTGACTTACTACCTGCACAATAACAAAAATGAGTGCATTCAAATGCCAATGTCTGTGCACGCTGAAAAGACAGAATATCTGCTTCAAGTAAAAGGAGGTAAATAAAATGACACGAAGAAGAGAAGACCGATTCAACTGCAACCCAATCTGAGAGAAAGATAATTCAACAATCTTCCACCGTGTGATTCCAATTTTAGTAGCGTTTGTACACGATGATTCATATATAGGGCTAATCTAACTGATTGATGTGACTAATATGTGTGCAAGTGGAAATCAAACTGTGGTACGCCAATCACTTGCAAGAAACACACAGATCATTAATCCCAATTGTAAGGACACTTTAGTGGCACACATGTTCATCCTCTGGGAATCTGCATTAACTGTTACCATGTCATTGTGCATTATGGTCAGGCTAAACTTCATAATGGAAATATGACACAAATGTATTCAGGCAAATCACTGTATGGAAAACATTCTTTGTCTGTGTATATGTTCAAATTAATTCCAATTATGTCTTTTTTTAATAAGCAAACTGATCAGTTAACATTTATATTAAGAACATCCTCGCCGTGTCCAGACAGCAGTCATGTCGCAGCACTGCACTGCACTTCCAAGTTAATATTTAAATCTTCCCTGAAGGGACACCCAGTGTACTCACAGCCAAACAGGTGCTACAATCTCTAGGTGCTCTTTTACTGACATGTGATTAAAGTGAAGAAATTGTACTTAATTTGTAACACTAATGTTTTGTTGTTTATATGCAAAAGCTTTAAAATGTGTTGTTAAAACTCACGCATCAAACTTAAGAGATTTAAGAGGTACAGTTTGGAATTTACTCGAAATGAAGTGGATTTGAGAAATAACAGAAACAGAAGTTAAATGTTTTCTGTTTTTTTCTTACACCTGTATAAAAATATTAATGGGAATTGAACAATTTTCCACGGTACTATAATAGATAAACAAGTATGAGGCAGTATGTGGTGACATAATGACGTGAAGGGAAGAAGAAAAAAACCAAGAGTGCATGCCAAGCGCTGACTTACATTGAACAGGTTTGTCTTGTTTCTTTCACAGAAAAGTCCTTGTGCTGGCATGTGCTTCAGCTGTTGCCATGGGACACTGCTTCCTAGCAACACATCTCTGGCCCATTGTAGATTCTGCTTTAGGAAATAAATAAATAAATTAGGAAAAAAAAACCACATACATTTGTATGTGCATTTTTATATATGAACAAACACACAATTAAATTCTTAATGAAGACGAGAAGAAAATTGCTCATTCTCAATCAGGAAAATACAGACCTCTTTTCACAGCATGATTACTCAGAAATCAGTGCATGCAGCAGCGCCTTGTTTGAAAAGATAGCAAGCTAATGACACTACATTAGGGATGCAAATTATCGAGTAATCATTAATCGATAGTTGTTCATCTTATCGATCGATGATCGATTACTAAGCGCAATTTTTGAGAAGGATTCCCTCTGAAAGGGTTTCTACTGTAAGTAACATAAAGCAATCTCTTAGTGCGCGTCTCTTAGAGATAATAAAAAAACTAGTTCGAAAGTAAAGGTGCACATGTGGACTTAGCAGCATTTATATCCCCTAAAGAAATGTGACAATATCACATAACATTAGTAGACTAGGACTGGACAGTCGTAACTCTAGTTAATTTAAATATAGGCTGCCTGATGACAGATGTGTCTGTCTTCGTAAAACAAAACAAAAACATCCCTAGTGCTCCTCATTGTATTGTGTTTTATTTTATTTTTATTCTATTCTTATTTCACCCATTTAAGCTGTACTTTACTAGAGATAAAAGTTACTGGAGTCAAATTCCTTGTATGTGTACATACTTGGCCATTTAAGCTGATTCTGATTCTGATCCTAATCCTCATTGCATAGCTAGACCTATCTATTTTTGTTCAAGAATGTCATATCAACATGGTCAGCTAAGTCGTGTACGCAGCCTGTTAACAGTTAGGCCAGCTGCTGAAAATACACGCTCAGAAGTGACTGACGTCTGCTGACGTGCCTGTCCGTCAACGACATTTATCGGCAGCATGTCTGTAGTAACCATGCATGTTACATATACACTGGGTAATGCCCTCTGCTTCTGTGGAATCACATACCCTTCGTCCCAACGCTGTGGTGATTGTAGGCCACAGTTACTCATTGCGCGGCTCGTCATGCTATAACTGGCGGCTCGCATAGTAGCTTACAGTAATACACTACCACTTGCCTTTAATTGCAATCCACTATTTACCGGCAATGCCAAAGGTGGCCATGCGGCATTGTTTACAAAACTTGACCGCAACGCACGGTTGCAGGCTGGCGACGTAAGCTCCGCCAGCTAGCGTAAAACACAAAACAGACAGAAACGAGCTTATTAAAGTAAATCTGGTCTTAAATGAAAATGTATTGGCCGTGTTATTTATTTTTTGTGGGATGTCCAATTTGTATGTTGTCGTAAAAGTGTCTCGCCTTTTGATTTTGCACTGCCAATGTGGCTTTTGTGAAAAAAATAGTGAGGATCACTGTTGTAGGCTAACCACTCGCTGTTTGTAGCATGGCTGAATGTGACATATTTAGGTGGTAATTTAACGAAATTGTGGAGTGGTTATATTTTAAAATACTTCCACATATTGTGCATTTGGCGTCATTGTCGTCATGGACCAATTAAGTGGCTCATTATGCACTCCGTTTGGCCCTCTTTCATCTGTCAGCTTACCGCTTCTCGTTTGTGTTGTTTTCATCAGGCCCTGCTTGCTTGTGGTGGTCCCGTGGCGTCAAGTCCTGGGTCAGCGCGCCCCCACGAGGACGAGCGGGGAATTACGGGTTCAAAATGCAATTAATTGCAATTAATTAATTTTAATCGAGTAATTTCTTATCGACAATTAATCGATAATCGATTAATTGCTTGCATCCCTGACACTACATGTTATCTTTCACGATCCAACTGGCCTATAGCATGAAATCACACGCGCCCCGTACTTCCATCTTCAGGGTAAGGATAAAAAAAAGGAAAGTCAACGTGAGTGGAACCGTTTTCCAGAGAACAAAAGGGGCACTAAGGCTTTTAACACAGGATGTGTCGGGTTGAGAGGGCGGCTAAGCAACCTGTATCAGCAGCATTACATCTAGTGACTGTCATCAAGTCACTGCCAGGGTATATTTCCATCCAAGATGCTGAAATCTCCAGTGAAAAGAATACATTTTAAAAAAACAGGGAAACTCACCATTTATTCAGTTTGGGTCTTGGACCAACTGTATAAGTCTCAATCAAATGTTATTCTACATTTAATTCAAGGAAATTATCTTAATAGCGCTTGAGACCACCAATACTGGAATTAAGCACACGCTGCTGCTGGGAGCCAAAAAAAACCCCACAGTACTGCAAATACACCACTGAGATCAAATGAGTATAATACAAAACATAATAGACCTTTCCATGCCCAATTTTCCCTGCTTTGTATGGACAAAAGTTGTATTAAAAATTCAACAAAAACAGAGTGCTGACAGAAGGTTGCCATCACAGTAAAGCTCAACACAATCTCCCGCTGCCAAACTGGCTGAGAGAGCACTGCGCCACCGCCCACACACACCTCTGCCCACAGAGCCTCATAGCCAATACAGGCTGTTTCAGCAACTTGTGTATTACTGCAGAGCTCACAGGCCCACGAGGAGAACTAAGAGAAAATTACAAAATGGCTATCACAGTTTTGATACACTTGATACCCTGAAATACTCGATCCAAAAAATCTGTTTGCCTTTTGAAGAAATTGTAGGAATTCTTAGTGAGACTCATTCTGTAAATGTCACCATTAATGGCAGGGTATACTGATTATAGGTGTACAGCTTTGGTTTAATGAATGACTTGGCCTTTGAAATGCAATGAAAATGTGCTAGTGCTGTTACTTAACAGGGGAGGACTGACCTGATGAGTCTTGCTGTTGCTATAGAAGAAGGCCAGGCGATAGAGACTCTTGTAGTGCTGAGGAAAACGGCCAAGGCAGAGAAAGAGCGCGCGGACGCACATTTCCACCAGCATTCGTCTCTGATCCGCATGTTCTGCAGGTAGGGCTTTGGGCACTTCTATCACCTCAGCGGGGGGCTCTGGCTTTTTCTTACTCTCACTGGCCAATGATTGAGAAGTGGTCGGCTGAGAGGAAGCTGACTTTGGAGGGGTGGCTGGGACTGGAGAGGTGAGTGCAGGGATCTACAGAGACCCTGGGGGCTGAGCCTTCAGGTACAACTACCACCACAGCTTCTTCCTGGATAATTTTTTCCTCGGTCTGGAGTTCAGGGGGCTCTCCACGTGAGGCTAAAAAAAAAAGATTCAAAAGAAAAGAGCAAAAAAATGAACAAAACATTATTAGGAGTTAAATTCTGAGATTGACATATTAGGTCTGAATGCTTAAAGTCATCCATCATTTAATCCCTGAATACCTGTGTCCTCAGATACAGCCTGCCCATCTTTTACAGGTGTACTTTCTGATGAGGATGAACTGGCTTTCCCAGAGGCAGGTTTGTGGTTGCTGTCTTGTGAGCTGGTGGGATCTGTGAAGGCATCCTGGGTGGAGTTTGAGTCAGAAAGCAACACCACCTCACTGTCCTGACTGCGCTCTGCCAAAAACAAAAAAAGAAATAGCATAGGTTATGTTGCCAGCCGAAGGGCCGCAGACAGAGACAGACAACTTTAACATTTGGGATAACAAGGATTGATGCACATTTAATTGCTTTCATTTCCTGACCAAATGGTGGGGTTTATATTTTCCTTCCAATAAAGTGAAAAATGATTCTGCTATGTAAATTTGAATCACTTATTCAAAATATATTTTATTACAGCATGCTGTGTAGAGCTTTTTTAAGGTGGTAGTTGGAGACTTGTTTTAAATTGCCAAACATTCCCTGTCGAACATGGGGGAAACTGTACATATACTAATATGAAACAAAAATAAGTCATGAGCCAGAAATTCTTAATAGTGCATCACTAATTACACATTGTTATAAAGGAGAGATGGTTTGATTTGTAAGTGGTCCAAAAACAAAATGCCTGCATTCCTCCTAATTGCCATGTTCTGCAGCCTCAGCGAAAAAAAAAAAATCCTTGGCAGGAAACCATAAATAAGAATCAAGAGGGCAACAAGCTTGTGCTATTTCAGAGAATAATGCACACAAGGGGCTTTTCAAAAAGATTCACAGTCATGAGTCAACAGCACTATGGTACTGTAGGATTAGTCTAAACTGGCAGGTATGCATTCGGCGCATCATACACGACTGCACTTAATTTTAGATTGAAAATATAGTCTCTAAAAAAGTTTGGTGGGTTTGAAGAGCAGTACCATTCAGGGAAGCCAGCCATATTGGAGACCTGGGCAGGCAGTAATCATGGTCAAACTCTGGTGAGGCTGTTGGAGATACGGGGAGCTGGTTTTAAAATATGATCAAACAAAAAATCGCACCTCCAAATTTCTAGAAAATATTATCTGCAATAGCCTTAAAATCAATCACTTATGTTTCTTGACAAATACATGTAATGCCACTCCCCTGAAAATGTAGAACCTGATTCAGACACACATTTCTTTAGAGTGCAAGTGCTTTAATATTATGTTAGGGGTCTTACGCAGCATTTCTGAAGATCAATATTTCCCTCCTGAGTCTGGCTACAATATGTGATACGAATAAATCCAAGAAGAACTTTTTCAGCAATGTTGCAAAGACAGAGTTTTGTGAACATCTCTGAGGAGAAAACAACCCTGGCTAGTTATTTTCCCCCCACTAACTGTCCACCATGTTTCCCCTCTTAGAGCAGCAACAGAAAACCCTTGTGAAAGTCCAGAGAATTCAGTTTTGAACAGACCCGATGAACAGGAGAGGAGCATTTTACCTCATAATAGTCTGATAAATGCATGTCTGAATCTGGCCCTAAAGCCTTTTCACCTTGATGCACTTTAAGCAGGACTCAAGTCAGAGAGATTGGACACTTACAAGCAACAATGTGCATGGTGGGACATTTTCTGTCTTCACGCCGAGCTGTGAGCCAATAACAGGGCAGTCACATTCTATCTGACTTGGCATTTTCACACTAATTGGCCATAATTAGAAATTATATCCAATTAGCAGAAAACATGTTTCAAGCAAGATTTTGGAATATCTCCCAGGAGTTTGACTTTGACTATAAGAAATTACCCTAAAACCAAACTCAAAACGTGACCATATAATCCACCAGACAGTTTAAGTGAACTGTGATAAAGGACTGACTTTGTCCAGTTGTGAATACATTCACCCCATTAGAACTACATGCATATAAATGACAAAGCAGGTGGTAAAAGCAAGCAGGCAAAGAGGTAGCAGGCAGGTAGGTAGGTAGGAAGGAATCTGGAAAGGGTGACAAAACTGGCAACATGGGCAATATGGGCAATATGGCTGCGTTATTTGCACATTCAAGCTAAACATGATACATGGGGTGGGTGGACAGATGTCAAGAATTTTGTCATATGAAAAGACTGGTCAAAATGGTTTTCTCAGCAACAGCATTTGGGCTTCAGTTTCACCATTTACTGCACAATCACGGAAACTACAATAAACCCTGCTGCAAGTATGTGACTATGTCGTGTTAATTCTGATGTCTGGTTTAGATTAAAAAGGCAGCTCCATGAAAGAAAACATTGATTATACTTATTATTCAACTCTGAAAACACTTATTTTTATCAGAGCTATCACATAGAACATCCAAACTTTTGGAAAGCACGAAAATAATTGTAAATACAACCTCCACATAGTCAAAACAACAAATCTGATGTGATCTCAGCAGATCAAACACTGACATCCTATAGATGAATATTGAACGGAGAAAGACTCCCTTCCAATAACTTTCATAGTGTTAAGTGAATGAATTACAGAGGACTGTATTAGGTCATTATAAAAAGGGGGGAGAGCTGGTTGATAATTAAGTGAGGGTAACCAAAACCCGATTAATATTGGCAACATTCTGGACAAACATCTGGAAGCTGACACAATGCAAACCACTCTGTTTAACCAACTGAGCTAAATTTGCACACTGTGAAATTAGAATGAGGATAATTGGGCATTTGCATGTTTTTTGTGGGTAAATGTGTGGGACCAATTGACAGCAGCTGACTGATGCTGAAGCCCACTCATGTCAGCAACAGAGCCAATGTGTCCATAATGTTTTAGAAGCAAGGAAAACAACAATAGTTGCATATCGGGAAGGGCAAGATGACTGGTAAGAAAAGAAAATTAGACCAGCAATAAAGCAGCCACAGAGAGATGGATGTTAAACAAGCACACACATACACACCTCACACACATACACACATTAATGCAACCTGCAAACATTGAAACCTACGTTTCAGCACTACTGCTTTCTTAAACATAGCAAATTAGTCAAATAATCAGTAGCCATATTGCCCATTTCACCACATCCCAATCACCCAGTGCATGGGGATCATTGTAACTGAAACCAAAGCCATTAAGCATGGTGATTAGCAATCTGAGCACTCCCCAGTGGGCTTGCTGTCCCTGTGCAGAAAGGGCGAAGAGCCCAACCCCAGAGACCGTGTCTAGGACTGGGACTGTACCATCAGCCTGCTGCTCCTCATGCCGTTGCTGCTGCCACTGCTGCCTTCGGAGTGTTTTGCGTTTGGCGTAATCATGGTCAAATGGCGTGGCCACATAAGGAGGGGATGTCAGACCTGGGGTGGCAGCTGACGGAACGGAGGGGATGAGAACATTCCCTATGCAAACTGAGGAGCTATTAAAGTCTTCATCCGTCACAGAGGGGGGTTTTTCCCTAGAATGAATCAAAAACAGGTGTGTTAAGCTCTGAGATCAGTTCTGTTGTTTCCACAGTGCTTGCAGGTTCAAACTTATATCACTTACTTTTCATGGGACCTTGGCATGCTTGGCATACTCTTCTCTTCCCCCCTCGCAAATGGACCTGTAGCTGCCTCAACCAGCAAGTTAAACAATTGTTCATGTTCCAGATCAGGTTTATTAGCTTCTAGTAGTTTTAGGATGGTGGCACTCAGGCGAAAATGCAACTAAAAAAAAGAAAAAGAAAAAGAAAAGATTTGTGTTATTTTATAGGACACTGCATTGATGTAACAAAACTAGAAACTATTTGACCCATCAGTCACAAAAAGCTTACCTCCAAGGCTTCCATGGCCAGGTCGGGAGGATTATGGTAATGGATTTTCCGGGGGTACCTGGCAGCTTCTTCATGCAGATAGTGTGCTGCCTAAGAATAGAGAAGAGGGCACAGTCAAAAACCTAACACAATAATTTGGCAATAAAAGTTACATTTTAAACTAGCAAAAGTTGAGCGAGATAAGGAGCACATGCGCTGACATCAGGGTTCACTGCATCCACAGTGTCCTCCATGACACAGCTGCTCCTGTCTTTAATACAGGTTCATCTGCCTCCACTAATATAATCAGGACAACAAAGCTATGACTAACTCCATACATTGTTCCAAGAAGGGAAAAAATAAAAAAAAACATCTTGTGGGAGTGGAAGGGCAGTAATCTTTGTTTCTGTAGGCGGATTATGAAACAACTCCAGGGAGCTCAGGAGAAAAATGTCTACAATCAAAGGATTATTCCAATTACTTTCAACTAAGATTTTTATTTCCATGTTTTTTATCATAATTACAGCTATATTTAAAATTAGACTTTTTACTGGAATTTTAAATTTTCACATTAAACTGTCTGACGCAAACTTTAACACAAAAGGTCATTAAGGTCACATCACAGATCATATTATTGTGTTAATGATACATTGTGAATCACCTTTCAAAGTTTATATTTCCATATTCACTCACATCACTTGCATTGCAGACCACAATATCATTCGGTAGTGATACATACTATATGGCACCAGAGCAAAAACGTATTTAAAAAGGAAATAATTGACTTAATGACACTCTGACCTAAAGTCTCCACAATAGTTTACCTTTTTGTAAAGATGCAGATATTCCACTGGAGGCTGTTTGCGTTTCTCTGCTATCTTCCCCAGCATGTAGTGAATAAGCCACTCTTCTTCATCACTATCACCTTCACAACGGGAAGCCCCCTGGAAACACTCAAATGCTGTCCCTAACATGGAGTCTCTCCTTTCTTCCATCTGAAACAATACCAACACACACACAGAGCAGTCATTGTCATGAGCGATTTAGCTTAATGTGAAAGATCACTTAATTTAGCAGAAGAAATTCTAATTTGGGATAATCAAAAGTGACAGAGTGACTGTTAAGTTAACACGTCTGACATAAACGTGGACACAACATAAATGGATATGGTTGATTAACATGTGTCTCACCTGTTTAACCACCTCTGGGGGAAGCTCATTACGCCACTGTTTGAGCTGCCGTGAAGCAAACGAATGGAGTGCATAAGATATGTTACCATACTCAATCCACAGAGACAGGTTGGAACTGTCAATCTCCAGGGCCCTCTTAAAGCAGTTGAGTACAGCCTGGGAGTGCTTCCAAATGGGTACGTCACTTTTCAGCTCGTTTGAGTTTAGCTTGTCCTGGATGCGGCTGGCCCTAGCTAAAGCCATACCAGCCCAGGAGTCAAACCTGAGGAGAGACACCGTTTCTGTATCAATGCCTCTGAGTATAGTCAATTTTCACTGCTCTTGACTCAAAGGGTTTTTATATTTTCCAATACTACAAGGACATTTACTCCAACATTTTCAACTAAATGGATCCAACATGTACAATTACCAGTGTGGAGAAATTAGCTACCTGTTAGGACACACACATATGTCATGCATATAGAACTTGATGGCTTTGGACTGTTCCTTGTTCTTGAAATGATAATCAGCCAACAGGTAGTAGATCTCATTGATGATTGGAGGTGCAGGAGCACTGCCATCAGGAAGGCTTGGGGCCTTAAAGAGATAAAAGTTCAACATTTCTTTAGTAAATATGATTCTCAATGTCAAACCAGCAAATGAAGAGTGACATAATGACTAAAGACAGCATTTAGTATGTCTGACTCAGTAGTGTTATTCACATTTGCAAGGCCCTTCCAACTGACCTTTTCTGTCGTGTCCTCGATGTAGGCTGCCACCTCATCCATGGTGAGGGTGGGAATGTCACTAGTGGGGGCGATGCTTACAAACCTCCTCAGCAGATTGGCCAATTCTGCAGATACTGTGCTTGTCTTATAGCTGTCAAACTCAGGCAGAGTCTTCGGTTTGAAATACTGGAACATGAAGAGGGCATCACCCCAGAGGAGTTCAACCTGCAAAACACAGATTCATTCCACTGATAACATTAATGTCACCGTCCATTATATTAGAGAGTAACACACAGTGGCACAGCAAATTACTGGTAACGATGTTTCACATGGAGTCTTCTCTTGAACTGCAGTATTTCATAATTATGGTCAGAATCTAGTCATTTGAATGCATAAACTGTGGGCATGACACCCACCTGGTGGCTGGACACATGTATTACAAAAATACAAGAGACTGGGGGCTGTGTGCACAAGACTCCTGCTGATTTAGTCCTTAAACACTGCCTGGCCAAAATAAGTTAGCACCAAATAAAAAGGTCACACACTCTAATGGTAAAAGGGAACAATGGTTACCAACTATGTTTTCAGTTTCTAATAATGAGTTGGACAGTTCTTAACCTAATTTTAGAAGTCTCCTTAATCCCCTTAGATGTTTTCTCTGTTTGATGCATGCCAGTGATTTGATCCTTCTCAAACAGACTGACATCTTTTCCACGACCACGGGATGTGTATTTCAGCATGGTTGTTTAAGAAATGAGAAGCTACTCATTGCATCAGTTGGGGTTAAATAACTTGTTGCCAGCTGAAAGATAATCACCCATGCAGTAATTATCCAATAGGAGGTTCAGACCTATTTGCTTAGTTAAATCCAGGTGGAAACTTTTTTTTGTTTTGTTTTTTTCCACGTCTCTGCTGTTCACTTTCCTTTGTTAGATATAAGAAATATTCGCTAATACCCCTTTGGGTCAAGCTGCTCCTAAACTGAAGAAATGGTAGATCCATTAGTAGATCATTTTTAGTTCCTCAGAGAAGTACACTAAATAGTAAGAAAGCGTAACAGTGTGATGTACTTCAAAACAGAATTTTGCAGGTATGTTGTTGTGCTTGATCTAAATATATTCACAATTCTCGCTCAGTGAAAAAAGCTATTATTTCATTAAAGCCATTTCAATACCTCAGTTTTTTTTTTTTAATGACAATAGACGTGTCCCCCTCAACAACAACGTTAATGGATATGGACTTTTTTCTGACCATGACGATCACTCAGGGTGTATGTTTGCATCATCTGCAATCTGCTTATGCATGTTTGCCAGAACAGGTGAGGAATCATACCAATTATTCAAAACCTACAGCCACCTCTTCGCTATTTCACCACCTCTTCATCACCATTTGACTCAGTCACACTCGGCGTAATTGGTTTTACATTTACGGTTAAATAAATTTGCATAGATTAACTTTTGTAATATGTAACTAAACGTATTGCCAGTAACTTGTAAGTAATGCTACAAATACTGAATTTACTAAGTGAACAACACATGCAAGACGTTCACGTTTTCTGACGTTTTCTGAACATGTGAGTAAGTAACCTGTGGAGATGAGTGGTCCTCAAGGTAGCGGGCCTTGCTCTTCTTACTAGGATATGCATAAAGACAGAAAAAGCACTGTTCCAAGGCCATCTCTAACTCCTCCTTATAGGGGTGAGAATCATTGTTGGTAGAGGCTGCAAACTCCTTTTCCAGAACACGAACCTATAGCAAACAAGAATGTACATTGTTTTTAAATTAAAGACAGATATGCAACTGTACACTAACGTATTATCTTTGATGAGGATACAGATATATTCAGAGCAAACAAACTCACATAGAACTTAAGGAGTGCACCATCTGAGTTACAGCACAAGGAACGACGGCCAAGATACTCGTGGGCTGTGTTCAGAAGCATGAGGGAGGAGGGCAACATGGGAGTGTCTGACTCATCTGAAAAATGAGACATGACAGGGTCAGTCAGCGTAAGAACTGGCATTGCATAAGAACCGAGGGAAAAGTACAGGCATGAAAATAAGAAGTCAACAAACCTTCATCATCCCCTATAGATATATGCTGTCGAAGCATACAGTCAAAAGCAGCCTCCTCGTGTTTGATGATGCGATACAGAATAATCCATGGCAGTACAGAGAAGAAATACGGTTCCTTCGGATCATCAGAAATGGTCATACTAAGATCAATTAACTGAAAAAACAACAAGACAGAAGCCACATTAAAATTAAACTTTAACAAAGCCTAATCTGTTTATTACTATACTTAGTTTAAGTGTTATTAAACCCAGTTCTGTCTACAGCTCCATTCTAACCTGAATTAGGTTGTTTGCCAGTCGAGCCATACTAGAAAAGTAAGGGACTTTGCTTAGAAGCTCAGTCTCTTTGGTGAAGCAGGTCTCAATGCCATCTAGCAACTTTCCAATGGTGATGACCCACTCCTCCTTGCTAGGGGGGGAGCTGTTTGGAGCAGAGTTGAGTTGCTGCAGGGCTTCATTCAAAGCCAGCTCACTGTACCCCAAACACTGCTGGTAGTCCTGCAGCTTCAATAGTGAATTCTAGGGGAGAGAATTGAAACTCCAACAGTTAATATGAAACATCACAGCAATTTAGAAAATACACCGATATTACTGCGGTGGCAAGTCTAACCTGCAGCAGCATCAGCTGTGCAGGACGTTCAGGTGCTGAGCTCACAAACTCCAGAGATTTGCTCCTGTTTCCATAATTGAGAGTGGGTTGCAGCAAGCGCACAACAGACTCAAAGTCTGCTGATTCAAAGAGACGCTGGATCTCCTCCAAAGACTGACAACGCTCCAGAGACTTCAGCCTTTTGTCAATCTGACCATGGACACAGAAGTAACCCAAAATAGTTAGAACAGCTATAGTAGAAAATATTTTGAGAGAATAATTTTCTATTACCTAAATATTGGACCAGAAACAACAATATATTAGAAATGGGAGCTATATTGATAAAAGAACATTTTATTGGCCAACACACTGACCTCTTCCACAGAAATTGCTGCATCTACACGTAGGTTAGGTAGATTGATTGTGTAATTTTTCCCATCTGGGGTCTTTGGTTTACTTTGCAACAGGCCTACACAGACATCATAACTCTCAAGGGCCAGTTCCATATCCCCCTGTGAAAAGACAAGAAATGCATACTTACAGGTCACATATGATTGAGCGGAATGAAAAGAACCGATATAATCAAATATAACCTTTACCTGTAAGGCCAAGAATCGTGCCTTCAGCCAGTAGACTCGTACCATGACATCTAGCCAGTCATCCTCAAACAGGTCTCTTTGAGATGAACCAAGGGCTAGGAGTAACATATCACCCTGGAAGTGCTGCCCAGGGAATTCTGAGTCAGTATCACTGCTGGGACCACTGGTACTTCTTCTTGGGGTAACTAGACAAGAACCTGAAACATGATTGCAGACCAAACATAAACCTGACTGCTACCAAACACATCAGACATCCAGTACGATGATGACGCAACAGTGGTGGGCAACATCCTGGCCAATAATGACCCGTCATACAGAGGATCTAAATCAAATAGTGACCTGGTGTTGTGATTTCTGCCACACTGTGCCCTGGATGAGAGGATCATGTTTTCCTCCTTCCATCCTCACCACTTTCTACAGAAGCACCATAGAAAGCATACAGAACAACTGCAACCCTTGTCCATTTTGGCAGCTGCAGTGCCTCAGACAAAAAGTCAATGCGGAGAGTGGTGAGGACAGCAGAAAAGATCATTGGCACCCCCTTCCTTCCATCTCGGTCATCGCAAAAAAATAAATAAATAAATAAATAAATAGCCTTTCTTGAGCCAACCACATAACTCAAGACCTCAGCCACCATGGACTGTCCTCCCTGCTATGTTGTAGGAAGAGGTTTCATAACATCCGGACTAGAACAACCAAGTTCTGGATCAAATTTTGTCAATCAACATATTAAGGTTTGTTTGTCTAAAGTGCTTGAGTTGTGGCAATGACAGTCGACTCACAGCATGTAGTACTCCTCTGAGCAAAATAATATAGCACAATACTATAATGCATAAATTAGCCTAGTTTTGCCAAAACACAACCAGATCCAATGAATTAAGCACACATAGACTTACCCGTTTTCCCTTTGTTGTGTAATGATTGCTCCAGCTGCAACTCCATACACGCCAAGCTCATTGACAACATTTCCTGTAGAAGCAGAAGGTATGATACACTTACTAAAGGTCACTGTAGGCAAATGATACTTCTGAAAAATACACTTATGTCACTTGTGACAGCTTAAGAAAATATCAAATTGTACAATGCCTCAGACTTTTCCAAAATTAAATTCAGCCCTTTTAAAACTGCACCTTTGACAAAGATTTGACATTTCATATCACTGCAAAACACAACCTACTGAAATGGTCAAATAATTTTTCCTTATAGCAGGCGTGCCTAGAAGGTTAACCCCTCAGTCTAATTCAAGTTCTAGAAATCCTTGCATTTACCTGAATGTGTTTGTTGCTGCAGTCTCGAAGCAGAGGGTTAGGAAGACCGCTGCTGTGCTTCCTCCAGGTCTGATAGACCTCCAGCACCACAGCAGTCAGCCCTCGAGGCCAAGTCTCCATAAACTTCTGACCCACTGCTTTCAGATAACGCATCATCAGGTCCAGTATACCACCATTGGTCATACTGTCAAGCAGAAACTTGTGGACATCCTGTTGTTCTACAGAAGGGAATGTGCAGTGTGTTAATATGATCAAAATGGCAATGCAGCACAGTAGTCTTTGTATATGTTGAGGATGCACTACATACCAGATTCCATGTATTCAACGGAGTCAACAGGAGTCAAACAGTTCCCATGCAGAGGCTGTATGTCGTCCTTCCCATCACACTGCGGCTCAAGATTACTCAGACTCTCATCATCATTATCAGGATCAAATTTCTTTAGCCTAAGACAAACCAGTGAAATGACCAGAAGTGTTTTTAAATGACAAAAACAATAACAAGCTTATATATTTATGAACTGTACGTAAGTTTAGTATGAATTACCTGGAAGGTAGATATTTAAAAAGCAGTTCCTGAAAGTCAATCTTCTCTTCCTTCTTGCACTTTGTGTTTCGAACGCGTGCTGAACGTCGTTTGGCTGTCTCCCCACTATCTTCTACAACACGCTTCCTTTTTGGAGCCTTCTTAACTTTATCTGTCAGTGAAATGTCCATTGCTGTAGCTGTGAACATACAGGAAATGATAATTACATAACTGTGATGACGATGCATTTGTAGTTGATAAAAGAAAGAAAGAAAAATAATCAAATAGGCAGGAAAAGAAAGTTATAATGTTCACGAACAACTAACCAACAGAGGTGGTGACCTCCACAGTAGCCTGGGTGGGGGTCATTTGAGTACTGAACTGGGGAAGCACTGCTGGTTCAGTGAAGGTCACTGGTGGTAGAGAGGAACTAGGACTGCTGCTCAGCACAGTGGTCTGGCCCATACTGACAGGGCTGGCTGGTTGGGGTAGGTTCTGGAGGAAGTTTGGGTCACGGTATTCTGACAAATCGATTCTGCGCCCAAGACTTGGCCGTGGTGGCTGACATGTGGTCTGATGTCTGTACATTTCAAGAAAGCTCTCGCCCACATGCTTCCATCTGAGACAAAACATAGAGGAAACAGTGTAGAGGAAAAACAAAAATATATATTATATATCAAATACTGACTGTTATTTTCATTTGGCACATTTTAAGTGAAAAGACAATTACACCCAGACAGGAAAATAAATAAAAAAACATTTCAGAACTCACGAGAGACAGCGGATAGGCTGAATTAGAACAAGGTCAGGTTTTGGTTCACAGTGAGACAGAGCCTGCCTGCGCCTCCGTATCTCCAGTGCCTCCTCCACAATAGATTTACGTTCTTCTTCCTCCACTTCCACATAGTGAACAGACATATCACTGCAAATAAGCACATCACAGAGCTTTGTCAATGACTGGAAGTACAGAGCTGCAACTAGAGCACATTCTGAACCGATGAAGCGACAAAAAGTGAGCTGGCCTCACCATTTCATGAACATCTGCATTGTATCCCTCTTCAGACATGGCTGCTCTGCAAAGATTTTTTCCTTCAACACCAGGCCTTTAGTGTAACAATGATCCTTCTCTAGGGCTTTAGCAATGAAGTACAAACAGCCTGGGAAATATAAGTACATGGTTACTCTTCTTCCACATTTAAACGGTCATAATGATAATCAGAAAAGGACGCGTTACATACAGGTGTAGTCACTGAGTGTGTAGAGAACAGTAATGAGATTGTCCAGGCATGGCCAGTGGTCTGGGTTACAGTGCAGTCCCTCCTCAAATGCATGACGAGCTAAAGGAATGCGTACCAGTCGCATCGCCACCTGACCAATTTTGTACCACATGTTCACATCAGTGGAATCCAACATCACAGCCTAAGAAAGATCAGAACAAAAAGCACGTTAAAAAGGTGGATTTAAATACACAAAGCTGTGGAATTCTGCAAAATGATAAAACTATTAAAGCTGGCCGTGTTATTGATTGACCTCCAAATAAAACTCCATCGCTGTCTCGAGGTCATCCCGCAATGCAGACATAGTAGCCAAGTTTTTAAAAGTTGAATATTTCAACATCAGTCCGGGATGCTTGAGACCCACTCTGTGATCATCTGAGGGCATGGCCTTTAGAATGAGATTAAGATGATACGTTAGATTAGGCATAAACACAAGCAACAAAAAGATACACAGGTATCTGGGCAAGCTTTATGCTAGCACATCATAAATCTTATTCAATTGGTGACCCTACATATGTCTACATATAGTCAGATATTTTAGGTAAAAAACATTAGGCCTGCATTAGCCTAATGCAAGCACACCATCACACCATGTCTACAAATGACAGTTACAAAGGTTTTTTTTGACAGCATTGACAGGACCATATACTGCAAGGTATTTTTACCTCTTTGAGCAGTGGAGTTTTAAGAAGCTCATGATAGGCTTTAGCTGACTCCTCAAACTTGTCATGCTTTTGCAGATCCAGAGCTTTGTGGTATAAAGCAAATGCCTCAGCTTCCTAGAGGAATGAATAAAAGAAAAAGTAGACTTCCTTTAGATCGACCAGGGAAAAATAATATCGCCCGCAAAGCACAAGATATAGTTCATACTTGGGCCTCTTTTGTCCGACTCTTGCTGCTTCTCAATGGGTCCTGAGACTCATCTGCAGCTGTTGCAGCAGCATTTAGAGCTGCAATGCGAATCTGTAAAAAACAAAGAGATAGTATGTAGCAATATATCTTAGGAAGGGAAGCTTGTAATTACATATTAGTCGGCACAATCACAAAATGTCCATATGTAACACCTTTCGAGGGAACAGGTAACACAACATTAACAGCCATACCATTTTAACATATGGAAAACAGAGCTTCTGCCGTCACGGTTTGCAGATTTTGAGTGGGCCTGTATATTGGAGAAAACGAGAAATGCATCAAGACAATTCAGCAAGAAAATGTAACGCTTCTTTAAAAGCAATAAAAAAAAAGGCATTTTGTATGTCGGTCGACTGTGTCGTATTCAAGTGTACCTCTGTTTTTCATTGTTTGTCTGAGTGTATGTGAAGGCTTCTCGGACTTACAGAAACAAACCACCAAACAGAAAGAAGAGCAGGGCAACCTGCTGCAGTCAATCGTTATTACTTGGTGCAACTGCTAATCGCGAGGGACTAGCTAACCTGACCGAAATCACTCAAAACTTAGCCTGGTTAGCTTAGCTCTGCAGTGGGACAGAGCCCAGTATGTCTTGAGTTGTTTCCTGTTAAAAACACAACCAGAAGTCTAGGCAGTAGCTCCAACATGTAATATCGAGATAGACTGGGGAATTCAAATAGCTGACAGCTCACATTATTTCCTCAGTAAGACGAAATAACAACAGCACATCACATTAGCTAGCATTAGCTTGTGTTTCACCGGGCGACCGTCACATGCAAAGCACGGCGACTTACCGCTCATTCCCAGTTTAACTGCACCTGTTAGGTTGCAAACACTAAAGGGACGCAGCTAACTCCCAAAGGACTACGGCCACGACGCTAAAATCCATTTTGAAACTTCATTTATTCATCATCCTTTGTTGTTGTTAAACATGGAAGTGAACGTTTGCGTCACATCATGACAATTCCTACCCGCCAATTAGTAAAATCTTCGCTGATTGGTCAATACACCGGGGGTGTATTCAGACGACCAATCATATTTCGGGATATTGGGTGGAACCCCATGCTATCAACACAGACAACAGAGACTGAAATATCATTTACTGCGAAGGTAAATGCTGCAATGTTAATGTGGTGAATAAAATAAAAACATAAATAATAATTGCAGCTTTACAGAGAAAGTTATCAGCTGAACGTTAGTTTTTGTGCATTTGAAAAACAGTGTTTTAAAGTGATCACATGTAAACATCTGAAAGTGAATATCAGCCAGTATGTGGATCTCCTCTGCCCATAATGTGAGAGCCCAAGTACAGAGGTGATCTGTATAAGAAACGGGTCACTTAATGTTTCTGTAAACAGCTACATTACAAAGAAACAGTCCAGCAACCTATAGATTACACTATTTCTAGAGAAGTCTAAAAAAAGTCTACTTTATCGGACATTGTGTTTATTAAATATTCATTTTGAGTAAGCTAAATTTAGCCAGGTAGGGACGGTACACATACATACATACTTACTTTTATCATTAGTGTGCCATTGTCTTAAGCATCATCAGCATTTTGTAAGCTGATCTGTATGGTAAACAGACAACCACTAGAGGGCAAACTTTTATCTATAATCATGTGAAGCGCATTCTCTGAGCTTAAACTGCTATATTTTTTTACCACTGGATGTTCAGTTTTTATTATCTGTGTCAGTTTACTGTGACTCCTAATTGCGACACTAAGATCATAACATTTTGATTAATATTCTTTCGAACACCGTTTTCAAATGGTGCAAGATCATATTAAGCAGTGACATCATTTGCATCAGTTGCACTAGGTGGTGGTTTTCTTGTGGTAAGGCACTTTGTACGTATGTGCAGTTTATGCGAGATTATGTCCTTGTTAGGATTTACTGTAGCAATTTATGCAGTTTTGGGGAGTAACAGTACACTGATTTTGTCCTCAGTGACCCTGTCTGTTGCAGTCCCTTGTTGCTCTATCATCGCTTATCCCCGCCTCCTTCAACCCCCACTCTCATCCTTACCCCACCCATTCTCCGTCTTGGCTGCGACTGGCTGGCTGGCAGGAACCATTATCAATTCTTTCTGTCAGCATGCCTGCAAAAAATAGCTTACGTCACAGTCATTACTGGCTCTATAAAAGTCAGAGTGATGCAGATTCACTGTGCAGTACGCCCAGCTACATTCTCACTCATAGAGCAGCCCGTCTCTCCAGTCATGGCTTCCTCCGGCTTTGACCCATACTTTCCTTCTACTTACAAGAGGAGAGTAGTTGTGCGCAGTGCGGGTTATGGAGCTGGAGGAGGAATAGGGTCCAGGTCTGCCTACTCCACTCACTCTGCCCCTGTGGCTTCCTATACATCTTCACGCAGAAGTTATCCAACATACACTCGAGCTACTTCCAGCTACTCCTCCGTACTTTCTGCTCCAGTGTCTGCAGCTGCCACTGAGCTACGCCTTGATCAAGCAGCCCAAGTCAGTTCTGAGTTCAAAACAATAAGGACCCAGGAGAAGGCTGAGCTGCAAGACTTGAATGATCGCTTCGCAAGCTTCATTGAGAGGGTCCATGAACTGGAGCAGCAGAACAAGTTGCTGGAAACGGAGCTCCTGCTGCTCAGGCAGAGGCAGGCAGAGCCATCCAACATTCGGGCCCTATATGAGCATGAGATCCGCCAACTCCGTGCTGCTGTAGAAGAGGCCCGCCATGAGAAGCAAGCGGCCCAGGACCACAAAAATGAGTTGGAGAACGTGTTGGGGAACCTGCAAAAGCGCTATGAGGATGAAGTGCTTGGCAGAGAGGAAGCAGAGGGCAGGCTCATGGATGCCAGGAAGGGAGCAGATGAAGCTGCATTGGTCCAATCTGAACTCGACAAAAGAGTTGCAACACTGCTGGATGAGCTGGCCTTCCTGAAGCGCCTCTGTGAAAGTGAGATTGCGGAGCTGCAGGCCCAAATCCAGTACAGCGCAGAGGTGTCAGTGGAGATGGAGGTAGCCAAACCTGACCTGTCTGCTGCTCTTCGTGACATCCGAGTGCAGTATGAGAAGCTGGCCCAGCGCAACCTACAATCAGCCGAAGAGTGGTTCTGCAACAAGATGAATGTGATGACGGTAGGCGCTGCGCGCAACACCGAAAGCGCACGCAATGTCAAAGACGAAGCTGGAGAATATCGGCGGCTGCTTAACGCTAGAACACTGGAGATTGAAGCCTGCCGTGAGATGAACCAAGCTCTGGAAAACCAACTGCAGGAAGTGGAGGAGAAACAGAGTGCTGAGATATCTGCACTGCAGGTATTGTTCAAATGCTGAAATAGAGGAAGTTGCAGTTACCTCTATCTCCATTCAGTGAACAAAGTATAGTATAAGTGACTTTCTATTTTTTATTTGTTTGAGGTTTAGATGTGTCCGACTGCCAATATGGCCAGTTATTAAGCACTTTTTTAGGCTATTCTTAGTTCACATTTTAGTTGAGATCCAATTTGCATCCAGCGCATAATGTACCAACATTTCTCTTTATGCAGGATACAATAAGTCAATTGGAGGAAGAGTTGAGGGCCAACAAGAATGACATGGCTCGCTACTTGAAAGATTATCAGGACCTGCTGAATGTGAAAATGGCATTAGATATAGAAATAGCTGCATACAGGTAAGTCTCACATACAATCTTTCCAGTGTTTAGTATGCTGTGTTCTTATTATGTGATTTAAATGAATCCCAGCAACAACTTTTAACTAGCATCTCATTTACTGAGTATCTATGCCTCATTCTGTCAGGAAGCTGCTCGAAGGGGAAGAGAATCGACTAAACATGGCAGGACCGGCATCTGTCACGCTTTACTCTCAAGCCATGTATGCTGCTCCATCCTATGGCAGAACATACGCTATGCAGTCTCAGCTGAGATCTGCAGCTCCGTACCTGCTGAGCTCCCGCTTGTATACATCGTTCTCCACAGAGGAGACAATATCCGCAAGCCAAGCACAGCAGGCGGAGGCCAGCCCCACTAAAGAGGAGGAGGAGGAGGAAGAGCAGGTGGACGAGGAAGAGAAGGGGGAAGAACAGGAGGAGCCGGGAGATGAGAAAGAGGAAGAAGCAGAGGAAGAGCAGGGAGAAGAGGAAGAGGAGGCAGTAGAAGAGAAGGAGGAAAAACAAGAAGAGGGAGAAGCAGAAGGTCAGTGTGGTAATTTTGTTTAATTTATTTGTGCACGTCCACTAGAAATGAAATGATAACTTTTATCCCTCTTTGCAATAAAGAGGGTGAGGCAGAGGATGGAGAAAAAGAAGATGGCGAGGAAGAAGGAGAGGAGAGCCAACCTCAAGGAGAGGAAGATACTGACCAGAAAGAAGAAGAGGGTGATGAAGAGGGTGAGAAGCAGGAGGAAGAAGCTGAAAAAGAAGAAGAGGTGGAAACTGAGGTGAAAAATGGAAAAACAACAGATACAAAGGTTTAAATTCCAGTGCTTTAAAAATAGCTGCAAGCATTTAGCTAAAGAATGTACAAGAATGTCTCTGGTGCTCTATATACACAAATGTTGCATTCAAAACCAAATGAAAATCTCTTGAAATGAGAAGTGTGGGTGAACTTAAGCGCTGTATGATCACTGCTGAGTGACTCATAGCATGTACGCACATGTGCACTCTGTAACAGCAAAGAAATGAAGCAAAAACTAATAATGAAGGAAGGATGTGTCAGGTGTAGAAAATCTGCTTTGTTTGCTGTCACCAAAATATGCCTGTACAACTGTTTATTTGTGCAATATTCCTTTTGAAATGCCTTAGTTCATGTCCACACGAGTGCTTTAAGCCTATCATGTGCTGCATCGAACTCCAATAAAGCCTTGTCAACCCAAAGACTGCTCCAGGTTTTTTCATTTATAAAAATATATATCATTTAGCAGATACATAGACAGCAAATTAAATTCAATGTCCAATCTCAAAAACAAGGACAGAGATTTTTACTTTGCCCAGGCCTCCTTTTTCTTTGAAAATTTTTACTTTCTCATAAGAATGTAATGGGAAAAGAACATAAGTGCCGGACGAAGGGCCCTTGGTTTTGTTCACGTTGATAAATCCATCCACAACTGACTGGAAGGGAGGGTTGCAGCAAACTAGCACAGTATGTCTGAGGTCTTTTTCAGCAAATGATATTAAACCATCTCCAGTGCATGGTAAAAACAACTTATTTAACAAAAAAATATTTTTATCAGGATGCAATCTTACATTTTCTGCATGAAAAAGCCAATAAATCACTAGACTTCTACTGACTTAGCAAAACCAGCGTGTCAAAGAGTTAAGTTACAGCAGCATTTTTGTCTTTATTTTATAAGTCAGCAGGTCGTATCCATCCTGATGCGTCTCTGTGTGATCAGTGAGCTGACACCGGTGTTTTTCCTGCTGCCTCACCCTCATCCACATCACTGTCCATAAATCAGGGCACACTGAAGCCTTTATGACTCAGCTAGCCTGCTGCACCAAAGACTCTGGCCAAGTGTCAGCTCAGAACGGCAAGAGGGAGGAAAAACTGAGTGCCATTTCATTATTTCATTAGCGAGAGAGACGGGGGAGATTGAGGGGGAATCGAGGAGAGAGGAGAAGCAAAGAAATATCTCACCGCACTAAACCTTGACAGAGGACAGACTGTTTTTTCTATCCACCAAAGAGGTGGAGGAACCAGGGGCTTCCTTTAGACATCTGCAGATATGCAATTCCCATCATTTAAGTGAACTGCAAAAACAGACAAACACAAACAAGTGCATATACAGGGAAGCGCTTCTGCTTGATTTATATGAAGCGCACCCTAATGTTTTAATACATGTATGCATTTTTAATACATATTGTACATGGTCCACTCAGTCTTGCATGTTTAGAGGCAATGTCCCAAACTGTGTGTAGTCTCTTTTTCTGTTCTCTCTCTCTCTCTCTCTCTCTCTCTCTCTCTCTCTCTCTCTCTCTCTCTCTCAAAATTCAAAAATTCAATTCAATTCAAAAGTGGGCTTTATTGGCATGAAAGTTTCTTAACAAAACAATATTGCCAAAGCAAATCGAAATACAAAGCAAATCAAAATACAATACAATGAATTAAATATATACATTCTGAACATTCTATTAATTATATACAGTGTGTGTGTGTGTGGTGATGGTGGTGGTGGTGGGCCTTGATCACTCACTGTCCCTCAGGGCGTGGCATGTTAACACATACTGGGCAGCAAGGTGTGCCCACTCTCCTTCTCCGAGGAGTATTTTTAGTTTGGAGAGGTCGTCCAGCTCTTTGAAACCTGGAACCAAAGAGCTGAACTTGTTCCAATAAATTTCTCTTGTGTCATTTAATTTTGTACATTGTAGGAGAAAGTGCATCTCCGTCTCAACCTCACCTGTCGAACAGTGACCACATGTTCTGTTTTCTTTTGGTTGCCATGATTTTTTGTGTCTTCCTGTTTGGATTGCCAATTTGTGGTCACTGAGCCTGTACTTGGTTAGGATCTGTCTCTGCTTTCTATCTCTGACAGTAGAGAGATATTCTGCTAATTCATAATCTCTTTGAAGGGCAAGATAACATTCCAATCTACTTTGGCTTTTAGTTGTTTCTTCCCAATGGTCCAGATAGCTTTCTTTACATTGTGCTATAATTTGCTTTACCCTGATTTCTGTTTGTAGAGCAGTGTTGTTATGAGGCTGGTCAGAGTTTATCTGAGAGGGGGCAGTTAGCCTCAGTACCAATTGACATAGGGGACTCTTTTCTGGGCTCAGCTCTTGGGTTTGGAGGGCTTTGGAGTGGAGGGTGTCTCTGGGACTGGATTTCAGTGGTTAAAAAAGTTGAGCGTTCTCTTCTCTGACGTTGGTTATCAGTGGGTATCTGCCTAATTCTGCTCTACATGCATTTGTTGGTGTGTTTCTGTGTACGTGTAAAATGTATCTGCAGAATTCTGCATGTAGAGATTCTGTTGGATGTTTGTCCCAACGGGTAAAGCTCTGATGACTGAGTGGACCCCATACTTCACTACCGTACAGCGCAATGGGCTGGATGACACTATCCTCTTTGTCCTCAGTTTACCCAACCTTGAGCAAGGCCACATTATGCTTCTCCTTCTTTTGCTTTCACTTGCTACCATAAGACATTTCCACTCGACAGTCCAAAGGAGCACTCAGTGTAATAGAAATGGCCAAGAATTTGGCTTTGCTATATGCACGTGTTTCGCCACTTACAGAGAGAGCAATACTGTAAATGTTTTCTCATTGAATTAAAAGTGCACCAAATATACAGGTCTGCCACCGGATGGATTTTACTACACAAATCACCCTGCAGAACAGATATTGAGATGGTCAAAAAGCCCTTCACAACAGATAACATAAACTACAAGCCGGATATACAGATAAACTCCCACAAGACTTCCTGGTTTTCAAGGTACTCTGTGTGTGTTGAGGCATCGCAGGGCACAGTGTGACACAGATCCCCTGCAAATGTTGAATATCAAAGCACGGCTGTATTATTTTTTATCACATTTCATCTCTCAGATATTGAGTTTGTGCCCCTGTTTCATCTGTCACATTTGGGCTGTGAACAGACTAGTATATAAATTTTATGATTCTTTCCTTCTTCCGGGCATACAATGTGTCTGAGGGAGGCAGGTCTGTCACTGAGGTCCACTGAGACCTCCCAGACTTATAGTCCTTTCACAAAAAACAAAGAGCTGCAGGGGCAGCCACCGTGAAAACAACAGAGTTTCCTTAAAAACATCAGAGAAAAGGTGTTAATAAAGTACAGTAAGTGTAGAAGATTGTCATGGTGGCTTTCAGTGTTAAGATTTCCATGTTTAGCTTTTACATTCTGGCTTATTATCACTTGACAGGACATTTCAAAAGTTAGTAAAACAGCAGTTAATAGTCACACTGTACTTCATGATGCCACCATTATGTTTTCACACTGAATATGACAATGACCTTGTAACATCATTGTAAAATATAGAAAAAAAGACCTACCCATTAACAATTATGTTCTAAGTATTTGACAGTCCATTGTGTGGATATTGTGGCTTAACCCCAGACACACAAAACATTGTTTACGTGAGGAAAAGAATATCAGCTTTCCATCTAAACAAATGCATATTACTTATCAGACATCTAATCTACAAAGTAGAGAACCAAAGAAGAGTTGATGCTTTCCATGTCTTTAGAAAGACATATTTTCACCTTGAGAAAAGTGCTCATCATCCTGATTATGGTTTTTAAACTGTAGGTGGGTGTGCGCTGTCCTCTCAGGCTCCGGTCCAGACAGTCATTGTGGTCACGCTGCACAGTCACGCTTTGTCTCTGTAAAGACAAGGAAATCTAGATAAGAGTTGTGGCTCCCTCTGCTGATCCGAGAGAACCACGTAATTAAAAGGCTGTATCCAAAGAGCCTTCACATTGGCCTGGAAGAATGCAGAGAGAGGCCATTTCATCTAAGAATGCTGCCTTCTAGTTTTAAAAATAGATATTTGCTTCTTCTGGTGTACCTGCAATACAGCTTATAGCTTCAGTTTTCAGGTGGCCTGGTGCACCCATTATAGTGGTATAAAGGATGCTTTACTGAGTCAAATGGAGACAAATGGGGGAGCCTCGGGGTACATCCTGTCTCTTGCATCACATGCTGCAAATGAGATATTAGACATGTGGATATAAATGTGCTTAAGCTGACTTACCTGCAGAATCAAATTCTGAGATCATGTATTAAGGTAATAGATTTCATTCATCATTCATGTGTCTGTCTGTATTACTTCAGATTGCTCCACGATTAAAATCCTTCTGTGCAATGTATTTATCTCGGTTGCATCATTACACAGTAACCTTGGTGGCAGGAATGCAGGATCAGACATCATGCAGCAGGCGAAAAAAACAAAAAAAACATAAGCTTTTTGGTAAATGACTTAAGGTGCTGTAAAAGTAGAAAGTTTGGATATAATTTCTTGTTCCAAAAGTCCACTACAAAATCAGCGTCTGCCCCAGGATGTTAAGTCCTTGTGCCCAGACAGTGCTTTGACCTCTCCTTACAGCACTGTTGGACTGAGCAATTACCTGATTCTGCAGCCAGACAGCCAGGTGGATGCTTAAGCCCAATTTGCCTCTGGCGTCATGCAGTTCTGGCTGTGGACCTATAAATCCATTAGGCTTCTTTTCTGCATGAGTCTCAGGACTGAATTCCCCAGTGGGTACCATACGAGTGGTTGGATCTCTTTGTTTCCGAAGCATTATAGTTCCTCACATCAAATCACAGTTCACTAAGTTCAGGATTGCCGGGCACTGAGTGGAGCCTAGCCAGGGCAAGCTTGATTTATATGGTGCATTTCATACATATGGATGCTCATTGTGCTTCGTCTTTGAGCGTACCATTAAAATAAAACACAGCACATGCACTCAAGCATGTACACACAAAATCACCAATCAAAGCAGTGGAATGTGGGAAGGTGGACTATATAGGGAGCATTTTCATCAACGTTTCAGCTGTCTGTTATGCTAGATGTTGATTCAAAGTTTATGGACAAAGACTCTACCTTACTCACAATTACTACAGCTCAATTCTGCACAGAGTGAAGATTGCCCCCCCCCCCCCCCCCCCCCCCCCCCCCCACCCACCAAGTTTTCACTTCATGCAGAAAGTGGGAATAAACAGTCTTTAAATTCCAGCTGTTCCGACTCTGTATCCATGTGTGCACCTGTTTTAAATTTACCTCACACATCTGCACATGCCTGGATTACAGATTTTGTTATACTCAGTCGTTCAAATATTGCCCTAGTCAGTGAGTTTTACTTGAAGGATGTCAGAGGTATAACACAACCTGATCTAAATTACAAGATGAGGAGACTGGAGCTTTCTGGTGAAGAATCCAGCCTGTCTAGTCCAATTGCTTATGGAGCATTCAACTCCAGGTGAACTCTACAGTTCACCTCTGCTTGTCAAGCTGTCAAACACATTAATGCACGGCATGCACACACACTCGGACGAGTAAAACCCTCACCTGAAAGTGGTGATTCCTCTTTAAAGTTTGTGTGGAGGAAGAGATACAGTATACAGAAGAAGATGTTTAAAGTAAAGCAGCTGAAGAAAGTGTGACACTTTGTTTGGACTGAGTCTACTGTATGCAATAGCACAAAGCAGTCAGGTGATGGCAATATTGCATTCGTTTTAAACCCCTGATAATAAAACTTTGATATGACAGAAGGTATAAGGAGAATTAGAGGTGAAGAAGACGTGAGCAGATGTGCAGTCACCTTACAATAAGTTCAAATGTTCAGCAAGCACCTACAGGACAGTCAGAAATACATTAATAAACACAAGTAATCTCAGAAATTCTACACACAGCTGCAAAGTACATTTCTAGTCAACAAATATTCAGTATGTGCTATGATTATTTATTTGAATCATTTAAGTATGTAAGATTTGTCAAAAACAATCACAGCTCCATGTTCATTTAAACGCCTAAAAGCTGAAATTTTACCTGGTTCAATTGATTAGATGCTCAGCCAGACTCTCACAACTTTGTTGCTGCTGTATGTTCAATATCTCTGTCCTTTGCAGAATAATAAAATTCAATAATCTCTTTCAATCAGACTTGTGTAGCGTTAATTCACAGTGCGCTGCCTTTTACAGCAGACACAACTCAGCAGGTGTGAACAAAAAATAGCGGGCACTGTCCTGATAGGGGGGAGTGACAAAAGCACTGGTCAAAAGCCGAACGTTATTGACGGCACCATTTGGTTGACTTGTGTGGAGGCAGAAAAAACATAAATAAACACACATGATGGGCAAACAAAAGCCTAAGTGGGGCTACCAGATTTCAGAGCCAACAGCTGTAAGTGACTTCAGTGGGGCAGGGGAAGGGAGAGGGGGCCATTCTCATCTCACTGGAGAACAAGTCAACACTGGTTTTGGCAATGCTTCCACTATGTCCCTCTTAATTGTGTGACTTGCATGAAATAATCTGTTAATCAAACATGTGAGGATGTGCAGCCTTATTGGTGCTCACACAGAAGGCAGCACGCCTCATTTAGAGGCGGGAGTAGCTGCTTTGCAATTCAATCTCATTTTTAAACGAAAAACAATAACCTGACAATCATTTATTTATGACGCACCAGTGATTTATAGCCCGGGCTTCAATTAATTATTCCAGTGTGTGTACCAGAGCTAAATTTGACACCACCGGTAGTCCTTGAAGCAAAATAGTTCAGTCCCGGTGTAATTTCCCTGAATTCAATTTGAGCTCGTTTGAGAATTTATGAGGAACCGTTAGAGTTATCGATTGGACTCATGTCTAGAGAGAAAGAAAGAGTCTCTGAGAGGGATCCTAGAGTCAAACCCTTGATGAATTGTGGTGCCTGTGTTGTGTTGAGGGGGTAGTCTCATGGTTCACGCCTATCCCCTTCTTCTCTCTCTTCTCCCTGCCTTGTTGCGCCCTCCTCTCCCCTCCCCGTTTACAAGTCATGATGGCGGAACTGTAGGCTTCGGGACGAGCAGGAGTGCACCGCCCGCCCTCGTTTAACAAGTGTATATAGTTATTTATTTATTCAGGAAACTTTCACGTCTCAACGTCCCGCTATGACCCGCTGGATTCCCACTAAAAAAGAGAAGTACGGAGTCGGTAAGTGTTCAGCTACGAGTGTTTTGTTAGCGCAAAGCTCGCCGAGTGAACTCCCAGGAACTTAAGAGAAAGGGGCACTCACCTAAGTTGGGAAACACAAGTTACTGACGACTTGTTGTTGTTGTTGTGGTTGTTTTACACGGCTGCTATTAACACTGCACGTTTCACAAGCTGTTTTTATGTATTCTATTTTAAACATTCACCCTCCTGTATCCCCCTGTAACCTTATGTACATAGCCCATTTGTTTTTAGTAAGAAATGACTTCGTCCATAATAGGTGGAAAAATGGAAAAAAGCCAGGAGTTCAATGAGCATACCACTCATTCTTGTTGCTTAATCTCACTGAGCTTTCTTAAACTGACTCAAGTTGCAGTGAAGTTAAATAAATCTTATTTTTTTTGCTGAAAGGCCCATTACAGCCCCCTTCAAAGACTCCTGTTGCCCCCTCATGGGAGCCACTGCCCTGACATTACTGTATGTGAGATAAGAGGATATCCTTTGCATAGACATGAGAGGAACTAGTTGAACAAATAGTATGCGGTTGCTTCATATGTAGATAAGGTTTTACAGTACCAGTGTAAAGCACTATGACCATGTAGCATATTTTTGTTTCCTTCACAACTTTATAATTTACACTGTCTTTAAATAAGGTGTGGCTCTCACCTGAATAAGGTATATTTTTGGGGGCTCGTTGTCTACTCAGCATGCTGTTCATGCTATCATGTAGCCCTCCACACCCTCTGGGTAAATTGGCAGTCTGTTGTTTTACTGTAATGCCTATACAGTCAGCACATATTGGTTACTGGTTACCATTCTGACTCACTGCTTAAGCTAACACATTTTATTCTTAATGTTTCCTTGTGCGCTGCATATGTGGCACACATGCTAGCATAGTGAGTGCATTCAGTGTTTCTGGGGCAGGTATGAATCAGAGTCCAAGACTAAAATACTTGGGCTGTGCACTCTAACCTGGATCCTATCATGGGCTTTATCTCCAAGTGTTGTGCATTTGGCTGCTGTTGTGACTGAAAACATTTTTGGCTTATGATTTCAGGTGGGTATGCAGTTCTCTGCATCACAAACCCTCCCCCTCTCGGTTATACACTGATCAGCCACAACATAAAAACCACTAAGAAGTGAAGTAAATAACACTGACCATTTTGCGTCAATACAATGTTCTGCTGGGAAACTTTTGGACCTGGCATTTATGTGGATGTTACTTAGACATGTAGCACCCACCCAGACCAGATCAGGCACCCCCAACCTTGTAGCAATGACACTCCTTGATGGCAGCAGCCATCCCCAGCAGGATGCATCCTGCTGGGGATCCTGCATCCAAAAAACATGAAGAACAGCAGAAGGTGTGGACCTGGGCTCCAGATTCACTAGATCCCAAACTGATCAAGTATCTGTGGGATGATCCACAGAGGCCCCTCCCTTCAACCCATAGGACCCAAAGGCCCCCACTAACAACATTCTGTTGCCAAACACCACAGGACACCCTCAGAAGGCCCATGTCTGTTGTCCGATGGGTCACAACTGTCACAAGCGAGATCTACACAATAGGTCATAATGTTATGCCTGATCAGTATTTATTACGTTGTTTTAGCAGCTGAGGAAGGAATTTTCAATGTTAATACTTTTAGATCCCAGTGTGGCGTTCAAAACTGCAGCTCCGCTTGACTGTGTAGGCTGTGCCATTCTACTACCATCCGTCTCAGAGACAGAGCAGGAGTCACTAACGCTGCGCTTAATCCTTAAAATGCCATCGGACCCTGTACAAGGGCTTACATTTTTAATCCGATTAGTTAACCCCGACTGCGCTCAAATATAGGCAACTACATCTTTGGATGAAAGGAGAGATTGTGAGGGTTCTGATAATATCGGTTATATCATGCTAGCTAACAGGGAAATGGGGATAATATGGGTCTTAAGATATCACAATCTTTTATGGTTGAATTTATGACACCATCATAATAAGATGGGTTCTTAATTTTTATTCCTGAAGAGCAGTACTGCATTACAGGCTATGACTCTATGAAATCGTCATGTCTTGGACAGTGATAATATGTATCGTTTATGGCCTTAAAAAGTGCTCTGCCGGAAATACTAAAGCATATACACAGTACTACCAAGTGGACCAATCACAGCTCTTACAGTCTGCATCGCTGTGGCGTGTAGTTGCATTTCTGGTGAGCTGCACATCAGCTACGTCGTCAAATTCCCGCAAGACCCTAAACCACCTATTACTCCTCTGTTGACTTCCCAAAGACTTCCCAAACAATTTGTTTGGCCCTGCAGATCTTTACCGGTGCCTAATCTGGACAACTTTCCCACACAAAAATGTTGTGGATGAGGGGACTTGGCTACCAGGCTAGGTTTTTGAGCCAGTGTGCATTATGTCAAGAATTTGGAGACTCTGTAGTAACAAGGTTTGACCACTGTGTCAAAATCTTTGCAACATTTGATCTGTCACAGCAAACTCCTGCTCATGTGTTGTATTACTGTACTCATAATGATAATCATACCTTACAGTTGCTTACTAGCAGCACTACTGCCTCCTAAAGTCATTATTTGCTGTGGGCTGGTGAAAAGTGTTTGAACTTCCAGTTGTTACTACAAAAAAAACAACAAAAAAAAACGTCCCTCTCACCCTCCTCGGGTGGTATCCGTGTCATCCTCAAGCTCGGGTCCTCTACCAGAGGCCTGGGAGTTTGAGGGTTCTGCGCAGTATCTTAGCTGTTCCTAGGACTGCGCTCTTCTGGACTGAGGCTTCTGATGTTGTTTCTGGGATCTTTTAGAGCCACTCACCCAGTTTGGGGGTCACTGCCCCGAGTGCTCCTTCTACCACGGGGATCACGCTCGCCTTGACCTTCCACATCTGCTCCAGCTGTTCTTTCAACCCTTGGTACTTTTCAACCTTTTCGTATACTGTATATATAGACACACACAGTATGCAGGAAGTAAGTTTCCTTAAAATGATAAATAGTTAAATAATTTCTGAGTGGGTGTATTTTAACAAAATAAATCTCTTCTGATTTGCCTTGTACATGGATCACAGTCATTACGTCCATGTTTTCTCTTTTTGAAGTGTCAAACCAGACTGCAGTCGATGATTTGGAGATGAGCATTGACCTTGTTCCCAATATAGACTGTCTGACCAGATGGTTGCTCAGTCATTACTTTTAATATCAGATTAATTATCTGAATTCTTTAGCAACCTGGAGAAAGGCATCTGTTCTTTTTTTCTCTTTCAGATAAGACAGTTGTAATTTTCTCTTGTTAAATGTTGCAGCAGGGGTTTTAACCTGAATTAAAAGATAAATCCAAATGGCTGTAATTTGATCCCCCTTTCTGTCTATTAGTTTTGAACTTGAAGATTAACTTTCTGATTCATGGATAACCAACAAGGACTTATTAGCTGGAGTTTTAAGAGCCACAATTCATTTCTGCCTCTCTAGGTATGCGACGAGAGGCCTGATTGCTGCTGGTTCCTTTGCTTTTTGAAACATGCTGCCTGAGGAGAGTTGGCTCAGAAACAAATTTGAATAGACTTACTTTTATCTAATTACATTTTAGTAAAGAGTCTTACTGTATTTCTCCCTATTTTAGTAGGACTTGGGTTTGGCAAGTGTACACATTTTATGAGAGATATGTGTGATGTCACCGAATGTTAGTAAAGAAAATAACATTATAAACTTTAATTGTGTCATTTTACTTTGAAGTAAGATACTGCCCTTTTGTTGTAAAATTACTGATATTTTATATTGTAATTAGAAAAGTGATTTTTTTTCCCCTAAATAATGGTTGTTATTTTTGTTACATCAGACTTTAATGCAGCATAGTACGTATCTGCTTCTAATGTTTTAATTCTTTCATGTATTGGACGCTTTTTCTTGTTGTGAATCCGACTGATTTCAGCAGCTCTGTCTTTGTTTATTGTTGTATTCTCATAGATTGCTGCGTAAATTCTTGCGTCACTTTGTTTATATGTGGTTTATCGTGGTCAGCATGGAATAGTTATTGTATGTGTTGCTTTCACACCCAGTCGGTGATGAGAACAATAGATTCTCATTGTACTGTGTTAACTTTGATGAGCTGCCAGCAGCTGCTCAAACTGCTCAGCCGTGGTGTTCTTTAATTGTTGGCTAATCCACTCGTATGGTAAATCATTTAGAGCGAATCGGGCTGAGTCTGATTTAACATTAGTATGCACATTAATGTGTCGATAGTGCTTTATTGGAATTTACAACAGTAGCTTCAGGCTGAGTATTTGAAGTTTAAGAGGACGATAGTGTGTCTCAGAGTTGCACAGATGAGCTGGGCTGCCAAAGCCCAGACTGTTGCTTTTAGTTTAGACAGTGGGGAATCACAACTCGCTCAACTGGGTTCCTAGCATTGGCACATTGCCATGCTGTTGCCAGGCCCGGACACTGTGTCAAGTTGGTGAATGGACCATTGTCACCCTCGGCATGACTAGAGGCAGATGTCATTTCTTCAGAGCAACTTTCATTCTTTCTTATTGCGAATAATTTCCTGGTGACTCATTTTACGTCTGTTAAAAAGCAAGAAAGACGTCACTAGTATTTCAGTGTTTCTGAAGCCATCTAGATTCAAGTATTTGTTTTTCTTTTGATGACCTACTGAGGGAACTCACAGTAAGGTGTCATTCATAGGAACCTGTGTAGGGGCTTCCAGCAACACAGCCAGCAAGAGTCTTACCTAATATTGTTATTGGCAACACAAACACAGTATCAGACAGAAAACTGATTCCATGGTGAGATGTTTGCCTTTGCATATGTGTTTATAGAAAGCTAGGAAAATCTACCACTGAGGAGGAAGTCATGGGGAGGGAAGGGTAGTCACGTTCAGTGATTTGTCAAGTTTTGGTATTCATACTGAGGTGTGATAAGCAGAGCCAGTTGAAGCGTGCTGAGAAATCTGGCCTCCAGCAACAAGCATTATCACCATGCAAGTCAGGGCAGAGCTCTGTTCATAGTTCCTCTATCTCTCTCTGAGAATGAGTGGCTGCGCGCTATTGCAGCTCCCTCAAGTCATGACAAAGACCTTTGCTACATTATTGTTTGCCAAGGTTTCTCTTTTGCAATGTCTCTCTGGTTTGAAGTGTGTGAGTGTATGTTGTTCACAAAGGCCCCTTCCTTACGTTACCTTGTAAGATAGTTAAGATGGAAAAAAGAGGAGTTGTCTGCAGGAATGCAGTTAGGTTAAAACGAGTTTACGGAAGGGCAATACTTGCAGCTCATACCCTGCAGTAACTACAGAAAAAGGCTACATGCATATCATGGCATCAGTTCTATAGGAACTGTGATGCAGCACCTTCTTAGCTTTAGTGCTTAGTTTTGACACAGAATCTTCATGCTCAAGAATAGTCCATTAACTGGGATGTTAAACACAGCCTCAAGGCAAACAATTCAATTAAAAATAGTCAAAAGGCTTTTGAGGGTTGAGTCACACAGGCCTTCTGCACAAACACGCAGCTCGCTATGTGTAAAGGCAATAAAATACAGAATAAATCAAAAATCAAGATCCTCCATCCTGCAAGTCCAAGTTCTGCGACAAAAGGGTGAATGGGTTTCCTTTTCCAGTGAGAAACTGAAAACCTGTGATCCAGAACTTTTTTTTTTTTTTAAATAGACCTGCTCCTCTGTGCAATAAGTGATTGAAATGGGATTTGGGGTTATTCCTAATCCACTGGACCTTGAAGAGGAAAGTCGTCAGTCAAACTGTCAGACGAAACCTTTTTTGCTAAAGGTATTTTCAAATGTTGTGCGTTTCACACAATGAGACAGTCCTGCTTTGTCTTTCAGTAATCTACAATTATGATCCCAGTCATGAGCAGGAGCTGTGCCTACAGGTGGGGGACACAGTGCACATACTTGAGAAATTGGAAGGTAAGTGAGTCTGAGCGCACAACAGGCCCTGACACATCCCCCAATTTCCCTTCTCTAAAGCAAGCGACACAGGAACGTAAATGAGATTTTGAACTAAGAGGTGGTCAATGTGCTATGCATAATAATGCAAATGAGTCGACCACATTGTCCCTCTGACATCACTCCTGTCTTATTCACTCCTTGGGTGTAACATTTTCCTCTTTTAATTATCTCTCCTCAGGCTGGTATAGGGGCTACACTCTGCGCAAGAAATCGCAGAAGGTATGGACATCATTAGTGCTACATTATCCTATAACCAATACTGTGATGTAAATAAACTGATACCGCCTAATTGTTTCCTCAGGGCATTTTCCCAGCTTCCTACATCCACTTGAAGGAGGCTGCGGTTGAGGGAACAGGGTGAGATCACATCAATAAACATATCATTTTGATGATAATCCCCTTTTCTTTTAGGTTGCCATTTTGCCTTGTCATTTGCCACATAGCAGTACACGTCTAATATCATAAGTGAGGATTTAGTAATGCTTTTCTTGACTGTATTGGAAGACCAACCCAATATTTATCATGTATAGAAATGTGCTTGAGTCATTCTAAGTGATATGGCATGATCTGTGAGTGATGAGCCACTTTTCCAATACCCTATTATTCTCTTCTTGTGGCCGGTAGCCAGCAGGAAATAATTATTCCAGCAGATTTACCCCTGGTACAGGAGCTCGGGGCTACTCTGAGGGAATGGGCGCAGATATGGCACAAGCTCTACGTGGTATGTGTAGATTGCCAGGCTGTTATCTGCCTCTCTGTTTCTAGTACACACAGTTCTCTACTGCTCACTGTTAAAAGGTTGCATTTCTATTCATTGCTCTAAAGCATGTATCTACGTGTATACGTGTTTATCTGACAGGCGAACAAGACAACCCTGTTCAGGAGTGTGCAGCAGATGGCCTACAGCCTCATCGAATATCGATCTCAGATAGTGTCGGGAACGCTGCCCAAGGATGACCTTGTAGAGCTCAAAAAGAAAGTCACAGCAAAGATTGATTATGGAAACCGGTATGAATGCTGCTTTCTTATTGTAATGCAATGAAATTAGATGAGGTAAACACTGCAGTAAAGATTTATATGCATGAGTCATGTCTCTGTAAACTCATCTGATGCTGTCTGATGCTCCGCGCTACTCAGGATTCTGGGGTTGGACCTGGTGGTGCGAGATGAAGCAGGAAACACATTGGATCCTGACCGGGCCAGTACGGTCAGTCTGTTCCGGGCTCACGAAACGGCTTCCCGCAGTGTCAATGACAGGATACAAGAAGAGAAGGCATGCTTCTCGTTTGTTAATACTATCAGCCACTTTACTCCACAGTGCCTGCCAATTCCAATTAATGTTCTAATCCATGCACTGCCTCGGGCCATGTTTTCATGCAGACGCGGCTACAAAACCTGGAAATGAGGCGTCAGACCTTGTTCAGCACAGTGCACACCTACAGTCTCCTAATGAACCTGAAAAATTTTGTGTGCAACATTGGTGAAGATGCAGAGCTGCTCATGTCCCTCTATGACCCTGACCAGTCCGAATTCATCAGGTTAGCCTGTCACTTTTTCTCACTTTTTTAAAAATCTGTATGCTCTGGACACTGGTATTACGGCTGCTACTTTGTGATTTATTATGAAGTTAAAAAAAGAATAGGAATAACAATTAGGTATAAAATGACAGTGAAGAATAATAATATGGCTGGAGGTTGTGCATTGTTGTCACATAACTGCATGGCTCTGATGTAGCTTCTTCAGCACAGTTTTAATTTAATACTTAAGGCTGCAAGGCTATTTGTTTCAGCCGTTCCTAAGCCACTGCTTCTTCTGCTTGCTGGTGTAGAAAACATTTTCATTCTGTCAAAACTTGTGCCAGCATAGGAGTAGTTAAAACAACCCATAACACTTAAACAATGAGCTGACTGTGAAATAAGTTCGATTGTTAAAGGTGTAAAAGCTAAAAATGCTGTCTGCTCTGGCTCTTAGAGAGCTGTCCTGCGTCTGACCCTGATATTTGACTCCTTCCCTCTGACAGAGCGAGAATAAAGACAATAGGCCCTTAACTGTAAACATTTCAGGTGTGGCAAATGTCAGCAATGATGGCTCTGTTCCTTTTGAAATTGGTTTAGCAAGTCAGACTGTCTTCAGTTGTCTGTAGGGGTTTATAGGCTCTTTCACTATGGCTGTTAAAATATGCAAGCATCCTAGAATGTTTCTTGACACTTTGGATTTTATTGAATGAGGCGCATAAAATAATGCGATGACTTGTCATATTGGTTACTGTTATGTTTTCCGTTTCCCCTGATGTCTTAGATAATGTGATATCTAACTGTGTTTCTTATTTTAAATGCACGCAGTGAGAACTTCCTGGTGCGCTGGGACAGTATGGGGATGCCTAAAGAAATTGAAAAACTAAACAACCTGCCAGCTCTGTTCACAGTAAGTGAATCCCAACCCACTCACTGTATTCCCGCTGTTTCTGTTTCACATTTAAACGGTCCAACCGCTGCCTGAAATCTGTGACAAAGGAAACAATTTGCTTCTGGATCACTCCTAATTTATAGAAAAAGTTTTCACTGAACGGCTCACATTCACGGCACATGGTGAAAATTTGAATACGTCCGCCTGCATTATATTGCTCCCATTTATGCTAATGACATGTCAGCAGCTCCCCACAAACAAGTCATTGTGCTAACTTGCATGCATGGCATCAGGAATTACTGGTTTGGAGTGTGATGAAACCACATTGATCTATATTTTCTTCCACTAAGCACATCATTCAAAATGTATTAAAAAATAAACAAGATGTTGGAAAGCCTTTACTATAAACATTTATCCTGTGATATTAAATATCTGGTCTACAGCTTCAACCTTGTGAACGTACATAAAGACAGGCTGTTATTCCATTTTGTACCTAATGCACCTTGTCTTTCAGTATGCCATAATAAATAATCTTTGGGTCTCCTTTGTGATCAGGACCTGAGCAGCAGTGACTTGATGAGGCAACGACTCTTCTTGGTGTGTCAGATCATCAGAGTGGGGAGCATGGAGCTGAAAGAGGGCAAGAAACAAACTGGCGGACTGAGGAGGCCATTTGGCGTAGCTGGTGAGCCGCTTTCCAAATGTCCTGATATTTGTTTAAAGTCAGTCAACAAAAAAAAAAAATGCCACTCCTTTGTGGTGGTAGAGAAGCATGAATAGCTCTGTTGGAGTGTAGAAATGAAGGATCCATGTGGTGAACGAAATGGGAACACCTGCTTCCTGACCTAGAAAATTCCTTCACTCTGCCTTGGCAAGGGAGTTGATGGAAATTGGTTTAGCGACCGTTTTTTTTTTTTTTTTTTTTTTGGCCAGATGATTAGTGGAATTGATGAGAAATGGTTTTCTCTGGTGTTCTAGCAAATGGACTGAAACCAGAGTCAGAAAGAACATTTAACTCAGAAGTCACATTATTCTTAGCCAGGAAAAAATAGCACTCCAGCAAAAGAATGAACCTTTCAGAGGCATTTGCAAGCAAGATCAAGAATCCTCAATCTGTCTTTCTGGGCTGGCTGGCTGGCTGCCAGCCATACCAAGCAACAGGTGACTGACATCCAACACCTGGCCCGCCTTCTGTTTAAAAAGTGCAGTTTTCAGAGTTTGAGGGAGTCAATTAACTTTTACAGCTACGAAAACCAGGACATTACCATTATGCTGTTGTTTTTTCAGTCAGTAGAAAACTACATTCCAGCCAGTAAATTAGCTCATTCTTGCTGCCTTACTGTTGTTCTCCCAATGTGTTTGTCACTGCAGTGATGGACATCACAGATATCGCCCATGGCAAAACAGACGATGAGGACAAACAGCATTTCATCCCCTTTCAGCAGTGAGTCTTTTCATGTCGTCACACTTCCTCAGCTGTTAACAGGCTCAACCTTGTTTACGTAGCGCCACACAACCAAGCACAAATACTGATTTAGAATTGGAATAGGACTCGAGTTATATTTACCGCTTATTGTGTTCCTCCACATATTTTTCAAAGGTGCAGTTTGACTTTTCCTATGTTGCATTTCAAGGACAAATGGCTAAAAACTTTTCGCAATCCTGAGTCTTAGCTTTTCTCAAAGACAGACTTGCTTTCATGGCAGCTACACAGCGGGGGGTTAAAGACAGTAATATGTTCACAGGGATCCTAGATGAAAAAAAAATATCTTGACTGATTCCTGACATTTACTCCAAATTTACCGAGACTTTACTTATCTTCAATTGTCTTTAATCTTCATGAAAGGGTACAGACACAAACATGTTTTTATAGGAGAGCATATTTATTATTACGTTTGACGCATCTTCTACAAAATAATAAAATGCAAAAGTCAAAACTTCAAGTAGAAACAAACAGAAAGTAAGAGTAGTTTTTGTTGTATGCAAAAGACCACACACCTTTGTTTAGCTTTCCAGCCATCGACAAATATTCCATTAACAGTGAGGGACTTGTTTGCACGTAGTAATCAACAATCGGAAAATTACTAATTAATAAGGAAAAGGTCATGCTGAATGAGTTTCTCAATCAACCAAAGACTGAAACAGCAGGACACAGTGAGACACTGTCGGAGTTTCCACAATACTGCAATAGGCCATCAAAACATTTAACTCATAAATCAGTTGACAGTTTGTTATTGCTTAATCAAGAGCCAGTAGTCCAAGGTATCACTTAAGTCCTTTGCCATTTTGTTTCACTATTTATTCATTTATAAATCCTCATTGAGACCTAACAAAGAGTAAGACACTGGTCAAGTCTTATAATCAAGGTATTAAAATTTAAGCGCAGTTTCATCAATTTGTCTACAGTGTTAGCCTTTATTCACAGAAAGCTGCATACGGTGTATAGTAAAGGAGGTATATCAATAAAACTACAGTGTTTCATCTCCCTTACGTCTTATATTTGCTCTTGCAGTCCATAAAAACCTTTTGGCAAGGTGACACCTCCCTTTCCCCTGTAAACCAAAGTACCACTGTAGACTTTGGTCTGTTTTCTTCTGTGTGAGTGACTTGTATTGTTTGTCTGGCACTTAAATGAACTCCATCTAATGTAAAAAAAAAAAAAAAAAATTGAAAAGAAAAATGTGAATGAACATGCTGTCAGCTATACAATATTGAATTTGAAGATTCAGGTCTTTCCACCTGCTATCTTTGCCCGATGCAACTCCGCTACACAGTAACAGCTGCAGGGTCATTGCCACCACTACGTCCCCCAGCGGGGGTAGTGGCCAGTTGGTGACGTCTATCCTCTACACCCCCTGCACTTATTGGGGTGTTAAACCTTGCCTGCTCACCCTTCTCTGCCAGTTCTTTGCTGGCCTTCTGTAGTCTTACCCCAAGTCATACCAGCAGCACAGAGTTGGATTGCTGATTTATCCACAAATCCCCTGCATCCAGCTTCCACTGGGTGGACTGTTCTGATCCAGCTAGCCTCATTGCCAGTAGCACTTGAGCTGCTTGAACACATGTGATGCTGTTAACTCGTCCTCCCAAAGGATAGTAAGTTCAGTGACGAGGGCCTGCTTGGCAGTTGTAGACGGGACAGCGACATCTGGTCTGAGAGATGCTTGTGTGCTCTCGGTTTGGAAATAAGGATGAAATAATATTTGATCAATTCTTTAGCTGTGGCCAATTTTTTTGCAAAACTACCATCAACATCCCCATTAGCTATAGCTGTACTAGAAAATGTTTGCTTTTCAAATGGTGAGCATTGTAAAAATGAGTCTTTATAACATCTGAATTGTGCATTTTGATCTCGTATATCCTGACTAGTCATCTGACATTTGACTAAAGCAGTTTACCAAAATACTTTGCATATGAGGATTTATACAGTGTGCATGCCGTTGACCCATTGACATTTTATAGAGATGGACAAACCCTGTTTGCAAAACTGCAAAGCTCAAGCTATCGTCATTTTGGCAATGCCTGCCTCAACCTAACTCCTAACAGGGGCAGGCGAATTAGTGATGCTTAGGCTGACAGCCATCCTTCTCTGACAGCATATACCAGGCTGCAAACATGTTTACAGCAGTTTTTGGCACTTCCATGGTGGCTTCTCTTTTCAGTCCTGAAGATTGCTGAGAGCTCTGAACATGTCCCAGTCGCACAGTTCATTCGAGAAACTGTGGGATCCAAGTTGGTCATCATGAAATGATCCGATATTTATGCTTAGAAGTTTGTATTCTGTATTAAAGTAAAATGAGAAGCGTATGCTTGTGAGAAAATAAACAATGGGCTAAGTGAAGTCACAGTGTTTTTATGATTGTTGTTTGACAACTGTAAAAAATTGAAAACTCAAATTACATGACTGATCACATTTACTCCTCATTAAAGTGTGCAATTTGATATATACATATAAGTAGTCTTGTGCTTTCAAGTACAAGTGCTCTGGGACTTTACTCCATTGTAGTGGCCTGAGGTTCGCAGGGTGTTGGGAGGGATAATGGTGCATCTTGTCAAGAGATCTGGAAAGCCTCCCATTGCTTTTGCAGCTCTCCTGTCCATTTGTTTGTCTCCTGTCAACAATGCTGGCAGCTGATCTTTCTCATCCTGATACTTCTCTCCCAGGATAGCTATGGAAACCTACATCCGTCAGAGGCAGCTCATCATGTCTCCACTCATCCCCTCTCGAGTCATAGGAGAGAATGAGCCTCTTACTGCTGTCTTCAACAAAGTCATTGCCACCCGGGAGGTCAATCACAAAGGCCAGGGTAAAATGAATTGCTCACAGACTGCGTGATCCTCTGTGATTTCAGGGGGTCTCTCTTAATTACCCTTTTCATTTTGAGGAAGATAAATGATGTGTGTGAAGTTTGCAAGGTGCGTCGTTTTGACGTCTGCCTCATTGAATTTCTTTACATGTTTGTTGGCAGGACTGTTTGTGACCCTGAAGCTCCTCCCAGGGGACCTCAGCCAGGTCAGGAAGGACTACCCCCACTTTGTTGACCGTAGCACGGCTATCGTCAGGAAAATGGGCTTTCCAGAAATCATCCTCCCAGGTGGATTAAAGTCTTTGTTGTTGAGCACTGCTCCACATACACCATGGCCATGCTTATTTTAGTTGCTCACAGAGCCACAAGAAGTGTTCATAAATTCTCATCGCATCCATCTGATCATCTGCTGTCCTTTCTCCAGGAAACGTGAGGAATGATATTTATGTAACGTTGCTACAGGGAGAGTTTGACCGTGGTAAAAAGAAGACACCCAAAAATGTGGAGGTCATACTCAGTGTGCATGATGATGAAGGGAATCCCATGGAGGTAAGGTAGTCCAGTGAATGCAACAAATAGTCGTATAATTAAGCTTAAAGTAGACAGCTGCAATGCTGCAGCATTGTCAAAACACTTACAGATTGGCAAATGTTAGCACATTAAGATTCAGCATTTGAAATAAAGTACATATGATAAGATATAAAGTACTGCAGTCTTTAGTTCAACACCACCCCCAAAGAGCTGCCAGCATGGGTATACACGCTTAGCCTTGTCTTAGTATCACTAATTAATCTCAAATGATTTATGTAACTGACTGTTCTCCCGTTGTCTTTTATTTTTGCTATGAATACAGTCTTTTTGTCAGAGCTGTCAGTGTACACAGAAAAGACAAAAGTGACATTGCTCCTGTCATGTAAACTAATCCCTTTCCTTCAATAGAAAGCAATATTTCCAGGGGCTGGCTATGATGGCATAACAGAGTACAAGTCTGTCATTTACTACCAAGTGAAACAGCCTTGCTGGAATGAAACGGTGAAGGTAAGCTCATGTCAGAGATCCATATGTGTCGCTCTGTCGCTATGAACATTGTTCTCTTAATTAGTTTTTTTTCAAAGGGTTTTGCTGGGGCTCTATGTAATGAAATCGTAATTTTAAGGAAATACGCTCAGAATGTGCTTACTCAAATCCCCCAACAGATAACATTTCTTCCATACCTGTAATCCTGCATTAACATGCACCTTAACTCCCTGCACTTTTCTGTCTTACCGTAAGGTTACAATTCCCATTGAAGATGTATGCCGCTGCCATTTGAGGGTGATGTTTCGACACAGATCCTCGCAGGACTGTAAGTGACGGTACCTTAACACCCCCCTGTAATCCTTCCATCATGTTAGATACACCTAGAGTTGTTGGATTTGTTCGTGCTTATGCTCCTGTGTATCCTTCAGCCAGGGACAAATCTGAAAAACCCTTTGGTATGGCCTTTGTCCGGCTCATGAAAGGAGACGGGACCACTCTAAAAGATGGCAGGCATGAACTCGTCGTCTATAAGGTGGTGTTGCAAGATGAAGTTATTATAGTTGTTATTTTACCTTAACTTTAATTATCACAGCGTTAAAATAAGCAGATAATTGTTTATTGCCTTTATCTAATTATATAAAAAGCTGTCTTGAATAGCTGACAGTAGGTATATGGATTATGCATGAATCTCTCCTCAATCAATAAATATGAAATTAGATCTCCATCGATCAATATGCTTCATGATTCATTCCCTGTTTTATGAATTTCTTAGGTTGACACAAAAAAAGCAGAGGATGCAAAGGTCTATCTCACCTTGCCAGCAACCTGGGCTGAAGTGGAAGAAAAGGAGAAGCAAACAGGGAAGCAGTTCCACCATTCAGGAGTGATTCCTGTAACTAAAGACAGCTTCCAGATCGCTACGCTCACTTGCTCCACTAAACTCACTCAAAATGGTATGGTAGGGCTCATCTCGATTTGTGGAGGATAGTGGTGAAGTAGCATCGCTGTTATCTCCCAACAGATTGCCTTAAAGTTAATCATGCTGATTTGTTAATCTTTTTTGATGCAGGCTTTTTAACTTGCATACTTTTTCTGATTTAACTTGCTGATTTTGTAACTTTGTGTCTTTCCTCCTGCCGTATCTATTCTCATATGCTGATATTTTTTTCTCTTTAGTGGATCTACTTGGCCTGTTGAACTGGAGGTCAAACCCTGAGGACCTGGACCAGATATTGAAGAGGCTCATGGAAGTGGAGGGAGGAGAGATTGTAAAAGTAAAGCATATTTGATAAGTGTTGTCTAATGTTCTATGCAAAGGGACTTTTGTAATAGGTTTCTGATTTTTCCACAGTTCCTCCAGGACACTCTTGATGCCCTGTTCAACATAATGATGGAGACCTCAGAAAAGGACACTTACGATACCCTCGTGTTCAATGCCTTGGTTAGTCGTTAATAAAGACGCACTTTGTGACAGTCTGAGACAGTAAACCTTTACCATAATTATCAATGGCATTACATCATACAGTGGTCGTTGACTCCCAGTCGAACTTAGGGGTTCAGAAGATTAGGAAATAAGATAAAAATAAATCTACCTCACAAATTATTTTTATCTTTCCAACTTTTCCTCTAAAACGTGCTTCTTTGTTGTGAAATTCAATACTGAATATGTTGATCTTTGTGATAAATGCTTTGCGTTTGCTGTGACCACTTCTTAAAAGACAGCGCCTTGTCAGCCTAGTGAAGGCATTTAAAGCTGCAGTATGGCCTATCAGACTGGCTTGTCTGATGATTGAACAGCTTCAGAACCTGCACTTCAAAGACACATTTTAGATGGCGGAACTGGAAAGTCTGGGTCTCACTATTGCTCTGACTTCTGAAAGCAGTAATAGAACATTCACGCCCAGGCGTGTGGTGGTGGTGGTGACAAAGTAATCAAGATTTAAAATTCTCTCTCTCTGCTCTCTTTTTTGCATTTGTCACAAGTATTTCTGGCACGTTTCATGCGAACAACTGAGTTCAACACTATAAATGCCTTCTGGGAGAGCAAATGTGTTTTGTCATCCTCATAATTAAATAATATCGTGTCTTCCTCTTGATGTCGGTCTTTTCACTTCGCTTCTCAAATGTGGCCATTCAGAACAACTACACACGCATTTGCCTCTTCATGTTGTTAGACAGCAGTTAATGACGAAGTTCTTTTCTACCAAAGCCGACTCTTAATACAAAGCAGCAACAGCATGACGTTCTGTTTACATTAGCATTAACAGCAACACTGTTGCACATAAGGGTGGAGTGGATTTTTGGGAATTGTTTTAACGTGCTCTTATTTTGTTTCCTCCTCTTGTTTGTGTTCAGGTGTTCATAATCACTCTTATTGGCGACATCAAATTCCAGCACTTTAACCCGGTACTGGAAACATACATCAACAAGCACTTCAGTGCCACTTTGGCTTACATGTGAGAAGCTCTTCTGTATTCCCCACCTTTCGTGGTTTATCCTGTTTATATTTTAGGCCTTTTTGCTCTTCCTGTCCTCCCACAGCTAAATTATTAATATGCATACCTTGATGCCTCACTCATTCACTTTCTTAGGAAGCTAACCAGGGTGCTTAACTACTACGTGGGCCATGCCGAGGAGCCCATCCTGACCGAGAGGCTCTATGCAGCACTCAAAGCTCTCAAGTATCTGTTCAGGTTTATTGTGCAGTCCCGGGTCCTCTATCTCAGGTATTAGAAGCACTGCCACACTATATCCACTCATCACTTTTATAATCCTCCGGGTGACTTCTTGCAATGCACTGCCTTCATTCTCAGATTTTATGGAAACAGTGAAGATGGAGATGCTTTCTTGAACTCCATTCGCACCCTTTTCCTCTCTTTCAACACTCTCATGGACAGGCCTCTGGATGAGGGGGTGAAGATAAAGGTAATGCTAAGAGTTGATGTACGGTTGATGTATGGCTGTTTTCTGCTTTCATTTGTTTAATTTAACATTTTAGGACTTCACCATCTTATGACTCTGTAGCATAAATCATTTTAAAAAGCCAGTCACACTGAAGATGAAGTATTAAATGTTCAGTCTTTGTATTTTTGTTTGTAAATGACTACAGTTATCCAGCAGAGAAAATTTAATACGCTATCATAGACAAGTTATTGAAAAGTTGTACAACTTAACTGCTAAATAATGTGGGCTCCCTGTTGGCAGACTCGGTATGGTGATGAAAAGCTCTGTTGAAAAAGCCTGTTAACTAGAGAATAAAATACATGCCCATGCTTCAGCCCGATGAGACATAATTGTTTGCTTTTTCAGGGGGCGATATTGAAATACCTCCCCAGCATCATTAATGACATCCAGACTGTGTTTGATCCTGTGGAGCTCAGGTAACTCTCCAGAGAGTTTGCACAGCAGGAAATGATAATTGCCTGTCTCAGTGCAAATTATCATATTTACATCTGAGTAAAGGAGGCGTTATTCTCAATTCTTGCTGCTGTAAAATTAGTCTGTCATGTGTTTCTCCTCATTAGTCCTCCATGACTATAATTGCTAGATGTGAAATCTTTAATAGCATTAACATTGTCACAGCTGCTCATTTGGCTTTTTTCCTTCATTCTCTTTTCAGCGTTCTAGTAGCGAAGTTCATTGAGAGCATTCCTGATGCGCAGCTCGTGCGACAGAAGCTGGGCTGCATGTGTAAAATGGTGGAGAGTGACCTTTTCAAGCAGCCAGGTAGAATTCCTCGAGGCTCAAAAACCACATAATGACATTTCACACAAGATGAAAGAGAGAAAAAAAATTCCGCTCCACATTACACTTACACACAAGTTTGTCAGGTCAGCTCCATGAACAGGAAATGTGCCGTGTGATCCAATGAGCGCCGGTTGTCTCTGTTCTCTTGCCACAGATTGTCGTGACGTGCTTCTGCCACTTGTTACTGATCAGCTGAGCGGCCAGCTGGATGACCACTCTAGCAAACCAGACTATGAGGCCTGTGTCCAACTGCTCAGCACAGTGTTGGACAGTCTGGACCGCAAAGATGTGGTGAGTACTCAACACCTTTGGACGCACACAAGTGTAAAGGGTCACTGCACCCAAATTATAGAAGGAGTTAAGCATCCCAAAATGATCAAGCAAAATTGTTTCAAGATACTTTACAGAAGCCACAGTATTAAACCTCAGAGCAAGCACCAAGGTGGAAATGTCAAGCAAAAACTCCCCTTAAACAAGAAAGGACCTCGAGCATAAGAGAAGTGAGGAGGAGAACCAGAAGCAACTGATAAATTCCTACATGCATCTGGATAAAGCATACATGCAAAATACACTGTCTGGCCAAAAAAAAGTCACCACCTGGATTTAACTAAGCCAGTAGGTACGAGCCTCCTATTGGATAATTACTGTATGGGCGATTATCTCTCAGCTAGCAACAAGTTATTTAATTGATGTAGAGAAAACCTAAGGAGACTGCAGAAACAACTAAATTGGGTTAAGAACCGTCCAACGCATTATTAAAAACTTGAAGGATAGTGGGGAACCCTTGTCTTTGAGGAACAAATGTGGTCAGAAAAAAGTCCTGATGGATCATGATTGTCTATCAGGCCTATGTTTAATAGTGAAAGTAAGATCATTTCTACATGTACAATGTGAAGGGAACTGAAAAGATTGAGATTGAACAGCTGTGTAGCCTTAAGAAAAGCACTAATCAGTGAGGCTAACCAGGAAAAAACTTCAATTTGCTAGGGAGCATAAAGATTGGACTCTGGAACAATGGAAGAAGGTCATGTGGTCTGATGAGTCCAGATTTACCCTGTTCCAGAGTGATGGGGGCTTCAGCGTAAGTAGAGAGCCAGATGAAGTGGTGCACCCATCATGCCTAGTGTCTCCTGTACTAGCCTGTGGGGGCAGTGCTATCATCTGGGGTTGCTGCAGTTGCTCAGGTCTAGGTTCAGCAACATTATGTGTCCAAAGAATGAGGTCAGCTGACTACATGAATATACTGAATGACCAGGTTATTCCATCAGTGTTTTTTTTCTTCCCTGATGGCACGGGCATATTCCAAGATGAGAATGTCAGGATTCATGGGGCTCAGATTGTGAAAGAGTGGTTCAGGGAGCATGAGAAGCCAGTCCAACGAGTGTGTGACCTTATATTTTGGTGCTATTTTTAATTTTATTTGGCCTGGCAGTGTATATAAACAACACAAACAGAATAACCTGATACCTACATATAGTTGATGACATGTCCATGGGTACCTCACAGTAAAACTGCTGTTGTTCTGCATTACAAAGAGCTAATTGAGTTAACCCGGGCCTCATAGAGGTTTTTTGGGCACGTAAGACTGCAAGGAAGCCCCTTGGCAGACCCAGAGCACACTGGAGGATGGTTTAATTAACTTGTCACACCTGGAAATAAAACCAGCACTGTAAAAAATGAGAAACAAGCTGTTCTGTTATTTGAATGAAAATGCCAAATGTCACTCTGAAGCATGTCTGCGTAGCTGTATTTGACTGTATGAGACTGTTCTTTGTGTGCAGGGTCCAACCAGAGGGCACGTTCAGCTGATAATGGAGAGGCTTCTTCGCAGGGTTAATCGCACTGTCATCAGCATGGACAGATCGTCTCCTCTCATTGTAAGACTGTGTGATGTTGGAGCTGAAATGGATCCTTGACAACTGCATTGTCTGCATTCAATTTTTCCATTAATAACACTGGCATTAACAATAGCGTAATACTGTCCGATATGTAGACTATAAGCTCTAAATGTATTTTCTTGAGAGATACTCTGCTGTGAATTCACTGGGGGTAATGGTGGTCTCTCCTGTGACAGGGCCATTACCTAGCCTGCATGACGGCCATCCTGAAGCAAATGGATGACATGCATTACGCCCACTACATCAGCACCTTCAAGACAAGACAGGATATCATTGTAAGTGTCCTAGTTCCTCCACTGGTGGTTACTACTTGTCCTGAAACATCCCATCAATAACAGGCATTAAACCACCCAGGCTACTTACTGCTCTTTAAGAGAATATTGATTATAGACATTTCATGCAGCGGATTGGACTGACATGATGAGGATATCAGACTGCCTCCATTAAAGCTGTTGGAGTCTATGTGTGACAGACATGTAGCAGCAATGCTGTGGATTATTTAGTTTGGTTTTTGGGCTTTTGAATATTATTTATAGTATTTGTTGGAACTGACAGCATGCATAAACTGGCAGTAAAAATGTCATTATTCTTCTGTCTGAAGGACTTTCTCATGGAGACATTCATCATGTTTAAAGACCTCATGGGAAATGTTTTCCCCACTGACTGGATGATCATGAACCTGGTGCAGATGCAGGTATTCTTGAGGGCCATCAACCAGTACTCGAACGTCCTCAACATGTACTTTCTGGATCAGGCGCATTTTGAACTACAGGTGTGTCTCGTCCTCCTCTCCCTCAGTGGAGGTTACATTTTTTATTAAACACAGAATCAAAATCCAGCGTTATGAGAAGGTAATTATGCTATTAATATTTGAAAACCCTGCTTCCCTCGCAGCTGTGGAATAACTACTTTCATTTGACCGTGGCATTCCTCACTCATGGGGCACTGCAGTTGGAATCGTTCTCGCAAGAGAAACGAAATAAGATACTGAACAAGTGAGGTCGTTTACAAATCATCAAAAATATTATTTAAGAAGAGAGAGCTTAATTTAACAGCTCTTTGATTTAAATTTACCACAGATACGGAGACATGAGAAAGAATCTTGGATTTAAGATGAGAGATATGTGGTACAACCTTGGTGAGTATTTCGCACCATCTGATAATGTTGCTATTATCATACAGTTTGTGAAAAGGTTTATTTAGCTCTTGCCTGTAATGCAAAGGGAATAACAAGACAATGTTTTTTATTGTCCAGTTTCACACTGTGCTGTTGTTTTGTTTACCACATTATTGGATTTGTCCTCTTGTTTGTTGAGAAATGAAGATGGGGCTTATTGCCTTCGTACTGTAATATTTCTGTGTGGTAATGTTTGTTGTCCCTCAGGCCCGCACAAAATGAAGTTCATACCAGCCATGGTTGGGCCCATTCTTCAGGCCACACTTGTGCCTGAGCCTGAGCTGAGAAAAGCTACCATACCCATCTTCTTTGATATGATGCAGTGTGAGCACAACTTTAACCCAGGACGCACATTTGAAACGGTAAAAAGCTGTATCAGAATTTCAGCCCTTTGGGTTTCTCTAATTTAGATTCTGCTAAAGCTGAATAAAAATTACATTTGAATGATGGTCTGTTGTAAAAAATTTCTTCTTTGCAGTTTGAGAACGAATTGATAACAAAATTGGATCAAGAGGTTGAAGGAGGCAGAGGGGATCAACAGTATAAAGTCCTGCTGGAGAAAACGTAAGGCAGAGGAGCAGATTAAATGGAAAATATTTATTTTATTCTGAATTACTTTTACCAAACTACTATTTGGTAGTTCAGCACACCAATTACAAATCAGAGTCTGTCCCATTGAGAATTCACACTGGATTACAATAAAGACCTTTCTGATTGTGTTTTGATAAATCCATAAAGGAGCAAGAAGGATATAATGATCTGAATCAATAGAAACCTTTAAAGCTAAAAGAAATTTTAAACAGATAATCTAGAAATAAACTGAGAGTAATCTATAAAGGATATTTGTTTGTTTGTGCAGATTGCTGGAGCACTGCAGACGCCACAGATACCTGTCCCAGTCAGGAGAGGAGCTGGCTCTGCTGCTGAGCAGCCTGCTGGAGAATCTGCTGGCGTACCGCACCATCACACATGATGAAAGTCCTGAGCACCGAATGAGCTGCACTGTCAATGTGCTGGTATGCTCTGTGTTTGTCAACTAAGGAGTTAATACTATTGGTGTACATAAAGCAATTACTGGTGCAAAGTACCTGACACAGTATGGAATGTATGGAAGATGGAGTTAATTATTTTTCCCCTACAGAATTTCTACAAAGAAAAGAAGAGGGAGGACATTTACATCAGGTGAGTCAGATATAGACACTGAGCATTTGTATCAAGAGACTACCTGTGTCTTAACTGCTGTTCTCTTGAAAACAGGTACTTGTACAAACTGCGAGATTTGCACCTGGACTGTGAGAACTACACAGAGGCAGCCTACACTTTGCTACTACATGCTGAATTACTGGAGGTGTGTGACACATCACAGTCTTTTTTTGTGTGTGCCTGAGAGTGTGATAAGACTTTTTATGTTTGACTTGCTTGACCTTTGCTTAATTCTTCTAAATGTTCACCTGTGTTGATGTATCATATTTACTTCCCCAGTGGTCTGACAAACCTTGCACACCTCACCTGATACCTCGTGACGGGGACCATGTGTGGACCCAACAGGAGCTGAAAGAAAGGCTCTTCCAAGAGATCATATGTTACTTGGACAAGGGCAAGGTGATTATTAACTGCTCTGCATGTGAGCTGTTGTCTTACCGTGAAGCGTGAATTACTCAGAAGTATTACACAGCATTGTAAAACTCATGAGGAAGTTGCATAACGGCACACCCCAGCCACAGAGCTCTGACTTGTGAGAGTATTTATACCTCTCACTGGTTGCTACAGCTCAACTGTTAACCCACAAAGTTGTAAGGTTAGGGCGGGGGAGGGAAGAGGATGGGGCTATGCGAACCAGATGGCACATCTAGCGTGTGTTTGTGTGTTTTCATGTTCTTTAATGACTAAGTGATGCATGTCGTCTCAGATGTGGGAGAAGGCCATTGAACTGGGCAAACAGCTGGCCAAGATGCATGAGAGCCACATGTTTGATTTCATGGAGCTGAGCCAGCTGCTGGTAAGAGGATGCATGCATCATAATTCAGGCTCCAGACAGCCATTACTAAAATCTCAGAAAAAGTCAGTTTCACAAAACGATCTAAACTGAAATAAATACAGATTTATTGTTATTTCTTACTAATTTAAAATGACTGTGAAATCAGAAGAATGTCAGCTTGTTGAAGGCTACAAATGTCTGATCAGAGATAATTGTGTGGTAGCCTGTTAACCCAACTCATTTACACCTGATCCTGTCTGCTGATGCTGCAGAGATGAATTATGAAAGTATTATGGAGAATCTATTCATACAGTCTCTGAGCACTAATCATTTAGTGAAATTGTGCTCCATAAATATTTTTCTAAAATTCTAAGTAAACCAGAGGTTTTATTATATGAACTACTACTAACAGACTTATTGCCACACACTCTGTATGTACTGCAGCAGTAGCATCTTCTTTGTCCTCTGTTACAGAAAAAACAAGCCCAGTTCTATCAAAACATAATGCATGCAATGCGGCCACAGCCAGAGTACTTTGCTGTTGGATATTATGGCCTTGGATTTCCTTCTTTCCTCAGGGTAAGAAAATTATTACCTATCTCAGTAAATAGAAACTTGGAGAAACCCTCCTGTGTGTGTTCCTATGTGATGAGCTGTCTTTTTATAAAACATTCTTGGGCCAATGTGTAATAATACTGATAACGGTTATTGGCTTTTTGATGACACAAAACAATGTCAGAATGAACACAGTCTTGTCAGAGCATTATTCATGCACACGTCTCATATATTATAGACAATAAGCTCAGTCTTAATTCCAGTTTTTCAGTGAATTGTATTTGAACAGGGATTTACACTGTAACTGATTTATGGAGCCCAATGAAAATTTCTGCTGCAGAACAAGATGTTCATCTACCGAGGCAAAGAGTATGAGTGGCTTGAAGACTTCAGCTTAAAGCTGCTGTCTCAGTTCCCAAATGCAAGTCGGATGACCAGTACAGCGCCCCCTGGAGACAACATCAGCAACTCCTCTGGACAGTGTATCCTTTTAATCATAAACTACACAAACATAAATCGTTCGCCAAGATCTGTGGCCAGGTTTCCCTCATTGGAAAATGTTGAATTGCCTTAAAATGTGGTAGAAACTTTCAGGATGAACTGTGATCATGTGCGTTTGTGTCTAAATGGCTCCAGAACAATTCTCCAATCATCTACAGCTGTACTTTTGTGTTCATAGCTAATTAGCAATTGTTAGCAAATCGAAGACCATTGACAATATACAATAACAATAGAAATAGTCACTGTTTTTGACCAAAGGGGTAAACATGGCTAACATTAGCATCTTGTAAGTTTTATTGTGAGCATGCTTGTATTAGCATTTAACCACAAGTACCATGGTCCCTAAATACAGGCCCACAGAAGAGAGCACCTACTTTAATTTGACAAATACAGATTTTGAGAAATCAGTTTCACTGTCTTCTTCTTTTCCACAATGTTCCTGGCCCTATCCTTAACTGAACTTAACAGACATCCAGTGCTTTACTGTCAAGCCTGTTCTTACTGTGCCACCCCAGTTTAAAGACAAGGGGGTTCCAGAGCAGATATTAAAGTGTGTAACAGAACACTTAAAGGCTGATTTATCTTCTTGTGAATATCCTGGGATTTATAGTTCTCTGGGCAAAGTGCTAACTCAGTGCTGTCCTTTCCTGTTCTCTTGTAGCTATTACAGAACCAATGAAGTGGATAAGTTCCAGTATTCCAGGCCCTTCAGGAAAGGTGAAAAGGACCCAGACAATGAATTTGCAGTAAGCACTTTTTAAATCTACTTTGAAATAATGAACTCATGTGTACTCACATACCCAGAAACTAAATAAAAATAAGAATGCACATGTTGTCAAAAGACATGAAAATGCTACTCTTGAATATTATTTATTTATTGTTTGTTATTGCTATTTATTCTGCCCTACAGACCATGTGGATCGAGAGAGCAACTTATGTTACTGCATATCGCTTCCCAGGGATTCTCAAATGGTTTGAAGTCAAATCTGTCTCAGTGGTAAGAAGCAGCTATGACGCTCAGATTTGTTTCTTCTCTTTTCACAGTCTCTGTTAATCAAAATCTTCCTCATATACACATAATTCACCATGTAATTCTTGTCCACCGGGCAGGAGGAGATAAGTCCTTTGGCGAACGCCATTGAAACCATGGAGATGGCCAATGAGAAGCTGAGTAACCTCGTGCAGCAACAAGCCTGTGATTGCTCACTGTCCATCAACCCACTGTCCATGATGCTCAGTGGCATTGTTGACCCTGCCGTCATGGGCGGTTTCTCCAACTATGAGAAGGTTTGATTTTTTAATTTAATATGACAGCTTTCTGTAGAGTTCACCTTTTTTACATATACAAGAAAATCACATTATTAGGAGGGAGGGAAGTCTTGGTGTAATTTTGAAAAATTATGATGCTAACATGCTCCCCTATTACATTAGGTTTTAGTATAATTTAAGTATAATGTTTCTAAATTAGCCCTCCTAGCTTCAGTGCAGGCATGCAATCATTTGCTTATTAAAATCTGTTATTTTATTACATAAGAGCATAGGCCACACGTGTTCTTTCTTTCTTTCTTTCTTTCTTTCTTTCTTTCTTTCTTTCTTTCTTTCTTTCTTTCTTTCTTTCTTTCTAAGGTTGACTAATCAGAACCAGAACTTTTTACTTGTATTTACTATAACCTGTGATAGCAACCATTGATCAGCAAAACCACGAATTCTAAGTGTCTGCAAATGTTGTATGAGGGAAGGGCTGTTAGCATGGCTACAGTGAAATTTCTGTTGTTTGAAGTCGGTTATATTTGTACAGTACATACTAGATGCCAATCTTTGAATCCATTATTCAAGAGTACAGAGCAGCAAAAAACAGTTTCACTGTGCCTTTCCTGGCAGACTACATTATATTTGTTAAATCCTAGCTGTCTGCTGAATCAGACTCAGGTTGCGTTCACAGTTCACAGTAAAGTAATTGTTTTGGAAAGAATATAATGCAACCACACACTGGCAAACTACACTAATAAAAGATAAATTGTACCACTGCAAAGATAAATGGATGAATTTGTAAATACATTTTTTCATTGACGGGCTGGCCTCTAGCCCGTTATCAGCTACAAAGTTATATTCATAAGGGAACCACTGTGGTGTGTGCCGTGCTGTCCTTTGTTGTGTTGTGGAAACCTGTTCATTTTTGTTTTCTAATATATTTCAAGCGACCCTGCTTGAAAATTGTTATTTTCTTCCTGCGTAGGCATTCTTCACAGACACCTACATCCAACAGCACCCAGAAGACCACGAACGCATTGAGGTCCTTAAACAACTCATTGCCCTCCAGGTAAATCTTTCCATCATCATTTTCATTGACACTGGCTTCAAGCGGAGCACGTTTTGTAACACTTAAGTGCTTGTCTTCCCCTCCAGATCCCTCTCCTGGCAGATGGAATTCGTATCCATGGGGAGAAGACAACGGAGCAGCTGAAGCCCTTACACAACCGTCTGGTTACTTGCTTCCAAGACCTTCGGGAGAAAGTGGAGAAGCATTATGGCGTCATAACCTTGGTATGTTGCCAACTGCAAACTCAATTTAATGTAAGAGAGTGCCAACTTAAGCTATTGGCCCTCTTGCCTTCCTATCAAACGCTTCTCATTCAAAGCAGAGTGTACATTATATTAGCACAGGAGCATAAATCTTCCTTTAGCCAGTGCATTGCGACCTGTGTTTTGCTTGTCATTGTGCTCTTCCCCTGCCAAGATCCCTCGATGATGCTTAATCCCATTTGTGTGTCCCAGCCCTGCTCTCTCGCTGAGAAGAAGAAAAGTCGCGTGGGCTCAGTGGTGATGCCCTACATCCTGTCCTCCACCTTGCGCCGCATGTCCACTGTCTCAACCCTCTCCAACGCCTCCTCAGGCCTTTCAAGCGGCTCTGCATCCTCAGATGGACCATCCTGCCTTTCCTCCCAAGAGTCAGTCCCTACGCCCTCTCCCTGCTTTGCTTGTCTATATTTACATCTTGTTTGATTTTTAGCTCACTGTAGACAGAGCTTATGTTAAACATTGATGTTTTTTTTTTTTTGTTCTAAAAGTCATAGTACAGTTTGTGCATCTGATTGTGCATCTTCTTTTCTCTACCTCTGGTCATTCACATACAGTTCCTTATTGTCCCATCCCAGTGATCGCAGGGCCTCCATTCTGTCCCGCTCAGAGGAGGACAACAGGATTGCTAGGAAGAATAGGAAAGAGTGGAGTGTGAGCAAATCCCAGGTCCTACTGGAGAGGCAGACAGATTCGGATGAGGTAAGTCCTTATGTGCAAGAACTGTTACATATTGTATATATGTTCTGCTATTGTTATTTCTGTGTAAAGCATGCTGCACTTTAACTCAGGGGATCCAATAATCAGGTGCACAAGAACATATCATTCTCACACAAAGTTTCTGTTATTCAGTTGTGAATTGCTAGCACCTCTGTTGTGCATAACTGTTTCACATGGAAGCCTCTGTGTTTGTTTTCCACCTTTTTTCCAGACTCCACCAGAGAAGCAGCAGAGACCCAAGAGTTTACAATTAGGAGACAGACGGCTTACCCTCTCCCTGTTCCACGGAGTTTCATCCCAGCTGAGTCTGTCTAACCCTCTCAGCCCGCTACCTGCCTCTCCACACACACCGCACACACCTCGCAGCTCCAGTAAGTAGCAAAAACTACCTGACAGTCACCGCACTGCATGTCATCATTTTATCTTGTCTTAAAATCGTACCTTGCATACAGAAAGAGGTTTCTCATCAACCTTGTGTAAGCACACTCTGGTCTATAGCCCTAATCAGGTCACACAAACAGACACGCATTTCCACAGATGCATGCGGTCTGAAAGGCTTTTATTTTTTCTCTCCTGTGGCAGGTTATTCATCACTTCTCAGTGACAATGATGCCAATACCATTGACACCCCAGGGACTCCCCCACCCATGCCTCCGAAGAAACACCCGCACGAGATTGACAACCATGGGTTCTCTTCAGAGGTACATTTGCTCAGAGAATATAGCACCCCCTCAGAAATACATATTTAATGGAATGTAAACGCTAAAATATTCTGTTTTTATTTTTATTTGAAGTCCTAACACAGAACTCTCTTCTCTCTTACCCCAAAGTTCACTCCTCCACTGCCAATGAAAATTGAGAGCAAGCCTCCCCCACCACCTCCTAAAACACGGAAGTCAATGTTCCCCTCGTATGAGCACCCCCCCCAGTAAGACTGCACCAGCGCCCAGACCTTAAAGTTTTACTAATTCTCTGTTTTGGATGTGATGGAAACCACAATAACAGATGTGGCATTATGGAAACGTGACACGTAGGGTACTGTTTTTAGATCTTCTACGCATATGCAAGATTCTCAGTGAGGAAAAAGTATTTCCGATAAAAGTCACTTATAATTCCAAGTAGTCCTTTTGTTCTCAACTTGTAATTGTTGTTTTGTTTTTAAAGTGCAAGAAAGGATATGTGTGGGGTTACTGTAATAAGTACTACTGTGTGAAAATAGCATGTCAATTTCGGGTCCAGTCTTAGATTCAGAGTGCTTTTTAAAAGGTAATAGAAATATTTTCTTGATGAAGAGATGCAGTAGTGTTTTTTTTGTTTGTTTTGTTTTTAAATCACTTGCAGGGAAAAGGAAAGACCAACGTTGCAATGTAATATTTTTTTATGTGTGCGTTGAGTGACACTGGATGACTCATGTCCCCTGTAGCTGTTTACTGACATTCCATATTTGAACAGGATAAAGCTGCGTTACATACATGTGGCACTTGATCAAGAGCAGGGAATACAATGTACAGAATGTAACTGTTAGTTTGAAAAGTAGTTAATTCTTGTCTGATCAAAGCAATTTTCGATAAAAAAAAAACAAAAAAACACAATGTTTCAGAGACACTGGATGGCATTTTTGAATGTGGTGCAGATTGTATATTTGTATTGATCTTTATGATGAACTGAATGAACTGATGCTTCCAAGTTATAGTACATCATGTTGATGGCAGTGTTCAGTGGAAATCAGTTTTTCTTTGAAGGACTTAGTTTGACAATTTGGAAATACTCTCTTTTGCATTCTTGCTGAGAAACAATACAATAAATATGCAGCTTAACTCAGGTTAGCTTAGCATATCATTTAGAAAAGGTTGAAACGACTAGCTTGGCTGTCTGTTTGAAGGGAATAAGGTCCACCTACCAGTACCTCCAAAGTTCAGTACGTTCCATCTTGTTAGTTTAACCTTTACAAAACAGCTATTTGTGAGTTTGAAAGCACTAAAGTGAGATAATTACCACTCCAGGCCAAAAGATAGTCTGTCACATTGCCTCCTGTAAAATCACTAATTGTTTTTATACCATTGTAAACAAATGAGATGTGACTTTTTAATTAGAGGTGCTGGAAGGCAGATTCTGTTGCCCTTATACAGAGCCCAGCTAGCATTGTATAATATTTATGCTAAGCTAAGCTACGTCTTTCCAGCTCCATCTATACATGGGACTGCACATCTGAGCATATTTTCCCAGTGGTTCAGACTGGTCCTTTAAAGAACTCTAAACACTGCATGGTACACGCATGAATGCCTGTGAAGCTCACTTCAGTTTGATATTTCAGGTGTCGGTAGATTTTCTATTTTTATCAATTCATTATTGAAATTTAAATTATTGCTATTCATTCATAGTTTTGCACACCAAGCGTGTACAGAGATGGTTTTTATTTTTAATGCAGTGTAATCTGACTATATTTTCAAGGTACTGCTTTATTGTGCTTTAATTTAAAGGAAGCAATACAACGTATGTGCCTTCAGAATGCTAAATCTGTGCATGTTAGGTGTTTTGAGAATGAAACTGGTATTTTAGTTTAATTTTTTAATTGTTTGACAAGGCATTGATTTCTTTGTGCAGTACACATTTCCTAACAAGCATCAAAGGAATTTTATACAAACAGTGCCTCAAGAGATATACTATACGATGATTTTCTTTCTTTTTTTATGAACAAACTGTTGACTGAACAAAAATAAAGAGATCCTGAAAGGCCAGAGATGACATTGATTATTTTATAGAAAGGCATCTTCTCCATCTCTCCTGTCAACGTGGAGAATACAGATTACTCTGTGTGCCGTCACTGGAAACACAGCGTTCCCACAGACACTCCTTTGGATGCTACTGATAGCATGAAAAATTACACATTCAAGCTCAAAACATCCAACAAACTGGTGATTTATATAATTCAGACAGTTCGATTAGATGCTGGCAAATTATGCCGCTATGGCTCATGCTGGAGCTGTGGGGTCATTATCTGCAGAGGCCGCACACAGGGAGGAGTTTATAAGATGTTTATTGGACTAGTGTGATGGGGGGATGGTCTTGCTAATCTGGGTTGTTAATGGCCTGTTCCTTCCTGTCAGATAGTGAGGTACAGGATATCACTCTTCCTGCAAGTCTCAGGAGAAATAAATGTTTGAAGTGATATTCACTCATGCAAAGAGTGAAGCGTCGTAGCTGCCAACTTTAGCTGTATGCTCAGGAACATCGCCATGGAAACGGTCTCAATACTATAACACGTTTACAACTTTACGCTGCATGGATTCAGAAAACATGAATCCCAACATTTTACCCATCATTTGTATTGCAGACTATAAGCCGGTGACATTTGTCTCTAACTTTATGTTGTTCTACAGTTTGATGTCATATAGTTTCCATTGCTTTGAGTGAATAATCATTTGAAAGCAGTTTGAAGCAGGGTTTTTTTTTCATACATGATTAAATATCTAACACCTTTAGATACAGCAGAGTGTGTTTACAGTAGTTAAAACTGACTCCAGTTTAACTGACTATCAGTAAATTACTGCCTTCTAACGGCCTTTTTTCTGTTGATTGATTATAGGCTATTTACTTTTTGATATTGTAAGCACATTTGATTTTGCTAGTGATGCCGCTGTCCTTTTGCTTTTTTTGAATACAGGTGAAAGGGATAGTGTTGATTTGTAGTGAGGATCTGCAGGATCTAGATACTTCTTCCGTCATCATCTCTTTCATGAACATTTAGTAATACACAGGACAAGATGTTACAATCCCTTGTGCTGAAATCCCAGGCAAAACACGTTTAGAGGCCCTGTTCGACTTAGAGGCCCTACCAAGCCTACAGTCATGTAATATGACCAATAACCTATATTCTACCTAGGCTAACTAGAAGCTGCTGGCTTGTAAGCCCATTGAGCAGCAGAGGATACTTCAGACATTGTAAAACATACCTAACTAAACGCTGCTGGCTTGTATGGCCCGCTCAGCAGCAAACCATGGCTACCAAGTAACATGAGAGCATGATCTGAACAACAGCAGTATGCAGCATATCATTGGGGTTTTCAAGTGGGCACCTCCCTTCACCGATGTTTCGTTAAGTTAGGCCCACGACACCATGAAGAATGAAGTACTGAGTACTGTAACCATATTGGTCAGTTTCTGTCATATCAAGCTGTTTTCGTCCCTGTCATATTGAACCCAACTCCCTCCAACAGAGAGAGAAAGCTGAGGCATGGGTACGACTTAACTCCCGTGTCAAAGAAAAAGATGCCCTTTCTTACTTTGTCCATTTAACTGCTGGAGGGATCCCAAGCTTCTCTGTGTAGTGGGATTAGCTGCACTTGTGTCTCAGCTTTGAACCTCACTAGGTGGTGCCAGAGGGTGTAAACTAATGTAGCATTGCAAAAAGGTCTGCTGTGTTGAAGTTAAAAAAAAAGAGAGCGAGAGAAAGAGCAAGCAACTGTTTGCTTAGTACACTTTTCAGGAACACCCAGCTTCACAGTCACATGCACGGATACAGATGCACACAGTCACACCTGAGAGCTGTCGAGTGGAAGGTACATGCGCAGCCCTGCTGAGGGCCGACAAACTGATATACTACATTAGAGATTAGGAGTGCTTTTCCTCATCAGGTTTAGACTTTCTCCTTCCACTGGTGCAGTAGTTTGCACTGGCAACCTTCCAGTTACAATCAGACTATTGAAGTCCCCATGTGCAGCTTAAACTATCCTCAACCTGACTGAGGAAGACCTCAGGAAACCTCTGTGATGGGTAAAAGAAGAAAAAAAAGAATCAGGTAGTGCGTACTTTCTTGTTTTATTAATACACTCTGTCCTCTCACTACAGTCACATGTATTTTTTAGCATTTTTAGATGGGCACAAGTTACATCATGTCTAGGCAACCTTGCTTGGGGATCCGTTTTACAGGCCAGACTATTAGTTGTCCTACTGAAATATTAATATTCATAGTTCGTTCTGATGAGCTTGTGATTTGAATGGTAAGGTTGGTCACCTGCCTGCTGTGTGCACCACTTGAACATCTTGCTGCTCTGAGAGCTGAAGCCTTTTAGTAATGGAAGAAATTACAATTAATGGTAATGTACCAGGGCAGTAGTCATTACTGAAATCGTCAGCACAAAAGATAAAAAGAATAAGTTACTTCAAAGTTTTAAATAAGTTCAGACAATGACCAATTGATTTCAGCACACAGACCTCAAGCGCAAAGAAAATTGACTTTTCGGTTTTTAACTTTTGCAGGAGTGCTGGGTTCAGCCTTTTGTTCAACCACCTTCAGACAAGATAAACGCAGATATTCATTCAGTTTGATTTTAAAGCCATGTATCGGAGTTCTTGCAAAAGTCCTACCGCAGAAGAGTACCACGGCAGTGACAGTCTGATGTGAGGATGAACGAGGGCACAATATTCTTCTTATTTTAACACTGCCTTGGGAGAGGGAGGGAGAGAGAGGATGAAGGTGGCCAGTAGAGACTCAGACATCTGGTTCACCATCATCTGAGAGCCCAGCTTTGGGCAGTGGACGCTGTTGGTGCTGGCTTTCATGTAGCGGAGATGTATGGCCAGGTTGACGGAGCTAGAGATGAGAACCCCTGGCAGCACATCAGTGTGGGCTGACTTCATAAACCTGGCCAGGGTTTGCATCTGCCTATAAAACTGTGTGAAACATGACAAGTATGCTTGAGGACGGCAGCCTGGATCTGTGTGTAGCAGTGAGAGAGCGTGTTGACCAGTTTGGTGCTGTAGCAAAAAGTGAGAAAGCTGATGTCACACATGATAGTGAAAGCGCTGAGGATAGGCTGCAGCGCCACCGTGTAGGGCTTAAGCGCTGCTACTTTTGGTCATCCAGAAGTAGCGGCCCAGCTGGTGAGTCACACTGACCACTGACATAGCCATGGTAATAGTCTCACTGGGACTACGCTGCTTTTTCTGCTCGTACTTCCACAGACCCATTAGAAAGATAAAGACATTAAAGAAGACAGCCAATCTGCTGAGTAAATTTTATGAGAGCTGCTATATACCTCTGTGTAACACTCAGTAGTCTCTGCGGGGCTCTGTAGTCTTTTATTTTAGCCGTATTCAAAGAGATGACAAGAAGGGAAAAAATTATGCACGCACACTCAAAGCCACACAATTCTTCATTTCTGCCACAGAATGGAATCAGTCACAGTTCGTCGGAGGGGCCTGTGGAAAAGATTCACGTATTTAGCTTTAGAAAAACATAAAATGCATCTAAATAGGCTCAGCTGAAATATATTATGGTCAAAAATATAAGTGAAATCTGAAATGTAGGAGGTCATAGAATATGCAAGGAATATGAAGCTGAGATAAGACGGTTAGAGTAATTAGGATGAGAAACATCTTCCATTTTTACCTCAAAGGAAGATCCCTTGGTTCAGATGAGGCTTTTTTATCACTCCTGGTATCCTACTGAGGGTTTCTGCTTGCATTCTCCTTGACTGCTTGTCATCACAATATGTTGTCTGACTCAATACCTTTGGCTGCAGTTGAAGAATCCGTTGTTTTGTATTGTTTATCTAAGCATTAATCCTTGCCTGGAGGATCCACGTGGCAAGGTGAAACCTTTGGATTTATGTGTTGCTTCTAAGTGTTTTATGTGTAAGCATTGTGTATGATTTGCATCAGTCTTGACCACAGGTGGTGGTGGCGGCGACAGCTTATTTGCACTGACACAAGGGGCAGAATATGTCCCTATTATGGATATCCAGTAGCTTTACTGTCTAACAATGAAGTACGACAGCTAGACCAGTCCACAGACTGCAATCTACCACACACCATGCAAATGCAAATGCAAATGGTTATTTCAGCACATAGTCACATATTTATACACCAACAAACATATTTTATCGGATAAGAAATGCAAATCACCTTTAAATCACCTACAGGGTACTGGCTTGTGCAACACTGTATCACTGTAGTTTGTGCTGTTGAGAGCACTAACTTTATAGACTTTTAACAAGGTATCCACAATTATACGTCAGTCCTATTCAGATTTCTTCTTTGTTTGATTTACCTTTGAAACTATCCAATTAAAACTAGCTTGAGATTAATTACATAAGCAGTTAGGCGCACCCAGGTCCACAGTCCAACTTTTCTTTATAATTAACACTTTAACTTAGTCAGATTCATTACTGTAATGAATACACCATTTTATAAAAACAATAAGCCACATTTTGTGGACAGGTTCTGAATTTTGGTTTGCACAATAGCATGAAAAATCTCAAAAAGCTCTTAATAAGTACCAACACTGCTTTCTAAGAGCCTTCAGATTAAAACAAGGGTGTTGGTGTTTCTGAATTACAATACTAGAATTTGAAATCAATTCTTGCGTCTACTTCCTGGTACATTCCCGAACACGGTTTTAAAAACAAACAAAAACCATGTATGTACACATAAGAAGACTTCATGGATGTGTACTTGCGGAAGTTTCAGGACAGCAAACAGAAAGATACACTTATGAAGCATGACAGGCACAGTTTGTCTTCTCGTGAAGTTTTTCACTGGCAAAGTCAAACAGAAGCAGGTTGTTTGTGTGCGCTGGTGCGTCGGTGTTCCTGGTCATTAAAAACAGTAGCACTGTTTGCAGAATGCTTGCGATAGACTGGCAGCCTGTCTGGGGTGTACCCCGCTTCTCGCCCAGCGACGTCTGGGATAGGCTCCAGCCCTCCCGCGACCCTCCAGAGGACAAGCAGTTACAGAAGACAAATGAATGTTTACTGAATGGTTCCTCATTCGTTCTAAGCCTGTGAGACTGTGTCACACACCACCAACTATGGGTTTTCAGCCAGGTTTGTAAGAAAAAGTTAGCTCAGAATTCATAGTAGAGAAATCATGGTAGAGGGGAAGAGAGTCTTGAGTTGCTGCACTCACTTGTTCGGCTTGTTAACTTGTGTTTTTATCTAGTTTTTGACATAAACCAAGTCAGTGGTGTAAAAGTGAATTCCACTAGATGTGTGAACACAGTTGCAGAAAACACCATCCAATATCTGTAACCGCTACGTGACATAGGGAAAGATTCAGGGTTCACCCTGGGCAGGTCACCAACCAACCATTCACTCCCACATGCTTACCCACAGAAAATTTAGAATCAACAATCAGCCTAACATGCATGTCTTTGCACCACAGGAGGAAGCCAGAGCACCTTGAGAAAAACCCACACAGGCATACTGAGAACATGCGAACCCCACACAGAAAGCCCTAAACTGGATTTTAAACCAGATACCCCCTGCTACTAGCTGTGGGGTGACAGTGCTAATCTCCGTTCCATAAAAAAAAAATATATATATATATATATATATATATATCATTCTTGCATAATAGCACTTTGAGGGACCCATGGGGGAAATGTATCGCTGATAGCCCACCACCACCTCAGGCAGATCATATTAATTCAACCTACACCTTTTGAAGATGGGATCAGGCCAAGACTAGGGTGTTCTGATGGGAGGTGGGGCCGTAGGCTCAGTGCTGACTCTGCCTGCTAAAGGTGTCAGCTGCAGGTCAGTGCCTCAGCTGATGCCAGTTAGGCTGATAACTAGTTCACTGGCTGCTTTGCAAAAAAAGAAGAAGAAAAAAAGAAAAAACTGGAGAACACAAAACACAAACAAAGCAATTTTACAGCACTTTGTTCTGCAAATGAAAAATTTTCCAGGAGGCAAACACCCATAAGAGGATCAGAGGCAAAACTGACTTCACTGTCGCTCAATTTTCTGACTCATGAGCAGCTCAAAGTTTGAATTCATATTGATCCACTTAGATCCCCCGAAAATAGCCACTCTCCTCACTTGCGAGCTACGAAAACACACAGATTGTTTCAGCATGTTTGAGACCAGGGTTTTAAAACTTAGCTTTGGATTTAGTTCATTTTGATGAATTCTCTGCCCTTTTGAACACCGACAAATTCAATTTTTACACCTAATTCTCTCCGTCAACACAAAATGTTGGATTTCATTACGACGCCAAAGCAGTCAATTATATTTGACCTTATTTTCCCATAGACAACAGTGCTAAGTGTGGGAGATGTGCTTCAAATGCTGTTATGTTCTGTCAGACCGGATATCATCAGACAGTAAAAGATGTCAATAAAATCTGGGCCCAGACTGAGATTTAGATGGCACTTCTCCTCCATGACTTGTCTGTTAAATTTTTTATTGTACACATTTCTAAAAAACAAAACAAAAAAACAACAACAATAAACTGATACATGTGCATCATAGAAATAAACACATCTTAATAAAAAATACAATTTTGCTATATACATTTTACATACAATTCCAGCAAAAATATCATAATAATAAATTGGATTATGAGCATCTATTCTTGGTGTTTACAGTAGCTGGGATGTGCTACAGTGCATCATGGAAGACAGCCAGTTGTACATTTATATTTGTCCAGGGTAAGATTTGAGGTAATACTTTATGAGTCTGCAGTAGTCTTAGCTATACCAGCACTCCCAGTGTTTTCCAGTTATATATGGTATTGCACCTTTTGTTACCTACATACTTTACACAGCATACTCTTTTCATTTAAATCAAAATATAGTTTTATATTTAAAGCAAAAGACTGTCGAGCTTGTCGCTTACACAGGGTATCCATATCGAGGGTCGTATTTGAGGGTAGCAGGTTTATCCCCCACAGCGTTTGGCCCATCACTCTCACCTTTGTAGATGGGGCCTGAACCATTGGACAGGTGGTTCCTCACAGAGCTGTACTCCACCCCGGGGTGAGTGCGGTATCCCAACACTGAGCGGTAGCTGGAGTGTCTGCTGTTGGGTCTGCTCTCTGGAGCATGGGTGTCCTCCCTGAGGATAAAAGGTGATCAGTCAGGTGATCCTCTGATCGGACATTATTTCAAAGATTCTTAAGAACAGTGTCCAGCTCTGGAGCAATACCTTATTTCGTTTTCGACCTCTTTCTCGTAGCGGCGCTTATGGCAGCAACAGATCAGGAGCCAGATGAGGAGCAGGAGGAGGATCAACAGCAACAGGGCACCGATCACTGCCCCAACTATGACACCCGTTTTATTGGTAGCTGGAAAAGAGGACACGGGGTTTGGAGATCAAACAAGTGCAACTCTCCTCTTTCCGGTCATTAAATCCAGCTTCTAGAAGAGGCTTATGTGTAATTTCGCATAAGAGATTGCTACAAATGCAGATGCCAAATAAAAAGGCTGCCTTCAGGGTAAAAGACGGAGTTCTTAAGAGTAAAATTAGAAGATGATATCATAGACTTACGGTTGTATGCATGCAGTGAATATCTACACTTTGCCGAGCCAACAGCATTTTTCACCTCACACATATAACTTCCAATGTTGCTGTCTGTGTGGTTTCTTATCAAAAGATTCCCACTCTGTGCGTCTAGATGAAAGAAAAGAACATGTGGCATAACCTATACAAATAGATCAACATGAATATGAGGATGTTTAAGAAGGAGGCCTCTTTATGTTCAATTGCTCACTTTGGGTTGCGGTGGATGGCATGGCGCCTCCGCTCTCCCTACTCCACGTATAACTGAGAGGAATTGATCCTTCAGAGGATTTGCAGTGGAGGGAGACTGTGCCACCTCTTTCCTCGCTACCTTCAACCCAGCACTTTGGCACCGATGGAGGAACTAGTGAGAGAAAATAAATAAACATGTGAAAAAAAACAGTTTTAACACAATGCTTTAATACATTACTGCAGGCTTCAATGTGTGAGAGGTAAACACCCAGGTATGGATACAGAGATAAGATGAGATCATCAACTGAGTGAGAGAGGAAGAGACTTTACATTCCATGTGAATGAGAGCAACATTGAAAAGAATAATAAGAAGGGTGAGAAAAAGAACAGGTAAAACAGGTCAAAGGGAATTCCTCCTTACCCATTACCACCAGAGTGACTTTTCGCATGTCGACACCCGGCGACTTCTTGACTTTGCACTGGTAGGTGGATGTGTCTGAGATCCTCAGATTAGAGATAGAGATGGAAGCATCTCCCAGCTTCGGGTCTGCTATGAATTTAAGCCTTTGGGAGAGGCTGGGGTCGCCGTAGTAGTGCGTCTTACCCCCTGAATGTGATAGGACCTGTGACGCAAAGTTTGAACTGAGTGACACTTCCTAAAAGCAGGTTCTTCCATTAACATAGCCCACAGGTATTGCAAAACACAGTGAGTCAGTGCCTCAGACTGGTTTCCAGCTATCATTCCTGTCTATCATTAAACATAAGGAACATACCAGTGTGTCCTTCTGTGTCATGTCAGGGCTGACGTTGGACCATTCAATATCCAGCTCCCCAGTGTCTTCAGGGCTGGGTGTGTAGGTGCATCCCAGCGTGACATCCTCCCACCGGGACTTCTGAATCGTCTGTGGCCCCGAGGACGTTATCAGCATTGCGTCTGTCACGTAGAATTTCACAAAATGTTTGTTTTTGTCAGATTTGTCTAATTAGCAATTCACACTTTTACTTCCATCCAATATTCATAATCATCTACCCAGGCCGAGAAACAAAAAGAAAAAGGGACTAATTTTACTCTCAAATGCATTCATATTTTTCCCACTTAATGGCATTCAAGCTCTGGGCCTGTGCTCACATGCAGTCTCAGGGTGGAGAAGGAGTGCTGATGTGAAACTAATTGGCCTCTTAAGTCAAAGCGAAGATTTGAGGGTTCAGAGCTTGAATAACAGCGAAAGTGGTATTTTTCAAAAAACGAGTTACATATTAATTTAAAACTCTGGGAGCTTGTTAATAATCAGAAATGCATTGTTAAACGACGAGGAATCCAGAGTAGATGAGCCAACATGTAAAATGCACTTGACAAGGAGCAGTAATAATGTGTCTCTGAGTTGACACGAACGCAGCTGAGTCATTGTTTATGGCCACGGCTTTGATTAACCCTGATAGCTGTGGAAGCAACTTGACGTCCATTATTATTGTGTGGCAACACATTTAGATGAATCCAGGATATTTATCTTGGCGACGCTCAACTCACAGAAAAGGTCTTATTACCATTTTCCCATTTGGATGTTCAATCTTCCCTAAATATGTAAATGGTGCACAAATCAAATCAGCCTCTCTTTTAACAACACTCATAATTAAATCCACTGTAATTCTTTGAAAGTGCCTCAACACCGCTGCAACAAAACAAAGTGTTGTCAGAAGTGTTTTACGCATGTAAAAAGCACATGTGATGAGGGTGTTTGAAAAAAAAAGAAGCTCAAATTAGTCAATCAAATGTTTACTCTGTGGAAACCCCCCTGGGCAAAACACTCTGATCTTAGCAAGAGGCAGCAAAGCTAACTTGCCAGTGAGGTCTCTCGTTAGGCTTGATACAAAGAAACTGCAAATATTTAAATCCTGTGCACATTCTCATTGGCTCAAAAATTGAACTAGCATAACACTTTCCTCTCAGTGTACTGCGGGGGAGTCGCACTGGAATCAATCAAGCCTCTTAACACCAAGCGGTCAACTGTTGGTCTAATGAGGTGGTGCAATGTGAGGATTTAGCAGCTTAGAGGAATGATGTTATATATACTGTTGGCTTTATGCATGCATTTGATTTACATTTACCTCCGTTGTTCATATATTAGAATAGACAGCTTGGATGGAGGCCAAAGACTAATTCCTCCCACAGGGACAATGAAGTCTCTCAGGGTCATACTTTCAAAGTCCGCATAGCAGTCTGACCCAAGTAGGAGAGGTATGAATGTTATGCAGGAAACCCATCAGCCACCCACATTATATGCACATGGTTGGCTGAAAGGCTGCTATTTACCAATCAGATCATCGGCTAGACTACTGAGTGAATGACAGAGCAGCTTGAAAAAGAAAAAAACAACAACAAAAAAACCCACCTGTCCTGTTAGACCAATAATTAATTCTCTACTTTCCAGGTATTTAATATTTACTGTGAAATATTCAACAGGCAGAAAAAGGGGGAAGCCACAGACGCGTCAAATATGGATCAAGCTGATCAAAAACCTGAAACCTGAGACATTTTACATCTAAAAATCAAACTCACCTGTCTTCAGCTGAATTACTATCAGCAGCAGCGCAGCCACCTTGAGCCTCATGTTTGGAAATGCGGGCTTCATTATAACCCTGAGAGAAAATGTTTCACGTTAATGAGCAGAAAATATTGAGAGAATGTTGTTTCAGTCTGCTTTGTTCCAATTGTTTGTATTTTGTCTCTAATTTTGTACAAAAGGACAGCTTTCTACAGCGTGGTTGTCCTCCAGCTCCCTGATACAGATGTTTGTATCGCACCTTGGAACTGGAGACTTACTGCATTTGTTTTCTCTTTCTATAGAGCGAAAGAGGCCAAGAATGAATTTGAATTTTTCAGATGAAGGACAAACTGTGGCGGTCAATACAATATGTAGAGGAAATCCACCTCTGCCTACGATTAAATCGTAGAGCAAGAATATACTAAAAGTGACTTACCTTAAACTGAAGAAATGATCCAAAGTAAAAGTGTGCCCTTCAACACCAGCCACTCTGCCAGCACTGGTGTAACGTGCCTATTGTGATCTCAGGTGAAACTCAGCAGCAGTAACTATGACCACACCCTCTCTGTCCATAGTACATCTACTGGCCACTCCCAGAGCTGGGAACACGTCAGACCGGCCAAATTCCTTTATAGATTACAGGTGAAGTGTTTATTTGATTTAAAACAACAATCAATTAATTTTATAAATGTTAAATATTAAAGAGAATTTAGAGTTTTGTGTGTGCTCTCTTAACCGGAGATTGAGCAATTGCTGGTGATTAATGATTGATGAGTGTGTTGAGCAGTCCAGCTATGTTGCCGAGCTGCTTTTTTGAGCAGGTCAACATATCTGTCATCTGTCATTCCACTATAAAGCGTATCCCAACACCCTTTGTGAAACTGGGCCTCTGTATAAGAAGGTGCCTGTAATATGGTTTGACTGGTGTGCAGGTTGGCTGGTTGTTTGTGTGTTGTTGTTGTTCAGGGTAACAAACCAACAACAACAAAAAAAACATTTATTTATTTATTTATTTTTTACCTTTTGACACGTGCAATTATTTTTCCCATCCCTGTCATTACACACCCTCCTAACACACCCATGGGTGTGTGAACAAAAAGACGTAGTATGTTGATGGCGCTCCCATGCCACCAAAGTGACAGCTGCAAAAGTGCAGCAAGGCTGCTGCTAGTGCTGTCTGAGCTGTGAGTAGGGTCTTTATTAGATGATTAAACTTATCACAGTGAACACAAATAGTTTAAACTTCTTATCAGCTATTAATGATTCACCAAAATCAGGAGTTAAGTTAACAGCTTAGCAGTTCCAGAAGAGTGATCACTGTAGTTTTGTATAATCCGTTTTAATCTACAAAATCAAACTTTGGCTGATGATCCAGAAATGAAAGGAAAGACTTTTTCCAATGAAGCCGGATGGGCTGATGAAATTATTCAGTATTGATTGTACAGTATAAAGTGAGCAAGGGATGTGACGTTGGCCATTAGGAGATTTAAGTGCTGGGTTAATGCGATCCTGCCAATAATGTTCATTAAGGAGATGAAAAAATTAGCAACGCTTAGTATGAAACATGATCAGAGAGCAAATTTGAAATCAGCAATGCACGCTGTGGGTTCGCAAGCTGTGTACCTGAGCTTCATGCAGCGCGTTTGAGCCTCACCACACCCATAAATCTGTGTATGCATGTGTACATGAGTGATCTTGCAAATACCAGGGATTGTGTGAGGCTGTGCGGTGTGGCCGCTTTAACAGCAGGTGGTTAATTGCCACACTTCCTCCCTCTGGTGTAAGAGGAGGTTCTGGCACCGCGGCGCTGAGCCGAACAGACTGCGTGACAGGCCGAGGCGGGACCGAACAGACAGTACTGGGACATGCACAAGACCACCATTAACACTGCGGGAGAGAGCGTGGACAAGCATGATGAATACATTTGTGACCACTGACCTGAATCTTCTGAACTTGTTGCATCTGTTTTCACTGCACCCTTTTTTTGTCACCCAGTAATCTTTTTATTATTCCGCCACACTCAGTAGATGAGAAGCAGCCAAAGTCTGGCTTTGTCTCGAAGGCCAAGATTTTCCTCTACACACATCTTCCAATATTTGGCAAAGGTAGCCTAATCACAGTACCACAGGGTAGCACACAAACCACCTTGACAGATGTCCAAATTACAAGTAAATAGCATAGCAGGGGTGGCAAACAAATGACCAAAGCAGGGAGGGAAGAGGTTACAGAAGGCTTGCCAGCAGCCATACTGAAATAGCACGGCAGCGTGACTCAGCGTGTGTCAATGTCAGGGAGCCAGTTAGGCACATATATTCGTCTTTTTAAGGTGGAACACCACTGGGACAAGGATCACGCTCGTGGCAGAGGAAGGCAGTCACTCAGTCTCTCAAAGAACTACGTGAGTGGATTACAGCCAGCACACCCTGGTACACACACAATATTCATGACCCCCCTGAATCCCTGCAATTAAATGTCCACTCTGACAGGGAAATAGATTTTTCTTTTCTCTTTACAACAGCCGTTCATTATTTACTGGTCTCCCACCCATCATAAGCATACACTCTGCACAGTAGACAATGCAGTAATGAGCACAGAGGTAGCATCTTTTTAAGCGTTTGCAGTCGTCATCCAAAAAAACGGATGCCTCGTTATATGCTAAGCCTAGTATGATTACTCCCTATCTCCAAGCAGAGCACATTTTCAGTTGCTCCTGCCCTGCATGCTTTCCATGTGCCATCCTGCAGAATAAATAATAAAAAGCAAAATGCAAGCATTCCTCCCAGCCTCCCAGTAAGCAACCCAGTCTGGAAAGGGCACATCTACCATCAAAGCCATGCTTGAAAGATGCTGGACACAGCAGGACAAAACCCCACTGGTTGCCAACAATGCCTTCCAATTATAATGATACTGAAGCTGATGCAGCGAGAGACACGATTGTCACGATTTTATTTGTAGATTTTTAGCATTGAAAGAGGATATAGGAGAGAGTGGATGGGAACTGCAGAGCAAAAGCGTTAACTTTGGCCTGTAAATACAACGTCCCACATTACCTCAGCTGAAAACTCTGAAAGATGATCAGGCTACTACACTGAATAGGCACAGAGGACACAAATAGAGAGCGTGCCAGTAATTCACTTCCGCTGCGAGATCTCTGTGTGCATGTGCACAATTATGCAGCGTTATATCATCGCGAGACTCCATCTAACCAAAAGCGTGTGCCAAAACCTTATCCAGTCCGTGCAGGCGTAACTCCATCCAACAAGTGAAATTAGACAGGTGCAGTTAAATCCATGTGAAACAAGAAAAGCCTTCACAGCCTTGCTTCATTTGCATTACACAACTCTTCTGACCTGCTTAAACTTCTCACCTCTGAACATGAAAAGGCAGGGCATTGGAGTGTGGAAAGGAATTCCACATTTAAAATATGAAAGTAAATGGGAATTTATCGTGTATTTACTGCTCCATCCCTCCCTCGGTTCACAAGCTGCCCACCCACATACCCCAGCACACACGCACGCACATGCAGCCTCCAGCAATATGAGCATAGACGATGGACTCCATAATCCAATAAGTTGTGCTTCTTGTGCTAAACCCAGTGAAGTCTGGCACACAGAGCGAGTCCATGGAGAGTAGGGTCCCCTAAGCCTCGCTTGCAGGAGTGGGATGGAAACTGTATTCTCTGATAAAGAACTTCAGATCTCGCTCTCCCTCTCTCTGCTGCTACTATAGCTCATATTTCCCCCTCACATTGGGGAAACTTGATATAATTATGTAATTCAATGCTGAGTTTTCTCTTCTGTTCTCTCTAAAATACCAATTAAGAGAAATATTGCTGGAATAACATCCTGTTATGCCAACTGTGTTGTGGAAAAAGACGGGCGATGAGAATGAGCTTGACGTTATGCTTTATCGTCTGTTGTGTCCTCAGTCAATAAAAACTGAGAGTTCATTTGAAAACGAAATTATTTCTGCAGAGGCGAAGCTCAATTTAATGGATTTTACATACATGCTTTGTCATGCTTGAAAGCCACAGAAATGGCAATTTTCATCAACACAGTAACGGTTTGTGAGGAAAAATTTGCATTCTTTTATTCTGTTTGTTCTTTTTTTTCCCCAACAGAGCTACAAATTGCAGAACTTGACTTTGTTCAGTGCCGGGCAATAATAAAAGCAAGAACCTCTTGAAAACACAAGGCTTTCATGCAGAAGATACACAACCACTCATGTTTGTAATACACTATTTGGGACGACAATATTGGAGCTGAGCTGAGCTGAGCCCTAACTCAAAACTAGTTATTAAAAGAACAGTTCAACAAATTGGGAATGGCTGCATATATATAAAATGCTGTTACCCAAAGTGTTTTACAATTGGCCTCCTTTTCATACACACACACTGCACTAACGGCAGTGAACCATGCAAGGCCTAACCACCAGGAGCAATTTGGAGTTCTGTGTCTTGCCCAAAGGACACTCTGACATGTGGGCAGGAGGAGCTGCAGATTAAACCACTGACTCTGTGATTAGTGGACAGCCTGCTCTATCTCTTGAGTAGAGAACCACCTCACTAATTTGCTTCAAAGCACAAAAACTACAAGTAATCCCTTCCAAAACTGCAAATGATTGAATTTCCGATTTGATAGAAACTTTTTTTTTTTTTGCAAACTTTAGATCTGCTCCTTGTTTCCAATTTCCGTGTTTAGCTACCCGGCTAGCTGATGGGGTAGGGTATGTGATGTAAGCAGACTTCCTAAAATCTAGGATTGTCACTGCAACATTTGGCCACCAGTCACCCTGCAAAATATTCTTTTACCATGAGCTTCTTTTGGCAGCGCATCAAGTGGTAAACCTATAAACGTTATACATATTAATTAATAAATTTAAAATGTAATCTTCAATGCTAAATAATTGTTAAAACCACAAAAGATATATGATTGTTCTTAGAACATGGAAAGACTGTGAGATAGAGATGTTGTTGTAAAAGGGATGTGATGACACACCTACCTTCCTGCACTCAGGTATCAGTTTTTAGAGCTTTTTCCACTATTACTGCAACTGGAATATGTTTTGAAATGTTGAGTGTGAATGAAAACACCAGAGCTGGGGGAAGATGAGTGTTGGGAACTGTGATCGAGAGATAAATCTGTGTGTGTTTACTGCACAGAAAGTGACCTTTCACATTAAACACTGTCATTCCATCCTCTGCTAGTGTACAACACTGATTAGAGCAGCTTTAATTTATGATCAGATGAATCAGGAACAACAAAACAAGTTCAGTGCAACATGATTTTATTGTTTTATTATTGTCTTACTTAGCAATATCTTCCTCAATGTGTTGGGTTCTTCCAAGAAGGCCCTATAAGACAAACAAAATAAGATATAAAAATACTGTGCATCAACACCTAGTTTATTTATTTATTTATTTTTTACCTACCATTTGTATTGGGTTACGCTTTCTCATTAGAACTAATTGTCTTACTGTTTATATTTGTCAGGCAACAAAAAAACATTGGTCATCAGTCAGAGTGAATAAACCAGACTCTGGTAAGAATTCCTCGTCTCATTTGTTATAGAGCAGTTGAGACATTGTTGCGGCCAAGTTCAATATCCAGTCTGTGGATGTGTGATAAAGTACTGCACGCTTGAGCGGTCGCGGGTCAGTCCTCATCAAGATGTTTAATGAGTGTTTTAATGATTCCCTGCTCAAAGGAGCTGAGAGCATTTGATAAGGGTATAGACACAGAGATGTCCAGTTCGATTGAATGTGCAGCCTCGCACAGGCTAACCTCAACATTTAGTATTAAGACTTTATCAATTATGATGCTCCAGGTGAGAGGCTAGATATTTTTTCTGACTTAATTTAATTTAATAGTAAGTGCATAGCCAAAGGCTCCTTCTTTGATCAGAACATTGTGAATTGAAGCATGTTTTAGTTAGGTGAAGCATCTGCAGCTTTACCTGCTGATTGCACATGTTCATTAGTGTATGAATACCTTTATTTACACTTTGTAGGGTTAGAATGCGCTCTTTGTTTCTGCAGATGGAGGGAATCCACCGTGTTTTGTCAGAATGGACAAGACAAGCACTGACTCTAAAAAGTGCCATTTTGAGTCTGTCTTTTATGCCTTACCCTTCAACTGTTTATAGAAAACAACTGACAGAATATTTACAGTAGACGGCGGTGAACGTGCTCACTACTAATGTGTGAATTTATTACATGACCATGTTTTATTTATTGGCATGCTGCTTTTGCAATTCAGATGTGGATGTCTGCAGCTTGTGGCAACTCGCAGACTCACGCTCATCTTCTAGCGTTTAGAGTTGCAGACACGTCAAACGCGCATTACAACAAAAAACAAATAAAAACTCTGCCTCTCAGTGACATGGGCCGACTCCCTGTGCCGGCATGCATGTCCGCCTTTTAAATAAACATCTATTTAAAATGCCTTTCTAGTCAAACAACACTTATTATTGCATGTGGCTGCTTGAATTATCATAGCATTACGGAGATGACTGCATTAACAACTGAATATATTACAATGATATATTTTAATATGAAAATATTTACATGTTGCATAAGATGTTAAATAGAAATCATGCTAATCCTGCAAAAAAACAAATAATTCCATAGATGACCGATAGTGGTGAATGGTATTACTTTAAGAGCAATCGGGCCACTGAAGCAGACAAAAATAGTTCCATCATTTAACTGCTAATGAAATATTACGCTGCTTGTAGCTGAAGTAATCACTACTCTCATGGTGATCTGCAGAAGCTCTCTGAGTAGCCCAATGTCAAATGTATTTTATAGTCACATCCTCATTCATAAATGCCATGAGTTATAGATTAGACTGTGAAAATACAGACCAATCATTACTTCAGATGATTAGTGCGCTATTGAACCAAGTGCAAATACCAAGTTACAGAGAACTCATTCTATTCTACAGATGACACCCAGCAAGAGTTTCCAATTGTGGTACGGCACGATGCTTTGAAACGTTCAGAAACCAAATCATTGTTATCAACCGCTGACGGCTACTCTTAATAAATCTTTTTATGTACTGGCATAAAAAGATCAATATTTGAAGCACGTCGTCCAGCTCTTATAGAAAGCACCTGAGAACAAGGAGAACAGGCAGTTTAAATTGAAGCCTTGAGGAGGTATGACAATAGTTGTGATGAACGATGACTGGGAGTCTTTGATTGAACTGTCACACTCAGGACTTCAGTCATATAAAACACAAGATTTCACTGTTTGCCAGCTGAAATTATTTTTCAACAAGCGAGAGTTTCAGCCTCCCACTGGCCAAAATCAGCATTTCATTGTTGATGGATTGGTGGAGGATGGACCGAGGGTTTTGATGCTGAAGCCAGAAAAACATCACATAACGAAGCGGGATTACGATGACACTCCTTTCCATTATAATACACATCCACTTTTGCTGATGGATATTTGCTCTAATTAGCAAACAAGCTCTGCTGCAAATGTGGATTTATTATTTATGCCGGAGTGTCGGCCAACATGCTGATTTTGTTGCAGCTCTCTGGTTGCCAATAGGGGTCGATAGACGGTGCAGATTACTTAACTTCATAAACAAGTGAAGAAGAAGCACCTGCGAGCAGAGAGGGCCCAGCAGGGGAACATCCCGGGAGCCACAAGGTTGAAGTTGTAAAAGGCAGCCAAACCTCTGTAATACAACATCAACACATTCATCCATTCATCCCTTACTAACATTTTTTTTTTTTTTTTTTTTGCCCTTTAACAACCTTTACTGTGGGGCCTCTGTGGAAATAAAGATGGGTTTGGTACTTTTTTATCTTTATTAGGATGTTTCAGTGTGCTATGGCACTGTTTGCCTGTGCTGCACTAATGCTGCAATCATTCATGTAGCAGCAGAAAAGCCCACAGCATTGAGCCTAAGGGACTTCTGTCAAAGGGGCTCCCTGCGCAGAAAAAACTTAATAAGAGCAATATTTTACAGCCTTTTATAATGGCAGTGTTTGTACTTCTGCCGTTGCACGCAGCATTTTGGAATCAATGCATTTAGAAAAGTGAATACTGCCTGTTTGCTTGAGATGTGTTGTGTAAGTCAGACCACGTTTAATTTCCTCCTAAATTTGATATAACACCGACAATGAATGGATTCTGGACGGGATGCGTATGTAGCCCACATATTTTATTCATTGTCAATTTTTTGGTTCCAGTTTTGTCAGTTCAGCTTGTCTGTCAGTCACGCAAGCAGCTTTCAAATTGCCGCAGCTTCAAAACAGAGAGTTTGGGTTGCGTGTGTGAAAGAGAGAGAGAGAGAGAGAGAGAGAGAGAGGCTACCAGAAACTAAAATTTCTATTGCAGGTCTGAATGACTCCGTTTTTACCCCTAAAGTGGATCCTACGTGGGTGCTGGCATCGTGTTTTTATTATAGGTGCCATTGTGATGTTTTATTACTCAGGAAACAACAATATGACTGGGCACACTGCTTATAAATCTTATACATTTAATTGTTGTTGTCTTTTGGTTGATTTCCCGGGTGTGGGAAGCAGAGCTGTTGGAGAATCAGGGGAAATAAATCAGTGAAACAACAAGGTGACATCTCAAAAGAATGCACTATATTACTGTTACAGCACACAGTCTGCATGTACGACATCCATTAGATGAAGCTTATTTAATCTAAGTTCTAAATATATGGCAACGAGACATTCAGTTATTACTTCAGGCACAAAATGTGGTACATTTTATTGGGGGAAGGGGGTGCACAGTAAAGGTCAAGACGTTAACTGGGTTTCAACACAAAATGATATTCTAATATTAAGCAAACGGAAGAAGCTCTGGGGTCACTTTTTATGGATAAGACAGGAACTCATAAAAGGTAATATATTATACTGGAGGTTGCAGAACAACTTTTCCACTTCTATCACGTAGTTAAACATTGCTGAAAGGATTTAACTGTAATAGAAGGAGGTTTCATTTTGAAAAACTATGTGAACATCTGAATTATTGGGAAAACAAGTCGCAAATGTAGACGAGACAAACACACTGATGTGGCAAGACCACGCGACGAGTGCATCTGGTGAGAGAAATGCTGCTTTTGGAGGAATTCTCGCATTTCTATTAAGCTTCCAGTCCAGCTTGCAGCGAGTAATGAAGTGGGAAAATAAAAGTGAGAAAGTATAAAATGGTATCTCAACATTCTTTACAGCAACGTGTTCACTAATGTCCTCTACTTGGAATAATTATGTTGTGAAAAAAAAATCAGTGTGCTTTTACTGCTCACTGAAAGGTCTTTAAAGAAAAAAGCAACAAGGAGCAGTTTTTTTCCCCCTCTGCTCCGGTGGCCTACTGGGACACATAACAAAAGCTATAAAGCATTAGTATTCAAATGAATTTTACAGGTGACATACAGTGCACAAAAGGTGGAGTGACAAAGAAATCCTGAAGTGGCACACAGGAGACAGGACAACTTTTTCTTTCCCTCCCAAACTGTGACAAGTGGCTCTGAACTCTGTCATACCTCACTGACTCTACTTTCAGCCGACTTTAATCATTTGAATTTAAAAGGCTGGGACTCATTATTTTGACTAGGTAACTTAAAGGTGCTACGTGTTTGATCTTTAAATTCATATAGGGACGGATACCCTGCTCCCAGGTTTTAAGAAAAAGACACAGAGAATGAAAAAAGAAAGACTCATTCATCTAGTGAGCTCATTTTGTCCAAATTAAGACCTCTATGGCTTGCTCATCCTTGAAGTAATCCCTTCCAGTGGGTGGTGGGCTAGTGCAAATGCAACAGGGGAATGCAATAATGAAATATGCTGAAGGAAAGGAGCTATTAATAATTTATAGAACTTTTTATTATTACAGAACTGGCTATTTTCTTTTTAAATCTGATTGATTTAATTGGGAAATGTACTGCCCTGCTGAGGCATGGAAAGATCAATGACACTCTCACGGCCTGTATGCTTAATAAACCCCAGTTAGCAAGCGACTCAGCTAATCATAAAAACTGGAAATGGGGAAACACTTAAAGGTAGCAAAGTCCACCTGCCAGTGTCTAGGTCAGTGGCTTCAGGAAGTTACTGTTCCAGCTCAAACAGCAGTACTGTGTCGTTTTTAGAACTGGTTTGTTTATGGATTAAGTGATTGAGATATAACATGTTAATTACAGAGCTTTACAGGTGCTGGTTTAGTTACATTTGGACAAAGCAACGCTCGTTTCTGTTTCCAGTCTTTATGCAAGCTAACCGGCTGCTGCATGTATCCATATATTCAACTGACAGGAAGAAGAGTAGTATCAATTTTCTCAGCCAAATCTTGGCGAAAACACAAATAAGCTATTTCCCAAAATGTTGAATTATTCCTTTAAATCACTTACCTTATAAACGGAAATGAGGCTGCCACATAAAGAAGTACATTTTGAGGGGATAAAATATCATCACCGCTGCTTTAGATGATTAGGCTTACCTTTTAACTCAACCAGCATAACCTTTGGCACAGATGAACAGAGCGTTACACACGTGTTACCTTAGAAAAGATCCCCGGTGAGAGATGTAAATCAAAATTTCATGCCTGCCAGTGAGGGTTGAGCGAGTTACCCCTCACAGTGAGTGTTTATAAAAAGCACAGAGAAAGCACAGTATTTCTGAATTTTTCCAGCTATGATTTTACTGATTCTTTTGTAGCCTCCCCTCATCTGCCTGGTGCACCTGAAGTACGTCGATTAGACATTTCTCTGTACTTGGGGCGTGATTTTTGGTTTCAGATTTTCCTCATGTTGTGTGGTTTTATTTGTACATTGTTGTACTTGGGTAATACAGAGTCCTGGCACAATTTTTCAACCCAGACACACTTCCTCCATAATGATCTGTACGATGCAAAGCACAGCTCTCTAATCAGCATTGTTTTCTTAGCTGCACAGCACCAAAAGATCTCCAAACAAAGGGAATTGCTTTTCATCAGTCACAATATGACAAATCAAACACTAATTAAAATATCTACCAAAATCACAACAACCAATCATTTGTCTTGTTGACGTTAATTTTTTTTTTTTTTTTTTTTTATTCAGCCATGCAGTTTGTCAAAATTGACCCAAGAAAGAAATTCATTGCATGTGTACGAACTGGGAACTAAATATATGGATATAAATGCTGTCGGCAGCATAACTGCCTGGAGGATCAAGAAAGCCAGTGTCAAGTTTAGAAAGTGCACTGCATACGGTCATAAATCTTTATCTGAACAACCTTTGACCGGTCAGAAACATTCCACAAACTACACACGAGATGCGGGAACATGCTAATAGCTGATAACGAGATGATAGAATCGAGTGTATGTTTACTTCACATAAGGTGTGAAAAAACTACTAACAGCTTTGAGGGAACGACAGCTGTAAGCAGTGGATCATTGTTTTCAGCTGAATCTCGCACAGGAACAAACGCCTTTTTATAGCGCTTACATGCAAACAGCACTGCCTATTTGTTAGTGGCTTAACGCGTGCACATATGTCTCCTGGCTCAGGTTAATTGTCTTTCCTCACTGTGAGCAAACCGGAAAAAAAGGAAAAGAAAATGAGGCAGGAAGAAAAGGAAGGAGAGCGTGGAGAAAAAGGCATATCTTAATAAAAGCATACCTGTCTTGACCTGTAACACCAACCGTCCTTCAGCGCCATACCCCTATTACCGCCTTCCTTTCAAAACCAACATTTCCAAACTGACAGAGAATCCGTGCTCACATAAAGCTGTGGTCCTTAATCTGTTTTTGGTTTCAGTGACTGGAATGTGTTTTTGTCTCATGGACAAGCAAAGAATGGCTGTTTCATGCGCTCAGAAAACTGAGCGTATGAACAAAACATTTCTGCCCTGGCCTAGTTACATCCCACAGACTGACACGGCCTCCCTACCCTGAGATTGAGATGCGATCAATACTGTTTCCAATACTGTGCCAGACGAGGATTGGGAAAAAGACAACCAGACAACAAGGTATGTGAACATATCTCCCCTCACGTGCAGCAGCAAATCCAGGGAAATGTGTACCATCCACAGAACAATGCATGGATTTAAAGAGATTTCTTTTTTTTCCACGTGCAGCACCAGTCATTGATGTTCTCATCACACACATTAATTCTCAGCTTTTTTTGTTTTTAATTATATATTTTCACATAGAATGCCTAGTACCCATATTTTATGTCTTTACACCAACAATGCATAATGATGACAGGAATAATCAATACAAAATTTCTTATGAAAACCAACATACACACACACAAGGCCTTCACTGGACCTGACAGATTTGTACAGCTTGGAATATATCAGTCCTGAGATTAGACTCTTTTTTTTTTCTTTTTTTTTGTGGCTGTGTGGCTTGTTCCACAGTAAACCATTTTTTTTCTTTTGTCAGTCAGAACCGATCATTTATAGGAAAGAGGTGCATCTTAAGTAAAGAGAATGGATCCATGCAAATTTTCTCAGGGCAAGATGCTCTCTCTGTGATTGTTCCCCCACTTTTTCGTGGTAGTGCTACTGTTAATAGCTGCACTCGTGTGCCATATGCAAAATAATTTAACTGTCCAGTTAGGAGTGTCTGTGGAGATAAGGAGCAGCGTTGCAACTCTTCCCACCAGATGTCAGCAAACCAAGAGCTTTTCAGCTCACCCCCCATAACACACCCATACACACACACCCAAAGCTGCACTCGTACATCCTAAATGCTTTACAGGCTACAGGATAAAAAACAAAACTAGCATGTAAAAAGTGGCTTTGTTGGCTCACATGTTCTATGACTCCGACTAAGGATAAGGCCAGTCTCTCTGCAGAGCTGACTTACTGTAGCAGACGTCCATTCATGATGTCAGATCATACATAGCTAACCTGGCTGACCCCGCCACTGTTCTCATGTCAGTCAGGGTGATAATTAGCTCTCTCCAAATATATCTCTCCCTTCGGATCTTCTTTTCTGTGCACATAGTTATATTGTACTATGCCCCCCAGTATTTTCTTCAGTGCTGCGCAATCTATCATCTCATATTAGAGATAAAACCACTTAATCTTGTGGAAAAACCATTTGCATCTGCTTAGGAATGGCACATCATGTCTCTTGAGGTGCAGTGGCCAGCTCAGACCTCACATTCTATGGATCCTGATATAGTACATGTGCACGGCCTTGTCTCATTGACCAAGGAGTCCATTGTCTCTGAGTTTGAATGGTAGCTCAGATAGTACTCTTGCAACTGAGAGTTAAGATCCTGCTCCTGCTTGCGGGCCTTTTTCCTGCGCTTATGGTTGACTGAGTGCTGCTGCAGTTGCCTCATGGTGTTGGGGTAGCGCCTCCATGAGACATAAATAACCAGAAGGATCAATGACAATGACAGGAACAGGGCTACGCTGCCTGCAATGATTTTATGGAAAGCCATATGTTCAAACGGTAGCTCTGGGATAAATGACGTAGGGGTTTCTGGAGAGATGTGGGATGTGGAGCTCATGGTTGTGGACTCCATTGTCTTTTTGTCTGTCCCACTAGCATGGACAGGTGAAGCGGTAAATCTCTGTGGAGGTGACTCAGTATGAGTCAGGTCTGTGACACCAAAGAGAGATGGTCGAGTTGTGCTGTTCACAATTTGGGTAGAAGTCACAATGATGAGAGCTGTGGTGGAAAACACGTTTGACACATCCACACATGTCGAGTGGTTCCTTACTACGTCCACTACTCTTTCGCCCTGCACAGACTTGGGACTGCTGCATATCATGTTGATGTCTTTGGCATCTCTAAAGGTTCTCAGCCATCCCATGAGGGGGCAGATGCTGGGGCTGCAGTCCCAGGCGTTACCTGCCAGGCTGATGGTGGTCACGGAGGTCCATGCTGCCACAGCTTCCATAGGCACACTGCCCAGCTTGTTAGATTCGAGATTCAGTATTTGTAAGTTTGGCATACTTTGGAAAACAGCTGGGTCCAAAATTTGGATTTCATTCCCTGAAAGGTCCAATTTCTGAAGTTTGTGCCAGGTCCATGGCACGCCTTGATTGATGGAACGAATGCGATTCCATTGCAAATAAAGAGCCTGGAGGTTCGTGAGGCGCGGGAAAATAAAGAAATTAATCCTGGAAAACTGATTGTGCTCTAAATGAAGCTCTTTCAGTTTGAACAGCCCCAAGAATGTGGTGCGGGTGAGGCTTCGCAAGCGATTATAACCCAAGTCCAGAAACTCCAAGCTGCGACATTCCAGAAAAGTGCGGATGAGGATATGTTTCAGTCCATTAGATCGGAGGTGGAGATTCTGTAACTTGCGCAGGCCATACAAATGACCAGGCTGCAAGGACTGCAGCTGGTTGTAGGATAAGTCCAGATTTCTCAGATTCGGTATGGCACTAAATGTTTTATTGTGGAGATGGCTTATTTTGTTGGAGCTGAGGATCAGTTCCTTGAGTCTGCGCACACCATGGAAGGCTAAAGCATCTACAGCATTAATGGAGTTGTGGTCCAAGTAAAGCCAGATGAGCTGATTGAGATGAGCAAACTGGTACGGCAACAGCACCAGCAGGTTGTTATAGCGCAGAGACAGACCTTGGCATCCCGTCGTGATGTTTTCTGGAACGTCTTGGAAAATCCCAGACTCGCAATAAACAATCTTTCCTTCGCAGCGGCAACTCGCAGGGCACATCCTCTCCCCCTTGCTGAGCAGCAGCAAAACAGCTGCCTGCAGGAGAAGACAAGATAACCTCCAGTCCAACATCACTGAACCTGTTGGGGGTAAAGTGGGGCAAAGGCAATCAAAGAGAAGACCGCGTTTTAGAAAATGTGAGCTTGAACACGTTTAAGCAAACAAAGGTGATAAATATGTTCTTCAAATAGGAGATCATATGGTGAGGAGCAGCATGAGGTCTGATGTCTGAGACACCAGAACTGATTCATGAAGAATTGATAACAGTCTGACATGAAATACTTTTGACTATGGATAGGCTATGTTAATGTATTCAGACACAGTGGGGCATGTCAGACATAAGAGCAATGCTATCTAAATAATTATTAACAATAATGGCTACTTATCTATGTGTGTGAAAAAATAAAAAAATAAAAAAGGAACAAAGAAATCTGCTAGTAAAACATATCATAGCTGTCGTCTCAGCTACAAAGACCCTCAACGGGGAGAAACTGTGTCACTAAATTGTGAAGAACATGATGACTTACCCATCCTCACCGAGGAAAGGAGCGATCCACTGGGGGGGAAAGGGATGGTTAAAGACCGCGTTAAACTGCTCTCAGTCGTAGTTTATGCAGCTTCTGAGTCTGTTCGCATACTGAGCATCACTTGCTCAGTATGCAAGCAATCCAAAGCCCCCTGATCTCTGAAAGACGCACAGAAATAGACGCCTTCACACTTAGGTCGTAGTTGGAGTCGCCGCTGTAGTTCAGCCTGCGGTGTGCGCATTTACCCATTTGAGCGCCAACAGACTGATGCACAATCCTCCACTCCATGCAGTCTCTCTCTCTCTCTCTCTCTCTCTCTTTCTGTCTCCCTCTCTCTCTCTCTTCTATGTCTCTTCAATCTTACGGTGTCTCTCCTTCAGAGGCGTAGGCGTCTTCAAGCGCGCACGCACGCACACATATGTGTATAAATAAGTAATGTCGCGAATATAAATATCACCCATGTAAATCCAGCCAGAAACTAAACACATTAGTTCAGTTTTATTCAGTCTGGATCAAAATTCAAAGAGGATCTTTGTGAAATCAATACATTTCAGAATAAATTCATGTGTACTTGGTTTGACATGAACACTTTTTATTTACTTTTTTCTTGCTTGCCAGCTCAAATAAAGGGTCACTTGAAGAGTATAAAAAGCCTTTCATATCCTCCATACCCACCACTCACTCATTCACAAATGAGAGGAGGAAACAGAAATGTGTGCTATCAGGATTTGCCCCCCTGTCTCGGTAGCTTGTTAAAATGATAATTATGGTAACAACTGAAGTGTGATGTTGACACATTTATGGCGATAAACTGTTAACACTTCCTGGTGTCTAGAGAGGCTGCTGAAGAGGTGGCATCATTAGAATGACTGGTAGTCAAAGAAGTGGCCTTTGTGAAGTGGGTAGACAAAAGACAGAAAAGTAGAGATGGGAAAAAGGCAGAAAGCAGGAGGTGATATGGATACCTCTGATTCTGTGGTTGCCTCATGCTGATTTTTCATACTTTGCTCATTCAGCTCTGAACAGATATTCACCACATTAGACATAACAGTCTGACGGCACAGCTTGGGAGGATCTGAGTTGTAACGTGTGGTAACAGCAACCCCTTGTGCGCAAAAAGAGAAATGTCTGTTTGAGGAGCCGTTGACACTGATTTAGAAATACACGGCTTCACATCAAAATCCAGATTGCTTGTGGTTAGAAGCAAAGAGCTGATGAGTTCATATCAATATTTGGCTTGGAGTGTGGCGATCTTGGCCAAATAAGACTCAGTCTGATGGATTGTATTATGAAAAAAAAAATCTGTATTTATGAAACCTTCTGCATGAGCACCTCAGCAGGGAAGGATGTAAGATGTGTGAAAATGTGCCATTCTGCTGAGATAATGCCTCCAGGGCTGATAGTAGCACATCCTGCATTTGAATGTCAAACAAAATCTGCTCTTCAAAGGGTAAGCAGCCTCACACGTGTCTTAGGAGATCACATGTCATTCAAGTAATGTGCACCTAAAGGGTGAGGGAACGTGCCGCTCGATGGTGACGCTGTGCAGAGAGGGCGCTTTGCAACATTTAGGCAGGAGAAGGCTGTGCGGTGGTTTCCACACAGAAAATGTAGCCTGTTCACAGCGAGGGAGGATGTGCTGCTTGGACTGTCCGTGATCATTTGTTCGTTCGGCAAACAGGTCATCATCTCTATATATAACAACTGTCTCCTAACTGCAAATGACAAGAACTATCAAAGCCATTTCTCATGGCCCGTATTCACTACACAGAGTGTTGTATGGTTCTCTTTTCCATCAGTTTAATAAAGAAAAAGATGAACTGACAGATGGATAGATTTACCCATCCACGTCATCTGACCTTTTCACTCTTCTGACTGATCCCCAAATCTCCCAAAAATTGCAAGTTAGAGTAAAAGGTGCACACTTGTCTGTCAACTAAAACCACTGTTAGTCCTCCAACAGCAGATTATTATGCATGCCATTGTTGTCCAAATTTTAGAATATTTGAAATAGCTAAGCTATTGTAATCTCCTGATAACAGTCAGCTGCCTTTGTCTTGAGATTGATGGATCACATTAATCCACATGAAGCCTTTTTCATCAAACCTCTTATTGAACATGCAGCATAGCAAATCACTGCATCATGTTATCTTAATAGTAAATTTGCTGTTAAATGACCGTTGTTGTCCACGCTGAAAACCAACAGTACAGTGCAGGACAAACAATGAGATTTTGTTGCACTTTGTGGACTTTCCTCCACTCGGCAAAGGAAAGGATGAATTTAATTTAATTGGATGACTAAGTATCAACCGTAAGACTGGCAGCCTGAGGAGAACATCTCATTGCTCATGCAAACGCGTGAGTCTCAGTCTCTCAAACTCGGGAGCTTCATTAAAATTTTATTTGCACGTAAAGTACAAAGAAGATAGGAACAACTGTACTGCACTTAAATTGTGATCAGGGAAAAAAAGTATGAAGAAAAAGTACGAGCTGTAGAGAAAAACAGATCTTTTGGCAGAGAATTCATTCAAGCACCTCGCCACATTGTGAAGAGTTCTGTAAATAATACACTTCACAAAATCACAAATTAAAAAGAGGCGAGTTTATATGATTTCCAATTCTCTGTAGTCCGGAAGAACAGGGGGAATCTATGTTTTATGTAATTATTATTTAATAATGGCTGCTCATACCTTTCAGTTCTGAAACCCACTCGGCATGTCGATAAAGTTCCTTTGTGTTTTTTTAAAATGTAAAAAATGCGATGACCTCTCTTAATGTCTTTTGGTTAATACTAATAACACTTCTCAGAAGTTTCATTAATACATGCACATAAATACTGAAAACTGTAAGTGTGTGTGTTATGGGACAGACACAGTTCCTCCATGTAGCTGATAAGATAGTGGACAGGACAGTCACACCTCATGGCTTCTTGTTACCAGGCTTTGGGAAGCAGAGCTGTTTTTTTCTTCTGCAACCTAAACACGTCTTTACTTTTGGACATTCGAGTTGAACAATTATAATGCAGGCACACTTTTTTGCTCAACTGCCTCACAGCGCTTTCCTATCTGCAATGCATTATGTTTGAGGAAATATACGATTGAAAAATAAAACAAACCTTTGTATTTGTGCTGCGGGAAAACGCTCATTTACTGGAAACCAGGAAATAAGTATTATGAATCTATGACTTTGCTTTAAATGCAGAAGCCCAATATTTTCATCTCTATAATGCATTACTGATTGATCCACACAGGAGTCTTGGTTGAAGTTTCTTTCTTTATGTATGAGAGAAATATTTGACAAGCTAGATGACAATATAAAGCTATGGTATCTTCATCCTCTGCAAAATGTTGCTAGAAAGAAGCTGGTTTAAGCTTCTTTCTTGTTTTTTTTTGTAACAATAGCATTTTAATGGTGGTTTAATGGTGTTTCCAACCACCCTTTCCTCATTACGTTCATCAGTATTGTAGCACTTCTACTGTAAGTATCTTGGCACATGGTCAAAAGAGATGTCTGTTACACAATCAATGAATTGGGGTAAAATGTATTGGAATATAGTCAATACAAACCCGTAGTTATCAAAAGTACAACACTCTCTGTCTTGCAGAGCCATGAAATAAAGTGCCAGACGTATTGGGGCCAGCTTTCTCAGAAATATTTACCTGCTGCAGGGATACTCTGGGTGCTCAGAGGGTAATTACAGCTACAGATTCAGTCAAGGTCAGCATAAATTAAACCTGCCACAACCCCCGGTTTAAGTCTGTGTTTGTGTTAATTGTTTTACTATTTATACATTTCTTACCTCTGTTTCTGTGGGATTCATTATGCAGCAAAAATGCAGGTCCTTCACTTGCTCTATTATTCAGGGCTCCGTCAGTCACAGACAGTCATTAAAGTTTCATAGTAAGCAATTTAGTGGCTGAGTTATTTGCAAAGTGAGGTGAGTGCATATGGTGACACTATACCTTTGTTGTTTATAGCCTGGTCCTCTATGCCTCTCAAGTCAAGGGAAAGCCATTCTGGTCTCTCGTGGGGTTAACTTGTACTTAATGACACCTGCGGGAATATGATTAGGCAGCACAGACTGAGAGAGGAGCATGGCCATGGAATATAAAACAAAAGGCATCTTAGTTGTTTCACCCGTACGCAGGGTTCAGCAGTGAGAAAGATGAAAATTAAAGAATACATGTAAGCCAGTTAGAGACAAGTCGAAATATTCCTTCCCATGTTAAAATCTGACTATAAATATACTGTGAAACTCAGCTATTGATCCATTCATTTCTGCGGCGCGTGCCAGTTTTAGATGCCCAGAAAAGCTGAATGAAATATGAAAGTAGGTCATGTCAGATTTGTTCAACAACATAAATTAGAATTGATGCACAAGCCACAGGGTATTTAAAGGAACTTGGGATGATTGCACCGCAGCGACAGGCTGTGATTTATAAGAGTGGGAATACAACAGGAGATAACAGTCTTTTTTTCTGATAAAAATCTCTGGCTATTGATTTTCCAAATCAAGACCAGTACTACGAGTTTGTGGATGAGGAGAAAAGACAACAAGAGAATCAAAACACCAGTATTGTGTCGTACATTCTTTACTATCGCAATTTGCAACTATTAGGTTTCAAACAAAAACGTCTGCATTTTTTATTGTCTAGGTAATGAATGTTTGCAGCAGTATAGCCCAAAATACAGGCAGGTCAAACTGTGCATTGTGCCTACCAGCAATGAGATCTAGTGGGACTCTATGCCATTGTTAGATTAAGAAAGGTCACAAATGAATAGTGGGGATATACTGGATGGCAGTGATTTATTATCATAAACCACATGCATTTTTTAAAGCCCTGCAGAGTTCATAGAAATGCATCTACAGTTTACCTTCTTGGCCGGTTAGGGTTATCGTGAAAATCCTGTTCTATTTTTTTTATTTCCAAGAACTTTCTTATTTAACATATCTGCCTTAAACTTTGGAGAAGCATACTGCACTCTGGGTAGATAAGCTTAATGCTTTTAAATGAACAAATTAACTTTTAATATCAAAATCTACATTTACGTTTCTGAAGTTCATAGTGAAGTGAATGCTTGAAGACATAAGTTTTATGGCTACCAAAATGTAGAATACAAGCAAGTAGCCAGAAGAGCAATGATATGTCTGTGCACAACTGGCAAAAAACGTCATCATTTGCAACATTTAGTTAGGAATACACCTCCTTCACACAAAATAGAACACATGTAACAAACGCCAGGCAATTATTTAATTCATTGTCCAAGTCTGCACAGTGGTAAAATGTCTTTGTATTTCTTAAAAATGAGCGTTGATGGAATATCATCAGATGGTTTTGACGGAGCAGATGCACTGAAGGATATGCAACAAAGCTGCCGTCCTTTCTATTCTTGCAGTCACCTTGAAGCATGTGTGTGTGTGTATGTGTGTGGATTCCTGGCCTGTCCTTCAACTCCAGTTAGCTGATTGATCCAACAATGGAAATTAAATCAGTGACTCGTGCTGAAATACTGCATTCGTCTGTTTTTATTTTTGTTTCCAGCGATTTCTTTGCCTCAAACTATCTGTGACTTGAGCTGCAGCGTCCATTAATGTCCGTTTCTGGTGATAACGCTACACATTAAGTGCACGGGGACCCATTAGATGAGATGACTTTGACCCCGTCTCCGTCCCATTATGATGCCTTGAGAGCACCTTTCGTTTACGCATGAAGCATTTCAGTGTCAATATGCAACAATGGGAAGTGGCAACATATATAACGAGCACTAAATTTTTGTTAGCTCTTAAATTTAATAAAAAAATAAAAAATAAAAAAACCCTGTTCATTTGTATGCTGGACCTGCTCAGACAGCCAGGCGTTTGTGAACAGCATTTTTGTAATTTGGTCAAGCTCCAATCTAAATGATTAATAGTTAGATCGAGAAACACCTGTAGAAGCCAGTGTAGATTGTGTGTATTATTGTAACACAACCTCAGCCTTAACAAGCTGACCTTTCTGTTCCACGCCCCCCTGCTGCCAAAATACTAATTAAGAAAAATTTTAACATTTGAGATGTTGCCAAGAGTGCCTTACAAACAGGCTGAGATCCAGAGTAACATTCACATCACAGTTAGACTCAATAATCAGTGAACGATATAATCACTACATTCACTTCAGTTTAGTAGCCCACAGGTATTTTACTTCAGTATTTTAATTTTATACTGTTTTTTTTTTCAACACCATGGTGAGAAAAGATTAAGACACAAAAAACTTCTGAAATATGAGGAATCTATGCCAATATAAACATATAACATGAATGAAAACAAACGTTTCAACTTAGGGTAAAAGTATAAAACAAAGAAATATCAGCCTGATCCCTCCCACCTCTTTAATGTTCCTTTTGTAATAATGCCCTTGCAAATATTATAAAGTTATAAAGCAAAATTAATCATAATGCTTGCATCTGCTTTTGTCACGTGTGTCTGTAGTCAAAATATAATTTTTAGAGTTACATTATCTTTCTCACACAATAAATGTGTTGCGTCTTCAGTGAGGGCACAGGGCTATATTCCATGTCTATCCACCTTTGTCTATTGGCTCTTCAGAAGCTGGCAGACCATCTTCACAAATATCTAAATGCAGAGCAAACAATGTCCCCATTCCTCGCCTTTAATTGATATGCAGACTGTGTTCATGGGAACAGGGATGTCTAGTTTGGTGTGGGCTGTGAAGTGCCGCTCAGCGACCAGGAGGGGGCATCTCAAGTCTTGAAACCGAGCGTCAGTGGGCTCAGTATAATCCTACACCAACACATTCCTGTTGCTATACAACTGATTTATTCTTGATGCCACGGTCATCGGGTCTAATCCACAACAGCCTGCGCCTTTTTTTTTCCTCCGCTGTCCACGCCTGAAGCAAGATTCAACTTGGACTACAGTTTTATTCCTGTCACATTTCCTCACTTGATTGGTTTCCAGTGTCTTTTTGCCACTTAACCCAGATTCAACAATTGGCGACTGGGTGTTTAGAAGGAATATTACAGGCTCCAAGAAGACGCGCTGAACACTGGCATTATGGGGCTACAGGCTTGAGTGCGTCCATTTAAGGGCTTTGAGCTGGTGAGCAGAAATATGCATCATCAAGCTGATGTTGCGCGGTAACTATAGACAGAGGTTGATGCACACCTTCTGGAGCTACTATCATCTCCGACAGGTGTGCGGCTACGAGCAGAGCGGATCAGGCTGCGGCGCAAAGTGCGTATATATTCCGTGCAGACAGGCGTCCTGGTTGTGTGTCCAACTATTTGGGCAAAACGCCGAGTGGGTCTAACATGTGGGACGCATGCAACAGAGATCCCTGAACATGAGAAAGAGCCGACGCCGCGCAAATATGGGTATGTACGCTGCTCAGCAAGGTACTCGGAGCATTCATTTCTGTGCAAAGTCTTCTGTCGTTTGCCTAATTACAATTCACTTAAGGCTGAATTTGCTGGTGTCTTTGCCCCCTGCGGTTTATGAATAATGACTGCAGGCTGGGGGATCTGAAGGGGGCTTCACTTTTAACAACTATTTGACAAATTGTGATTTGACTGCTTATCAGTCACCTTTGCAGTGACTCAAGAGCACGACTTTGACTTTGAAAACGAATGAATGTGTTTCTGTAGCTGTGCCATGAGCCCAGAGGTGGAACTATATGAGCTGGAAATAACACCCCTCTGTTAAAACATGCATCAGCACATAGTGGAATGGGGGATATTCTTTCCTGATTCAATGAAATATATATCATTTGTTAGTCTCTTTGCATACTGTGTTTATCGAGTTTGGTACATGTTTTATGCCCATAAATATGTTACTTTTCTGTGTGTCTCCAGGACTTTCTGTGCTGTTCAGATGGCTTGTATTCACAGTGGTTGTACCCGCCTGGCTGCTTGCTGCTCCAAGCAGCGTCCGTGAGCGTCCCTGCCCCTTAAGCTGTAGATGTGATGGGAAAATAATATACTGTGAATCCAATGCCTTCCGTGACGTGCCAAACAATGTGTCTGTAGGCACACAGGGCCTGTCCCTGCGTTACAACAGCCTGGTGAACCTGAGAGCCCACCAATTTGCAGGGCTGAGTCAACTAGTTTGGCTCTATCTCGACCACAATTACATCAATGCTGTGGACGGCCAGGCTTTCCACGGGATACGGAGGCTCAAAGAACTGATTCTCAGCTCAAATAAGATCACACAGCTGAAGAACAACACTTTCCATGATGTCCCGAATTTACGCAATCTTGACCTTTCCTACAATAAACTGCAGGTTCTCCAACCCAATCAGTTTTTTGGACTACGGAAACTGCTGAGCTTACACCTGAGGTCAAACTCCTTAAAGACTGTCCCAATGCGAGTTTTCCTTGACTGTCGCAACCTGGAGTTTCTCGATATTGGCTACAACAGGCTGCGGAGCCTCACACGTAATGCTTTTGCAGGACTCCTAAAGCTTATAGAGCTCCATTTGGAGCACAACCAGTTTTCAAAGATAAATTTTGCTCATTTCCCCCGCCTGATTAACCTGAGAGCTCTTTATCTGCAGTGGAACCGCATCAAACTGCTAACCCAGGGCCTGCCGTGGATGTGGACTTCCTTGCAAAAGTTGGACCTCTCAGGGAATGAGCTCCAAGTGTTGGATCCAAGTACATTTCAATGCCTGCCTAATCTTCAGACTCTTAACCTGGACTCCAACAAACTCAGCAATGTCTCTCAGCAGACAGTGGAGGCTTGGATCTCCCTCACCACTATAAGTCTGGCCGGTAATTTGTGGTATTGTAACCCTAACATATGTCCTCTGGTCTCCTGGCTTAAAGCGTTCAAGGGTAACAAGGAGTCTACTATGATTTGTGCCAGTCCTAAGGAGGCACAAGGAGAGAAAGTAACTGATGTGGTGGACACTTATAACATCTGTACAGCAACACCGACCCCCATGCCCACAACGACATCGCCCCGCACCTCTGCATTTCAACCTGAACTCCTCCCTTTTCCCACACAGTCTGTGGTGGATGAAAAGCTGATCTGGAACAGGACAGCCTCCCCAACTCCCTCAGAGGCCTCACCCACCATCCCCTTGCCAGACACAGAGTATGTGTCCTTCCACAAGATCATAGCTGGTAGTGCAGCCCTCTTCTTATCTGTGGCTATAATTCTGCTGGTTATCTACGTCTCATGGAAGCGCTATCCCAGCAGCATCAAACAGCTTCAACAGCGTTCAGCGGTTAAAAAGCGCCAGAAAAAGGCACGGGAGACTGAGCGCTCCCTTAATTCGCCACTGCAAGAGTACTATGTGGACTACAAGCCTTCACACTCAGAGACTATGGATGTGCTGGTTAATGGGACAGGACCTTACACATACACCATCTCAGGCTCCAGGGAATGTGAGGTATGACTGTTGCCCTCCAAAAATCCATTTCCACTGCGAGGCATGAGAGGTAAATTTTCTAACAATCTGTGGGGAAAAATACTTGTTTTTTCCTCTGCTCTTGTCTGTTTTAGGATAAGGATGCAAAGGTCAGTGCACGGTGACTTGTTTTGCAGTATGCTGGGTTTGTTCAGTTTCATATGATTACCCAGCTGTTGTTCTGAATCAGACAATTTTATTGGTAAAATATGAATCCCATTAGCTGTTCCTCTTCCTGGGTTACTTACATACAGTAAGATGCATTATACACTAAGTAGGTTCATCCTTCATTCCTGACATTAAATAGCTCATTGATGAATCTGTGTATTATGAGCCAACCTCTTATTCTCAAATGGCCTGCTCTCTTGAATGGAATGATAAAAATATATTTGATCAAGTCACTCTGCAGGTGGTCCTCTCCTATCCTGTGTGTTTGCTACAACAGCTGTAGTAGCAAATACAAATGTCTTGTGTATTCGTGTATTAATTATGCTATTATTAAAAATCACACAGGATGATCTCACACACACACACACACACACACACACACACGCGCACACACGCGCACACACATGCGCACACACGCGCACACACACGCACACACACGCACACACATATATAATATAGTATATCATTTTATTTGTCTTGCTCAGGCAATTGTGTACTTAGGATTTTCCTCATTAGTTTGATTTACAAAGTTCAAATAGTCTCTGCAGGCTGGAGAACACCATAAAGGCCTATAGCCAAATATAAAATAAATCATGCATTTGGGCTGGATTTCTGCCTGCAGTGAGACTGCAGTATGCTGCTTTTGTTTAATCTCAGAATTATATAGAAAGTATTTGGCTACACAAGAGAAACTTTTCTCCAACGTAGTCAAATTGAAATATTCATCTCCTCCTTGTGACTGACTCTGAAACGCTATACAGAACGTAGAGATTGAGACAGAAAGCCTCAATTTGCCCGAGCTTAATTAGGCACTTTTTTTTGCCTGTGTACTTTTTTTTTTTTTTTGTCCCCATCCATCTTGCTTTGTCCGGCAGGTTTTTTCTCATTTGGCTGTACAGTTACGTGTGATTAACATCACATGTTGTGCAGGGAAGAATGTAGTGTCACTGGAGTCCTCGTTCCACCTTTTGTCAGACTAAGCAGACCTGCTGTGGAGAACAGGACACATCTTTCTTCTCCACTGTATCTGTCAGCGCAGCTCAGAGACGAAGTTTTATCTCTCAGCGCCGCACACCTCATTTCCTATATTCTGCATGGACCCCATAAATCATTTTATAAAAAGTCGTAAGTCAGTGGATTGCACCGTAGCGCCACTCACATTTCTTGTTGTGTCCTTTACCGAAGTCACCTGAGTTGCTCGCACAAGTACGTTTCATTGTTTTCAGTAATGTCACATACTGGTACACAGGTAGCTAAATCAGCTCTTTGTCAGATTATCTGTGGCAGAGCATTTTTCAAACACAGGGGAAGCTTGAGGTGCGATGGTCGGCTTATCAATCTTGTAGCTTTCATGTGAGAATGTGGCGTGGGAGCATTAAATGGCAGACCTAATGGGGCTTCTGCTAGCTAGAATAACTAATAGCCCATCAGAGGTAAGGAGCCGAGACTTCCCTCAGCTTTGTTATTCCTTGCCCTCTACAGCTCAAGGGAGCAGCTTGAGTTGTTAAAAATGTAATGGGATTTTTTTTTCTGTGTGTATGTGTGTTACGTTTCATGCCATACACTGCAATGGAAGAACTCATGCTACAACTGGAGACTTTTAAAACCTCCTCCTGGGGTGGTACATTTGACACAAATTACTACAATATTTGATTCAATAAAGTATCGTGCACTATACTGGATTTTCAATATAGGCTACAGGACAAGAGTCCTCTCATTTTCAGTGGTAGCTTCACGAGCAGTTTGCATCACAATGCAGGCAATGCAGCAGAGTCTCTTCTGACACATGAGAAGGGTTTTCAGGTAATGGTGAATGGCACAAAGTGTAAAATGTCAAGAAGAAGGAAAGTGGGAGAGATGTTGTATCTGAAAAGGCAGCTCCAGGGCTCAACCCCACACTCAGGAGCATAGTGTAAATGCCAGTGTGCCCCGGCACATTATTTTAGCTATCCCAGAGAGCAAGCACTTAAGCTATTAGCTGCATTTTCAATTAGGAGAAAGAGCTTTGTAATTGAAGCCTGTTATCTTCTGCACATGCCCAGACCAACAGACGTGGAGTTAATTTGTTTCTATAGATTTCCTCCAGCACAGCTCAGCAGGTTGGTTTCGACACTCCAAACTCAACTCGCAGAGTGCGAATTTTGATGAACACTTTGAACTGTGCGCTTCCATGGTCTTCCTGTGGCACATTACTTTACAAAGAAAAGCCATCTCTCCCCTGTATGCCATCCACTTCTGTGCTCACAGAGCAGCTGCAGTGGCTGCTGTCCACCCACAGATCATCCCCTGCAAAGTTAGCTCAGGAAATATTAAGGTGAAAATCCCACCGACTCAGCCAAAGGCGATTCTTGTGCTTGGATAGAATCTGCAAGCATTAATAAGGTGAGGAGCTCCTGCTCTCAGATAATTAAAGTGGGCTGTGAGAAGGCAGATGAACTGAGGAGAAAGGAAGGTGTGCCACTGCCACTTGTGCACCGTCCGTAACTGACACTAATGTTGTCTAAAAGAGACTAAAATACAGTTTTGGACAGTTCTAAACTCAACAGATTTTCCAGGGCGTCGGGATGAAAAACACCGTAATATCAACAATCCTTTCACCCTTTGAAAACAAATAGATCCTATGGATCAAATCAGTGTTTGTCCGGGACAAACATTATATCTGCAGGCACATTTCATTCAGCAAACATTTGTTTAATTTGCAGGCACCATAATACGAGCCCTGCCTTTAAAATGTCAGGACTAAGAACCAAAGATGATGGATGATCAAAATACTGTCTCTACTTGCCAAGATGGCAGCTTGCACTTCATCTGTGCGTAAATGCACAGAAGGCAGGCTTCCATCAAGTGGAGAGAGTTTTGACAGTTTTCAATATTTGTTGCCAAATAAAGGCTAGCCACATAAGTAGAATAGCCTGTAAAAAAACAAACAAAACAACAACAACAAAAAAAAAAACCATGTGTCATCTTTGAACACATCACTTTGCACATATGCTGTGGGAGAGCACACGTTGATGTAAATATCTGACACATTCATGACAATACAGCACAACATGGTGTATGAAACATAACACAGACCGCACCACGACATATTTTTGGTCCTTCCCTTGTGATTAATTCTCATTTTGCTTGGTTGTCTTCTTGTTTGGTGGGATTGAAAATTACTGTAACTGCAAGACTGGGTGGCAATGATTCATTGATTCACAAAAGCAGACTACTTAGGTTTTATCATACCTGATGACTCTGTGAAAAATGGGCTCTGGTAAGCTCCATTCAAACTCATCTGCAGCAAAATACAGGAAGAAGCAGCCAATTAAGTGAATTGGCTGTAATGGCCATTACACAACATCATCTTTTAGTGCCATGTAATGCGTGGCATTTTGTAGAAGATGACGTGTTAAAAGAAAATCGATAGATTTAAGTGTATGACCTGGCATATCGGTCTGGCTCAAGATGCTTTGTTATTCCGGGAATATGTATACAATTATGAAAATGTGTAATTTATGTGTTCAGAAATCATATTTTTTTCAGTTAACGAGGCAAATAAATTGCTTTAAAAAAGAGACAGCCTTGCTCTTATGTAACTGATGTTTTTTGCTGTTTAGAGGAATACTTTGACATTTAAGGAACTGCACCTGTTTGCTTGCTGAGCTAGATGAGAAGATTGATACTATACACTGATGCTAGTGGACATAGACACACACGCACAGGTTCACGAGGTGAAAACAATACCAGCAACACTATGGTGGCTGGTAACGAGCACAAGCAGTGCTCTTTTTTATTGCATCACAGGTCATATACCGGCTGTGTTTCCTTATTGTTGGATTACTAGACTGTGTTCTCCTAGAGGATGCAGAAACTGACCACCATTTAAAAAGTTCTTTGCAGTAAAGAGACCTTCGTCCAAAAATTATCTCTTAGAGGGTGTGAAGTATATATAAAATGTGTTTTAGGAAAATACATACGTTAAGTATGATTACTTTTACGTGTCTGTGATTATCAAGCCAAGTTAAAATGTTACAGAAGGATTCATCAGCACACATGCACATAATGGGTCCAAGCTCTGGGTTCTGTAAAGTGTCTTGAGACAATTAGGATTGTTAGCAACGCTGTATAAATAAAACTGAATAATCAGACCTCAGACCTATCTTTGGTGAAGCACCTCTCAGGCTGCCGTGAGCGTGGGGCGAGATCTCCTCTAAATAAACATACTCTGTGATATGTATGATTCAGAGTTTTGACAGATGTTCCTCTTGGAGGTGTGATGTCTCCTCGGGTGAGGAGGTGGAATACATTAGCGAGAAAAAAAAACTTGAATAGAGGAGAGGCAACACGAGATCCGCGCAGTCGTAGCTTGTAATGTCACATGGCATTTTAAGATGAATATGGCAATTCTGTTGTTTCATTGCAATTAATCTCAGCATCTCTTTCATCTAATTGATGTTTCCATGATTTTATTATTCTCATTATGCCGTGCTAATAGCACATGTCGCAGCCAGCTAACAGCTTAATCTGGCGCTGGCGGAAAAAACGATGTTCTTCCTCCATGCTTCAACACAGACAATATTGGATTTCACTCTGGGTTAGATGTACTTATTTACAGAACATATAAAATGAACTGCTATTTGTTCCTCTGACTGATCTCTACAGATTTCTTGCAGAAGCTTGAAGCCAGAGAAAAAACAGTGTTGTTTAGGAAAAAGAAATGAAAGTCACGGCTTTACTGACCTCCAAACCTCTATTTTAAATTGAGGTCAGCGTTGACTGACAACATCATTAACTCTGATATGCACTTGATTTTACACGATAACCTAGTCCTTCATTTAAACTCAAGATCAGATGAACTTGTCTGGCATAAGTACATCAGGTGAGTCAGCATATGTTAGGGGTGCACTGTACACTATAATATAAAAAGAACTGGTAATTATGAAATGGATTAGAAGCCCAATTTCTACTCAGACTAATTTGGAAGAAAATGAAAAGACCACAGAGATAAGTTAGACTAATTCATGCTTTCCCATCACACAATCTCCAGTGGTCCTCCCCTCCTGCAGCCACACACAAAGCATGATGAATATTTAATGTAATATTAAACTTCTCTTCTGTTTTGTGTTCAAGGCCATTTTGTTCAATCAGTGGTGAATCTGCTAAAACCAATTTTCTGTTAATTAGAAGTATGTTTGGGTGGAAATCCTTTCTGACAGTGAAAATCTCAATCAGTGAAAACAGGCGATGTCAGTAATCAGCTTAATGCATCGTTGAAAGCCAGGGGAGAGCAGCAACACCGAAACACGACCAGAGCCTAGACTCACACATCAGACTGAAACTTGTGGAAACCTTGTCTTGTCCACCTGATTTACTTACAGGGGTTAACATCCATGTGGAAGCAAAGTGCATTATTTTAATAATTCTGCGCAGCAGCACAGGAGCCTTTTACCTGGCTGAGAAGTTGGAGTGGGAGTTGTGCAGTCTGCAGCTCTTCATCTAACAGGTCACTGTGGCTGTCAAAAAAACAAACATTTAATTTGCATTAACACTATCTTTGACACCTAATGATGATTAGAGGTTACATGAATTTCCAAAATAATTCATCAGTTGATTCTAAAAAGTAGCTCAGCACAAAGTAGCTCATCTCGTGGCATGGCAACTTGCGCATCAGTGCTACTGGTATGGAAGTAAATATTCCCACACAACTGTATCCACAGAAAAAGGCTTAACTGTACTTATTGTTGGCGGAACCAACAACACAGCCAATGCTTACAATGACAATAACACGCTTAGCAAACACAGCGTTCTTAGTTTAGTATTATAGCACGCTAATTAGGGATGCTTGATATAGGCTTTTCTGCCAATATCCGATATTCCGATATTGTCTAACTCTTAATTTCCGATACCGATATCACCCGATACCGATATATGCAGTCATTTTACACCAAAATTGTTAGGTAACAACATAACATATCACCTATTATGGAATTAACACATTATGCCTAATCTTATTGCTACGTCCCATTGGATGCAAACATAAATGCAACATGGCTTTTCAAATGGAATCACTATCTGTGCAAAATAAGTTACCGAAAAAAGTGCCATTTATTTATTTTTTGTTTGTTTTTAGAGAGAATATTTTGCCTCAAACACTACAGACAATATCAAAACAAGGAAGACAAATGTAGCGTATAACTCCACATGATTCTTCTTGAGGTGGGTGAACAAATTTGATGTATTTTTTTTTTTTTTTTTTATAACTTTTTATTGGTTTCCATCGGAAAACATAAAAACAGGACAAGAGCAGAAAGGGCTCAACAACAACAAAAAAAAATAAAATAAATACAAAAACAAACAGCCAGAGAAAAAAAAAAAAAAAAAATCCCCCCCTTCCCGCCCCACCCCACCCCACCCCACTCGACCCCGCCCAACCCCACCCCAGGCAGCAAGGACACATCGGTCCAAGGACAGGCTCAGAACATCAGACTATACTTGGACAAAACAAAAAAACAACAAAAACAAAAAAACAGAGAAAGCACACAACATACGAGGCTCTAGACATCAATTTGAGGGCACAAAAGGTTCTTAATTTTTTCTATTGACGAAGTCCAGGAGGTAATAGTGGCTTGCTTTGCGTTGTGCATTCTAGCTACTGACAGCTCCATGTACAGGATATCTAACAAAGAAAGTAACCAATGAGTCCGAGAAAGAGAATGAGGAGGTTGCCAGCGAAGTGCTAGCAGCTTTTTGGCAGCTGTCAGGCTAGCAAACAAAGTAGGATAGTGGTAACTAGGTAAATTCAAAGCAGAGGTATCATTCAATAAAAACAATTTGGGACAGTACGGAATTAATACATCAAAAAGTTTAGTCAACGTTAAAGATACCATTTCCCAAAAGGTTGTGACTTCTGGACAACACCAGTACATATGCATGAAAGATCCAACATCACGATTTGGGCAGAGATCACAATTAGGAGAGGATACAAGTTTCATTAGATGGAGTCTTCTAGGTGTAAGATACATCCTATGTAAAAATTTAAAGTGTATCAATTTGTGATTGGGATTTTTGGAAACATGATCTAGATTACTCCAAACCATTGTCCAACATATATCCTTCTCCGTAATATCAAGATCTCTACTCCAAATATAACCAATATTTAAAGATTTACAACCAGAATTTAAAAGAGCATAAATTTTGGATGTTAGACCTTTAGTTTTACCTCTGACATTTAATAAAGAGTAAAGTGGATGAGTTGCCAATTTTTCACCCCATGGAACGCCGTAAGTGCGCATAGCTAGTCTGAGTCTAAGATAAAAGAAAAAAGAATTCTTTGCGACATTGTACAGGGAACATATATCATCAAAGGATCTCATCCCATTTTCTTCCCAAACATCCATTAAAATGTTGATTCCCTTAGTAGACCATTGAGGGAGCTTAAAAGGAGCTCCTCCCGTGGTGAGGTTAAAATTGTTGAAAAGAGGGCTATGTGTGTGCCATTTTAAAGAAATCTGACATTGTTTTTCTATTGCTCGCCATGTTGACAATAAGAAAGACATAATAGGACCAAGTTGGCGTTGAGTACTCTTGGAAGGGAAAGCAGAGAAAACAAGGTCCTGTAGCCTATGTGGGTAAGCCAAGTTTTCTTCAATTGGTCTCCAAGAGACCACCATGGATGGATCAAACCAAACAGATATTGGACGAATTACATAGGACCAAGAGTACAATTTAAAATTTGGAACATTTAGACCCCCATCCTTCTTGCTCCTTTGTAGTGTAGACAACTTGAGACGTGGTCTTTTACCACCCCATATAAAGTTTGAAGTGATCTTATTCAGATTGTCCCAGTAGTTTTTAGGAGGTGCAAGAGGAATCATATTTGAATAAAAATTTACTCTTGGTAGAACATCCATTTTAATTATGGATATTCTTGCTGACATTGAAATAGGTAATTTTGTCCATCTTTCCATATCTTCCTCAACAAATTTGATGTATTAAAGCACAGTTACTCATTGCGCAGCTCGCGAGCCACGGCTCGTCAAGCTATAATTGGCGGCTTGCATGGTAGCTTGAAATGCTGATGCCTACAGATCAAATATCGGTTATGAAAACCCGATACCGATATTTCCGGATATTACATTTTTAACTCAATATTGGCCGATAATATCGGACATCCCTAATGCTAATATCTATTAGATTATCATTAGTTTGGTAAATTGACATTTGTATTCTAGTGTCAATAAGGTTCATCCTCTAAGGACCATGACTGTTTGTGTTTAGTTTGTGTCAGTGTCAGTAGGTGTCCAACCAGCACCTGTCCAATCAGTCCATACTGACGTCTATGAGGTCACATCTCTTCACCATCTCAGACTAACATGCTCATGTTATCAAATAGCACTGAACACGAAGCCGAAGCAGCTGTTGACATATTTCACATTGGAAATGAACGGCAATCTCCCCCAATTTTTATACGCACAGCAAACCTCTTCATATTTTTCCCTGACGTCAAACTATTTACACACTTGCTTTCAGTGTACAGCGGTCATAATTCTTACCATTAGCAGTCTTTATCACTTTGATTATGTTGTTGAGGGGCATTTGCTGAAATAACTCACAGCCTTGTTTTTGTCAGAGAATAATCACTGTTTTTCTTGGAAGGACACTCTAAAAGACTGAAGTCTCAATCAATCAATCTTTCAGTGTTATCTGAAATGATTACGAACACCTCCCAGAAGCATTTTTAATGCTCTGCCACTAAGGGTGTGCTAGGCCTTTTTGGACTGAATTTGTTGTCTGAAGTGGTAATGTCTCATGTGCCGCAACAGTTCCACTCTCTGTAACTCCAGGGGTGAGCATCTAGTTTTGGTGTCAGGTTGGCACCACAATTTTACATTGGCATTCAACAATCCATCATAAAAGAGAAATGCATTTTAGAAGAGACGCAGAAACCAATTTCTTAGTTGACAGCAGCCACAATAGAATGCAATGCAATGTAAACTCAAGATATACAATGGATTGAGTGATTGGTGTTTACGTTTTTGACTTTAACGCTCTCCCTTCCACTGTTACGGTGCTCGTATACCCAACACATCCAGCTGAATCAAATAAGCTGACCCTCACTCTCTGGTGAAAGTCTAAGGGCATTTAGAGAAACGCAGGAAATCGCCAACTGAAGTGGAAGCAGACGTGGCAAGTTGAAGGAAGTTGGGTACTCGAAAAATAATTTACGTCAGATCACTGCTAAATCACTCCTGGCATGTGCTGAACATCGCAGATTGATGATACATAGCAGTGTAAGAGTATCCAGGGATGGATTGTTTTTTCATAAAGCCTTCTGTCTTAAGTCAGAGCTGAAGAACAAAAGAACTGTTTCAATTCTTGGGGAGTTCAGACCTATATCTCATGTGAAGAAAAAATATCTTAACATATCTGTAAATTTCTAATAAGGTCTCAAAAATCTGAATCCCATCTTGAGTGTCCTATTAATATGGCATATCTATCAATCAGTAATCACATGCCCTGGATTTAAGCCTCTGTTCACTCAGTCAGTGACACTTATGCTTCAATGGGATTTGACAGCTTATCTAGCACTTTATGAAAAGTCGGGCACTGCAGACAGAATTAATAATATAACATGGAAATATGACACGTAGCATTTTATGTTGTTTTATGGTCACAGCAGCCACGTTAATTTTTCAACTCAGCTTGAAGCGGTTGTCGTCTGTTTAGCCCTTCATTTTATTATGATACATTTAATTAGATTTATTAAGACACTTTGAATGAGATTGTAGTTCTGCTTAGTGTGTCACTTTGATTCCCTGATAGTTAAAAGAGAATAAAATGTTAGCGAGACATCACTACATGTCCTAGTAAAGTTGGCGGACCGCTATTTGTATCTCCACCCATCTCTGTAAAACTTCAGTACAGTGTCTTTTATGTTTGTCTAGTGGGAAGGATTTCTCCCCAAAAACTAAAACTTCTTCACATCATGTAGCTACAACATCTCAGTGTGTCTGATGGGACGAAATGATGAGTCAGTCTGCATAAACCCGAGAATAATGTAGCATCGCTGCTGTCTTCTCATCTGAAATATGAACACAAACATGATTGACAGTGCTGATGTTTGGCAAGTGTTTTTGTCTTAGTTACTGGTGTTTCTACGGTGAATTAAATTAGAATTACTTGTATATGTTGGCCGTATACTGGATATATGGAGAGAGAACATAGCACAAGAAAAGGTTAAGGTCTGGAGCTACTTCACCAAAGCATGTTTTGAGCTAAATGTGAATATTAGACGTAATATCTGTATTGAGGCAATGGAGCGAAATATATTTTTTTCAACCACATTAAACCACAGTCCTGCACCTTATTTAACAGCAAACCATCATAAACATCGAGACATTTCACTGTGTTAGAGAACACGGATTGTCTTCCACAGGAGAGGACCGGTCAGGTTCTCCTCTCTGAGGGGGCTCAGGCCCTTTAACGTGTGCACTGGGCTGCTACAGATGTTCTAGTCTGCAGTGGCCAGCGTTATCTTCTGTGCTGCGGTGTGCCAGGGAGGTGGTGTCGGGATTTCTTCCAACAAACTGGGCAACTGGTGAGGAAGCCTCTCATCCTCTCAATGCTGAGCTGAGGCAGCTCAGCAGCACATTCAGCCGCATGCTCTTCCAACCACGCGCTTCAAAGCATCTAGAAGGCTCTTTCTGGCACACAGCCATCAGACTCCATGATGCCACATCACCAAGCACTTCCAGCCTCCACTGACTGTGACAGACATGCCACTCAGAGTCATATGGTCTTAATACATATATATTGGTCATATTTCCACAAATACACAGTGTTACCATTAATGTTACACATGCACATATGCAAAATGCATTCAAGGATATGTGTAAATACAGATTTTTAGTTTTACTCTTTCTATTTTTCTATCATCTGACATAAAGGTAGAGGCATACTAAAGTACGCCGGATTCATTCTCTGGTACTAAATTTGATGGCAGTCCATACAGTAGTTTCAGACTTTACAATAGATTTCAGAGTGGCAGACTTTTTGACAGACCTTCAGTGCAGCCCTTAAGCCCATGTGGCTAATGTGGGTTTAGTGCGGTTATAGTGAGCAGGGGTGGAAGATCAAGCCTCATTTCCCAAATCTATCAAACTTATAATCCAAATCTTATTTTCAAATTTTGACTAGTTCCACAGCTGTCGCTGCGCAAGGAATCAAGGGTTGCCAGAGTCGCATATCATTTCTGCGTGATAACAGAGACAAATGCTATAGAGGTGTTTAAATAATTCTTTGCATATAATTTGGTGTGACACATATTGTGCACAGGTGGAGGCAGAAGAACGATTCATCTCTCTATTTTCATTCCAAGTGCCAATGCGTCTTTTCAAATTAAACGAATGGGTCAGCCCTTTGTTCCGCGGGGAATATTTTTACTTGCCTTATCTAAAAGCCATATGTAATGCACTCTGATCAGTGGAGTGTTTTGGCACTCCAAATTTAAAATGATTTCTGGATTCAAGTGAGTAGATTGAAGGCACTTATTAACCTAAAATTTCTCTCCATGCTGGGGAAAATTTACAGTTTATTTGGTTTTTCATGGAAAAGAAAATACAACACTATCTACGTAATACAGTTTGCATAGGGCAGAGGATTATCTGCTCTGAGTGAACAGAATCTAAAAAATCAGGCTTCCTTTGCTTCGATTCTCCATTCCCCAGGTACATTGCTCCATGTTTTAGTGCCATGTTTTTTTCAACAACATCCTCTTCTAGCCATGTTTCCTGAGACAGTGAGAAAATAAACAGGTCAACAATCTGGGTAACCCGCAGCAGATAAGCAAACTGACAGAAACCTGCTACAGGCAGTATTTTAAATTTGTATGTTTTCCCGACTGTACTTCATAGACAGTATGAGCTTAAAATAAAAATGAACCTTTCCAGGATATTATAATATTCAAAAGCTGCATCCATTTGTTCATTACAAATGGATGCAAATGTGTTTAAGTGATGTAGTGCTGTTTACATTTATCATTTAGCAAACCATTTGGCAACCATGGTAACTCATATGGCAATTCAGTGTGTAAGTGGGGGGATTTCCTGAGATCAGTCAGACATTTGAAACTGAAATTGTTGCTGAACATGTATCCTACTGTGTATATTAGCACATCATTAGTACTTCAACTGAAAGGTAAGTGGAGGGATCTCACAGTAAATTACTGAACACCTCTTGTTCTTCCTGTCTCTGCGTGTTTGTTATTATTCCATTTAGAGTCTAATAGTACGAATATTACTCATAATGGGTTGCTTGTGGGCACTTTTTCTCTACTAAAAGAAAACATAAACACACACATTAGAAGCTTTAACATGACCTGCTGTCATTATTGGATATTGGTCAGGGCCTACCAAAACCTTTGTGACACTATAACCCTGTTATAATGTTAGGATGGTAAAAATCCCCATCAAAATGACAGAGAGCACAAAAACACTTTGCTCCCCTTTGCCATTTATTGTTCCCTGGAAAATAGCAGCACTGGATCCACTCAGCCACTCCGATCACAGGTGGTTGCACCCGAACAAAGACCCGAATGTGTTTCTAGAAATATATTATTTTAAAACCTTGTCCTGTAGCAGTTGCTGGTAGGCGTGATTCGTGTCCAGTTTTGTAAATGTCCTCCAGTTAGAGAGAGGTCATGGTTCAGGTTAAAATGTGATGGGACCCACCGTGGTTAAAATAACAACAGCTTGGTAAAAATGAAAGAAGTACTGCTGACATGTAATATATATAAATAGTTGTTAACAAGCAATTATCACAGTCGTTACTGCTGAAAGGAGAGTCTTCCACATGTGATTTTTGTTCTTGTTAGTTTTAACTCATTATGATTTAACAAATAGACTTAAAGCGTAAAAGAGTAAATGAAAGGACGCCAGAACAAAGTGCTGGGATACTGTATGTTCTGCAGAGCTTTCCTTCCACGGATAAATCAGAGGGTGAGATTATCCCTGGAGCCAGCAGGAGAGGCATTTCATCAATTGGAGATCAAGACTTTGTATTGATCTCGTGGCCCATACATGTTTGACATTACTGAAACCTCTCCGTTTTTGGTGACTCTTGGATCTCAGTCAATCCCCATTTCCATGGAGCGCAGAGGTGTGAGCTTGAGCAGTAGCAGAACTGAGAGGTCATGTGCTTCTATTGCTTCAGATGTAGTTTTTTCTTCTTTTTTGCAGCCACCTGTCAAGCAGTTTTTCTTCTTTGTAATATGTTAACTGTACTGCACAGATGCTCTCATTAAATCCTGTGGATGTTCAGTGTTTTTCTTTGAAACCTGTTCCACTCTTTGTGATTTACTGTCAAATCTAATCAAAGAAAACTCCCCACAATTTAAATGGCTACTGTAGTCCTCCATATTAAAGCAGCTTTATTTGAACTACATGACTTGATAATGGAAACTATTTTCCTGCAGAACATTTTATTGCCCATGGTGCATTTTTAGTGGTAATGTTTTCCAACCACATTCTGTGCACTGTTACAGGGATACAGCACTAGGTTTTGTAAAATATCTCTCTATGCTCTAACTTGACATTCCAATGCCACAACACGCTTGAAATAGTTGAGAAAGGAGATCTGTGCATTTAGAGGTCTTGTGAGTGCAGAACACTCTGATATGAATCCTTATGAGCAGCAGAATTTAATCCAATCTGCATCACAACAACCCACAAGTCAGAGATTCACAGTTCACACATACTGCTGGAGCCAGGCATGCTTTCATTTCTCTCTGGAGCACAGAGACACACACACACACACACACACACATATATCACTGTAGCATTCATTACCAAAGCGTTGTGGACACGGTGGCAGTCGCATCCGACTGTAAAGTGTGGAAATCAAGTGTTTTTTCTCTCATTGTGGAAATGGTGACTAAACCCTTCATCATGTACTATTTGTCAGCAGTTTCTGAGTCAGGCGGCTGGTGGTGGCTTTTCCAATTTGGTGACAATTACAGATTGGAAGACCATGACAAGGACCCTAAAGCAGCTCCTAAAGCTTGTTAGCTGACACCCCATCATGTTCCTGTTAATGTGCTTGAGAGATGCTGAATGGAGAGACATTTTCTGTGCCATGAATTTCTCTCTTTCTCTATAAAAGTATATTTATAATAACTTGATGCACTCATATGAAGGTTTCTCCCAGTCAGTTTTGAAGATTCTTCCTACCAATATCTTTCATCTGATAATAATATTTCCTAAAACGTCTAAATCTTTTAGGAACTACTGTTAGCATGAATTTTATGGCTATAGTTCTAGTACTGTGTAGTTTACACCACTTAAAAGCATAAATTCAGAGCAACTATGGAGACAAATATGCTGGTTGACTGAGAAACAGGAGAAAGGAAAATCCTTAAGTTGAACTTACTGACAGTTCAAAATTACTTCCATTAATCATAAGCCAACAACCATGGCCCCTATTTACTAGAATCAATGGTGCAGTTTATCAGGTTACTAAAAAACCTCTGCTGGCCCTCTCAACATGGCGGACGCTGAGCTCTGCTCAGATCATTGAACTTCTCACCCTATTATGCAAAGAGAGCCCAGCCGCTCTGCTCAGGAATACCATTTGGCTGCTTGTGTCAGTAATGACAGGGTTTAAGTCCCTCAAAGCTGAGGGCTGGAATAAAGAGCAACCAGTGAAGCTGGAGCTTTGTTTGTGGCTCAGCTATTTCTGTATATAAATAATATAATAATCAGTGGTGACTCAACAGTTTTTAGTACAGTTATGAAATTAAACAGGTGCTTCTAAATATGTTAGTATAATCATACATTGTATGGATTTATAATCCATTATTACATGTTGAATGAAAGTATGATTTGGGGATTTTTAGTTTTTCCTGTGGTTAATCTACCCCGGTTCTGTGTTATAATAAAGTGGATAAGTAAGGAAAAGATATTTTAAAGAAGGCAGCAAAACATGTTTTTTACTGTTATTTTAACAGCATTCATACCTTGAAAGGTACCTTAAAGCTGCATTAAGCAAATAAATCAGCAGTGGAGCTACAAATATCTCCAAGAAACAGGCCATGGTAGTGCCTCAAATCATTCCCTTGTTTTCTCGTTTAAATTTGAATTTATAACACACCAAATAACGAGTGTTAAGGCCCAGGCAGAGGTCAGCTGGATTGGGCTTGCTTTCATACAATTATGCATGTTTAATCTGCTTAGGGCTGCAGTCGGGGCATTGGCAGGATGTCTGACCATTAATTACTCATTTCATGTATACCAGGTTAGGTCAGTAGTGACAAGTTCCCACAGACCGTGGAGTCACTTTCAAAGCGCCTCCTTTGTTCAACCAACTAGCCCACGACCCAAAATACTGAATTTATTTTAATATGAATAATAAAGTATATAAAGATCAAAGCAACAAATTCTAGGGTGGACCAAGGGAATAGGTGGTTCAAATGATTAATCCTTTGGCAAATATTTGCTGGTTATTTTTCTGTAAGTCAGCTTATTAACTGATCGACCGATAATTGCAGATCTACAAGAAGAGTAATTACACCAATATATAATTATTGTAGGTGGATATTTTAACCTTTAATTGTTAATCACAGTTTAAATGTTGACATAATTTTAGCACATCAGAGAGGCGCAGAGAGCTCGGGTGTTATCAGGGTCATTGCGTGTATTGTGGCTCTGCACCTGTGTTTGACTCAGTGTCTGATCTTTCAGGATAAGACCATGCAGTGGATAAACAAGAGATCCACATCCACACTGTTCACAGTTTACACTGTTTTCTCTTTCACCTCTTTAACCGTTCACATTCTGCAGTATAACGGCGATACAAGTGATCTAACTTATTATGTAAATAGCTGTCAGTGAGGAATAGAGCTTCTCAGTGCACACATACTGTACCTGCTGTATATATTATACACTACACACGTGACTCTCATCATAGAGACACACATCGCCCACACAGACACTGAAACCAAGCCAGGTGCATTCGTGACTCGTGACGTTCAAATGGTAGGTGTGACTGAAAGTGTGACCGTCAGTGTGTGTCTGCAGCGGACGGGAGGTCTGTCCACGGCATTTTCTGTCTTCCCCCTGAAGCTCACTGGGACTGGCTCCAGCCATTGGACATGGCTGAGACTTACAATGCAGTACAATGAAAACAGATGTTTGCTGTCATTGCGGAAAGGTGGCACGGTTCAAGCCAAGTGCATCTGCTGTTGAGGATTAAAACGTGGAAGTAGTACAAATATAAATTTGAAAATAATCTCAGTTGAAATGCAGGTCAGTGGGTATTAAATGCATGATTTTGGGAATATCACACAAAGATAAAATATGCAGATAAAGATTTTAATATAGACTGCTGTGTGTTTTGTAACTGTTCATTGAATTGACTTAATGAGGTTGGTGGTGGTGGTAGATGTGAAAATAAACAGAAGACAAAAACAGCCGTGTACCGTGCCCATCACCTCCTGTTGTTCCAACACCTCTTCATAAAACAGAGAGCAGTGTTTTTAAAGCATGAGCACATGTCCTTGTCTGTATAGTGACTCCTACTGGCTGCTCTGCACAGAATGAGGGCATCAAACGATAAGGCCTGATCTCCTATTTGCTAATTAACACTAAATAAAAGTACAGCTAAGGCTGATGACAATGTCAAGTGTAAATGGGGAACTATTGTCTGCACTGCTGTAGCAATAATATGTGCCAAAGCGTTCATCATCAACCCATACAGAGATAATTAGCTTGGTTTGACAGATGCAGCAACAACGAATGAACACTTGGATCTGGTGCGCTGTGACTAGAGAAAGGATGAGTCAGTTCCGATCTTTTGTACTTTAAACCTTAGCTGATTATACTGCAGCTCACCGAGAGCCAATACCACAGGGCTAATTAGTCGTTCGGAAATGATTGATATCAAGAACGTGGACATATGCCAAATACATAAAGCCTGCGATGACACACCAGCGAGCCTTGAAGTTTTTGGAAATGTTTGTGGAGTGCAAGGATGTCAGATACTCAAAAAACATGTTTGATTTCATAAAGTCCTTGATGACATTAAGAGTTCTGTTGTGATGGCACGTGGAGAGAATAAGAAGACACAGGCATTTTCATCACTACATTCATTTTGGATGTTAGTTTCCCTAAAGAGACTTGCTGAATAATAAATGACGGTTCAAGTTAATAAAGTTGTAAATGTATATACAAACTATAAAGATATATCAAAGGTCAGAATTTAAATGGCTTAAGTGACGTTAGAGTGATGGCGGTATCTCCAGACTCCACACTGACTGACATTTAAAAAGAAATACTCTGACTGGGGAGATACAGTATTGTTTTACAGAACTGTCAGCAAAAGTATGACTGCATTTTTCATTTCTGCACTCCACACACTCCTAACAAGAGGATAACAAAATATTTTTACCTTCCCAGATTTGTAAAAAGCCGTGCCGGTAACACCTTCCACCTAAAGCAATCTTTGCCTTGAAAAAGTTCATGTAACTCTTTTCGGATGCAACCCAGTTTCTGCAATAAAGAAATTGATTAACTGAGGAAACTAGTGGGTCCTATGAGGGGTCTTTAGAAGTACTTACTGCCTACTTGTTTCCTTAAAGGGAGGATGCATCTCATCAACGCTGATGCATCCTAAAGCAATGTACAAGATGTTTTCTCTCACTGCACCTAATAGCTTCACATCTTCCAGCCCTGGAGAGGTGATTTCTCATTCCCCTGCATGTCAGCATTTAAAACAACACTGGCCCCAGACGTATATAGGAAAATCACTACACAACAGTTTGGAGAACGTCATAGCATTAAGCCATGTTGTGGTTGTTAGAAATATGGTATGGTACAGTATTTTCCCTAATGCATAGATCAACAGCTGTACATGACTCAAAGAATACTGAAGATGTTGAGGACAGGAGGAGTGTGTTCTTGCATACCTCTTTTATTCCCCGTTAGTCAACGAGAATTTAACAATGCAAATTTGTGCAAAGACTGTGTTACTTGGTGTGATGAGAATTCCCTGGAAGCAAATGTATCTCCTTCGGTTGTCATTGTTTCATTGCTATATTTAGTTACTCCAGATCTGAATGGAGCCCATTATAGGGTCTACCACCTCTGTGGGATTAGATCTCATTCTCCATTTTCTGCTATTCTGATGAAGTGTATTTAGGATGCTGCAAATCTCTGATTGTTGTTGCAGTTTTTTGGGATTCTTTCAATGCTGCACAAAATAATATTTATTTTAAGTGCTGCTTAAAGTGACCCATAGATGATTACTACCAAGATGCAGTTTTCTTCAACGCTGTGGAGCATTTTGTCGTCTTTCTGCTCATTGTTTTGGTGTCACACTTTATAACTTGACGGCCTTTGTTCCTCTCACTCTCATCATTCATTCATTCATTCATCTTCTGTAACCGCTTGTCCTGTAAAGGGCTGCGGGGGGGCTGGAGCCTATCCCAGCTGTCATCGGGTGAGAGGCGCGGTGCACGCTGGACAGGTCTCCAGCCCATTGCAACACAGAGAGACAGACAAACATTCACACTCATATACACACCTACGGCCAATTTAGAATCACCAGCTAACCTAACCAGCATGTCCTTGGACAGTGGGAGGAAGCTGGAGTACCCGGAGAGAACCCATGCAGACATATTTCAGACACTGTGTATTTAAATTGTTCTTAACGTGTGTTTTTATACACGCTTTAGTCTGTGTTAATCACAGTCCAGATGTCATTTCACTCGTGTGACACAACACATGGAGCCAATATTTAGCTTGTTTAATGGCCAAAGCATTATACAGTATGCTCAACTGATCATGCCTTCACAGTGGGGAGAAGATGACAGACTAATTAAGGGTATGTACAGTTTGTCCCAGTGACAGCACAGTGAGAAAGCACTGGGGTCAGCAAATCAATAGAGTTCTTTCTGTTATCTGTATGAATATTCATAACTAGCGCTACGGTGATCTGAAAGAAAATGGTAAATAAGCAGATGAAAGATAAAACTTTAATTCATTGTATCTTTGATTCTGATCTGACTTAGCGTCCCTTTATTTCCCAATGGATAATATTTGAGATAGACATGCAAATGATCCCCAGTTTAATTAGCATCCTAATTTTCTGATCTGTCATTTCCTGAAATCCTTTATTTTCGCCAAAACATTTTATGAAAGAAAAAAAAATCATCCGAAATTTGTTTTCATCCCACGTGCAAATGTTCTTTCATTTTTGCAGCTATTTATACGCTCCAATTTCATTTTTTTTTTTTTTTCTCTCATTTTAAGAGCAGTTAGCCTTTCTGAGGCAGGCAACAAACATTACAGAGGCCCTTGTGGACTGGGTACATACTAACCATCTCATTGCCCCATAAAATGAGATCTGTGCCCTTATTTGCACCAAGGTCCTGTTGCTCCATCTCTGCCACAATGAGCGAAAACGGCCACAAGGCTGGCGGCTCACAACCATGGGCAAGAGGTTCAATTACTTCAGTTGTCATGGAGCAATAAATGACAAATTAAGTGGCTGGCACTGAACACTGCTTGAAGGAGGCTGTATCAGAATACTAATGCCAGCTGTGTCTGACAGTGGGTAAAGAGATAGACAGGGAAAAAAAGGTCTAAGTTTGGTAAGGAGAAAACAGACAACTGCATTTCAGCAGGATATATTCTCTACTCCTTGACCTTGCTTCAGACATATAAGGCCTGATGGATCAGTTGTTCCTTGAAAGATTGTATAGTGATGTTTTAATTGTGGTTTGAAGGAACACTTGTTATTTATAGATACAACAAACCGCTTGTTGTATTGTTAAGTTGCATTAAGTCAGATGAACACCTTTGTCCTGTTATATTCTTTTCAGCCGTGCACAGTCTTCTCTGCAACACAACTGAGCAGGCATTGCAATCCTGTAATTAATAGAGTGTGCATACAGAATTTAGACGCTGGCTAATGGAAGTGCTTAGTAGTGCCAGTTTTCATCATTCAAAATCTCTGTAAAGCCGTCTACAGCCTAAAACTAGTGGCACTGTGAGACTCTAATGTGCATTACGCAACATTACACAACATAGAGACATTTTACTACTCTGTGTCTTAACACTGCTGTATGAAATGACATTTTTTTTATTAACCGTAATCCAGATCAGAATATGACCTGACATTCTTGATATCGGTCAACATACTAGACTTGGTTGCTACATTTACAGGCCGATGAAGGATTTTAACACAGACAGGGACATGGTATGCATAAGTCTGCGGCAAAGACAGGTTATTAACTGTAAATACAGACGGTGGTCCTCACTTTGAACACAGAAAAACTCTTTCAAGAATACTTCTGAAAGACTGGCTGTGACTTTGCTCTCTTTAGCTATATGCTATAGTGTGCCAATCACTATGGAATAGCCTGCCTTCAAAGCCTGTGGCCCTCTCATCTTAAACACAGTGGGCTTGCAGAGGATTTTGGAACAAATGCCAATTTGTGTGACCTTAAACTTCTTTCATCCTTGGTGATAAATCATAAAGGTGTGGATAAAGGGGGTTCTTCTCACATAACTTCTCCTCAACACAAGCTTTATTTTCGAGACGCGTGCGTTGTCTGTGCAGTGTGTACAAATGACACGGTCACAAATAAGACTTCCGCTGAGCACTTATCCTTTTGGACTTGACCAGACAACACCATGGATGTCCTGCAGTTTCTTGGAAACCTGTGCAGAGTGATTTAAAGTCAATGGTAAACTGACACTGTAATGTGTATTACTGTGAAAAGAAAGAGAGTTTTTACCCATCATCTGGACATGGGGCTGTGTTGTATTTCTAATCAGCCAACAAATGTAAGGCCAATATTTACATAATCAGATCTAAAGAAAATATCTGTCTCCATTGCTGAAGAGTTTAGTTGTCACTTACTTTGTTTTCATATTGATCCGTGCAGCATTAACTGAAGTTTTGATTTATATGCTTATAGGCTTAAGGCTGGACAACAAATCGGCCGACAGCTCTGCCATCCCTACTGCCACGCCACTAGCATGGCTAAAAATAAGGATTTCAGCATTGTAAGTTTCTAACTTAATGTGATTGCTGAGTTTAGTAGATTAATAGTCAACCCTTAATCTGCTTGTTTTTATTCCCTTTTGTGAGCTCTGCCAAATAATCAAACTGAGACCAAAGTGAACTGCTAGATCTTGTAATCAATTACATTTACTGTCTCCAATCCTGCAGAGCTTAAAAAACAGATGCACGCTTGTGCCTTTATACAAAAAAGAAGAAATCATTTTATCCCTACCCTGCAGGATACTGACAGACCCCACTGACATCCATTACACCTTTCTATCCTTCATCTTATCAGTGAATTTAAATGTGTGCCGGTCAGAAAACAATGAGGTTGCTGACCTCTACTCCCCCGTTCCCTTCATTCTCTCCACTTACTTTTTGTATGTGATTTATTACTGTACATTCTGCTGGGTACATTGCACCCTGTTCAGCCGACAGACAATGTAACTGAGTCATGCTGCAGCAGTTCTGTCAGGGTAACAAAACGTTTGCACTGGCACTGTGAACTTACATCCCCCAAGGTGACCTCCAGGGAAATCCTGTCAGCCTACCCAAGGTGACAGCTGAGCACCTGAAGTATGCCGCGCACATGGGGAATGCTCTGCAGTAAAATCAAGGAGGGCATCACATGGATGAGATTCATTCATCTTAATAAAGTGGACCATCAAAGTGATGTGGCTGCAGAGCTGCTTGTTAGACAGAGGAAGAAATGCAGGGAGACGGAGAGAGGGGAGAAAAGAAACAGACAGGCCTAAAGGAAAGGCTTCTCGGCTGTAAACACAATGTTCTTTTCCCAGCATCAGTCCCCTGAATAGAACAGTACCTGTCTACCTGTGTTGGCAACATACAAGCAGCAAAGCACATTTTGTGGAATTGCTGCAAACCGCATTTTAATTTGGCACCTAAATGCTTGGCAGCACAATTATTCTTTTAAGTAAAAATCTGTCACGCCTTAATTTATATAAACATGTTTTCCTGCTCCACATCATTGGCTGACATACTGAAGCACAGCAGGGGCTCAAAGTGTAGTATCGTAAGGCTGTTGCATTCTTGTGCTTAAACACCCACATCTGCAAGGTTTTTTCCCACGATATCTTTTGGCACACAAGGAAGGACGCATTTTATGTTGCCTTTAGATCGTCTGTATAATTACTGGATAGTTAGCCTGATCAGTGAACAGGCAAAGAAAATGGTCTCACCTGCAGCTTTATCAGAAATGCTGGGGCAGAGAGGTCACTTTGTGATTGACAAGTAATCTGCAAACAGTGGCTGGTTGGTTGTGTGGTTTTCCTTACGAGAGAGGTGCCATGGGGATAAAGTGAACTGCATCACTTCTTACCTCATCATGCAGCTGCTTCCTCCTTCTGTATTCAAGACAAGGCAGCTGATAAAAAAGTTAAAGATATTTGTTTTTGTTGGACAAATAGTATTTTTTTTTACCACAGCTCCCAACTTGAAGACATCTTATTCAGTCTGATGTTCATCTGCATCAGAATTGGTATTATAAAAAGCCGATCTATAAAATCTAAGTATAATATTTATTATTATGCTCAGATCCATTTTTGTGTACATGTGTGTGTTCACGGTATTGTGCACTGTGCACAATACATTGCATTGCTTTCAAGGTGAATAGAGCCTGCCCTGGTACCTGTCATTACAATCTGACTGAACAGATTTTATCTTGTTAAGATAAAGAGGAACAATGAGACCGTAAGATTTACAGGAGTGCTCCACCGATTCAACGTTGCACTTTTGTAACCTTGTTGGACTCAAAGTGTAAAAAAAAAAGAAGGGAAGCTTTTCATCCCCGTGCATTCTTCCTGTTTAAACCTTGTGCCTATATTACACAGCAAGCAACATGACGGCTGACAGCTTGTGCAGAGATTTAGTGTTCTTATGCTTGTAGGAGCTCATGTACCCTCGGGCCTCTTGCTTCAGAAGGAAATTAGGAACAGGCTACAGAGGTCTCACTTCTTTCTAATGCCACACTAACAGATTTTTTTTTTCAAAGTTAAGAAAGACATGTCTCCTTTAGTAGAACCACAAAAAATGATTTTTCCTCAGTTACTGATATGTATCTTTAATCTAAGAGCAAATTCATTTCAATACTAGGGCTGAACATGAACATAAACATCAGTGGTCATCACACCAGGCTTGCATGATAAACTCTATTGGACATTGTGGTGTTTTCTCACAACTCCAGTGCACAATCACACATGTTGAGCAGGTGAAGACAGTTCGATAACACAGTTATCCACTGCTACAGGGGTGCAGCTGCGTGCCAGAACAGCACACTGAAAACTTTCTCTTGCATAGCAGACCTGCAGGCAATAGGGGCAAAAGCAGTATCAGTGTCACCAAATTAAAACAAAAAGTTCCATGGAAATAAAAGTTTGAGACTACTTAAAGTGGGGCGACACAGTCCCTTTGTTTGACAGGAAGAAGAATGACACGATAATGTGGTTCCAGCAGCAGCTATTGCATCACCACAGTGGCCCCACGCCATTTCGCTTGAGTTGTATAATATCAGCAATTTTCACATCTCATCACCACGGATGAATCTTTGCCGGGACTTGGTCCTTAATATCAACCCGATCATCCTAGTGCAGATTGTTTCTCTGTGGAAATATCACGGAAAGGCCGACAGCTGGCTGCAGTTCATCTCTTGTCGCCTCACATTTTCAGCCGCATCAATATTGGACAAGTCTGTTCAAGTTCAGAGGCGGTTTCAAAATGTAGCACTTAAACAGATGGCCGTCCTCTAGGCCTCTTTTGAAGGAAGCAGACAAACAAAACAGGGATAAGCTCAATCTGATTTTTATTTTATTTTTTTCTCTGCAGTTCATTGTCTTGAACATTTTGTGCAGTTGTATCCCAGTCGATATTGAAATAAGGAAAGACATCAAATCTAGAGCAGCAAACTCATGTGTGCGTGTATTCGTGTTTTCAGCTGCTTCAGTGTAGTTGTCCTTAAAGATTTAGACTAAACGCTAAAGGTGATATGCACTTTTTGACACAGCACATAAACATGCAGCATACACAGTCACACATGCAAGTGCAGTGGCACACAGGAGCAATCTTCCATGGCACTAGGAGTTAGACATACAGCCCATTCTGTAGAGTTATCACCATGGAAACTGGACAGGAGTGAAAAGCCTGTACTGCGGTGGATGGAACCTTGGCATGACAACATCCTAGGTCCTACACCGTGACATTTATATGAGACGGTTTAGCACAGTGCATAAACTTTATCAATCAACTTCTCTGCAATTCCTTATGCTGCATTTTTTGCTTTGCTTAATGCACTTCATCCTGAGCTGTTAGAAGGCTTCAGCGATGTCTCAGAAACAACTGTAACAGTGGGAAGAGCAAGATTGGCTGGAAATTCTTTTGCAGTACTGTTTAGCTTTACTGTATGTCAGCAGATAAACTGATGCATCCCGTGTTGGCTCAACTCTCAAGCCGTTTCGAGGCTGTACGTTCATGCTTCAGAAAGTCAGCTTTTTCAAGTTTCTGCTTAAATTACTGGTTACATTTCTAATTAGACACTATTGACTTAGCGCTGCAGAGTATTGCCTAACATTTATAGCAATGTATAATGTGAAGCACGGACAGAAGCAATGTATGTATTAGAATATATTTGCTTTTCTTATAATTAAAATGTAAATGCTTCTGAAAGGCTAATGCACTGGCATGGCATCTGTTATAATACATTTTACAGTGCAGACTTATTTAACAGCACATACTGTGCAAAACTCTCTGACGTTTTAAACCCAAAGCATGTGCATGTAAGAGAAGTTGCCCATCGATTTTTTGTTTTTTCATCAGCTCTTCCTCCTCTTTGCTGTGTCCAGTGCTTTGAGCTATTTATTCGTTTCCAAACAAAGCTGTATGGGCTCTCACATTTTCCAGTTGAACCGTTTTCCCTTTATTTCCAGAAGAATAGGTGTAGACATGTCATCTCTCTTTAGATCTGTGAGTGCTCTATCAGTGAGCACTGTAGAGTTAAAATTTATACCATAGAGCAGAGTCACACCTGTGCACGTTCTACACCACCAGGTTTCTAATTCCACTGGCTTAAAAGAAATTTTGTCTCAGGTCAGTTGCCTGTTTTTTTGCTTTGCACAGTATTAAGTCTTATATTTCATGATCCTAGAGCTCCTTTTACTTTGAACAACTTTTGTATACACATAACCTTGCAAACTATAATAGGTGGTTTATACTTCTGCATTAAGTTGGTGCAGAGACTACGACGACAACGCGGATCCCTTCACAGAGCCTACGTATGCAGACCCTAGTGCCATAGCTGACATGAACCTCCCCAGAAATGTAACTATATGGCGACGCAGAGCGCAAGAGCTGTGGTCCGCTTGGTAGTAGCGTGTTTCCACTTTCCGGCTGCTGCTTCCATCTCCTCAGTTTTCTAATTTTGTTTTGGATCAACAAAGATGGAACACATGGAGGCAACGTTAACTGAGGAGGTTTGGTGATACAAACATTTGTATTACTCGTCTTCGGTGAAATTTGGGCTAAAGTTTCAGTTGCCATCAATGAAAGTGAAAGTTTAACACGTTTAAATCCCCTGAAATATATATCTGCTGATTGAACAATGTACGATACAACTTTGTGAAATGTAAAAGATGTCCTCCACAGCGATGATCTCACACCCCTGCAGTTGTCCTCAGCTCTCTTGAGGCCTTTCAGATCACTGTTTTGGTTTTACGGCATTCATCTTCACTCATTTGTCACTGCATTCACTGCTGTCATTTCTTGATGCAGAGGGCAGGTTTCAGAACAAAAGCTATAAAACCCCACTGAATTCAAGCTTCGCAGCAGAAGAAAAGGAGACAGACAAAAGTTGCGACACGCTAGGGAACACAGTGGAGCATTTAGAAGCACAAAAGGCAGACTTTTTTTTTCTCCCTCGAGTAAGTTAGAGATAAGAGCTAAAGAAAACTGCATTATACATCTTGGCAAAACTAACAAACATAGAACTCAGTGTCTTCCTTATGAAAGCTGTTTGCTATATTATGTCAGTTTTATGTTTACAACATGTTTACACGGTTCATAAGGGGCCAAAATCATTATGTTTGGGTGCATGTATGTGAACTGACGGGGGACTTCATCATAGCGTCATACTCAGCCGCTTCATGTAATGTCTCCCTGACAATAGCAAAAGAGACTGGGAAGAAAGGGGGAAGGAAACTGAATGTTACAGTAAAAAAAGCCACTGGCAGGATTACAGCATTGGTGTCTTTTGAGTCAGACTGCTGGAGCCCCAAAAAACTGAGTTTCGGTTTATCCCAACCCAGTTTTTTAATCCTTCACCCGCACCCCCGTCGCTTTGCTTTTTCATAAATTCAATCTCCAAATTAACCTCTAGCCCAAAACTTCACTTATCCTTTTCACGTCATGTTATGGCTGAACTTTGCAAATTGGTTACTAATAAATACAGTAACTGGACTAAGCTGTGAACAAATGAACATATCTCTAATGCCCTGTGGTACCGGCACGTCAGCAGATTCCCAGTTTAGAGGTTTCAGCTAAGTGAGGAGCTGAATGTATATTGATACTGTATCACTTAGTTCTTCCTATCAAATCATATCCTGGCTGTATTTTCTGGAGCACCCATCCACACAGTCAACAAGCATTCAATCTGAACCAAGGTGATTGTATTATTACCAAATCCATTAAACACATGTCTGTCAGTCTAGACTTTCATATCTTTTTTTGGACTTAGTAAATTATCTCTGATTTGCAACATTAGCTCAGTATCTCATCTGGACAAAGCAAGGCTGATAAACTCCAGAGACCTATTAGACAATGAAATAGCCCGGCCATGGTGCACTGAACTCTTTCATCTAGTGCAACTGACTATATATTTCTTGACACGCCTTCTTTTGCTGAGCTCAATAATTGCTTTATCTTACACTGAATGATGGGACAGACATCCCTCTGTGACCCTGAGTAGCAATAAGCAGAATAAAGCAATAATTTTAAACAGTTGTCAATCAGCTTATCACGTTCATACAGACTTACACTGGTATTCATTTTGAGTTCTACTTTTGTCTCAGTTTTTGGTCTCTGCCTACGCCCAAGGGAAATATTTTGGGCATCAATGGGCACAATTCATATAAATGAAGAAGTTGTGGTTTGTTATACAGTGCCTGAATCTGTTATGGCCTTAAATTAGTACTTGCCTTTAACCTGCCTGGTGCTGACGATCACTGCCGGCAGTTTCAAGTAGAAAAAGGAGTCATACATCATTCATCTTCTTCTGTAACTGCTTGTCCTGTAAAGAGTCGCGGGGTGAGGACTCATGCAGTTTAAATAAAGACGTTTTGAAAGCAGTGAGTCTGAAAACCAAAAACAATGAAAGTGCCCAAAAGCTGAAGAGATTGGCAGAGTTGAGGGATCATTATTTCACATACAAGTAGTCATTGTTTGCTTAAAAAAATCAATTATTTGAGAGAGAACTCTTCAAAAGCAGTTCTTCAGAAGCTGTGAAAGAATGAAAAGTGCTAGTATTTTCTTTTAGCGTTCACAGTTTACAGTTTAAGTTCCTTGTCAGAGTAGCCATTTTGAACAAGTCAGCGCAGCATGTGGCATACCAAAACAAATGGATTACTTTAAAGCCTTCTTCTGATTGAAAAAAATTACTCTGTTGTAGATTAATTTTCTTAACATTCTTTCATGGAAGGCAGTTTTCAATATGAAGCACGTTACAAAATGCTCAGTTCTACCTTATCCGTGTGATTTTTTTCAAATATATTATCCGCAATACATAGATTACCACGCAATGATACCATCGCAGGTCCAAGTAAACAACTATGACCTTAGAAGCGACATATTTCTATTTCATTTTTTAGAACTGAGGTTTTTAATGGTGGTGTTGACAAGCAGCATCAGGACATACTGTGTGTATATGAGTGTGAGTTAGTGCACAATGTGTGTGGGTGTGTAAAGAGACAGAAAAACTGTCAACAAGGGAGGGTGAACCAAACAGTGTAGCGCGCATCTCTGCTCAGTGTATGCATCCTATTGAATAAGGATTAATCTATGCGTCTGTATTTCCTGGCTTCCATGTTCAGGTCACTTATATCTACATATATCAGAAAAGACTACATAGTGACTCATAAATTGTCCATCCAGTAAATAACAGTAAATCTCAGCATGCATTGCCAACATTGATGAGCAGAAAATGGGATGAGCAGCATTAGGAGGAGATAAATCCCCACATCTGAAGGATTATGGTTATTTTGACAAATGCGAAACGCTTTTCAAATAGAAATGTAATTACATGGTGAATATTAAAGTCAGCAGAAGATGATCTTTCTGGAATTCCAGCACACGCGATATTAAATTGTCCAACTTTCAGTTGCCTTTCAGATGGATGTCAGTTTTCGCTCTCCTCACTGGAGAGCATTCAGCCTTAAAGTGAGGATGCTAACAGTCTGCTGTCACGTATAATATTATGTGCCAAAATGAACTGATAGTAGGTTTTTATGCACATTTCTATCATCCAATACAATGAACACGCACTGTATTTCCTCTACAACACAATATGTCCAACTTAATTAAGTTTACTGGCCACTTGTTATCAGCTTCATGTCTGTGCCACCCACACTGAAATCATTTTTCAATTTATCCAGCCTAATCAACAATCAGGAAAGGAGGTCTTATGGCCATTAGCATGCCATTCAGCAGCCATGGGTGTGTAGCCTAATAGCGATGATAATAGAGGCTTGTCTGTGCTCTCTCGCTGCAGCGTTGACCACTGAGTGAATTATCCAGCTGACAGAGAGCAGCAGCACGGCTCGGACGGAGGATGTTGTTAATATGCCAATGAGATCTCATGCCTCCAATGCCAGACTGAGGCATGCTGGCATGGTGCAGCTGTCTATCACCTAATTGGGAATCATTTAGCTGCAGCTTGACCTACATTCAGAGCAGTGCAAAGGGGGACCACCTATGTGAATGTTTTCATTAGCAATCCAAAGCTAATAGCTTGGGAATTAGAATTAATTGGTGTGTGCTGTGTCACAAGAGTTTAAATCATTGTCTTCTACATCTGCAGTAAAGTGCCTTAGAGGCACCCTGTAGATTGCTTTTGAACTTTTGAAATGAAACACCAAATTAAGAGGTAGTGTTGTGTGATATTGAACGTTTCTGATATTTGCACTGCACACAGACACAAACTTCTTTTTTCATTCAAAGAAGTAGTCTTACATCTAACGGTTGGATGAGAAAATTGATACCACTCTGATGCTGTTGTAACACTGAGGTTCCAAGCTGCAGCTAGCTATTATAGCCTAGACTAAACACTAGATTCTCTATATATGATGTTTGTATAAATCTACACAAAAAAGTCAGCAAATTTAGACTCATTCTCTTATTCAAGTCAATATGCAAAGCTAAAGCTAGATAGCAGCAGTTGGATAGAATAACTTTAAATTTCATATATACTCTACTGACTTCTATTCTGCCTCACAAATAACACATTTTAATGCAAATAAGAGAGTTTTTTCCCCAAAACTATATTCTGAGTTTATCTGCAATGCCCACTTTATACCATAGACAGTCTTAGGCAAACATGGCCACTAGGACTAGTAGCAAATAATTTGTCGTATTGCCTGAGGTGAGGATTTAACTGCTTATGTTTTTCTAAGGGAAGACTAGTACAAAAACCACACTGGCATGTTTCACGTGATTTATGTCCCTTGATTAGGCCCACTTTAATTTGTCTTTTTTTCCCCAGCTTTTCATTCAGACAGCTTCCCGCTAATGTTTTATAATTCTGTCTTTCCTATTTTACCTTTTTAATTTTGTCTAACAATTGCATTTTCTCTCTGTTTTTTTCTCAGTGTTAACCACCGCTCTTTTTGTCTTATCAACACTCATAACCCAACATGCAGCATCCCGTAACCAAACAAATGAAATAAAATTACTTATGAAAATGTGTGTTGTTTACACTAATAGCCTTCACCACTTGAAGCCCAAAATAATTCCTAGGCCAGTGGAGAAGATAATTTCTTAACACTTTAAACTCTGGAGATTTTCAGTGATAAGCAATGAGTCATTCAAGCTGAGAGGAGAACATGAAAAAAAAATAAAAGAAGTGAAATGGGATAATAACGTGGGAGATAACTGTACTGTCAAAATATATAAACAGCAGTGAAGCACCTAAAATGAAGGAGTCATTTCCACGTGTAAAAGCCCACGTACATGAGACTCTGTGTGTTTTTCTCTCTGAAAAACCTCTTCAGGGTAAATAGGTTGAGCTGTAGTTTAAACAGTTAACATAAAGTCAAGGCAAGATCACGCTGATGCCAGATGCCCACTCTATTACCTTGGCCTGCAGCCAGTTCATTGAACAACAACTTACACTTGTCAAAACAAGCCTATTCCTATTCTTAGACAGCTATCAAAATCAAGAGATTTGAATTCCTTTTATATATATATATATATATATATATTCAACTGGATGTGCAGCGCACAAGTGGACTGGAAAGGACTTCCTGAGCCATTAACGTAGAGGAAAGGTGGCAATCATGCCTCAGGCAAAATCCAACTGTATGCAGCCGTCAGCCCTAAGCAGCTCTGTTGGCAGATGTCCAAGCTATGCTAGCCAATGACTCACCTCTCTAAAAACTCCAACCGCAACAGCCAGCATTTCCCCAATATTCCTGATTAAACCTGAATGCTCACTCAGCTTGGTTGGCCAAAAAGGCTTTTATTCTGTTCTCCTATGCAACGACACGAAGCTGATCGCGTTTTAGTTTTTACTGCCTCAAAAATCCAGGAACTTGGATTTTATCTTACTCATGAAGAAGACAGAAAAAGCTCCCATCCTGGTATTAACCAGAGATGACCCAGTTTAGCATTTGAGATCCAATGAGCTTTGTGTGTGCGTGTATACAGTATATGTATGTACCATCTATTACCTACTGATACTATTACATTTATTTGATCCTTCAGTGTTATATTACTATACTATACTATATTATAATATATGACTGACCATTTTCAGAATATATTATATTTTACTAAACTATTACATATTATTATTATTACAGGGTTAATATCACAATACACAAAGTACCAAAAATAGCAATGTATGTTTTCTTTTTCCTCTTTCATTTATGGTTGCATTGCAAGGTTGCTCATTTCTTTTCTCCCTGTCTTGTCAGCATTTGTATTCAATAAAAATAAAGATGTACTGTGAAAACACACACACAAAACAAAAACTAAGAATTTATCCTAATTTAATAACCGACAGAGAAGGCTCCTAAGTGAGAAAAGCTGTTGACGAAAACATAATTATCAGTTATCTACTTGAAAACTATGCTGAGTGTTGATGAGAGGATGGTGCCGTTCTTTACTCTACTCTTTAACCATTTTGGTTAAGACTGAAATATTTCCTCAGCTGGAACTCCAGATTTCCCCTCTAGCTTTGAGTAAATATGTCAACAGCTGTTGGATAGAGTGGAATCAAATCTGGTGCAGACGTACGTCAATCCGAAATTTAAATAAATCTGGAGGTCCCACAAACATTCATCACTACCATCAGGTCAAATTTCCAGTTTCTCTAAAGCTTGGTTTGACTTCTGCCACAAATCTATGCTGAGGCTACTTCACTGTGAGCTTTTATGATTGTCTACTGGCATGTCTGTGGTATTTCATGTTTGCACCTCACAGTCGTCAGTTTGATTTCTACGCCATGTGTTTCAGAAATCAGTTTCTGGGGGCATCATGTACCAACATCGCAGATTCAATGCAGTGGTAGAAATGAAGCTGATTATTTTTAGTTTACAACCAAATACCAACAGCTAATGATATCTCCTTTGACCTTACCTGTACCCTGTACTTAATGCAAAACAATACATTTTATTGTAGCATCGTCCTTTTGAGCAGGCTGTCATGCTAGCGTGTAGCTAATGGGAATCTAGCTTAAATTAGCTGTAACTGCAGTGGACAATCAATTTACATTATAGGCATTAATTGTGTATTTATTCTGTTTATGTAATGACCATAGGAGCATGAAGTCTGAAGGGATCATGAGCATAATAACGTTGTTTTAACATAGGACTGCTATGGGTCTGAACTTCTAGTCTAGTTAAATAGTTGATATGAGACAGTGCCAAGCTACACATGACAGCAAAAGATATTCAGCAAGGATCTTTTAGAATGATTCATAGTGTAAGTGTGAAATCCAAGTTTCCACCACTTGCTGAGTCACATTCCACTAGTTCATTCTCTGTTTCAGCGAAAGCCATACTCAGTGATGACTGTGGGAGAGTTACAAAGGATTTGGTTTCTCTTTAGCTCTGCATTGTCGATAGAACGAGTTCATATAATGAACTGTATAGTATTTGTGAAGTGCTCCTTCACAAAGCAGGGCTGAGCTAAAATGCCCCGGTTTCAGCACACCTTTACACTATTTAAGAGAGAGAAGCTGCAGATATTCCACCCCCGGCTGTCAATGAAAAAATATAGTGGAGGGCCTAACTAAAAATTGAAGACCCCATGAAATAGAAATTATAGTTTATTTCATGGTAAGCGCTCCATGTGAATTGAAAATGCGAGTGTAACTTAGTAAACTACTGGCTGAGAGTGAATTTTATGTAAGCTACAGTAGGTGACAGTTCAAGCGAAATGCTGGAAAATGCAGCAGCCGACTAAAGTGTTTGAGGAGGAGGCTATGAAAAACAGAAAAAGCTTGTGATACAGTATGGTTATTTTTTAAGAGGCTTTTCTAGGGGGGGGGATATCGTGTACTTGTACTGCATATGGTAGAATACAAAGATCTAAGTCTGACAAACCGAGCAACTGCGTGCATGCTTTTTTGGAGACGCATTTTCAGCGCATCCACTTCTTGCTGAGAAATGTCACAATGTTACAGCACAAGTCCAAGCTGAGACATTTCCACACATGTTGCATCACACTGTACCTCCTGGGCAAGCAGAAAAATGAATTCGACGTTGGCACCATTTGAAACCTCTACTGTTAGCCACTGGCAAATCTTATAGTCAATATGTGTCCCATGCAGTACATAAGGTACCAATTTTTTTTTAACTTATCTGAGCCTAGAACCGTTCAGTTCTAAACACCAGATTGCAACCACAGAGTGAAAGCTTGACGCTAATGCACTGGCCCAAGTTTGCGTGTAATGATACAAAATGAGTAGCTACTTGCAGCGTGTTCTCTTAAAAGGTTTAAATCAATTCACGCAGTGACGGTAAACAAGATATACTGTGCTGTTAAGCAAGAAATAAACAAGCAGACACTTTCAAAGCACAGCGTTGCGATTTTTAACTTTTTAGCATTCCCCTGTGAGTGACACAAATCCTTAAAAAAAAAAAAAAAAAACGTTTTAGGAGGTCATAAGAGGCCCTTTCTTTTCATGCTGTCTGGGCTTTTCATATTGTTTATAGTGAGGAGACCTATATAAGAATAGCACTGTTCTCCTAAAGGTGTGTTTATTTTTGTATTTGCAGATTTTGCAGAGGTCCCTAGAGCTTGGCAGTGATGGGCAAAGGATCTTTTACTGTCTCAATAACTGTAGCTCAGTTTATTTTATGCCACCTTTGAATTTCAGCTGGATTGACTTGAATGTTAAATTTACAAAGCAAGGACTTGATGAAGAGGCAAAGGTTGATATTGCTCCACTAAGAACTGCTGTACAGAAAGAGAGGGGACCAAATTTATTCTGACTTCTCTGCTTACATGTCTGACGTTTTCCTCTTTTAATAATTGGTGAAAGAAGTCCACATTGTAGCCTTTCCTCTGGATAACCTGTACAGAGAACTCCCTAATCCAGGCATCCCCCACTTGGCTCATTTTGAATGCAGAACGTTGTTGTTCATGAATTTTTTATTACATCCTCCGGAGAAGAGTGCAAAGTTCAGTTGGTGAATTAGACAAAGGGCTGTTTTCAACTAATCTTCCGATTAAGGGGAAGAACAAACGGTGTCATATCGTTTTAGAAAAGGAAAATATAACCTTTAGAAGTCACTGATATCAAATTTACAGGTCTAAATGATGGCAGCGCTGTGAATCTTGACCTAAGCAGATAAAGAGAAAATCTATCTGAAAGCCATTTCTGCATCAAATCAGCTTTGAGCAAATCCTTTTGTGATCCAATAAAAATAATCCGAGACAACATATTTTACAATAGATGTTCTGCCCGCAAATTATGTTACAGCAGTCTGTGATGTTTGTGAATATATTGGTCATTCTTTATCCTGCATGTTAGAACAGATTAAAATGTTATGACTGATACCACAAATTATTTTTCTCAGCAGGAGACTGGATTTAAGTAGCAGTCATGTATGTTTGTTTGAGTTCATGAAGAGGTTGATGAGCATTCTGCATGCTTTCTGATCTGATGTATGTGAATGTTTCTACAGACTGCATTATGACGCTTTGTGCATTTCAAGATGTATGAGTGCATCTATATTTTGTGTTAAAGCATTAACAAACATTAGGATATTAATATCAATATTATACAGGCTGTGATGCAGATTTATCCCGTTTAATTGACATAATTCAGACCACACTAGCACGTAAAACGCAGAGGGGTCTTTGAATCAGCAAAGTGCTTGTAATGTAATAAGCACTCTCTCCTAAATGGAGCCTTGACTCCATTTAAAAGAGGGCAGAAAATATGTGTGCACTCTTGCTTAAGGCTTTCATCTTGCATATAAATCACTCCAGTTGAAAGTGGGTGTTTGAGCGCCACAGATTTCAGGTCTTGGGGCGCGCTGTATCACCGGCCAAGGCTGCTTTAATGACGGAGCTATGTCATGACAGCATGAAGTAAATTAGGCCTATTCCAAATATTCTGAGAGGAGAAAAAATGTTGAAACTGAGGCTTTTCTGGGTGCTTTAGAAGCCTAACGTGGTATTCTGTTTCTCTGCTTTCTATTTTCTGCTTTCTGTTTCTGTCCAGATACCGCGGCAGCTGAGTGCTCTAACATTGTACAGGTGTGAGCAGTCGGTTCTGGATTACTGCCATGCCCACCTGTCACTGCACCTCAACATGGGCATGGAGCCCTCCTCTCAGGCGCTGGGAGGTCCTGAGCCAGTCTTGTACCGCCCGGGGCTTATGGCAGCCCTCCCTTCTGAGCCTGTGTTGCCTTGCCCCCAGACCCACTCCCACCACCAGTGAGCTGTGCACACTGTGAGGCTCTGTCTCCAAACTTTTGTATGGCTGCTGCACAGACATGGTGGACCACTCAAATGAAGTAAAAGGCTGTGTGGGAGGGAGCTGGGGCTGGTAAAGAAGCAAAGGAGACAATTAATCCACAGCAGAGCATTCAAGACCCAGGGTAGTGAAAAAGAAAATATTTTTCAGTGGAAACAAAGGGATGCAGCGATATTGATTAGAGCTTCTGACCTATCTGACCCTCAATGTCCTCAATTAGCAAAGGAAACTGAACCGCAGCATGACTTTCCACGTTCTGCTTTGCCTCTTGAGGAGTATTAGGGATAATAATTTAATGATTTGTTAATCTTATTAGACATATTTCCTCAACTTTCCCCTAGTCTGGGCACCTCTCCACTGTGCAGGTAAGTAATCACATGCAAAATGCTATAAACAGAGCAGGGAAACAGCATGATAAGCAATTGAGTAGCAGAACAAATGAAAGATCAACCAAGCAAAAAGGTTTTCTGCTGCTTTTTCTGATCAGCTGTCAGTCAGAGGTCCCTCCCTAACTCAAGTCCCTGTAGCGCTTTTCATTTCGAGAAATGAGCCACTCAAATGAAATTACACAAGACAAGAGAAACGAGTCAGAAACCAACAGACAGTAATTGTCATATAAAATGTACAGCCTAAACATCTTGCCGGCAGTAAGTATAATTTACATGGTGACTCTTTATTTCCTTAATGATTTGTGATGTCGATCACGTTCTAACTAATTTAATCAAGCTGAGAAATAATCTGATGAAAAATATACACAGAGTACAGATCGCGGTGCACTGGGACATTCAGATATTTACTTTTCATCTTTGATTCAAATCACTATCGTGGTTAATGGTTTTTGCTTTTAATGTGTTATTCAGCTCATTGTACACTCATATATCTACATGTGTGTGCTTTTTACAAGATGTTACATTATAATATATGGTAAATAAACAGTGGTAAATGACCAGTAACGGCGTCGTTCATCAAAATCAGTGGTATCAACCCAAACAACTGTCTGCTCTATTACAACAGCTGCGTAGGTGGTACGGACTGAAGAGCACAGTCCTGAGGCCGAGACTGTTTAATAACGATGTGTCCTGCCTTTGGCTAAGTGATCAAGACCATGACACTTTTTTTTTTCTTCTTCTTCTGCGTGTTTGTGTGTGACCGTACACTAAACTCAAGCTCTTTTAATGTTGCTCCCAGGGAAGGAACGTTTGTGTACAAACAATATTCAGTTAAGGTCCTGGATATAAATAAATAGCAGCTTCATGTTCTCCACATCCATACAATGCACCATTAAAATGGTTAAAGCTATTTACAGCTATGTGATATAACCGGAACATTTATTTGTCTGCTGGGATTTGATCATTACTTAAACCAGTCCTGTCAAATCATAGTTTAGCTATAATAAATAGGCCCAGCAGGCCTGTCAAGCTTTGGATTTCTCAACATGTTGAAATGTTGTACATAAAGCTGTAAGACTGATACTTTACCTCTGTTCGGACCCGGTATTGACATGCATCCTGAGTGATCGGATCATACGTAAGTATCCAGCTGCAAATACACGTGTGTCCACATGCGTCTCAAGCCACCACTCGAGAGCCAATCTCGTTTTTTTTTTTGCTCTGTATTCAAATAAGCACCAACATCATTTGGGGCACAGCAGAATATTGAGCAAACAGCTGCTATCTAATGGATCGCCACAGTTATTTCACAACCATGTTTGCTGTGTGTGCGCCCCCCAGCATGGGGATGGGATGCACATTTTTTAAGGTAATGAGCTCTAAAGTCTCACACCACTTTTTAAATTTTTTTTTATCTCCACTGTCACATTAGTTATGTCAGAAACCTGTACACAAATCTGATTACAACGGCAACCCTGGAAGCACTCATGCGTACCGCTGCGCTGGTTGCTGCAGTGAAAGAAAACTCTTCTAATGAGAGCTTACATAGTGTAACTCCACATTTGCATGCATCAACGCGAACACATAACTAATTAATTACATGCCTTTAAGTTTTTATTAAAGACCTGAAATTCAGTATTGTCAGTGGATATTTTTCACTTTCATTTATGTAATCAGTCAGTTAACAATAGTTAATAATAAACAGCCTTTAGTCTTTTCTGGCGATCACTCTGCATAGCTGTTGTGTGTTTTTATTCTGAATGAATGAGTACATTTTCAGCTTATGCAAGAGAACATCACCCAAGTAGGTGGTCTGTTGATGTGGCCAGGGCGCATTGTTTGGTCACAAGCAGCTCAGACCACCTCCAAATGTGGTCTGAGTAAAAGCTGTTCAATTGCAATCAGATCAGTGGCAACGTCTTTAGTCAGTGATGTTGACAGGAAATATGGTTTAATTCTAAAGGTCAAAAGAAAAAGAAACCACTGTTATTTCATTAAAGAAGTCACACATTTCTGTGAGCGATGGAGATCTGATTTTATGCAACCCGTACATGAGTACCCAGACAGCAATGCTCGTTTAAAGGAATTAAATGCTATTCTGTCTGGCCTGTCCAGTTATTTTAGCTAAAAAAGCAAAAGAGGAAAGAATTTGCGGCAATATGGATGATTCTTTGAATCAGATTTAGCACCTAATATCTGGTATAACACTTGGACCATTTTGGACTGCACACCTCTTTTTCTTCTCTTCTATCATCAGTGTTGATTATGCATAAGACATGTTGCCGGAGTCTTTTAGCATATTTAATGTAGCCAGTGAATTTAGATTTAATATGTTTCTCATTTTTGTTTTCCACCATGCCAGTCGATTGTTAAATTATATAGCTTACTAGATACAGGTTGGTAGCAGCTGTCAGTTTATTTGAGTAAATCACCACTAGAAAGGAGAAGCATCTTTTGCTTACCACTGTCTGAAAGCATCTATTGATTCAAATTTATCTTTACAGTGTGAATGGTAAAGTTACATTGTAACTGCAAAAGATAACGATGGGCAAGAACCGTGAGCTAGCAATGGTAACATTGCTGCAAGGCTTAGCAAGTGGCTTTTTTAGATAAGGTAAGATAAGACGAGTTAAGGTAATATTTTTAGTGACATAAAAAATTAGATTTTCAAGAAAATTACATATTTATGATTGACTTATGTTGTTAAGATGCATAGATGCCATTTTATTTTCACATGGGGGTGTGGGGGGTAATTTGTCCAGGGATGTTCTGTCATATTTCAAGATGATTATCATTCTGTTTCTCTAATCATGCATAAACTGTAATCTGAGTATACAAGCTGACAGCATAAAATCTGCCTTTTGACACACAGATGCATTCGCTGTGTACACTTCTATGTCAGATTTTCAGTAATAGAGATTTTGCAAAGGACTGGTGTTTCTCTGTAAGAAAAAAAACAAAATAAATAAAATAAAATAGCCAGTGCAGAAGATATATCTGCTTATGACAACACGTTCTGACACATGACAGATTCACACTGCCGGAGGATTTACTGTTCTGCAGCCGCACACACAAAACAGTTTAACGATACTGATAGATTGCATATACTGCACACACTTCAAGTGTTCAGAAGAGCGTTGAGAGAATCAGGACAGGAAGGAGCAGCAGATGCAACAGAATAGCATTCAGACTTATGAGTCTAAATGGATATACAGGCTGATGACTCATAATACTTCAACTGATAACCACTTGTAGAGCAGTGGTGTCTCTTCAACTTTATCCGCAGACTAGGAGGACAATCGTCATCCACATCACGACTTAACTCAGCTGTGTGACGCATAGAAACACAAAATATGTACAAGATCTTTTGCCAAAAGTTTGGAGTTTGCCTAAACCAGAATGGCTGATACATGATTTTATAGGTCACAAGAGGATTTATGACCTATTAAAGTATTGACTGAAATAGGCTGGAAAAACAAAATCATTCAACTGTTCACGATATTGTGCATGCACACTGAAGCCACAGAACCTTACCTGCCCTGTGCAGGAACAACAAGCTCTGTGCTCCTTACCGAGGCTGACTGACCGTTATTTGTATCCAATTCTAGCACAGGCTTAATTTTCAGAAATGAAAAGTGTCAAGGTAATGGCAGCAGATGTTTCTTGGTTTGTTATTCTCTTGACATTTTATCTATTTGGACAAGATATTGGTCCCTCTGACAATCTGTTGGCACTTTCCTGGAAAACAGACACAAGCTATTTTCTCCCTCCTCTGAGCTGTCAAAGTAAGCTAGACAATGTAAGACTTTATAGTATGTGGGCTTAAATTCCTCTCATCCTTCATCCTGTTCCATTGATTTCATCCAGTGATCTTATTTCAGTGGGATACGGGACGTCATCGAGAGAGCTCTGTACATTTACAAGTCTCATAAAAGTGCAATAAAGTAAAGGGTAGAGGAAGTGTAAAAAGTTACAACAGCTTCTTCGTTCTGTGTACTTTTTAATTCCTCTTTCCAAATGTCTACAAATAACTCTTCACACTTGTTTACACAAATGATGTTCGGGCCAGGTGTTTTTGCTCTCAGCTTAGCATAACCTATATTGCTTTCGATGATGCAGGGCATTGGCATAACACAAAAGCAGTGGGAATATTTACATTTTAAAATGTTTTATTACTTAGAACAGATTTGTAGTTCATCTTAAACTTGTGGGGTGAATGATATACATACTTACATGTTCAGTTGTACTCCAGACAGCGGTATATTTATCCAGGGAGACATGTAGCTTTGTCTCACCTGCTAGTTTAAGGTGCAATGGAAGTATTCCGATTTAAGGTCAAACTGAAGTTTCTGTCTGTCTCCAGCCACTTGCACTTTGCTATGTCATTTTAGAGTTGTGTCGCAACTGCTGGCGGGCAGGGCAGCTGCGAGAGCTCTTGATTTCCACAGGGAGCTACATTGCTGCTATGCCCATGCTTTGAGATTACCTTTAGCACCTCACAAGCCGAATATGACACTGGTGCTGCCAGTTTATTTTCACTGCCTCTCAAATCCCAAGACGATCGACTATTTTCCTGATCCATTTCAAGGTTAAAGGTATAGCCACGTTGCAGTAGTCCTAATGACATATATAACCCTATGACAATTTGCTTTGACCATGAATTCTTCATAATTACACAATCTCCCACTTTTTAAATGAATGGTAGGTGCAGCTACAGTATCTTTGTATAACCCTATTATCTGTTCTTAGTCTTATTGTGTAGATAATACACACTAATGAATGGTATAGTGAGGGGACATGTATATAAAAATGGATCGCCTATTGAGTCATGAAGAGTGGTTGTGAAACTCATCTTGGCACTACCTGACTCCGACTGGTGCAGCATGGACGGTTGGCATCTAAGAAGATAGCTAGTAACCCATCACAGCACCAACTTGTCAAAGCAGCCATGCCCTTTTTAAGAGGTGAGTCCAAATTAGTGATCGTGAGATTAGCCAAACCATTTCTGTTCCAGGCTGTAAACATGTTTATTTATGTTGTAAAGTTGGGCTTTGGTTGTGTTTATTCTCCATCTACAAGTTTGCCTAACCATGAGGAAAAGCCACACCACTGCTCACCCAATCACTTTCTTTTGTAATGTAATGTTATGACTGTGATGCTTCCTATGAAGTTTCATTTTCAGCTAGAGCAACAGAAACATTTATTGGACATTTCCTTGGTTCTAGGTTATGCTTCCTTCTTCATGACCACCGGAGACAGATAATTTATAAAATCTCAGTTAGATTTGTAAGTTTTGATTTTCTGTCAGCTTCAGCAAGCTCCTACTCTATTTGTTCAGTTTGTCATCATAGCTTTCATAGTTGGTCAATGAAAAACCCCATCACTACTGATGATACCAGTGCAGAATTTTTTCCATAGACACCAGATTTAAAATTACTTCAAATTTCCAGAGTTATCAACTTTCCACTGGTTAGCTTAATTAGCACTGAGTGAACTTGTTGGACATTGGCTTGAATGTGAGATGTCCATTAAAATGTAAGTTCTGTATTTATCATGTCTTCTAAGTCCCTTCCTCTTAGCAATATGTTGCCTAGCAATGTAAAAAAAAGAAAAGGAAAAACTGAGGTTAACCACATTTTGGGGTGTGTGTAGAGGTGTGTAAATAACTTTTGTAACATTTCATTGGTGAGACAACACTGTATAGACAGAATAATAACCTCCAAATGTGTGTGCACCGAGAAGTGGATAAAACGTGCTAGAAATACCTGGACATAAAGACAGAAACTTGTCAGGAACTTCCAGTCTGTTTCTAAAGCACAAACATTAATAAAGCCTTAATACAAAGATAGAACTGTTATTCTGCTTTGCACCTCCATGAAGTATGGCTGCAGCAACATTTCTCTTTATAATCTAACGATTTAAGTAATTATTAAACTATCAGCCTTTTCTACCCAGCCAAAATCATTTTTCCACCCAAATCATTATTGTATAATCCCCCTCCATTGTAGCTATGTTATTTAGACAGAGGAACCAGAATCCCAACAGAAATGCATTTTTATCAGTTACAGTGATTATAAGGAATTAAGACATGGATATCATCCTTACTGGATGAAGATTTAATACCTAAATAGGGGATGCACAACAGGATTCACAACTGATTCCACAGATTTCATGTACAGAAGACGGCTTCAGTAAAACCCAACTGGGAACAGACTTGTTGACGCACTGAAGACAGGGTTAATGCAGGATGATGCTTGAGTGAAAGCACAGTTGGTGACAGTGGGGATTGAAATGCATGGCTTCCTTTAGAAAAAAAATGTCTGAAAACAATGAAATCAAGTTTAAAAATCCCAAGCTGTAACCACAGCTGTTTCAGCCACTGAACGCCAGGATAATGCATAGTCAATTGCTGCTATTTAAATGGGTTCAGAATCAGTCTCTCCCTCACTGCTGCATTCAGCAGTGAAAATGTGAATCAATTATGGTAAATAGAGCCATAGTTAAGCTGGTATTGTGCCGTATGCTTTGTATTAATGGCTGAATGCCACTCACTCCACCAGACACGTGTTCACTTGAGGATGACACGTGCTGCATGATATACAGTATGATGTAGGGCCTCTCCACTGAGCACTTCTAGTTTCACATATAACTTTAGATGAAAAGCAGTTGAATTGTCTTGTTTCAAGGATTTTTAACAAATACACTCCTTTGCAGTAACATCTGTGCTGGATACTAGTTAAAAATAGGTGGAGGTGTAGTTTTTATTTTTTCATAGTATATAAGGAAGATAGTCAATTATATCCTTTTATTTCTAAACTTCCAGTCACCTTTTTCACTAGACCAGGGTTTGTGAGAGTTGGCATTGTGCTAAAAGTGTTCTCCTTTTTTGGGGGGCAGTAAAAAACGCAGCTTGTTGAACCTTAAACAGGATAATGTGATCATACGTCCGCCTTTTACCTGCTGAGGGCCTAAAGTGGCCTCAGATGACTAATGCTGTTGCTGCTGAAAGTGGAGCAAACAACAATCTCAAAATCTCTGAGGATTATTGGCACTTCATGGAAATGAGTATGGCCAGATTTTTAAGTACTTGGAAAAAACACATTGTCTGCCAGTAACCAGACATGAAACTGAGTTTTCTTCATTTTTTCTTGATTGTTAACACTGCTGCAAACAGTGTGATTTGTCCCTGCATTGTCCTGTTTAAGATGTAACAGGGGCTGCATGCATTTATTTACCAGCACTGGAGGATACTTGTTGCATAAGGCTAGATTTTGCACCACAAGTGTGCATGTATGCATGCAGCATATCTTGAGGCCGGACATTCAACAGCTGTGGATATAGATATAACTGTGTCAATGTTGGCATTATTAAACATGTTTAGTTTGGACTTTTTATGTCTAATTTTTATGAATGTATTGTTTCTTAATGTGTTTAATGTGTTACATTTCTGGTCTCACTTGCATAATAATTATACTGGTCACCATGCTCTGCTCAGTGCACAGATTGGTATTTGTACAGAGGAAAAAGGTTGCTAGGCAATCCAGTGAGATCTAAGAAAAGGTCTGTATGAGATGTGGCGAAGACAGAGAGCTGGCAGTTGCTGGGTAAATTGCGAGTAGACAATCAAAGTCATATCACACTGAGCTGGGGAGAAGAATGAGAGGAACAAGATCCTGAATGAAACTGTTTACCTCCTGTCCTCATGCACAACAAAAGGATGTTGATATCATCATGCGACGTGAACAATTAAGAACACAAATTAGCTGTTGATTCATTATTTTATTTTTGGAAAAGAGAGGAAGAAAGCTGTACATTCATGAAACTATATTCAGGATACTACATGCTTACTTCCACGACTGACATAGTCAGAAAAGGCTTAGGATGTGGCTTTGAGCAAACTGCTTTGATTTTGAGTGGTACAAGTGAAGGAGGTGGCATAATTGGGTTCACACTCTGGAGACTGAGTGACTCCCAACCCCCCCGTTTACCAAGCATGTGGTGGGGGGTGGGCACCCAGAATAAATAACGGGCTGTTGATGAAACAGCCAAAAGTCTTACACGCGACCAAGTACACCCACTGACATGGCACGACAGGGCAGATTGAATTTAGCTGTCTTTCAACTTAATACACAGGTGTGGCTGTGTGCCCTGCGGAGTGTGGGGGGATTTATGGCTGGAAAGACTGTAGCTGTCATGTCCCTGCAGCACCACCACCACTGCTCAGCATCTCTGCCAAAGCGCAGTTTACTCAGCCAGCACTAGCCTTGCATCCCAATGAGCTGCATGCAGGAAATGGCTAATGTTACAGCCTCTCATCATGTATCCTGGGATATGAGCTCAATTAACTCAACATAAGCACTGTCAATGGGGATCAAAACAGATACGGGCCTCACATTCAGCTGGGGCCATAATTACAGTTTATGCAAGGAACCAGTAGCCAAAGAAAGCAGTATAGGATCAATGTGATTGATAGCTTTGATGTTGAATTTCTTTGTTTCACACCTCTCCTTTTTTCCTGTAATCCATCTTTTAGTGTCTGTATGTGCCGACTGGGCCATTCAGGGTGATCTCAGGAGCCAGGACTAAAACCTGAGGATGCTCCATCAATTTTAGCTTGCTACACTGATTTACATCTCACCGGCAGGAGGCAATTCATGACTTGCGGATATCCTGCATTTTCCCTCTATTTTTCCACATGAGTTGAAATCTATCTCGGCAGATCTAATCGAGAACTTCAAGAACGGCTATGGAGGGATCTCTTTTGATCTTGTTTAATCAGAAATAAATTAGAAGCTGAACCTAGCTAAGTACAGAGAAGATATGTTGCTGTTAGAGCTTGTATTGATGATATGAGTCCAGAGGAGCTCCAGCACCAAAAGCCCTTTGTAACTGGCAGGATTTCACTCACGAGTTATCTCTTGCGGCTACACACAAACACCTGGCAGGAGGGAAATCCATTAGAGAGTCTCTGTGATCAGCATCATTTTAAGCTGGGCTATGTAACACTTTTGTCCCTTTGAAACCAGATCTGTTTTTAAATTCTTTGTGTATACATAGCGTGTCAATGACACATTTAGGAATGAATAATACATTTTCTCCTGCTGGATATTTTCTTACTTTTGTTGCAAGTGATCATTATAATAATCATTCATGCAATGCTTAGTTGATGACATATAGTGAGAAACAGTACCTCTCCTGTAAAGTGTAACAAAGCTGTTAAGTATTTGACATTTATTTTTATTATAAATGCCATTAGCCAAAATTAACATCTTAAATATTGTATGTGTAGCTAGATTATTACATATAATAATTTCAGGACATATGAATCTTGTTTTTCCCTCTGTCGTTATTACATTTACTCATTAAATTCATTTACAGCTAATCTCCTGTTACCCTGTTATGTTGACAAGAGTTGCACAATTAATTTAGAATTGCTTAGATATATAAAAAGGATTGTAAACGAGCAAATGTGGCTGACAGTTATTATTTTAATTGCCATTTCTTCCACACCATTTTAGGAATACAAATGTTGCCATGTACTGTGAAATAGAAATTAGCCTCCCTTAAAGAGACTGTTTAATAGTTGTTTTCTCATCTGTCTTGCTGGAGTCTTCAGATGCTGGTGCATGTTGTTTGCTTGTAAAGCCCAGGGGCATCGCGTGTACCGCAATGAACTGATTTATTAAATTGTTTGCCTCACAGCAGCCACAAATATCCCCCATATTACAGGGGAGCCAGAGACTGTTGACTGGTGCATCGGTGCCACAAAATGATGAATTACATCAAGAGCAGCCAAGTAAGATCCCGCGCACATACACACTCCTCTGACACAGGAAGCCAGACACTTTGATTCTTCACACCCGTACGTACGGAGCTAAAAGAGTTTATTGTCAGTAGAAAGAGAAATGAATGATAAAAGGACAAAAGTGTTGTGTGAATGGTGCTTCTCACTGGTGTCAGATGTGCTTATTATAAATCTTTTCACCACCTTTCTGTTCAAGATGTAAATTGATACCCTCCAGATGTCCGCCAAGACTTACTTCTGCATTTTCACACTTGAGCGCATATGAGATATATTGCTTTTGGTATTCCATTGTTTGGTTGCAGTATTATATGGTACATAGTGTAGAAAATGAGCAGCCCACTATAACTACAGTGAAACGCCATTGTCACATTAATGCATTAGTAGTAATAAAATAACTACAGAGCAATTTTTCATAATGATTACTTTTAAGTACATTTTATTGATATACTTTTTCTTAGCTTTATTTTTGATGCAGAATTTCTGATACAGTATTTAAATTGCTGCATTGATGCTGTTACTAAGACTTTCCCAAGTCATATTAATTGCTCATCTCTATTTAACAACTGAATATAAAAAAAGTGGCCTCATATAGAAGCAAGCAGACAAATCGTGGTAGAGCCATATGTTGGTCTTCTGTTGTGAAAATGAAAACAGACACCTCGTCTGTTTTACCTCGCAGGTCAGTGTTCTGCTGTATGTAAAATAGAGAATATACTGACACTGTCACAGTCTCCCCATTCCAGATTGCACAATAACTGTATGCAATGTACTGTTCACAACGCATTAATTATCTTAGTGTTACTTTAATTAGTATACAAAAAAAAACATACTGTTTAATATAAACAGGAAATGCTTTGTTACTATGTTACTGTGCTGCTGATGCATGTGAATCTGCAGCTTTAGAAAACCATCACAAAGTAAGTCCAAGGACTATTAATCACCAGAAGTGGAGGTTGTGAGCTCATGGTTACAACACCGGCGCACATGAGAACACAGTTGCTAGGCAAGTGTTAGGATCTGCAAACCACCGAGGTCAACACTTTGGCACGCTAATGCTTAATGTATGAAAAGCAATAGCATAATGCCAAATTATAATACTGTGAAGAAACCTCTGTACGACTAAATTACATTAACTCACCATCCATCTCTTCTATTTCTGAAAACGCCACGTGAACTTCCTAGGTTGCACCATTTTTATAGATCTTTCTCGTTTACACACTAAACACAATATCCAACAGCAACCGGTCTCTCACATTTCCTACAATTCATTCCCTCCAGTTCCTCCATCCCCTTCCTTTCGACTGTTCTCAAATTTCCACCTTCCCTCAGTTGCTGATGTATCGGAACTCATCAGAAAAGCTAAACCATCCACCAGTCAACTTGACCCCCTTCCAACACCCCTGGTCAAAGCTTGTCTCCCCTCCCTGTCTTCTCTGATCACCACCATCATCCACTCCTCCCTCACCTCTGGTTCAGTCCCTGCATCTCTCTAATGTGCCGCAGTAACTCAGATTCCTGGTTCAGAACCCAGCAATTTCAACAACATCCATCCTATTTCCAATTTGCCATTCCTCATTAAAATCCTGGAAAAAAAACTGTTGCATCCCAACATCAGTCTCATCTCTCCAACAATAACTTTTATGAACAGTTCCAGTCCAGTTTCCGTAACCAGCACTTAAACGGCTTTTTTTTTTTTCAAAATAACCAATGAACCAAACTCCTTCTGGCGGCAGACTCTGGAGACTCTGGACTGTTACCTATTCTCATCCTCCTTGACCTAGCCGCAACTTTTGATACCATCTCCCACTCCACTCTTCTCCATAGACTGGCCTCCATTGGATTATCTGGCAACACTCTGGTTCTGCTCACTGGCCAAATTCAATTCATTCAATTAAAAACTTCTGCATTCCAGCCATCTCCCATCTCCTTTGGTGTACCACAGGGTTCTGTCCTCGGTCCAGTCCTCTTTATCATCTATCCCTCCCCCTTCGTCGTATATTCCATAAATACAATATTCACTTTCACTGCTGTGCAGATGACACCCAGCTCTACCTTTCCTCCAGCCCCTCCGCCACTCACCCTCCCACTTCCCTACAGTAAATCAAGACTTGGTTCTCCCCTACTTTCTCAAACTCAACAGTGACAAAACTGAGGTTGGTTCCAAATCCACCCTCTCAAAAGACAATACTTTCACCATCACCAACTCCTCTGTCTTCCTCTCCCCTCAAGTCAAGAGTCTGGGTGTTGTCCTCGACAGCACTCTTTCTATACTCGCATTAGTAACGTTACCCGGTGTGCATATTTCCATCTGCACAGTATCAACCGTCTCACCACCAAAAACACCACCGAAAACACCGCCATCCTAGTGCACTCCCTCGTCACCTCCCGCCTGGATTATTGCCACTCGCTCCTCACTGGTCTCGTACTCAAGTCTCAATGTAAATTACAACTCATTCAAAATGCTGCAGCTAGCACTCGCCAGGACCAGCTAGCTCTCGCCAGGACCCCTTCTTCTCATCACATCATCCCTGTTCTCCAGCAGCTGGCTCCCTATCACATACCACATCATCTATAAAATCCTCCTTACATTCAAAGCCCTCCACAAGCCCTTCCTTACCTGACTGGACTTCTCCACATCAACACACCCAGCCGGACTCTCAGAGCATCATCATCCATTAACCACACCAAGCCTCCTGACATGTGGTCATAGCAGGTGGCATATGACCACCATAGGGTTCAGAGCCTTCAGCTCTTCCACCCCCTGCCTCTGGAATTCCCTTCCACCCAACATCCGCAACACAGACACATTGACTATTTTTAAATCCCATCACGAAACCCCACAAGCCTGCTACTCTCTCCAGATTTTTTATCCTTTTAAACCAAATCTTTTATCTTTTTATCTTATCTTTGTAGTGTCTTATACTTGCAGTATTTAAATGCTTTTGATGTCTGTCATGTATTTTAAACCCTGACTTACTTTGTACGGTGTCCTTGGGTGTTTTAAAAGGTGCCTATAAATAAAATGTATTATTCTTATTAATATTGTTAAACCCAACCTCATTGACAGCAGCACTACTCTGTTGTTAGGATGTTCACAAAACTGCTTTACCAGAATCAATATTTAATTGTTATTTTTTCCAGCTGTGTGTGGGAGCTCCTTCACTGGTTTTGTTCATCTTACATGTGGGATATTAATGCCCATCCATAGGCTTTATTTAAAATCCATCTTGACTGCTTTTAGGGACACTTAATGTAGTCAGTATTGTGTGTGTGAGTGTGTGTGTTATATTCAAAACCTGTTTAGATTTTGGGAACAGCTTGTGACTGAGTTTTGGCATCACTGCTGGGACCAATTCACAGTGATGAGAAATTAAGTTAAATGCTACATTAGTTAAGTTAAAACAGGGATTTGGGGCCTTGCGGAGCATTGGCATGTGATATTTACTTACACACAATAATTAAATATCTGTGTGGTAATAATAAAGAGAGTTTGCATGTCATGTTGTAGCAAATGAACCTGCACCCACATGAAGACCCGTATTGTTAGCATGAGCAGCAGTAGGCTGAACAGGCGGGGAACTGTGAATGTGCAGTCTATAAACTCCACAGGAATCAGCTTCAAAGATGTCGCTGATTCTCAAGGATCACCACTGTGTCCATAACGAACCCGCTAACTGAGAAAAGCTTTGATGTTTGCTTTCAGGTGTTTCTTAAAAACAACGCGTTCCTCTCACACTGGTTGTTATTCCATGTACAGCAGTCAAAAAGTTTAATTTTGCACTAAACTTCAGAAATATTACACACATTTTAATATTTACACGATGTTCAATCATAAAAAGAAGCCAGTGAAGATTACAAAGATGGCATCCAGCACAGGAGCGTAATGAAATTTCACAGCTCTTAGGTGCATGTCTACACTTGTAAGAAAATGCGTTCTTCCGTGTCAGAAGAACAAGATCAAAACTGTCAGTTCTTCCTGAGTGCTGTTACATTGTAATATCTATTAAAAATGTTCCTACACAAGCAGCACCTGTCAGCTCCAGAGATCACCCACACAATCCCTGTGTTTGTCTGTCTGCTCTGACTAACAGCTCATCAGCTACCGGGCTCCATGGACAACTAGTACACCTCAAACAGCACACAGATTCACCGCCTCCACTGCCACCCAGACCTATGCACATCCATCATAATTATACACAGCAGAAATTCAAATAGCTCTCCTTACTTCAGAGCAGAGGAACATTGCACCAAATTTCCTTCGCATTATGCAGCACAAACAAAACAAGGAATATGAAAATCTATTTTTGTCTACTGTGACATTAGAAATGTTTCAGTTAATTGAGCTGAAAAGAAATCTATTGTGTTTTACACACCTTAGAAGCATCTTATTATAAAGCTGCTGCATGTAAAATTTGGAATACCTGGAGGCTATATTGAGTTACTATGCAAGGCCATCTCCCCATGTTTCTATCATAACCTGTGCAGGATAAGTCTCCTTCTCTGTGACATTTTTCACTTTTTTCATCTAAAGAACGGCTTCAAGCCGTGCTTCCCTGCCATCATTGTATCCGCTTTCTCAATTGGATCTGAGACTGAGCTGACCTATGGATAGTATACACAAGTCTTCACTGCTGCCACTTCAGGCTTGGGTAGCCTCCCCCAGGGCATATGTTATAAGGGTTAAAGGTAATGACAAAAGAAAGACAAAAGTAGAGATTGAGAGTAAATGAAGAAACTGCAGAAAATAGGCTGTGCTCTCTGTGCAAGTCTGTTTTTGTTGAACAATTTAATTTCTTTCAGAATCCTTTTACCTAATTACATCCTTTTGCAGTATCATGTGGATTGGAAATGAACAAATGATTTGATTCAGAGGCTTCACAGACTGCCATTTCCAGTTGTTTAAGGACCCCTCAGGTTTATCGAGTTGGTTGTGTTTTGCACAGGCCTTGAATATACTGTTCTGTTTAGTGCAGAGGATAACAGGATCAGTCTGGTGAAGACTAAATGCAGCTCTTTTAAATTCAATCAGCTTGGATTGTGCTGTTTATGTGCAGAGTTCAACCACTGTGATTACAGTTCTGTCTTCAGGTCTTAGGGTGACATATTTGGTCAGAGGGCATCACACAAACCACATAGTAATGAAAAAGATAGGATTATCTTTCTTGAAGATTGGATTATTCTTCCTCTAATTTACTGCTAATCCTTTTTAATATTCCTAATAGGACCAAAGTGTTGCGCATGATTCAGAATTCAATAATCATGAATGTATTTATTTCCATTTAGATTGGGTCATTTGTGCCTATGCTGCGGTAAGTCTATACAAAATAAAATGAAAACGCAGTATAGACGTCACCTTAGAGACCGGCAAGATACAGAGAAGGAAGGAAAGATGAGAATCGTAAACGCAAATCACAAATCATAAAGTTTAACTCCTTGAAAGTGGAAGGTTGGATGGAACTCAGGGGAGATTAAGTGAGATTAAAAATGCTTAATACCTGGCAGCTCATCACTGGGCAGCTTTCCATGAAGCTGTGACATGAAAGGTGACTTTGACACAAAGAGAAGAGCATTGGATGACACTCACGTTAGAGCAAGGTTGTTGTTTTTTGTTGTTGTTGTTGTTGTTTTTTTAGTGTGTAACACTGTGCAATGAGATGCAAACGTGTCTATTAAGCACTTTTTGTGCCTAAACAGGGATCATCAAATCTAACATATTATTTGGATTATGCTAAGTGTTTCTGATTTTAAAGAACACTGCATGTCCAATGCATTATGTTATTCCTTTAAGCTGCTATTATAAGCACAGTTGGAGTTTTCACACTAAAAATGTCATCCTTTATTTCTAGTTCTTTTATAAACGGTCATTGAAGCCTATAATACCAGCTATACTTTAAGGATGTCACTGATCTCTGTGGGTTGCACGGGTACCACCACACAGGCTGTAAATGCCGGCTCTATGTCTTGAGGTTTCATTGACTTGCGCACAGCCAGACCATGTTCAATTTCCCCCCCAACAGTAATGTTCCTCTGAATTAAATGGGTTTGTGAAATTGCGAATATAGGAGACCATTTTGGAGAGATAAAATTATTTTGGTACAGTGAGAGCAAAGTGTATATCCTCTCCTAAGTGATTTCAGGGGTACAAAAATCAATAGCTCTCTAGTTGCATTTCTGCCAAGTTGATGGAGGTGGTTGAGAACAGGTGCAAAGATAGATCAAGTTGGAAATCAATCAAATCCGAAACATTCCATTTGAAAGGCGAGAAATGTAGGGCACTGAGGTGAGCAGGAGTCAATTTTGGAACTCTAAAGGTTCAGTCATGTTGGAAAGGCACACGCCACCTTGTGCGGCAGGATAAGAAGGTTCTTTAAGTGTTACAGGTTAAATGACTTACCTGTTACGTTAGCATTTCTTAAGAAAACTAAATAATTTCCTTCCTCTCTATGCCTCTTGAAATAAATAGGACATTAATTCATTTTTAAGACAATAATGCATTTGGGATAGGTGTTACAGTGCTTAAAGAGTATTTTAATTAATCTCTTTACCATCTAAACTGTCTTGTCTGAGAAGACAGATGGTTTTTCTCTTGTTTTTCCCCTTTGTTTTGATGTATCTCAGCCAGGAATAATGCCTTATACTGGTGATTTCCTTTATCAGTGGATGTGACCTTTTGGTGTGTCGAGAAAAACAGTACTTACCTGTGAAATGTCATAATACTATCCTCAAAGTCTTTGCAGTTGTGTTTCGGGAAAAAAACAATACAAGTATTGGCAAGCACAGATCTTGGAGGATAAGGGGAACCTTTGACTTACAGCACACTTGTTAAAATATTGGAATTAAAGCATGAAGATGGCATTCAGATGTATGTTATATTAACAAAGATTAGTAAAGGAAAAAAAGACTCTTTAAGCCAGAGATTTCAGCTTCATACAAATTTAATGTTATTAGTTATGAAGCACAATTTACTATTCACTGATATAAACTAAACCAGAAGAAGTAAATAAGTGCTGATTAAATGTATTTGAATCGATCTGTTTAAAGGAAATTATTTTACACTATATGGCCAGTCATGTGTAGACATAAACTATGGCATAAATACAGTACATAAGACATAAGACACAGTAGCGCAGAATTTGGAAAAAATATATGCAAAAAACAACTTCGACAGGAGAATTACCAAAAAGACACAATAGAAATTTGAAAAATATATACAAAAAATAACTGAAAAATATATAGAGAAAAATAGAAATATAAAGACATTCTGTATATACACTGTGGTGGTGGAAAAACTTTACAAATAAATAATTGTCAATATGTTGAGGTAGTGTTCGTGCAAAAAGCCAAAAACAAAGCCAAGTCTAACATGTGGGTCATTGTTGACTCAGGCTGGTGTTGTGCAGCCTGATGGCAGTTGGGATGAAGGATCTGTGGTAGCGTTCTTCTTGCAGCAAAGTGGATGCAGCAGTCTGCTGCTGAAGGAGCTGCTTAGGTCCCCTACAGTATGATGCAGTGGGTGAAAGGGGTTGTCCATGATTGATGTCAGCTTGGCTAACATCCTCCTCTCACCCACCTCCTCGATGGAGTCCAGAACTCAGTCATCTCAGCAGGTGGAGACGGCTTGTCTTGCTGACATTGATGCACAGGTTGTTCAGAGCACACCCGTCTACAAAGTTGCCAATGATCTCCCAGTACTCCAGATCATTTCCCTGAGATATAGGCCCAACAATGGCTGTATCTTCAGAAAATTTCCCGAGGTGGCAGCTGTCAGTGTTGTGAAAGCACTGTAACCTGTGGCGCCCCTGTGCTGCAGACTACCACACTGGACACACAGTCACGAAGCCTCCCATACTGCGGCCCGTTGGAGAGGGAGTCGGTGGTCCATACAGCCAGGCCAATGTCAACTCCAGCTCTTTCCAGCTTCCCCTTGAGCAGTGATGGTTGAACTGGGCCGTACGCATTGGAGAAGTTGAAGAACATGAGTCTCACAGTGCTATCGGTGTTCTATAGGTGAGAAAGACATCTGTGCAGTAGATGACAGCGTCTTCCACACCTATGTCCGGTCGATAGGCAAACTGCAGTGGGTCCATCTTTTTGTGTACCAGATAATGGAGGTGGCCCGGGATGATCCTCTCCATGGTCTTCATCAGGTGGGAAGTTAAGACTACTGGCCTGACTCATCTCACTGGGATTTGCAGTCTTGGGAACTGAAAACCCACAAGATGTTCTCCAGACCAATGCTCAAGTTGAAGATGTGCAGGAAAATCCCACAGAGTGGATCTGCACAGTCCTTGAGAAGTCTGGAGCTGACTCCATCAGGGCCAATAGCCTTCCTTGTTTTTATCCTCCTTAGCGCCCTCCCATGAGATTACATAAAGCAATGTTTTTTCCCAGTTCCTCCTGGGAATTCTTTAAACAGACTTAACAAAATAAACAATTTATAAAAATGAAATGTTTGTTGGTGTCCGGTGTGAGAAATGTTTCTTCATCGGTTGTTTTTCAGACCACAGCCCAACAAAGACTCCCTCGAGCAGATTGTAATGGCTATTACGGCAACGGTGCTTTCCAGTGCATTTTCTTATTTACATGATGCTTTAAATCAGTGCAAGCAGCCTTTTACAAATAGTACAGCTGCATTTTCCAGTTACAATAACACGACAAGCCACTTAAGTTCAATAATTTCCAACATTCTACACGGATAAATGGCAAAATACGAGAGAGATCTTTCTCAATTAGTTTGACACTGAAGTTGGAAATAGTTTCTTCATTCATGAAATTTGTGTTAAAATATGTTTGAGAATTATCTATTTACCGGCCATTGAAAAATAACCGATAAATGAACTGACTGACAGAAGTATCATCAGACACCACCACTTAGCTCGTGAGGTCAGAGAAATTAAGCAGGTATGTACATGACAAGTATGAATAGCTGTTTGTGAGGGCAGCCATAATTGAGCCGATAGGAGCCATTACCTGTCCATCCCAGGTGAGATTATCAAGTCAATGGTCTTGAACTAATGACCAGAACATTGAGCCCAGACCTCGGCGAGCTGCTCAGTGCCTGAGCAGCTCAGAGAGTATCTGTCTGAGGTGCAGCAACAATGAGCCTTTTTTGTAGATTCTGGTTGGAAACTCATGAACAAATTAATTGGATTTATAACAGCAGCGGGAAGTGAAAAGTTAGTTTCTACTCAAAAGAATAATGACTTAAATATTGCTGGGGAGAGACTCTCCCCAAGGATCCTCGCATTTGCTAATTGATAGAAATGTTTCTGCTTCATAAGCCATGCTTTTTTGAGAAATTGAATCTCTACAGAAAGAAAGATGTTTCCTTCACCAGAATAATCTACTCTGCAAAACACCTTAGCATCATAACCGATTTACAGCTTAAGTTGTTTCCAGACTGCTAGCAGCTGTTCCCAGCAAAAACACTCCAAAAACAATGTATACACTACCTGTCCTGCATTAAACGACAAAAAGACAAAGTCAGCGAACAGCTGATGAACGTGATGAAGGATTAGCTATGTGCTCAGGAGACAGATATTGACCTTAGGGGTTAGTGGAGATCAAAATAGAGGTGAAAATAAAGTGATCTGAGGGGTGAGCTGAAGTATTATTTCACATGAAGGCCTCAAACCTACTAGACTGGGAGTGGACAGCTGAGGGCCAACACATCAGTCACGTTTATGAGGTGAAAATATTTCCGTGCTGTGGTTTTCAGCCTACAGCACTTCACTTTAGTGATTATTTATGTAGTCAGAGGGTGTAACTGATAATGAAATAATCAATTAGATATATAAATTTATCTCTGTAGTCCTGTCTAAATCCTAAAAGAACACTGCACAACTTTATAAGCTACGTAAATTACAAAGTTACAGAGGGTGCTGCATTAGCTAAAAAACAGGAGGTGAAACTTGTAGGATGACTTAATGCTTTTAAGCACATTTCACCAGCACACAGAACATGACTTAGTGTTTTGGCTACTAATGGCCTGTTAGTCAAACTAGAGACAGAAATATCTTTGACACCCTTATAAGAATTTTATTTAATATCATACTGCGCGCGTGAGCAGATCCATCTCTATAAAGGCATCATCCGAGATTCCCAGTTTCAAGTTGGACTCCTATGTGCAATTAGATGGACGATGAGAATGATATATAAGAGCAGCTTTTGTATCTGCTAAGGCTTTAATAGCACCACATCTGCTCATCTCAAAATAACAGCGAACCATAATCTCACACCTGCTGTTTGCTTTCGCTCAACTGCACCAACACACAAACGCACGCACACGGACATTCACACACACACAAATTGTCAGTGTGAATCCAGACGTTTCAGACCAAACATCTGGAACTAATGCTCAAAGAGACTTTCTCAGATTTTTTTTTTTTTTATTATTGAATTATTCTTCTTCCAAGAAGGACTCTATTTGGTAGATGCTTAAAAGAGGGGGAGAGTCAGCTCGGCATCTGCAGTGCATCACCCTGGAGCAGCAGTACATGAAGTGTAGCTGTCCTGTTTTTGAGGGCTAAAATTAATATTGTGTTTCCAAGGCAATCCTGTTAGCACTGTCTAATCCGACTCAGATTGGCAGACATGAAGACTGGTCTCTGAAGCAGTCTGAGGATTACCCAGCTTGAGTCTTATAGCTTAAGACACCATATTTGCTGGTTGCTATGTTCTGGCCAGGGTGAAGGATTTCACATTTGGAGAGGAGAAAACATGTCAATCTGCATGAAAAAGAAAAACAACTGTGGTCTGTGACATTCTCATACTGAAATTCTTGTAGCTCTCACCACACACATTAGGAGCTGATATGATGAAAGAATGAAGAATAGCAGCGACTGAGAGCTCAGTGCAGTGCAAGCAGCATGTGCCATCCAATTGTAGTCAACACTCTAGGGGCCTGCAGTCTCACATGGCGTCTGAAGGCTGTCAGTGTTTGATATTTACCAGTATGTTTACATCTGTTCCTCTTGTCTGTGTGGGTATTAGAAGTTTTTCTGTGTAGCAGCTTGAGTTCCACTTTTCATTTAACCAGCTTTGCCAACATGTCTTTCTGTCTAGCTTTGTGTTGTCCCTTCCACTGCCCAGAGGGGGAACAGTAAGTCTTTCAGACAATAGTCGATATCATGTCCGAGGCTTAGGTTGACACAAAATAGAAAAAAAGAAAAAACAACTTCGAGCACTGCTGAACATTGCAACTTTAAGGTAAGTCGTTATAGGTGAAAAGCAGCTGACAAATTATTTCCCCTTATCCATTTACACGGCATTCATCAGAAAGTAGAACACATTAAAGCTAATTGAGCATTTTTGCCATTTGGGCTGTATTAATTGAAAAGCCATCACTTCCAGCCATGCACCAAATGACCACATTAACTGTCAGCATTACGTGCTACGTCTTTCTAGATGAAGTAGTGCTCGGGGACCTCTCAGTGGGCTCTTAGGAACACCAGACAGGAGAGAGGAGCCTCGCTAAGCTTTTGCGTGGGTGGCCAGGTCTAAAGTCAAAGAACAAATTGTCGCCTCTTTGCGTCATCGCTTCTAATCAACGATGGATGGATTTTCCATGTCACCCCAGGATTCGCATCGCAGGATGAAACAACTCAAACTTTGATGGTGTGTTGTTTACTCAAATGGCAAAAAAAAGTCCCTCAGTCTATTTAGAGACGAGCGCTTACAAGCTGTTTTCCTCTATTTGCACCTCATTCCGGTTTGCAGCACATCTATCATGTCATAGCTTCCACCTGCAAGATATTTTCACCCTCATTGTTCCTCGGGTCTCAACCTGTTTGAGTTTCTGAGCTTGTGACTCAGAACAGGTAGCCTGGGGAATAAAATGCAGATCCCTGTCTCCTTTGGTACTCTGTGCACTCAGTCATGCGCAGCTCTGTGTAGTATGTTGCTTATGAGATGACAGCAGTGCTTAATTTTAACATAAAGGTATAAGCCAGATCCCTCCAGACGCTCTTTGACTTGTGTATTTACTCAAGGTTTATTTGGCATTATGCTATTTAGTGTGCGCTGGAGGCAAAAATAGCTGAAACATTATATTATACAAATCACGATGAATAAGACCCCAGACAAGATTTTACTGACAAAGACTGAAGAGCAAGTAAGGCTTTGAGAATTAAGTGCAATTATTAATATTAGCCATACACATTTTATAATAAATGCGAGATGATGGCAAATGATACCAGAAGAGGAAAACTAAGTCACATAAACACATAAGAAATACAGGGGCACACGCACCATCATTTCCCTTTTTATACTGAAATACAGTGTTTAAAAAAGTGAAATACATTGCCAAAAAAAAAAATCGCCTTTAACTTTAATTACAGCACATGTTCTGGTTTTGATACGCTTCTGTAATGTCACCAGATTTATTTCCATCCACTGTCACATTCATCTTTCACTAAAATCTTGTATTGATGATGGGAGAGTCTGACCACTGCACAAAGCCTTCTCCAGCACATCCCAAACATTCTCAATGGGGTTAAGGTCTGGACTCTGTGGTGGCCAATCCATATGTGTCTTTCACAGTTTGAGCCCCATGAATCCTGGCATTGTCATCTTGGAATATGTCTGTGCCATCAGGGAAGAAACAAATCCACTGATGGAATAACCTGGTCATTCAGTATATTCGGGTAGTCAGCTGACCTCATTCTTTGGACACATAATGTTGCTGAATCTAGACCTTTAAACAGTGTTGTACAGTCAGGCTTGTACAGTAGACACTAGGCATGATGGGTGCATCACTTCATCTCCCTCTCTTCTTACCCCGATGCCCCCATCACTCTGGAACAGGGCAAATCTGGACTCATCAGACCACATGACCTTCCTCCATTGCTCCAGAGTCCAGTCTTTATGCTGCCTAGCAAATTGAATCCTTTTTTCAAGTTAGCCTCACTGATTAGTGGTTTTCTTAAGGATACACAGCTGTTCAATCCTAATCCCTAGAGTTCCTTTCAAATTGTATGTCTGGAAATACTTGTACTTTCACTATTAAACATAGCCCTGAGTTCTACTGTTGTTTTTCTTTGATTCGATTTCACAAATTGTTTAAGTGATCGCCGGTCACAATCCATCAGGATTTATTTCTGACCACATTTCTTCCTCAAATACGATGGTTCCCCATTATGCTTCCAGTTTTTAATAAAGTGTTGGATAATTCTTTACCCAATTTGAGTAGTTTGTACAATCTCCTTAGATATTTTGTCTCCTTGATGCATGCCAATGGTTTGACCCTTCTCAAACAGACCAACATCTTTTCAATGACCACAGGATGTATCTTTAGACATGGTTTAAGAAACAAGAATCTACTCATTGCATCAGGTGGGGTTAAATAACTTGTTGCCAGCTGAAAGATAATCACCAATGCAGTAATTATCCAATAGGAGGCTCGAGTCGGACCTATTTGCTTAGTTAAATCCATGTGGTGGCTTTTTGGCCAGGCAGTGTACATTAGTCTAATATGCATATTGCCTCATGTGGTTCCCCATGTGTATGAGTCCCAGGTGTAACACAAAGTTTGACTTCACTCCACCTCAAGGACTCTCCCGAAGCTCCCTAATGTCTCCAGGGAGCCCTTCATCTGAATGTGCCTTGGGGACTGGAGTTGGTGCCTCTGATTACACTTTCTCTGCTCAACCTAATTTCCATGTTGGCTGGTGATGGTGAAGGGAAACAGGTAGAGAGACAGACGGTGCTAATATGGTAAATCAAGGAGCAGGTTGGCAGTGCACTGTTCAGCGGTGATGCCTTTTTTGGTCTTTTTATTGTGAAAGGAGAACTGGGTGCACATGGGAACAGGTGAGGATTTGGAAGAATTCATTATCATGAATTACCGGTGGGTGAGTGTGAGGTTTAACAAAATCATGCAGAATTCTTTCAGCCAATTTAAAAGAAGGGAGGGATTTATTTTTTATTTATTTTTTTTCAGTTATGATGTCTCACCTGGGTAAATGTGTTTTTATCACTGCGAAGCAAACATATGAAGTGCTGAGAGGCTACAAATTTTCAGAGTTTTCATTAATCAGCTGACCAGTGTAAAGAAGGCTGCATGTAAATGTTTCTTCTGTTTTGGTCTCCCTGACCTTGTTATTGTCCATTAACAGCAAGCAAATTTTTTACAAGAGTATCTGAAAAATACACCAACTTGCCAATTAGAAGCATATGTAGGCACTATTTAGTAAATATTATAGAGTATTTAGCTGCTAGAATGCGAGTGTGAAATGGCTTTTCAACTTCAGACATAAATGTTTTCTGTGCAAATAATTGAAACCAATAACAGCTGATTATCTCTTACCCTGGAAGTAAACATCACATGCATAGTAATATATTAACCTACACAACATATTATGTACTTTAATGCCAGATAAAGCTCAAGAATAAAAACACACACAGATGCCATCGCTGGCTAATAGACCTGCTCAAGCCTTCAGAAACACAGAGGTCCACAGACAATTTTCCACCAGCCAGATTGTAATCCCATTATATCAAGCACTCTGCTCAGACAAATGAAATCATCTGCTGCAACTGGAGAGAGGCCAAGTTTACATAAATAAATTAAGAAACAGATTCACTTCCACCCCCTTCAGTGATTGCACCTGGATTCCCTAAACTGAAAAACGGCCTAATTTAACTGATAAGGGCCTCTAAATAAATTGCAACCGAATGTTATTTGATTCAGAGGGGTCATCATGTTTTTGTTCCTTTAAACATCATACTGGTCATTGTGCGCTGACTTAAATGTGCAGATGCACGTTTAAATGTGTAATTTGTTAGCTGCGATTAGTCCCAGCCGCCTAAGTTTTTAGATCTAAGACCTTTGCTGCAACATTAGTTTCACATATAGACAAACTTGGCCCTTCACCCTGGGATACCACTGGGATACCCCACATGCAGCTGCTCAAAATATGCATATAATACATCCACTTAATGCAGTTATCTCACCTGATCATTGCATGTTGTACATATCTACTGGTATTAGCTAAATTTAATATATTTTTCAAATTAACAGTAAAAGCAAAATCCTTAAATGTGAGACTCGACAGCCATCTTGGTAACTCGAGTGGGCAGTTATTTTAGGCTAACAAGCACATCTACATGAATGGGATCAAAATAGCTATTTAATGGTCACCGGGAAAATAAAGTCATCAATGGAATATAATTAAACCTGCAAGTGCTCTGGACTTTTCCCATGAATTTCTATTCAGGATTCAGTCGTCCTCTGGAAAAAATAATTACCATAATAAACTACAGTAAAACGGTAAAAATGAACTATTAAAATGGAAAAGGTACTGTATAGTGTACAGTTGAAACAGTAAAGGTAAAGTACCTGATAAATTGCTGCATCACATATATCAGTGGGCACGCTAAATGTTGACACAGTATGTTGCGTTGAAGACAATTCCACAACTCTGAAAAGAGACTCAAGCGCAGGTCTCAGGACTTCAGGCACAAAACAGGAGTTTAATGAAACAAACGTCGACAAACAGAACTGGAGCAGAGTTACAAGAAACACAAGGAGTCTGCAGAAGCCGGCTGGCAAAGACTGGAGCCAGGGCTGCACATCCAGCAGAGACGGAAAGGCAGGCAAATCAGGAATTGCACTTACGAGTTAGACAAAAAAAAAGTTATAGGCTGGTGATGAGTGTGAGAGTTGAAGGCTCTTAAGTGGTGTTCTGCGCTTGACTGCATGATGAGAGCAGGTGAGTTAGCAGCCTAGCCCCAGCGGACGCCCAGCAGCAGCTCTAATACACACACCTGAGGCAGGAAGGAGACACAGACAGACAGACAGCAATGCAGACCCCCAGAAGGCGACAAGACGCCGTCTGTGACACAGTATGCTTATAGTAAAAGATTAATGCTCATAGTTGGTTAATTAATAGTTAAAGTAGAAATTAATTATTAAAATTAAAAATAGATAAATGTTGCAACACATGGATAAAACTAACAGATGGCTAAAAGTAACAAATTTAAGAGAATTGTAACTGTAAATCCAGTTTATTGGGCACATACATATACATGTACAAGAAATGAATTCTTTGCATTTAACCTATACATTAGGAGCAGCCATACAAGGCACCCACGGAAAAGATAGTTGGTTATATCTGTGCTCCAGAGCACTACAGCCATGCATGTGGAGGGGACATGTCCATTGCTGAATATGCTGTTAAAAAGATCCCTCTCTGAATGTTCCCGAGGGACACGGACGGTTAAACTACATAGAAAATACATAGTAACAGTATTTTTATATAATTAATAGTAATAACTAGCATCACTTTGACAAAACATGCTGAGTCAATGATGGTGTTTTTGACTTCATGAAAGCTCACCACTGAAATAATTTAAAATATATACATATTGATAGCAAGGTGTTAATATATGCACACACACTTGTCAAAGGGGGAGTGCATACCAGTGTCTAAAGAGTTAATGAGCTTGAGCTTCAAGGTAGCTGGCTGTTTCAACAGGGAGCTGCAGGAGCGGAGAGTCTTTAAGTGCAGATGGATGGATGGATGGATGGATGTCGCTGTTTGATCACTCGCTATGGAGGTGTGCTGCTCCAAGGTCGCTGTGTTATTGCATCTCGCCTAATTATGTAAAGTCAAAACCAAAGTCTTCTCACATCTGAATTCATTAGGCTCAGCAAGGACCATTCCCGCTGCTACACTTGCTAAAGCTACACTATAAAAAAAAAAGAAAAAAAAAATTCTGGGACTTCATTTCAACTCCAGTCCCTGTAGTGTGGCTGAGCTGTGTTCATAGGCCTTGGTCTGTGAACGTCTTTGAATGGCAGAGTATCTGCATAGCTTTTAATTTGAAGTTACACAAAACCAAAGCACCAAATTATCACTTGATCACTATCATCATTTTTATTTGTTCCTATCAATGCACACCTTTGTGTTCAGTTAATAAACTCAGATGGGTGGGTGTAGATTTAATACAAAATCCCCAAAAAAGGAAGAGTATAGCAGTAAACATTTCATTATCCCAAAATTAGATGATGAATTGAAAACAAGAATCAAAATGATGGCTTCACTGACACTGAGAGAATTCCCATTAGTGGCCAAGAAGATGAAAGATCTTTCATCAAAGGCTGGGATGACAGGACTGTATCGTTTACTCCTTTCAGCTGGATGGCTCTTTTTTTCAGCACAAACCACAGATTAATGCTTATCTGTAATTCTACAGTTAAAAACTTGAGTTTTCTCCTTCTATTTAATGTGATTATTCAGAGCCCCTGTGGAGAACAATTCTCAGCAATGAAGAGGAAACACACACCTCCTTTTATAGTCATTTACTCCACAGAGAGAGATAGGTTTCCTGATTTGCAAAGTGGATTTCATCATGAGAGTAAACACTTTTGTAACTGAAGCACTTGTTTTCTTTCTTTGTCCTGCAACACGCATCTATATCAAATGTGAAGTAATGGTCCCAAGTGTATTACATTTTAATGGTGTTATTACAGCGTACGAGTACAATTAGTTCATCAGCAGAAAGAGGAGATCATTTTCCAGCGGCTCAGCTCCATTTAATGGCAGTCCCAGGAATGCTGGCGCAGCAAAATGAGAGCGTGCACCAGAGGACTGCAACAGTGGATGACATTTAGAATCATAAACGGCTACGTATAAGTTGTGTCTGTGTAGGCAAACTACCTGAAAAGCCCCCGTAAAAACTGGAGCAAGAATATGCCTCAATAATCTGTGTTTAGACAAAGATTATCAAAGTGTGCTCCTGCTTTAGTTAAACTTTGGTAATATATCACACCAAATCACTTTTTAATTTAATATAAATTTAACAGCATAATTATAATTACAGCAAGGATTTCTGGGGACAGTCTTAATTCGGACCCTGCTGCTTCATTACGTCCTGCGTTACTTAAAAACACAGTGAGATCAGATGATCTATAGCTACAGCAGCACCCATTCCATGACATCAATTATTCTCTGACGCCTTCACGGTTGTCGGGCCACCTGTAATGATATCTGATGGGTCAACTTGAAATTGGACAGGTGAGACGGTATGTCATTTTGACATAAGAACAATGGAAACAGCGTGAACACTGATAGCTAGAAAACAATGATTTAGGGGTATTTTTCACCAGTGTTTATTCTGTGTGGAGATCATTCTTTGCTGGTAAAAATGCATTTGTACAGTACAATCAATGGAAGTGGCAGTGTGTTTAACAGAAAGTCTTTCGATTTATGAAATATGAGTGTAAAAAAAAATTTCCGATGTGACTCTTACTAACAAAATAGTTTCGATCACGAAATGACTGATTCACAAGCCCCGACCTTATTCTTAAAAGCAAGACTGTTTGTATGTTTTTTTAGATTACAGAATATAATTCAAAATGGAGGGAAGAAAAACATAAAACACATATTGCCTGTTTTATGTTTCAATGTAAAATTATGGCTGTATGTAAATGTATGTTTTTACAGTGAACACTCTGTGGATCTTTCCGAAACATATATTTTTACATCAGTGCTGGTAACTCTAGCTCAGTTTTTCTGAGTTTTGTTGGCTAAATGCATGGTGTAGTAGGATAGACTTTTGTATGTGTTATTAATGTGAATGTCGGTTCAGTATGAAATAAAGACTCCAGCTGTGAGAAGCTTGACAAAGCCTTGGTTGCTTTGAAAACAGTCATACGCGCTCCCAAAAGAGAGTGCCATCAGTGCCTGAGCTGCCATGGATGTATCACAAGACTCCCTGATGTTTATTTTCCCCTACTGCTTTTAAAACTGCAAGACAGGAGATACTAATCAGACTCAAAGTTCTTTTATTACCGCGAAGAATCATGTCGCCTTCGCTGCTGCTGCCTTGTTCTTGTCGCTCCTTAAAAATGATAAACGATTTTGCAATGTATTAAATATATTACCTTGAGTGTTTTATGACGAGGAGAGCACAGACCTGCGTGGGAGCTCAGATAAAGGTGTCCTTGATGTATCTCAAGCAAGGAAAATTCACACTGGATTAAAACAGAGTAGACTACTGCAAATGGTGTTTTCTTTTGATGACTTTCCTGGAGCATCTCTTAAAGCTCAGTCTCGGTAAATTCAACAGACACTTTAAAGCTGGAGCGTAGAGCTTTTCCATATAAATTAATGTACATCCAAGGTCTTGCCACATTTGTTCACACTAAGCTGATTAAGCCAGTAAGAGCCACCTGGTAAATTTCTCAGAATTTCACAGTTTTAAATCTGTTTTCTGCGGTGACAATTCCACGCTGGCGTGCCAGCATTAATGCTTTTTACAGAGCTGAAGAAGGAAGCAGCCGTATTAACAGAGCAGGCTACTGCAATGAGTGTGACAGAGCTGCTCAGAGTTATACTGATGTACCTCAGGCTCTATGAACTGCAGTCAGAGAAGATAGAGGAAGGCAAAGACAGTGGTGGACAGTGAGGACAAATACAAATTATTACTGGTTTGGTTATACGTTGACCATGTTTGATTAATTCCAAACGAACACCCCCGCACCAAACTCATCAGAATTCAGCAGTAAGTCCAAGGCGCAGGTCTCTCGGGTGCAGAAGGGCTCACGTTGGCAAAAGCTTGGTATCTGCAGTTATAGCTGAGGAACTATGTCTTTTATTCATGTTGTCATGTTGTGTTCATGAATGTTACGGTGCACCTCATGTGTCTCTGTTTGTCATTTCCAGGTGGGGAGCTTTAGAGCTGGTGTCTGTCATATTGGTGTACCACTATATAACCATGTTACTGACATGCACAGTGGATGTACAGTAGGGGAAAATAATTTCCTCTCTGGGTCATAAAGGCTGACATCTTTATTTAGTACTTTATGAATTTTGACATTTGTTTTTCATTTGTTGATGTTGGTGTTTGATATTGCCATTTGAGTATCCATGATCATGAAAAAAAATCTTTTTATTAACACATTTTAAGTTTCCTTACTTAGACTAATAAGTAGTCTTAAAGCCTAAGTGTTAATAAGTTACAAGAACTGTCATTATGCTGTGAAGGAGCTGATGTATCATTGTCATTTTAAACAAATACCTTAGAAAAGGCTTGTTTTTTTGTTCTATGAGCTCCCTTTAATTAAATCCAATTACCTGCTGGTGTACTGAATACAGCTAATCAATTCTGAATAACACATTCTTAACAAATGTTTTTATAGTTATAATTAGTTAGAATATATAGTTAGAATTCCAGTGATTGAACCTCATGAAAAGTTACTTTCTCTCAGCTTCTGCCAGTTACAGGAACCTATATGCTGTAAACTCTGCATTTTGGCTAAATTTGGGTTATTACATAAGAGATTGTTTTTCTGCTTTCTTCTCACAGGTGTGAAGTGGGTGATGCTCAGTTGGGAAAAAGTGATGTTGCTTCCGTTTGTCAACTGTCAATCTAATCTGAACAAACCCCAGCCATCCACATGGTCCTGATGAGTACTTAAGGGTGAGCGACTGTTTTTCATTTAGCAATGATATGACAGACTTTGGAAAAGAATTATTAGCAACTAGTATATACTCTAGTATAACCTCTGCAAATACTGCCACAGTTTTATCGTTTTGTCTTGTATTGCATTCGTTTTTTTATATACGAGGCAACTTGAACTTGGAGAAACACCATAGTGACAATAATGTTGAACTGAATTTGTTACTGCAAATGTTGAACCAAAGGTGCTTGCTTTGGTTGTTAATATTTGATGTGTTATAAATGACCTGTGAACGTAAAAAAAGTGACTCAAATATTTAATAACAGATAATAAATAATGGCAGTTTTTGATTTCCACCGAGCATTCGGAAAGCATTCACAGCGCTTCATTTTTTCCCCATTTTGATATGTTACTGCCTTATTACAAAATGGAAAGTTTTGCAAATTTATTAAAAATAAAAAAGTTAAGAAATCAGATTCACGGCCTTTGCCCAATACTTTGGCACCCTTTGCCAGCAATTACACTCTCAATTCTTTTTGAATATGATGCCGCACTTTCTTGACTTCCTAGCTTGGCACACCTATCTTCGGGCAGTTTTTCCCATTCCTCTTTGCAGTACCTCTCAAGATCTCTCCAGAGATGTTCAATTGGATTGAAGTCTGGGCTCTGGCTGGGCCACTCAAGGACATTCACAGAGTTGTCCTGAAGCCACTTTGATATCTTGGCTGTGTGCTTAGGGTCGTTGTCCTGCCTCAAAGATGAACCATCAAGAATTTTGTTTCTAATGGTTTGAGAGTCCTTCAGGTGCCTTTTGGCAAACTCTAGGTGGGATGCCATGCACCTTTTACTAAGGAGCAGCTTCCGTCTGGCTACTCTACCATACAGCCCTGACTGGTGGATTGCTGCCCAGATGGTTGTCCATTTGGAAGGTTCTCCTCTCTCCACAGAGAAATGCTGGAGCTCTGATAAGAGTGACCATTGGGTTCTTGGTCACATCCCTGACTAGCTCTAGGAAGAGTCCTGGTGGAGGCCACAGTGCGCATTGGGACCTTTAAAGCAGCAGAAATCTTTCTGTACACTTCCCCAGAAAGACAATCCTGCCTCTGAGGTCTACAGGCAATTTCTTTGACTTCATGCTTGGTTTATGCTCTGACATGCACTGTCAACTGCATGTGGGACCTCAAATAGACAGGTGTATGCCTTTCCAAATCATGTCCAATCAACTTTATTTACTCTACTTAAGCTGTAGAAACATCTCAAGGACGGTCAGTGGAAACAGGATGCATCAGAGCTCAATTTTGAGCTTCATGGCTATGAATATTTATGTACATGCGATTTCTTAGTTTTTTATTTTTAATGATTGCAAATATCTCAAAAGAACTTTTTTCACATTGTCAGTGTGAGGTGTTGTGTGTAGAATTTTTGGGGGAAAATAAATTTAATCCATTTTGAGATAAGGCTGTGGGTGGCACAGTTGTAAGGTGGTTAGCACTGATGCCTCACAGTGAGAAGGTCCTGGGTTCAAATCCATGGGCCCACTGGGCTTTTCTGTGTGGAGTTTGCATGTTCTCTCTGTGTCTGTGTGGGTTCTCTCCGGGTACTCCAGCTTCCTTCCACCATCCAAAGACATGCTCATTAGGTTAATTGGTGATTCTAAATTGGCCGTAGGTGTGAGTGTGAATAGTTGTCTGTGTCTGTGTTGGCCCTGCGATAGAGTGGTGACCTGTCTAGGGTGTACCCCTGCCTCTCGCCCAATGACAGCTGGGACAGGCTCCAGCAGACCCCGCGACCCTTAACAGGAACAAGTGGTTTCAGAAAATGAATGAGATGAGGCTGTGTCATAATGATGTAACAAAATGTGGAAGATGTGAAGCGCTGTGAATACTTTCTGGATGTACTGTATGTCTTAGTGTTATTCATTTGCAACTTGTTTTCTTGTTTTAATGTTTACTTCTGTTCAATGAATATGTCATTAATTGTCACTTATTACCTAAGATATTCTGTTCTTTTTTCTTTTGTGAATAAAATAAATATGATTAATGTATTTGTATGCTGCCGTATGTGAAAAGATTTTCTTTGGTTTTTTCCCCTTGTATTGGGTTACTGTTTGAGTACTATTTTTGCACTAAAAACACTCAGTGGAATAAAATGATTGTATTTAAAAACATCCTCTTTGCATTTTGTAGCAAATTACATAGTTCCTTCCAAGGAATTGTGAGGAGATTTCAGGAAGTTTAAAGCTTCAGAAAACTGCAGTATCATTTCATTTTCAAGACCATCCAGTGCTGTCCCTGTAAAAATGCAGTTGTTCCTGCACAAAGTAAGAGTGATGAATATGGTTTAGGGATATCTGCTTAAAATCACAAACGAAACTATTGGAAGCCCAAAACTTTTTAGAGTAGATTTCTTTTAGGCTTTTTTGGTTTATGGGTCTGTCATGACAGCGGCAACTGTTGCAAGATATTTTTGTGATATAAAAGCATCCATTCACACCCACACACCCACAAACACTCACAGATACACAAACAAGCACAAACAAAACTGGCTCAACAAACCAAACACGTTTGTCCGGAGAAGGAAAATCCACGTATACACACAAACAACTGACAAGTTTCTCTTCATGGATACCTGATGTGAGGAAACATGGCCAAATGCACTGTCGCAAGCTTCACTGCTGTTTAAATTTTCAGCACTGCGGACAGTACTTCAGCATCATGGCCATAGGAAGTCAAGGAAGTGTTCAAGGTCCATTCAAAGAGATTGAATCCCTGCCAAGAGGCAGAGGTGGGCGGTTATTGCATATATGGAAAGGTGGGTGTCACTTGCAGTCCAGTGAGTTGTGTGTCCTCTCACTAAAGGTCAATAAGCTTCTGGTCATTTTGGTGTTTCTTCCCAAATCCATTAAGCCCTCCACATTATCGCAAGGTTTGTTGCATTTTCTTTATTTTTGACTGCGGAAACGTGATGTAAACTAGCCAACATGTAAAACTGGACCAAGAAACTAAGAAATGTACCAGTGATTTGAACTTATCTACTATGCAATAAGTCAGAGTTATAAAATGAAATATTCACTCTGGAGTTCGTAGAATATATTTTTATTCATTCTCCTCAATGTGTTATTAATGTACAAGTCAAACACCCTCAAGGAGCCACAGAGGGCATGACCATATCTCAGATGAAATAAGGCAGAGGGAGAAAGTTGCAATAAAACCGAAGTAAATCCCTTTGATAGCATTTGGCAGACGGTTGCTTGATATACCTCAGGCTGGATATTAAAAATCTCAGATGGGCTGTCCAACTGACAACTTAATCCATTTAGAGACACTGAGTAAGCAGCAGGAAGCTGAGTCAGGGTCAGTGTACACAGAGGTCTGTCATTTCTCACACGAGGCACAATATGTTTTTCCCCGGTAATCTATCCACACTCAAAAACAGTAGAGAGGCAAGTGAAAAATGGGTTTCATTTTGATTTGATACTGATTAAAAGGTGTAACAACATGCAAGCCTATTCAGAAGCGATCGTCACATGTGTATTTAAAAACGAGGAAATTTATGAGTATATGGTCTGGCATAAAACCAAAAGACTGTGAGAACATCAGTAACTTGATGTGTGACTGTGTTATACATAATCCTTGAATTGTGAAGGGTAGACAAAATGACCTTTTGAAAATGGAGCAGTTCAATATGTTAATTAAGGGCATGTTACAAGGTGGCGCAAGGCTGACTGGGGGAACAGCGGTCTCAGTGACTTTATTTTGCAGCTTCCTTCATCTTTCAGAGGATGCTAAAATGGAACACATTGCAGTGTCTGCAAAAAAAAAAAATCTAGAACAAAACTTATGTGATGAGGTAAATGGAAGACAGTTGTGCAAATATGCTCATAATAGCTTCAACAGAGCTTACTTTAAAATGCAATGTGCAGCACTGTTAAAGTGTAAATAGTTTAAACTGGACCTTAATTGATAACATTAGCTAGATAATGGCAACATCAACCTCACACAAACTACTTCCATTAGCACCCTTTCATGTGTTGCCATGTTAATAGTGATCATAAGAAAGTCAATTCGAACGGCCCCCTCTGGTGGAATTTACAATCCCACAACTTTTGATAGGTCAGACTCCCCGAGTTGTCATGTGTTTGCAGACGTTTTCAGAAATAGAGACGATAGATTTAGTTGTATAAATGTTTCTATGTAACTTTTAAAACGTGTACGAGGATATTCTCAACAGCCACATCCTTCCATTACTCCTTCCACGTAACGTTCCTACAGTACATTACCTGGTCATTTGCATGCTAACCTATTAATAAACCAGTGTCTACAGCTGCTTAGCAGCAGTTTTCACAACTTACAGCTGATGTTACTACTTGACATCCAAGAATTTGTGCTGCCTTCAAAAAGAACTTTGTGGTTACTCATAAGGTATGAGAACGCTGTTTAGCTAGCTAACGACACGGTGACTTAATGTTGAAAATACCAAGGCATAATGAAAGGATGAGGCTGTTGGGATTATCAGCATTTTCCTAATGCATGTTGTAAAATTCTGAGGAAATATGACTAAATTACAATATAGCAACTTAAAATTTACCTTCACCATTTCAGCAAACAAGTCACAACTTGTGAACTCTGACCTCTCTGAAAACTGGTTGGCGGTACCTCCCCTTCGATACTCATCTGCGATGGTAACCAGTGAGGGTGAGAAGTGTCCAAATGCACCTTTTTGACCTTTACAGAACACCACTGAAAATAGATAGATAGATAGATAGATAGATAGATAGATAGATAGATAGATAGATAGATAGATAGATAGATAGATAGATAGATAGATAGATAGATAGATAGATAGATAGAGAGATAGCATTCAAAGTCAAACTATTTCGTTTTGCATTGCCCTTGAAGTTATTGTAATGAGTTTCTCTAGTCCATGAGGAACAAGACACGACGCAAGTTTGTTTGTGCTTTCCCTGAATATAAAATCTGAGAAACAGTGCAATCGTACAGTTGGTAATGTTAGCTGACGATGACTCATGTATTGACAGGCGCCTTTACAGCCAATTTATTTAAGCCTTCCAAAAAGATGAGCACTGGCAGGTGTTATTGTCTGTCTACTGACTTCTCCTCAACAAGAACGTGACACAGTCACCTGGTGGATAAAAGAGGGCACACTCAACATACCATCTCTTGTCCTTCTCAGACCAGCTAATGATGAGATGAAATTTTGAACCAACCTTTACAGACAGATAGTTCAATAGTGCCATCCTCTGGATAAAGTGTGAGCTTCAGTTTGTTTCTCAGGTTTTCACATTCAGAGCATCCTCTCCCAATTTGTTTTTATCATACAGACTATTCACTGTGCTAGCATATCCAGTAACCATGATTCTTTCCCCAAAACTTAAGATAATAACATATCAGTGATGCAAAATTCATATTTAAGCTGTAGGAGTGAAAACAACTTGTGATACTTGTTTTTGCCTTTATGAAATACAAAGTCTAAATGTTTAAGGTATGAAAATAAATACATATATTTTAAGTATGAGCAACAGCAAATTAATACTAAATTTGCAACAGAGACCATAACTATATGTGGCTGCGGAAGATGTATGTGTATGTATGTGTTGAGACCTTACAGCATTAGCTATACAAATATATTGTTTTTATTTTGTTTTTAGTTCAAACTGCAGGGCATCCCATAATTTCACGCAAGATGTTTAAAAAATTGTTGGACACTTTTGGATTTACAAACAATTGGGACCATACCAATTTCAATATATTTAATTATTTTTTTAATTTATGTTTTACCAGACAATGATAATAAAACTTTTATTCTATTTAATTCTAAAACGAAAGTGTGTCAGTAACTTCTCCTGCACAGCTCTGGGACCAGGGGCCTGCTCCAGTGTCACCAGGGCTGTCACAGCCATATGTCAAATGAAACATCAGCAATATGTGGTGTACAGCATTCTCCACGCATATTCCAGCTACTTGTTTAAACTATCATAAAACCCAGAAACGTTTGTTTTTTGTTTTTTGTTTTTTTTAATATAGGCTGCTATGATTTGAAAATAATATTGTACAGGGCAAGAATTTGACATCACATTCAGTCTTAATTTTCTCTTACCATATCTTCTCTATGTGCTATTTTATAACAAATCAAGAATGGAAAATAATGCATCAATCTGCAAATATTCAGATTTGATTTGCAACATTAAACCAGTAGGAGCTCAGAGTACAGGAGTCCTCTGATAGTGAGAGAGTTATCATGGGCTACTTCTACCCAGCAAACTATGAATGAATGTACAGCATTCTTTCATAAATGTATCAACAGTTATCAAGAGTTATTCATTTTTAAATCTTGTATCATATCGCATTGTGTAAAGTGTAAAGTAGAAGCTTGATAAAATCGGTATTTGTCTTTTTGGAACACATGTAACTCTTGCTTACACTGAACTCCAGTGACCATTATGTGCAACTACATATCTGTTTCAAATCGACGCATGGACGTAAAGATGCGTTTACACAGTGTGGTCCCTAATTAAATAGTAGACATGAGAATCAAGAACTGATGAATATGACGATACTGGTAAAAACAAAATAAAATACACATTTCAAAATAAACAGAGGTGTAGTTGTGCATTGCGGCCACTCGAGGGCAGTACAATATGCTCCATTGACTGTTGCTCGTAGCAACTCCACTTCCGGTGGTGACAACTTCAAAATAAAAGGTGTATTTACTGTATCTACAGGATAAGTGCTCAAATCTAACCTCTTTTACAAATTGCCCTATAATGTCGACTCGTGAAAGCAAACAGAAGCCCATTCCCGCGATAATAATTATTTCTTTTCACCATTAGCTGCTGTTGTTCCGGTTTCGTCTAAATAACGGTTAATACCGGGTAAACGCATGCACTGTCTCTTTATGACGTATTTTTAAGGTGACAGAAGGAGGGCGGTTTGAAAGCAAAGAAACAATTCGTGTCAACATGTATAAATTCAGTCAAATTACCTGATTAGACCGACGTTCCTACACACAGTCAGTAAAATACCACATCTGCTCGTTAGCCGATGCTAAACGCTAATCGGTTGTCGCCTTCTTCAAAGGACTTAGCTAACGTTAAATGCAAGTTGCTACGTTAGCATGCTAGCTAGCTAGCTAGCCTCTTGTCCGTCTGTCTTTAACTTTTCTCAGTGTACCGCAACATCTGTGGAAACCTCCTAAAGATGGCGAGTGTGCATGAAAGTTTGTATTTCAACCCTATGATGACGAACGGAGTGGTCCATGCTAACGTGTTTGGTATCAAAGACTGGGTGACTCCGTATAAAATCTCAGTCCTGGCGCTGCTGTATGAGATGACCGCTTCTAAGATCACACTGCCAGAAAGAAGGCGACTCAATAAGCTCATCCTGCCCCTGCAGCAGGTATGGTTTTGTCATTAACGTTGCATCTATCTCGCTGAAGCAGGGAGCATTGTTTACCTTGTTTCATTCTGGTCTATCAGGGTCCAGACCTGACGCTTGGCCAGTTCCTCAAGACTGTGGAGGAGTGTTGTCCTCAGACCGCGTATGCTGTCAAACTCAGGTGTGCTGCCTCCGTTTGAATAACATCGACTGCATTTAACTACTTTGTGTCGTTCATTCAGCTTGTGGTCATGATGGGAAGCAACACTGGTGCATTCACAATCTCCATACACTTGGGAAATTGAAACACTGCATTGCAGACTTGCAGGAAAAAGCTGATCCATGCAGTCAAACAGTTGACAGTGCAATATCACAGTCATGTTAAAGTCGAGATGTTTTTTTTTCTTGAAAGGTTGCACGAAATGGCAGATGGGGAGCTGAAAGACATGGAGTTCTTCTTTTTCACTCTTCCCACTCCATTCACTGCCTTTGATTCAGAAGCTTATAAAACCAGTGTTGTTGGTGAGTAGTTCATCTCTAATGTCTGTTGTTAATGGAAGTCCTGAAATGTCAGTCTCCCATTAATGAGAAGGTTTCCATTAAGCTGTATCCCCTGCTTTGTAGGTCTTTTCATGAGACACATGCTTCTGGCCTACAACAAGCTGTCTTTCAGTCAAGTCTACAAGCTGTACAAGTCACTGCGCCACTACTATCACAGTCACTATGCCAAGCCTACGGATGGGCACGTGAGTTTGCCGGCGCTGGTTGCAGACGACTCGGACATGGACCTCACCAGCACTGAGGACACTGTCGGTGACAGAGTAGACAAAGAGGAGCTGGACATCCCGCTGCATGAGTCAGAACTACGGTTAGTAACGCTGTCCTTGGATGAACTCTTCCACTGATTTAGTGTAGCATATTTTACTTTCAAGTGACAAATCCTACATTTTACTTTGTGAAATGTCTAACCCATAACCTTCACACGTTGGTAACAGGGAGAATTTTTATTCATTGAAGGCTGGGCACTTTTTCCAAGGGCAGATTCTCATGAGTGTATTTTTCTGCTTTACTCTGACAGAAGTGACAATACTCCAAGCAAAGGTCCCCTGTCACAAAAACAAGCAGAGTACTTTCTTGCGAGACAGGTGAGTGTTTTGAATCGTTTTGTTGTTCTGTTTGGATGAAAACTAGGTATTTGTTTACTATAGAAATTAATTTATAGTGTTTTCTTGTTAGGGGGTTATAGCTGTAACACTATCAGATTTAGAGCTGCCCTGGTCATCCTGGCTCCCCCCTCCCATTAGCTAGAGATTGAGGTTTAAAAACATATATTAAGGCCTGAAATGATTTTAAGATGTTTTAGGTCAACTTTTATTGGGAAGCTTTTAACTTAACAAGTTGCTGTCTCTTCTCCTCCATTTCAACACGTAATGAAGAAGAGATACTTCTGCACACACAGTAAAGACTCTGAATGAAACAAGTGCACATAAATGAACCAAATAACATAAAAAAAATTACCAGGATATATTGTTTTATGTTTTCTTCCCCTTTTGTTTCTTGAAGGGGCTTTTGGTCCCATTTGGGAATGGCTGTCCACTGTCTATATACTGTATCAAACCTAGATGTTATGTTGTAACCCTTAGGGGCTCATACAGCTGTTGAAAAAATCATGTCTGTGCAGGCCTACCTTCTGAAGAATGATGAGAACAAAGCGTTGAAGCCTGCGGCACTGCAGGAAGAGCTCAACAACATGCTCAAGTTCAACCCAGATTTTGCTGAAGCGGTGAGATCCAGCTGCCTATCTCTTTCTTCCTTCAGAAGGTGGATACATCCCTAAACAGCTCTGTGTTTTTTTTTCTTTTCCCTCAGCATTACCTGAACTACTTGAACAGCATGAGAGTCCAGGACATCTTCCTTTCGGCTCACAGCCTCTTACATTATTTTGACCGCCTCATCTTGTCCGGCAATGAGGGAAAGAGCAACGGTGATGAGGGCTATGGCCGAAGTCTCCGCTACGCTGCTCTTAATTTGGCGAGCCTGCACTGTCGCTTCGGTCACTAGTGAGTAAAACAGTTGGTGGTTTCTGAGATGGATAAGCTCTTAAGAGAAGTACACTGCCTGGCCAAAACAAAGAAGAAGGTCACATTCTAGTATTTCACTTTTAGCTTTGATTACAGCACGCATTCGCTGTGGCATTTATTCTGCCCCTGCTCGTGTGTGTGTGGCGTCTTTTAGCCTGCTACACCAGCTCGGCAGATAGCGAACAGTTTCCCAAGAAAGAAGCTGAGATTTCTTTTCAGACTTTAACTCAGGAATCACTGTAAAACTAAACACATATACAAATACATATTATTTGTCTCATCATATAATCTTCAACTAAACTCATTCACATACAAACATAAAAGTAGCCTGTAGCAACTAACAGAACCGAATCCGATACAGTTTGCGTTAATGAACAAAACATTTTTTAAATACAGTCTTAAAACATCTATACATAAAATAATACTCACAGGCAAATGTTTTCTGGCCATAAAGAAATAAAAAGATGTGTAACTGCCAGTAACTGCTAGTAACTGCCAGTAACTGCTAGTAGCTGCTAGTAACTGCCAGTAACTGCTAGTAACTGCCAGTAACTGCTAGTAGCTGCCAGTAACTGCCTGCTTCTATGACTTCTGGTTATTTGGACCTGTCCCAGAATTCCTTTTGTTTGACCAGCTATGGAAACACTGAAGGTCCAAAATTAATCTCAGTGTTAATGCGACCCAAAACCAGAACATCACAGCATTGTTTCAATAAGCTGCTGCAATGACACAAGATTTATTTCCATCCAGTGCTGCATTCATTTTTCATCAAGATCACTGCACAGAGCCTTCTCCAGCACATCCCAAAGATTCTCAATGGGGTTAAGGTCTGGACTCTGTGGTGACCAATCCATGTGTGAAAATGATGTCTCATGCTCCCTGAACCACTCTTTCACAATCTGAGCCCCATGAATCCTGACATTGTCATTTTGGAATATGCCTGTGCCATCAGGGAAGAAAAAATCCATTGATGGAATAACCTGGTTATTCAGTATATTCAGGTAGTCAGCTTTGATCACATAATGTTGCTGAACCTAGACCTGAGCAACTGCAGCAACCCCAGATCATAGCACATAGCACAACAGGCTTGTACAGTAGACACTAGGCATGATGGGTGCATCACTTCATCTCCCTCTCTTCTTACCCTGATGCCCCCATCACTCTGGAACGGGGTAAATCTGGACTCATCAGACTTCCATTGCTCTGGAGTCCAATCTTTATGCTTCCTAGTAAACTGAAGCCTTTTTTTCTGGGTAGCCTCACTGATTAGTGGTTTTCTTAAGGCTACACAGCTGTTCAGTCCCAATCACATGAATTCCCTTCACACTGTACGTGTGGAAATGTTTTTACTTTCACTACTAGCCCTGAGTTCTACTGTTATTTTTCTTCAAATTCATTTCACCAAATGTTTAAGTGATCGCCTACCATGATCAGTCAGGATTCTTTTCTGACCAAATTTCTTCCTCAAAGACTATGGTTCCCCTATTCTTCCAGTTTTTAATAATGCGTTGGACAGTTCTGAACCCAATTTTACGAGTTTCTTCAGTCTCCTTAGATGTTTTCTCTGCTTGATGCATGCCAGTGTTTTTGACCCTTCTCAAACAGACTAACATCTTTTTAATGACCACAGGATGTGTCTTTAGACATTGTTGTTTAAGAAATGGGAAGCTAGTCATTACATGAGTTGTGGTTAAATAACTTGTTGCCAGCTGAAAGATAATCACCCATGCAGTAATTATCCAGTAGGAGGCTCATAACTATTTGCTGAGTTAAATTCATGTGGTGACTGTTTTTTTTTTTTTTTTGCCAGTCTGTGTGTGTGCTGCTAACACAAATGTTTTCCTTATCTTCGTTTGCAGTCATCAGGCAGATCTGGCTCTACAGGAAGCAATCCGGATAGCCCAGGAGTCCAATGACCATGTGTGCTTGCAGCATTGCCTGGTAAATCAAACAACGCTTTACTTCAGCGATGGTGCCTTATTTACATATACAATTATGTCTGAATGTGACACGAGTCTTTTTGCATCAGAGCTGGCTCTATACACTGGAACAGATGAAGGGATCTGACAGCACAGTGTTAACGGAGGACTCTGTGAAAATGGCTGCCCATTTCTGCCTGCCAGTGAGTGCAACATGAGGTCCTAAATGCTTAATATTAATCTGGCTCCCCTATTGTTTTAAGGTTCCACAACAGTGTAGACTGCTATACGCAAAATAAGCAAAATATCTTTATCAGACTTCCTACTTTATATTTGTGGGAATTTGAATCCATATGGTTGGATTTGAAGCAGACTGACTTTTTGAATAATTTCTGTCCAAACAGTCCACAGTGGACATTTGTTTCAGGTCCTACAAGTAAAGGAGAAAGCTTTGAGGAGTTTTGAACACTGAAACACTTGTGGAAACTGATCCAAAGTTGATGTTAAATTTTGGAACCCATTTCTTATGTAAATATTTTATTTGTACATCTGTTACTCCCGAGATGTTAAAAGACACAAGGGATTGTTATTGAATGACTTGTTTCACATTAATGGAAACCAGTCACGTTGCTTTGCTAATCCTGACCTTTGTTCATTATTTGATCTGTGACATTTGTTGTCCACCACACTGACTGATCCTCTCCACTGTAGTACCTGGCCTCTCTGGGCATTCAGTCTTTGGTCCAGCAGGGGGCGACACAGGGTAAGATGGCACACAAACTGATGGATGCGCTGAAGGACACAGACATCCTGCACTGGAAGCACAGTCTGTCAGAGCTGATCGAGATCAGCCTGGCTCAGACTACGTCCATATGGAGGATGTACGGAAAGAGGTCAGGCTCCTCACCTTGCCACCCCAACACACAGTTGTCAGTTCTGTTCACTGTTGACTGCATACTAGCACACAAGCTTCTTCCCATTCACATTATGTCTAATCTGTCAAACAGCTGAAATCTTGAATGCTTTTATGCATGGGTTAAGATTTGGGACAGCTAAATGTCTTCACAAGTTAGACTTTTAGAAGTATTATATAAAACGGGATAGTTTTCTGTAAGTTATTAATGCAGCTTCCTGCGTCTTGAGCAGCACCATGGCACTGCAGCAGGCCCAGCTGCTTCTCAACATGAGCAGTCTGGAGCCAGTCAACTTCGGGGTCCAGCAGAACAACACAGAGGCCTTCGCCGTGGCTCTCTGCCACCTAGCTGAATTACACGCTGAGCAGGTAACACATCTGATATGATCTTGTCTGCCTGCTTTCTGTCCTGCTGTTTCATATCTATTAGGCATTCACTGGGAAGGTTTATTGCCTCGTGAAGGTTGCTTTCCAACACTGGGATGGACTGTAACACTATATTCTCATTGCTTCTGTTTCAGGGCCTGTACAGTGCAGTTTCAGAGATCGTTCAGCATCTCAAAGAACAGTTTCCTCCTCACACACAGCATGCCAAGGTGCGTTCTCTCAAACTGTTAGCACAAAGGCACTGGATAAAACTGGTCGCAATACCTTTTTAATTTTTATTAATCCAAAATTTCATTGTCATAGAAACTACATACAGTAGAATAATATTCCAGTGTCTAATTTCTGCTTTAGGATTATGTTTTTGTAATGCACAAGGTACACAAAAGTGTCTCTGCTTCCTCGTCTGTTTTGTTTGGTTTTGAGTCATCAGTTCAGAGGGATTTAATGTATTTTTCTTTTGTAAGATTTCTAGTTTTTCATCTAGTAGAGATATATTCACATTAATTATGTGAATTAATGGTAAATGAACCACAACAAATCTCGTACATTTCATTCCAGCCAAAAGATAAGATGACAGGAGTTTAAGTGGAAGACTTTTTTACCCACGATATACCACTCCCTTGTTCACTTACATGTCAAAAACAAAGATAAAGTGTGTCAGTTTCTAAAGACAACAAGCCCAGGCTTGTCCTGTACATGGGTTGACTTTCACTGGGTCTGTTGTTGTAGATAACAGTTGACAAAGTGTGATGGCACCTTCTAAATTACCAACACAGAGAGCATTTCCTGAAGTTGAACTTGAATTTTACATGGAGTTTTAGCTTAAATGTAATAGACTTTCATTTATTTTGAGCTTATATGATATTATATATTGAAAGCAAATGTGCAAATTATGCTACTTGTTTTTCTATTTTTCCAATTCAGCTCTGGATGCTGTGTGACCTGAAAATTCAGTTTGAGAGGCATATGAACGAGGGGAAATATCACTTGGCAGAGCCTCTAGTCACAGCTATTTCTGCCTTAAACAAGACAGAGGGTCTTTACAGGTAACATCACGGCACAGATTCTCAGTGATACACTTAGTGACTACCTATGTGTAATCCATGCTGTTTTCTGGCAGGAAAGCTCAAGTTCTGAAGGCTCTCAACCGCAGCACTGAAGCATACAGCGTCTTACAGCGGCTACAGGTTCACTGTGAGAAGACTAAATGCACAGAGATGGTCATCAGGTACGATGCTGATGTTGTTTGCATCTTCTAATAGTCTGCGGTGTATAAAGAATTTGCTCAAAGATATGTCATCATTTGAAGTACCAAGTTAATATTTTCATGACGATGATTTTTCAGGGATCAGAGTATCTGGTCAACATCACTGCCTATTAATTTCTCCATACAGAGTGATGCTGTCCACTGCCCAGCTCCACTGGGAGGCGTCTGGTTTCTCCACAGCTCTTCCTCTCCTCCTGCAGGCCCTGGCTCTGGCTAGACAGCACCACCTACAGTCTCTGGCCTCAGAAACCATCCTTCACCTGGCCTTCACACAGGTCAGCTACAACAGCAAAACAGACTCTCAGTCAGACACTGGTGCACTTCACATCTATGCAAAACAACGCTGTCTTGCTTTGCAATTTCACTGGTGTTTATGCAAAATAAAAGCAGCACATGCATGGACGTGTGGTTTATTCATTGTCTTTGTGGCCCTTCCTCCATGCAGTTGATGTTGGGGGTTCCTGAGCAGGCTGTGAATGTCCTGCATGAAGCCATGGAGCCTGTTCTAGCTCACGGAGCAGTCATGGACAAGGGCCGTGCCATGCTACTGGCAGCTCGCTGTCAGATGGCAATGGCTGGATTCAGGCCAAATGGACCAGGTCAAGCAGGTAAAACACACCCTCTGTCATCATTTGGTAAAGCCTCTAGTCACAGCGCTTGCAGTATTTATAGTGCCATGCGAATGTTTATTTACATTTATACACTGCTGTTTATTCTGTTTCCCTGTAGATTTGCGTTTGGTGGTTTTAGCTGTTGACACGCTAAACGAGGCTGCAGCCTATTTCTCTAAACTAAACTGTAAGGAGCGTCTCCGGGACATCCACTACCTGCAGGCTCAGCTCCACCACTCTTTGGGACAGACGTTGCAGTGCAACAAAAGTGCCATGCTCTTCAGGCTGCTGGACCAGGAGCTGCAGTCTCCAGCACCACAAGTCTCAATGCGACTTTAACGCCTCCAAGTTTGCATTTAGGCTGCTGGAATGTGTACAACATCTCTTCTAACTTCTGGTTCTCTACAGCTCACCTGTGCACGATGGCGAGGCCCTCTGCTGCTTTTGTCAGCAATAAAACATTTATTTCATACGTAGTTTGAACTTGTAAGCGGTGGAACCGTTTGCATGCAGCACCAGGATAATGATTGATTGGAACAATCTCAATAGTAATGAATAAAGATGAGTTTCCAGTAGGTTAAGAACAATAATGAATTGTCTCTTCACTTGTGGTCATGTGCAGATTTGACTGATGGCCCCTAATATAATGTGTGTTAACGTCTCCACCACAGAAAACAGCCCAGGTTTATATGACAGACGTACATGCCAGGCAACAGTGTGGGTAAAAATGTCGAAAGTTTATCAGGGCCTGTCACAGCCGTGCAGGTTTGCCCACCTCTTTTTGATGAATGAGGGTAATATCACAGTTAGCTACAAGATGATGTTCAGTGGCCTGGATGATTCATATTTTGCCGTTAGAATACTGATGAAGCTGGAATCCAGAGGAGAAAGCCATGATCACATTTCTAATGTAATAGCCCAAAGATGGCACTACATGGATACCGTGTCTCTACTCCGCTCACGTCTGACACGATTTGTGTGTGCTATTTAGGCTGATAACATTTCATTTCTGTGTTCTGTCTGGGCTGTAAGCCTTTACAAACTGCACTTCTTTCAAGAAAGGGAACCATTTGTTTCATACCTGCTGCAGGAATGTGGTCTCAGCTGTACATACTGTTACTGCTACTAAATGTTTTGTTTGCTCTCCTCTCGTCAGGGCCTGTTACTGGGAAAAATAAACTTATCATTTCTCGTTGAATCATATAAAGTGATAGTTGGCTTCGTGTTCTTTAGTAAATAAACAGATTACAGTGATGGAATGTAAAACCAGCCTTCTATGTAAATATCACACAGTCATGCAATACCTTTGCTCTTACAAGCGTGGCCTTTTCACTGTGCAGTTGCTTCAGGCCTGGGGCAAATAGGTACCTGTATTTACATGATTATCATGATAACCGCTAACAGTGGGTGTATATACAGTATATGAGCCACTTCACAGCAGCAAAGAGTTTTGTGTCAGTGCTGAGGAGATATCAGTGTGTGACGTTCATTTTGTGTGATCACACACTGTTAATGTTGCAGGCATAATTTCCTGTGGTGAGATTCATTACTAAGTTCATAAATGGCTTAGACACCAACAGAATGCTTCGTCTTTGACTTTGACGCTGCCAGTTACGGGGCATTTAATGCAGCAGAGCGATTTCCATCAGATGCCATCCACGTGAAGTGAAAACCGTTAAACCTTATCGGATGACAAACGCAGCTAAAACCTTTTTTAACTCAGAAATGTTATGGTTGACAAAAGACTGATTATCCAAAGTAAATGAAAACTTCAAATGTTTGTGCTGATACTCCTGTTGCTCATTAGCTTCAATAGCACATAAGCAGAGACATTTACTGAATGCTTGTTGAAATTCACTCACCGGTCAAAACGGGGTCAGAGTCCTCAACAGGTTTTGTTTATTTCCTCTGACCAATGGTTTTGCCTATTGACAAAATTAAGTCAATCAGGCAAAATATCCAAAGCTGCACTGTGCCTGTTGCTTGTTTTTCAGACCTGATTCTTTGGACAGGCATGTCTCATCTGAATGGATTAGTCTCCAACCAATGTATCCTACTGACAGCAGTGATGCGATTATTATTCTGTTGTGTCACTGTGAGGTTAACACAGATATTGGCTGGATTACTGTAAAATCTGCCTCAAAGCCTCAATTTAATAATCTCCAAGGCCCTCGAGCATCATCATCAGGCCATGGTGCTTTCATTTGTAATAAATGAACTCGCAGCACTTATTGCCTACATATCTGCCTCAGCAAACATTATCATACTACATAAACATTATGCCAGTCAGACATCACCAGGACATTGTGAAATAGCAGTTATCCTTGCATTTGGACAAGAAGTTAAACAAAACAAGCAATTTGAACATATCACCTTGGGAACTTTTTATGGGCTTTTTAATGCTGTAGACTAAGAGATTGCTAAAAACATCAATAACTGTGATAACTATGTTAAAGCAATGCTCAGATGTACCACCACTGAAGCTTTTGGTCTTTACGACATTGCATGTGCCCTGAATAAGTACTCTGTGTTTACTGAGAAACAAAAATCTGACCACAAAAAAAAAAAGTTCTGATTATTCCAGTACAGAAACAGCACAGTTTCTATGGTAAAATAAAACATCTTTGTTCAAAATGTTTAATAACAAGCATGGCAACAAACATGGCATAGGGACAATGCATGTTTAGAAAAATATATCTGCAAATGTATTTTTCAGGATACACTATACATTCACTTAACCTCTACTCGATATTAAACATTTACAATTCAGGAATGAGAGTTTTACGGTAGAAAACAACATGGTGAGCTCCCTCTAAGTAATTCAGGATCGACTCACGTCAGGAGAAAGATGTAGGGAGACATTTTGGTAAACTAGGCAAACAACCTGAGATCCGCATTTTGTAAGTGGTACGCCTGCTTGCAGGTCCAGTCGGTGGTTTTTCACCATTCTGACATCAAAACAAACCCTTCTTTATTCACAATAGCTGTTCTTTACAAAAGAGAAGAAAATACTACATGGACAACCTACCATTTAGATTCTTACTTTGTGAAGAAACTTAAAAACATTTCATGATATGACATTATCATTTGCTCGATTATGCCTTTGGTTGTTTTTATTAATATACTGGATGCTGTGTCATATATGAACCGATTTTAATGTTGAAAGCAGTTACATTTTGGGCCCATGGTTTCTGCTCCAGTCCTTCCTGACCGTTAGAGTCAAAGTAGATACAACCTCTTATTTTAATTCAAAGCAGAAAAATAATGCCAACAAAGAAGAAATAATTCAGTTTCAGTAGAAGAGGTATTGAAACAGTCAATCTGTTTGAGTAAAAGGAATTCATCTCAAAGAAGGAATGCTGGCTGTGTCTCCGCAGCTTAAACTTGAATCTTCAGTGCACAGACATCTTTTTAATCAATGGAGGCATTTTTATCTGGCTGAGTGTCTTTGAGGAAACCATCTTCACAGAGAGGAGCAGAGAAGAACCTGAAGGGACGCTCAGTATCCCGCTGGATACCCTCCTTTCCTTGGATCCGACTCTGCACAGAGGCGCTCTCCCTGCCGCACCACGGCCTGGACCACAGAGTCTGGAGTCCTCAGCAGCTGTGTTACGTGGTTCTTCTGGGCCAGACCCTCCAGGACACTCTGGTTTTGCATAATTACACAAACATGTGCAGGAACTGAGGGTGTTACTGGTTTTTACTAGAAGTCAACAACATTGTTCCCTACCTTTCCAGCAGCCTGTGCATATAAATATGGTGTCACCTTACAGTGAATATTTTATTTTCGGTCACAATATCTGTTACACACACTTATGCTCCCCTGAGGATCTTCTGTAATAACTTTGAGCATGAAGATTTAACCTCTCCAACGCTCTGCTTATTGACTAATTTGCTGCAAAATGACAGCCTCAGTTGCCCTCTGTGTATGATTCTAATTAGCAAACATCAGCATGCCAACATTTCAGTACAGCAACATCATAACAGCTTAGTGTACCCCTGTTGGGCTTTAACATTTAAATCAAACAACAGCAAAGTAAAAATAGCCCCATAGAGGTATTAACTACACCAAAAGCTGTATAGCAGGATCGTTTCTAGATGCCGTTTCTCACTCTACAGCACATCACCCACCTTTTCAAAGCCCTGCTCGACCACTGTCATATTTGGGTTGAGCTGATTGTGAACCCTCGGCTCTGTCACAGCTTTCTTTAGGTCATAGTTGAAGAACAACGAGTTCAGGATGACCTGTTTTTAGCAAGAAAATGCAACATGTCAAGTTTCACACACAGAGCATGTGAATCTACAGGATGGTGATGGATGTGACTCTATCAGACTTACTAAGGCGGTGGCTGTGGTGATTTTTGTGCCACCAGATGCTCCCACAACCATTTTCACTCTGTTTTCTTTGTCAAAGATGATAGTAGGACACATGGAAGACAGCGGCCTCTTGCCTGCAACAGATTAACACAATGTGGCTGGGACTGCTCATTGGATAAATGTTTACTTTCAAACTTGTGGTTTAATGGTGTTTGCAGCATTTTAATCACAAAAAGAGACACATTTGTTTGACACATATTTAAAATATGTCTCAACAAACCAAATAACTCAGTGGGAACTAAAGCTTTCAGAGTTTCTGACAATTACAAAAGCAGTAATAAATGGCATCCCTTTGAAGAAAGAGTCAAGCAACATATTTGGTTAGGGTTAGGGTTGAACTATCAGTGAGGACAAAAAATCAAACCCTAAACAGTGTATCTTAGTGAAAGAAATGTGACGGTTTATTTCGGCCACACCTGGCTGGATGAAGTTATTGGGCGACGGAGGGATTCCAAACCCATTTGTCATGTGTGGAGAGCTGAAGTCGTCCATTTCGTCGTTAAAAATTATCCCAGTGGACCGTGACATGACTTTAGACCCAAAGCTGTGGAAATAAAAAGGTTTTTATACTGAATATGCCTTATTCTGTAGGAGACATTTCTACGTTAGATATTTAGAAGGTAAAATAAAACTGCACACTCAAGACCAAAGGTCAGAAATCTTACTAGAGATTAATGGTGCTGGTGGCCGCCACCGCACTTCCATCCTCAGCTATGACTGACAGGTGAGCCGTTCCGTGGTTGTCTGGGACAAAGTACTCAGGCTCATAGTAGTTGTCTGGGTGTGTGGTGTCATCTGTAATTTTACTCCTTATGCCATCAGCAAAATAGTCTGAGGTCATGTTTTGGATTAGCTGAGGAGAGACAAACAAGTCAGCGGAAAAGGAGAAAACCTGCCAAATAAAAGCACTTGCTGCCTATCTACCCCTAGTATGTGTAGCAGGAGACATTTGTGGTCATGTGATCTGAAAGGTAATATGGGAAATATAATACGCGCTTACATCGGTGATGTTGAGATAGCGCGGGTCCCCCAGTCTGCTCCTCTTGGCATAAGCAAAACGAAATGCCTCGACGATACGGTGGTATGTCAGAGTCTTTTTCTCTGCTGTGGAGACACTGGTGTCTGTGAAGTTGTAGCCTGCAAAATATCCACGGGGAAAACATGTCCAGAGTAAATGAATGTTCTCACTTCATTGGCTTAATCAAGGCTTTTCTGTCATTGCTCAAACTGTCAGTGGCAGGTAATTAAGCTAAAGTCAAAGAACAACATGAGCTAGTCCTGCAGAAATAAATCTACTGGCACAGATTCCTCCAGATTCATATATGAACATGTTCATTGTTATTGTTAATGCTAAATTAATGATGGCTCTTTTTGTTTCAAGCATAACTTGAACAGATGGTTCGTTGATGGTGAATTAAATTTGGCAAGCAGAAGTGAGCAGCAGCTCTGTTTTCTGCTTCCAAAACAGGCGGAGAAATATTCCTGGGACGACCTGGGGAAACCTGACATCCTTTCTTCTGCATGGCTGCACAAGCACTCAGCCAGGCTGCTCACCATCCACTATATTCAGTATGAGTGCCAGAACAGGGCCGCTGGAGGGGGCGTCTGGGACATGCATGGTGTATTCCCCGACGTTCAGCCTCAGAGGGTTCTCATTCAGCACAGGCTGGTATTCCAACAAATCATCCAGGGTGATAATGCCACCTGGAACGAGCACAGAAGCGTCAAGGTGAATGTAAAATGAGGAATAATAACACATGACTATGAGCCATTTATTGTGACGTTTCTAGCAAGCAGCCTGTACTGTGTAGCTTAATTCAGGGTGTATTAATCCTGATGAACACATGAAGACATCAGTAGACAAGATAACAGCACAGCACCTGCTGCTTGGATGTCCTCAACAATGCGTTGTGCCATTGTCCCATTATAAAACACGTCGGGCCCCTCCTCTGCTATTCTTTGGTATGTGTCGGCCAGCTTTGGAAATCTAACAATGTCGTTTTCTTTCAGGATGTTTTTTTGAGAGTCACAGAACACCTCACTGAAAGAAGAAAAGAAAAACAAAAACAATCAATAAAATACGTTCAATACGTAAAGTCATTATGAGTAGAAAGCGAACCAATCTAACATAGCACACTCCTAGAATGAAAAACTTTTCCCATCGGAATAGCCATTTGGCTATGTTGTGATTTTATTTCAACTGAACATCAAATTTGGCCCAAATAAAGAACTTCCCAAAAACTTTCATCTGTCTTAGACAGTTTATTTATGTGTGCATGACAGCCGCTCAGCGTGTTTGCGCCCGATGAAGGGAGCAGATGGATCAAGAGGAAGATTACAAAAAAAAACAGTCCAGTGTCCAATTCTTACAATATACTGATGGAGGCCATAGCCAGGAGAGGTTTTGTTGAGGCTTGACTTAGTATAAAAACTGGAAACAGCTAAACTGATTTCATTTGTTAATGTTGTTAAATCTCTATACAATCCAAATGCTGTGGTTTCACAGATATTACAAAGGTATGATGGAAGACTTTCTGTGATCTTGTAGGTAAGCCTGTGGACAGACGGACGAAGCTGGTCGTTTATCTGACTCTGGGCACAAAGTGTACAGTACTCATCAAGAGACTAGGATCCAAGGTGCTGGTAGGACAGACAGCTAATAGCTTTCCACTGTTTCTAGTCAAACTAAACAGATTCTTTAGTCTCTCTCATCTCCTGGTTGTAGTTTACTTTAACTTCACAGAGCTTGTTCTTTGACAAACTGTTATATTCCATTCAGGTTTTAAAATGAGAATCAGCCTCACCACATGTTGGCGTCTCCTTGTATTGAATCTTTGCTCTTGAAGATGGCATGAGCCAAAGCTTTTCCGATAGGGAAACCATCACGAGCCAAGGCAATGCTGGGCTCAAACAGCTCCTTCCATGGCAGCCTGCCATGTCTTTTGTGTGCCATCTCATAACCACGGATTTCCCCTGGAATGGCTATGGACAATCCACCTGTCATGTAGAAACAGCAGTACAACCACTTTCACAAGCTCCTTCTTTCCATCCCTTGTCTGAGTGGAGTCGGCATACCGAGAGACACCGTGAGAGATCTATAGACACATTGTGCTGCACTTCAGGATGAAGTATTTCATTTTTATGCAACCTGAAGCGGTTGCAAGGAAAGATATAGACAGATTGTTAAGGATGACATTAAATCTGAAAATCAGCTGGACGGAGAGGCAGAGGCCGAGAAAATCTATCCACTCTAAATCCCTCCCCAGAGTCATGTTGCTGAAACAGAACACAATAAAGTCAGATCTGCATAAATAAAGTGAATCTGTGCCTGGAAGATACTCTAACAGCACAGAGATATTTGTTACCTGTACGAGAAAGCTTGGTGTTGTTGCCGAACATGTCTTCGGTGGCATTCATGGGCGCTGTCTCCCTCGCATCGATGGTCTCCACCCTCCCTGTTGAGCAGAAAATGAGAATTGATTGATCAGTTTTATCTCAGTTAGCTGGGTTGAGCATTTCTAATGAATGATGCACCCTCACCTGTGGAAGCATTATAGATGACAAAGAAGAGCCCTCCTCCGATACCCATGCTGTGAGCGTTCAAAAGGCCGACACATAGCAAGGCAGCGATGGAAGCGTCCACGGCTGAGCCATTTTTCTTCAGAATGTCCCTGAAAAGACGTGGATACACTTAATACACCAGTGAGCACAGTTGCGAGTCAAAATGTGCTTTATATATCTTCTTACCTCCCTACTTCTGAACACTTTCCAGCATCTGCAGCCACAGCGGCCTTCGAGTAGAAGTGGTCTGTAGGGGGAGGTGTGTTTTTCTTCCCCAAGCCCATGAACACCCCCAGGAACAGGCTCACAGCAGCCACCAGAAGGACCACCAGACCGGCAATCAGGGACTTCCCAACCATTTTCCTGCCCGGGAAAATCAACAGGATCCTTCAGCTCACAAACAAGAGTCTTCTCCTTTAAACATCTCAAAATGAAACCCAGACATTTACAAAGATAACAATGTGAAAGAAGGCCAGAGTATTTCGTTTTTTATGTTTTAAGTTCACTCACCTGTGGCGTATGGTTTTTCACAGCTTATTGGACAAAACAGAAGACAAAATAAATGCTGGCCCTTCAGCTGACTCTGACTCTGCCGAGTGTCAGCAGCAATGACAAGGTGTTTACTTGGAGCTTAAATCACCGCTGGTGTGTGTTGTGACATCTTTGGTTTTCAGGTGCAGCTTAGCACATGTGTCATACTGTGATGCTGATGAGCAGCTTTCAGGGTAATTGGCAGGCACTGCATTTGCACATGTTTTTGAAAGCTACAGGAAGAAAATGGGTGAATATTAAGGGGAAAGTGACAAGGAGGAAGACAGGGATTGGAATGCAAAAGTCTTGACTTTACATGATGTATGTTTATATTCTTGGGAATATTTGCATTGATGTAATGAGGCTTGAAATCCTGACAGAAGACTGCACATTTAACTCTTCTCAAAACCTGAATTTGTTGTGGTTTGGTCCATCATTTTTCATTTGAAACTATCTTCAAGTGATGGATGTCTCCCTTTCCCTATCAGAGGAAAACCTTTAAGTTTGCCTTTCAGTAACCTTCCACTTCATCCTGATATCAATCTGCCAAGCTTGCCAAAGTGAAGGTGAGAATGATCTGTTTACAGATGCGAGCAGAATCCAGCCCGGACACGGAGCTCTGTGTGACTGGCTCAGCCAGCAGCTTTGTCATGCTCAGTCACAGTCACAGTTTATTTGGCTTATTCTGCAGGCATCCTCACACTGATTGAGATGCTTGAGGCTTCACCCAGGAGCACAGGTCCAAGATGGCAGCATCGGTGACCGTAGCTTCTCAATAGCAAAGGCCTTCTGTGATACCAGTGTGCAGTACTGTTGCTTGGCCACACTGATAAAGCACTGCCAAAAGACCCTCTGGTCTGCTGCTACTGCTGCTACTGCTATGGTTGTATCTAAATCTAATCACTGTCATCCTGTTCTGGATCTCCCAGGTCCAGAGGCACCCCAAGGAAGGAGGTTTATTCAGTGGACAGAGCTGATTTATGGCGGAAGAGGACAGTTACATCACTTTGTGTTGCAGACGGCAAAAGCCTTCCTTTAATTCTGATGCTCATGTCACTGTCACTAGATGAGGGTGCTTCTATGAGATATCAGCTGGAGCTTGTTCATATTTATATCCCTCAGCTAGAGGAATATAGGTTTCATTTTGACTTTGCTAGAAGGGATACACTCACAATACCACTTTTCCCTCCAGCTGTTTTTGCACAATAAAATGGGAATGACTTGTCCATGTCCGTATGCACAACAGCAAATCAAATCACACGCTGCTGTTGTTCCTCAGCGACAGGTGATACGCAGCCTGCAGAAACGCTAGCAGCAGAGAGAGGGCCACAAGGAGGGGGTGTCACGTGTTTTTATGGGTGGCTGCAGTCTTTTTAATAATAGAGGCTTCCTAGACAGGCTCTGTTATGTGTGCTGCAATTATAAGTTGGCAAGTCAGCTTTTGCTTTCTTAGCAATGATGGATGGATGTTTTTTTTAGCTTCCTTTCACGGTGTGGTTAGTTGGACGGCTGGTTGTATGTGCTTCTGATCAGATCAAACTTTTTTTCTTTATTTGTTAGTAGACAGCTTAGATGTGCAATAAAAGCAAAATGCAAGGGCTCATTGTTAGCATCTTTACCCTTATACTAACAGGGCACCCAAACTGTGTTGGTCTTAATCTGCCTCTGAAATTCTACTGTTGTTCAAACCATGACTAGACTGTTAGTTCAGTCACATTATTATTATAACCTTTATTTAACCAGGTAAAAACCCATCGAGATCAAGACATCTTGCCTGGTCAAGAATGGCAGCAGCACACGTTATAGTGATCAAGACAGACAAACAACAAACAGTAAAAATCAACATAAATCAGCATAAAAGATATAAATCATATAAATCATGATAACCTCTGTGGCTCCATAAGGCTGTAGCCACATAGAATGTTTTACTCACACTAAATAGTGCCCCTTATGATGTAAACGAACATCGCCTCCAAAATCTGTCCCTGAGACACCTCAGAACATTAATGGCTATCTCTCACTATTGCCATGGTTCAGATACACACAAAAAAAATCTCTCATTTTCATATTTCAAAATCTACCACAGGATGACAACAAGAGCAGGACAGATACATAACTGGCACATGGTGCAGAAATTACTGGTGGTGTTTTGTAAGAACCCTTACTCTCCAACAAGTCAGCGGCATGGAGATGACGTGCTCATTTGAAGGCACCAGCAGATCATAATCACAACCTCTAGGAACATTTGCAAAAGGGTCAGTCCAGGGAGGAAGTGCAGCCAAGGGAAATGATTATTAGAGAGCGGATCAACTTTTGTGCTCCACTAAACAAGGGTAAGCCTGAATCATACCAGAAAATAGGGTCAAATCAGGATCAACGTCTTAAAGCCACAATGATGGGACCACAAATAGAGTGGAGGGGAGGGTGAAATAACTAAGAGCTGTCTATTATGTGGCTGGATGCTTGGGCCCCCTCTTGACTGACCCCTGCGGGTCCCTGGAACAAGAAACTGATCCATGTGACATAAAGGTGCACAGGGACATGGATGTTTGTCAGAGAATGACAGTGATTTAGTGGCTTTGTGACAGATGCAAACAGGATTTGACAGCTCTTGCAATATCTGACTCCAGGATTGCCAAAAGAGAATATCACATTCACACAGGGCCATTGGATAAGCACATACTTTTCCAGCTGGAGACAAAAACCAAAGTTTTAGCTCTTTTGGGGTGATATCCCCCTAAACACTCAGAAACAAACTGAAACTTGGATTGAGAGGGCTTTTTCAAGTTATGCATGTTTCCTTAGATAGACTAGTTATTAAATATAACACTGATATCACTTATTATTATTCTCCCTTGTAGCTGCACACAGGAGCCAGGGAGGAGAGACGCGCAGCAGGCAGCAGATGCTGCGATTGGTCAGACGCTCCACGTTGCACAAACCTAAACAGGAGCGTAAAGCAGAGACGCCCGTAGGATGAAGCAGCCGGAGCATCCTCATCATCCGAGACAAGCACACGTAGCCGAGGGTGGGCGAAAAAACAAAATCAGAATAGCAGTGCGTGACGGGTGCAACAGGGAATACTGATGAATTAGACTGTTATTGTGTATTTCGGCATCGCATCCCTAGTCTGCAGACAGACAGGCAGCAACGCAGCGCCAGACAACACGGCGCTGTTTTCTTCCTTCCACTGAGGAGCATCTGCTGGCTGGAAAACTAGTACTCATCATGGGGTTGTCTTTTTGGTAATATTGTCCGAGCAGCAACGCAACACGCCGCCTGCATCTGCAGAAAAACAACACCATGGGTTCCAGACTGAGCAGGCAGAGCAGCCTGGACAACGAGAATTTCTCCAAAAAGCGACGCAAGCTTCTAGACAGCAGTGGAGAGAGCGACAGGGGCAGCCGGGGCGGCGGGGACTTTCTGTTTGCACTGATGCTCAAATCAGACAAACTGCCTGGGATGCTGCGGAGGACTAACCACAGCCCGTACATGAGGCGAGTGGCGTGGATCAAAGAGATACAGAAGCTGCTCCGTGACCGCAGAATTGAGCAAGCAACTGACGTGCTCAAATTACTGAGGAAGGTAAGGAGAAACTGAACAGATCACGATCAAGTGCTTGCATACAGTATGTGCCTGCTTTGTTGCTGGTGCCTCCATACACATTTCCTCCTCTCACCAACAGAGAACAAGCAGGGACTGTTCATGTGTGTGAATTCAGTTTAATGTGTAGCGTGCATGTAATGTAAAAATGATCCAGTGCCACAGGTGCCTCAGTCTTCCCCTGCAGGCTCTGCTCTATCCCCTGTCTTCCTCCGACCTTTAACCCCATCCCAGCTCATCCTTCCTTTTCCCCTTAAGGTGACACCACATGTGTGGCCTCACTACTTCAATCACATCCTCCTGGAGCATTTGTTTTTATGGAAAGTAGGCCACTCACAGAGCTGCGTACCTGTGACACGCTGTTTCAGTGGCAGACATGGCATGTGACTCACCCCAGTGTTCTCTCTCACTGTGGGTAAACGTGCACTGTGATGACAGACGTAAAAGAATTGCCTGCAAATGAGGAAACGGTCAAACTACGTACTACGCATTATGTTGCACATTTCATTGTCTCTGGATGGGATCTGCATATTTCCACAAACTCTGCACAACAATACACACTTCTACGTCTTTCCCTATTTCGTCCTCTATAGCCAGAATCTCACCTCCTCTTTGGCTGTTCTAATGCTCCCATTAGAAAGACCTGCCCGCTCCATCTCTCCCCACTGTTAATGTCTCTCTGTCTCTCTCTCTCTCTCTCTCTGTAATGGCCTGTGCTCCGGCAGCAACAAAATAAGCCCTGGAGTCCTGTGTTCCCCAACACAAAATATTCTCCAAAAGGTTTTATAACGCCCACTTCAATGTGTTGAGACATTTCCTGTCTTCCTTGACAGATGAAATTCTTTAAACCAATAGAATCTAATTACATCTTAAATTGTAATTGTCACACAGGCCCAAAATACTGTTGTTTACATCTTATTCTCTATCCTCAAAATAAAGTAGTTGTTGTTACTGACACGGGCATTTAGCTTTTGTTGCAATGAATTGGAGGCAATTTTTGCTCTCCCAGCATAATAGCTACTAGAAAGTATTGTAGTCGTGACCTAGAATATGCTGCACTCCACTCCACTGAGTAAATTGTGTTAGCTCTTAATCAGAGGTTTGCTTTCAAAGCCTCTTCTCACCTGCCGTGGCATATGCAGCTTTAAAACACATGTGAAAGACTATGTAGGTGCATCGGAGATGTGACAGTATCCCTGGTGATCTAATTTGTTTTCTTGCCCCCCGGGACCTCCTCTGTCTTTTAGCTGTCAAGCAATCCGGTCTTAATTACTCTGAAGCCTTGACACAGGAGAGAGTGGAACCTCCTTAATCAAGCCAAGGAGATAAACTGGCCAGGCTAGGCTCCATGACAGCCACATCACAGGGGACAAGGGCTCACTGGCTTGAAATGAGCTCTACTTTTATTAAATGAGCCTTTCTTTATCTTTACTTGCAGCGTTGCAAGCAGGCAGATGTATGAAAGATTCTGCTCTCAGAATTTAAAAGGACTTTGTGAAAAATGGTAATTGGTGTGTAACTGAGAGCTCTGCTCCAGATATGATGAAAAAGATCTGAAGCTTCGCTGCAGACGTGGGAAGGATTCAAGGCTTTGTGTCACGCTCACTCACACATGACAGTTGATTGTGTCTAAACACAGGCATGAGATATTTTTATACCTTGTTTCTCAGAAGGACAGACGCCCCCCCCCCCCCCCCCCCCCCCCCGCTCGAGGTTCAGTCTGCGTTTACCGTTGCCCTTGTTAAAAGGGGAGCCAACCTCCCACTCAAACTGTCTATTGCAATCAATGCTGATTGTGTTTGAGAAAAAAAATGCGGATGCACCCTTTGTGTGCGTGTGTGTGTGTGTGTGTGCCCAGGTGCACACAGTGTATGCAGTGTCTCCAAAGCTTTCTTCCCTCATTAAAGTTGCATGCTGCACAAATGCTCACCACAGTAGTTCTCATTTGTATCTTGAGCCCTGACATGTTGATGAAGGCAAGTAGTACAGTTCAGTACATATGACTGTAGACTGCTGCTTGTCTCTTAATACTCAAAAACTCATCTGACGTCTTTTCTTTTTTTTTTTTTTACCTGGGTTGATTTGTTTTTACGGCAGATGTGTTCGGAATTGTCAGATCCGTGAGTAAGCTGCGATGATGGCTGTCATTTCTGACCTCTTTGCACATGTATATATGTGAAAAGAACTGCCAAATATTATGAGACTGTAACTAATTTATGTAACTGTCATGTGGTTACATAAATACATTATTTTAGTTTTTCCAGGAGAGGTTTGAAAGGTCAGGGATAGTAAAGCATGTATGTGTTTACATCAGAGCAGATGAACTCAGTCCTGTGACATGTTGGAATATAAACTGTGGCTCGGTGCCATGGAGGCATTATTATTCATACCAGAACAGAGCTCCCAGTGACTTCCCCTGGATCTACTGTGGATGAAAACGCTTCAGTCTCTTTTAATAAATATTTAAAATAAAGCGTCTAAGTCACGATGCCCTTAATACAGCAGGGAACCTTTCTGTCCAAAATGTTTTTTGGTCTGCAGCCACACTGTCACTGTAGATTCGTAATACTTTTAATGTTTTGCTACTCCATCTTGCTGTACTTATGATTCCTCTCATCCTGTCTTCTTTGCTAGGATCTGGGTTTGGAAGGCACCTCACTCAACGACATCTTGTACAAAAACGCTGCCTTCCTCAATCTAGTGGACCCGATCTCACATGAACTGCTGCTGAGCCTGGCTCGGGAGATGCAGTGTCCTAAGAAGGTCAGTTATATGTGATGTTTTTCCTCTTTAACAGATATTCTACAAAAATACGACTTGATGTCAGCGTTCTGCATGAGGAAGACTTCTCCTAAAAACATTTCCGTTTGTGAAGTAACATAAGTTCAACAGAAATCTAATCTCGCTATGTTATCAGCTTACATTTCTACGGACGGATGATTGAAACAAATACAGACATGTTATGTTTAGAAAGAGGAACACTATTCAGTTTGAATCCTGGACAACTGCTTGGTGCAGGTTGTTGAATTTTCATACCTGGATGCTCAATGCAATTGTTAATACCGACAAGCGATAAACGCCAGGTTAAATGCTGTAGAGTATAGTGTGTTTGGTTCTTTTACATGAATTCATAATTCTGTCTAATCTTCTAACTGAATTCTGACTTATTTTGATGAAAAAGCCACAAGCAGCTATAATAGAGCTAATGAACTACGATTACAAGTGTTTTTCGGTGTTTATTGTTTTCATGTGTTGAATCTGGCCTCTCTCGTGTTCTTCCTGTGTTTCTCCTGCTGCTGCGTGTTACACTTGATTACATTTTCTTGCTCCAACACTGCAGCGCTAAATTGGGTTTTGTTCAGGAGTAGCTCAAGGCTTCAGTAATAATAATTTTTTCCTGTTCAGGTGAATGATGTTACTGCTGAAACGTTTTTTGAAAGTGAATGAAACTTTGCAGGATTTAAAACCTAGTAATAAAAGCAATATACTAAGATGCTTTCTCTTCCACACACAAGCAGGAAAAATCTCATATTGAAAGGTGCTGCTTCGCTACTGTCAGTCCCTTTGTTCTCTGTGCCATTAGCAGCTCTCTTTCTGCTCTCTTCTGCAGGATGCAGACACTATAAAATCTTCTGACAAGATTTGCCGACAGCTAATCTATCACCTGACCCCGCACTCAAAGTGGTTGAGGCAGAGCATGTCCAGACGGAAATCCCAGGCCTGGTAAGCCCTTCTGTCCAGACATTCAGTCTGTAATAAATCTACAGCTTCACAAAACAGAGAACAGTGTCAAGGGATTAGAGATTTACATTTTTTTCAGCTGACTTTGAAACAGGACAGAGCTTGCCACCGACTGACCTGACAGGAATTTCCTGGTGTCTAGGGATATCTAGGGCACTGGAAAATCTGCATCAGGGCCTGTCCAGGCATTTTTAATAAAAATTAAAAAATAATTGATTTGGACCTGAATCGGTCCTTACAACCCTTTGTAGTTATTTGTATACTGTCATAAACACATCACACAACACAACGCTGCATTTAAAAAGGAGAAAGGTTTCCTGGAGACAGCGTCAAGTTAAAAAATTTCACAAAGAGAGTTACAGAGTTAGACCAGCTCATTTCTGTAGTGCAGAACACAGGTTTTCTTGGGCCAAGGTCTCTCCTCTATACATTAGCGTTGACTGGCCTATTTAGTGTATTTAATACAGTCATTCAGTGAATTCGTAATCTAGGAGAATATTGGAAATTATTTTGTGTATTTAAGATTGGATCAGTCGGTATCAGACCAGGAGGCAAACTAACTTGATCAGAACATCCCTACTGGTAACCACAGTTGTCAGTCGTTTGTCCTCATAGGTAATGTGCATTGCTTCCAGTGTTTCACCCTTAATGGCAATTAATGTTTCCATCTGTTTGCTTTAGAAAAGCTGGGAGGGTTATGCAAAAATGTAACTGTACTCAATTTGATGAAAGAGTGGATTGCTTTTGATGTGCAAATGATGAATTGAGAATTAGACTGTGTACAGAGAGAGTTTTTATGTGCCTAGTTGTTGCTTGGTAATCTCATTCATGAAAAGAAAGTGGTTATCATAGTTCTTTGTTTTGTAATTGATTATTCTACGGCTGGCTAGCCACTGCAAATAATGCATTCATATTCCAGAAATGAAAATGATTTTAGGATTGAGAGGGAGACCATGCAAGCACAGAGATCGTGCAGTTTCGTTATGAATCTGTCACAGGTATCAACACGCAGACTCGTAGGAAAAGCTAAGGCATAGTCACAGGGATCTGGAGGATGAGGCGCTTCACTGAGCTGTACAAGCAGGGCTTTGTTGTGTGTGTGGGTGTTTAGTTTAGTTAGATTTAACTGACACAGACAATATCTCTGAACAATTTCAGACATACGATCTTTAAAGTCCTATTGCTCAAGGTTTTTTTTATTTAATTTGTCATGTTGCTGGCTTCATAAAGCTACAGAGAGACAGTCTGACAGTCTGACTGGCTGAGACAGCAACAGCAACATTAATCATTAAAACAAAAATCCACACTAAAACAGAATATTAATACAGTCTGTACTGGGAGTCCTGACAGCTTCGCCTGCTGTTGTGTTCACGAACAAATTCCTGTCAATGCCTGAAAGAGACGAGACAGGGCCAGTCTGCTGCCAACTGTGAATACAAGATTCACCTCACCAACTCAATTTATGAAGATATTGTTTTCTGGTATCAGCTTTATAAAAACAGATAATATTTTAAATTCTGACACAAATGCTGCCAGGCTGGGTAGCTGCTTGTTCTGTGGTCTGGTGGGGACCATAAGCTTATTTTCATGTGTTAAAGAAACAGACCAACATCTTGGAATCTCAAGTCAAATGACTGACACCATGCATCATGTCTGCGTGGTCAGTGTTAATGTATTAACCTGTAGCCGAAACACAGTTTAGCTTAGCATTAGCGCTGAGAAAAGACAGAACAGGTTGCCTGTCTCTGTCTGAAGGTGACCAAGTCTGTCTACCTGCAGCTCTAAAGCTCAGTGAATAACATGTTATAGCTCATTTAACCAATATAAACAAAGAAGTTGTAAAAAAAAGTTTTCAGTGTGCTGAGAAGCTACAGACAGTGCCAGGAAAACTTCAGTGCATTCATTTGATGTTTAAATAATGAGAAACCCTTGGCCGCCCCTCCTCCACAAATTGTAATAACAACTTGGAAAGTCTAACCGTCTTGGCCTTTGACTTGCTTAATTGTTGATGTTATCTGTGCAGAAGTAGGGCAGACGTAAGGAATCGTAATGCTTTTCACTTGCAAGCTGAATGGCCATCTCTCACAAACACCTAATGTCAGTACTTTTGAGCATATACAGACATTTTTTTTTACTGTCCGCTTATATACAGTCTATACTTGGCACATTGTTTATAGCATGGACAAAAAATACTTTCCAGTTGGACATGTGAGACCACCAGAGGAGCATGTTAGACTACTATCCACTTTTACTATGTTATGTTAGTCATGTCATGGCTGTAGCTGCGTAATAGCGCATGGACATGTGAGCAGAGTTCCCAAAATGCCTAAATATTCCATTGTCAAATAAGGATTTCATTGCCACATAGACAGGAAAGGCATGTTGTAATTATCATTTAGGATGGATTTCACCTCCCTTTATCCTCTGTCTTTGTTCATCCGTGCAACAATCCCACCTCTGTGAAGTTTCTCTCCACTTGGAGGAAACAGAAACAGCTCAGTCCATTTTAATTCCACGGTTATGCACACCGGTCGCTCTAAATACCCTCCGCAGTTTTCTGACTGAAAGGCCACTCTGAATTAATATCTGGATCTCACTAATCCTGTTAAGCTAACTAACTAGTTCATTCGGCTTTGGCTGGTAATCTTTTCTCTTTTTTTTTCTACGTGTTTCGTGAAAGAGCTTGAAACAGCTTGATGGAAGCAGTGACCCAGAAATGCTGCTGAGGCGTTCTCACCTTAAGGGGAATTTCATTGAGCATAAAAACTGCCAACACTTTTGTGACCTTTTTTGTGTTCAGTGTTAACCGTTCTGTTCCGTCAACCTCATCTGACCTCATGCCCACCTGAAGTAAAACAACCAAAAGTAATATTTAATGGCCACTCAGCTTTCGCTTGATATATTTTCAATAACTTCATCTGTTCTCAAATTCCCTAGCATGTATTATATTGTGCATTGTAGCGTACTATGCACGTTGAAGCTTCCTCGGGGGCCCATCAGTCACTTTTTACTTTCTGCTTCAAGTTGTACGCCAGAAAAATACAGAATAAGAGGCAACAGTGTTGGGATCAGCTCCAGGTCGTTTTTCTGACCAAAACATCCAACACATAAAAAGTTATCGTTGTGACGCTTATGTGTAGGAACTGCCTTTGTTGTGAAGTGAGGTTGAATTTTCTGCAGCTTGAAGGACAATGCGGTGGTGACTGTGTGTGTTTGTGTGTGCAGCAGTGCACACCCCTCTATTTGCTCTTACGAACAGAATGCAACAGACAATAAATTGAAAGTATGTGTCATGCAAGGAAGCAGATGTGATCTGACTGCTCATCTCATACAGATGGACTTCACCCATCAGAGGACTGAAATACACTGTAGAGCAAAGTTTGAACATAAATGACTCTGCAAAAAAAAAAAAATAAATAAATGGTGTGAGCGATGCCACAATAGCCCAGGGGAGCGCTAAGGAGAAATTGAACGCCTGGAAAATGGGATTTTTATGACACCTCTTTTTAACCACCAATGTTACGCATTATCAGATGCATTTGAACAGATTCAAAATGTACTACTTATTGGTTTTTTTAAACATATTTTCAGCATATCTCTGTCTGCGTCATCTGAATTCAAACGCTGCCATTATATCAAATCACTTGAGGCTGATGAGCCACATGGAGACAAGAGGTGCTCTCAGGCTCTTGTGTTTAAGTGAGAACACTTAATAAACGGGTTCATTATAAAATCTAAATTTAATTACTTAATTACGAAATGGGTGTTTATGGGATTACCTAATTGTGATGTAGTTTGGTAAGCGCTGTAAAATATTGATGCCACTTACGGTGGTGCTGGATTCAGTTTATTAGGCCTTGTGTACAGAGGGATTGTTTTTTTCTCTGGCTGCTTCTTTAAACTTCTATTCAGCAACAGATAACAAATGTGATTTGATTAATTATCGAGACATCTCTACACTTTTTTTTATATTTCTCACCTATAAACTGTTATCAGTGTTAATGTGGATGGAAAAAAAAACCAACACCTTCACAAAGTTATTAGTGACAGTCACATTATCTGGTATCGGATTAATAAGGAGGAAGGATGAATGAGGCTTCCAGGGAGGACACATGAGGCATCATTTTTTTGTGTTTCCTCAAAACCTATTCACACCTGCAGGAGAGCCTCTGCCGTAGCCATTAGGACTTTTGTGCCTCTGGGGAAGATGAGGTTTCTGTCATATAAAAGGCTTGCAGGGCCGTACAATAGAGAAATGGAGGACTGTGGCTCACAAGACTTTAACAACGGCACAGAAGGCTTGACAAAAAGCCTTTTTCTGATAGATTTTATTCTCAACAGAAGATTAAACTTATTTAGCCTTATTTTATACTTATTTTTTTTCTATTAATACAAACCTCTCTGCTCATCAACCCATCACCTGCTGTGAAAAGGAGGCAGTGGAGGCTCCTGAGGGCACATCCATTTTCAACGTGACCAAAAAAAAAAAAAAAACACTTCAAAGCATCACAAGTGACAGGTACTGCAGTGGATGTCACAGTAAGTCACGGGGCGCCCGAGGATGTTTTAATTCACTCTGACACAGAATCAGCGTTACAGGCCACTTCTGTAACAGCTCAAGTTAAACACACCGTGGCCTCCTGAGGCGGGGAGCGGGACAGAGATGGGCCCCGATAAATGGGACTGACGGGAAACAAAGGGGCAAGACAAGTGTGTACTGCACGTAACGCAGTAGCTAATTCTACTGAAGGGGCTCGCTTATGTTCAGATTCAGCATCAAGTCCTGAGTGTATTACTGAAAGGGTTTTAAAGGTGTTCAGCAGCTTGGGCAACAAAACAGACAAATATCCTGCACAGAATAATCTGTACTTACGCAGTGAATAAAGCGTCATGTAATGACAAACTTTCACCTGATTTATCGCCTCAATATACACGGAAAAGCTCTGCAGATAAAACTAGAAGACAGACGCTCACCTGTACTTTTTTATACTTTAACTCCACTCCACATCTCTACAGCTCTCTCCATTAATTTATCTGCATTTATTTGATCACTTTTAGAGAAGGGTTTTACACAGTGGTTGATTTAACGAGTACACAGTGTTAGAACTGGTTAAACCAGTGGTGTTCAAACCTGGTGTGTAATTAGGGTCACGTTTCAGATTAGCAGCTCCTCCAAGTAGTGGTATTCGGCTCTCAGCTTCTCACGTGGCTTTATTTCAATAAAATTTAAAATCTTGAAAAGGTACATAAATTGAAGACACATTTGTTGTTTGTGTTTGTTTTCTTTTTTCTTCTATCCTGTCCCAGCAATCGTTACATGACTCCTCAAACTGACCTGCACTCCCTGTTTATAAAACTGTATATGAAGCAGTTTAAACCAGGTCCACCTCCTGCAGCTACAGCAGCAACATGCTGTGTTCACACTGATGATTCAAAGTTAATAATATAATGATCTCATATATAATACCATCAGCCACAGGGACTGAACCAGTTCTCTTGAGAACATGTTCCATCTCTTCCCCTTGCAGAAACTGATCACAAACATGTGAGTGTGCTTTTCTCTTTAACTGGATGCCTGCTCATTTCATGCCACGTTAATGAATTAAATGCTAATTTAATATTTAAGTCAGGCAGGAATTCATTGTACATTTTACATTAATGTACTACTTTGTACTACTTACAAAAAAATACCTCATCATAGTTGACTGATATCATCAACATCTGTCATCATCCATAGGCATCTCTTTTTTTCTTGCCAAGGATTTCCTGTTAAATTTTCATCTCCTAAAATGCATCATAGTTTTATATTTTAATTGATGAGCTGCTCAGCTCAGACTGTGCTATAAGGAGCTCGTGTGCTCCTGGTTGCTGCTGGTTCACTGGGATGTTTTGGCTCTTCTGTTAACACTAGTAAATCCCCACATGCTGGAGTCTCTGTGTCAGCCTTCCGCTCCAAGCTGCACCAGTCGCCCCTCATTTATACAACACAGGAAGCACAACATAAAACCGTGGCCTTGTTCCCAAGTCACAGTTAGAGGGCTCATTCAAAGATTCTGTCACCGTCTTGCTATAACCTCCTTAAATTAAAGTGTCATCTGGGTAATCCCGCTCTTTTTCTCTTCTCCAAACAGTCTCAAGACCACTCTACAGAAAAAGCTGTCCAGTGAATCTGTCGACTTGTCTGGTATCCCTCTGTCCAGCCGTGATGTCCGTCAAGTTGCCTACTACCTCCAAAACAACAGAGACACTGTGGTGGCTGTGGACATCAGCTTCACTGAACTCCAAGATGAGAACCTGAGGCTTCTGCTGCCTCTTCTGGCCTCGCTGCCCAAACTGAGCACTCTGGCTCTCAATGGTAACCGGCTCACCCTGGCTATACTCAAAGACCTCACAGAGATGCTCAAAGACCCCAAGATGTTCTCCAGCCTGGCCTGGATCGACCTTGGCAATAATGTTGACATTTTTACTATGCCTCAGCCGCTGCTAGTCGCATTGCGTCGTCGTTGTAGCCTAAAGAGCAGCCTGCCCACCATTTATGAGTACACAGAGGGTCAACCCTACTGCTACCACCTGGAGACCTCTATTGAGGAGCCCAGCCACTACGAGGAGGAAGAGGAGGAGGAAGAGGAGGTGGAGGATGATGAGGATGATGTGGCGAACAAATTTGAGCTGGAGCCGTGGGGCTTAGGGGAGAAGCAGCTCTCAAAGGAATTCACCCTTCACTACTGTGAAAGGTGATGGGTCTTCTCTCTCTGAGGCTCTTTCAGCTGTGGTTGAATTGATGTCCCACAGCACTCCGTTACTTCCTTCGCCTTCTTGCCCTCACACCACGAGCCCAGTCACCCTTCGAGGCATGAGGGAGACCACTGCCCACATTGTGAACTTCTCGTCCTGACACGGCTAGCAAGCTATTCCTAACCATCTCTGAGTTAACCCACACAAGATAGTGACAATGACGTGACGGCCACGACGGCGGACTTACTGTGTTGGTGGATGGTGCTCTTGGGAACAAGGTGCGGTTTCATTGGAGGGGGGCTGGAAGAGTTAATGAACCAGTGCTCGCTTTCTTCCTTCCTCTCTCTGTCTCTCTCTGTCTCTCTCTGTCTCTCTCTGTCTCTCTCTCTCTCTCTCTGTCTCTCTGTGATAGCGGCAGCTGAGGAGCCAATCTCAAGGAGATTTAGATCAGTCAGTCGAATGGAGGAACAGCATCCCGGTGGTAGCTGAAGTGGACCTCAAGTTAGTTTGGAAACGGTGGGTCCCAGTGGGTTCTCTACCAGGACTGAGACTATCTCTGGCAGGCAGGGCCTAGCTCCACATTGTGTGTTCTCTGTTAATCTCTCAACAAAAGCTATGACACAAGTTCAACAGACTATACAGCCGACGACCCATCACGTGACGCCGGCAAAACTGCTAGGTCGACTTTTTGCGTTTTCCCCTCCTTTCCAAATGTCCACTTGTGAATACCCACGCAGCTCTTGTGTAGATGTAAATGAGGACACAAAACAAGGCTCTGTTGTGTTTCTACGGGCTATTTTTGTGCACTTTGGTGAACAAAGCAATCTTAGAAGACAACAGGTAGGACTTAACAATGGGTAGCTGTCACTGATTGTTTTTGTACTTGCCTAAATGCTGATATTCACCTCTTTGTAATTACTGAGCTGTTGTAGTCATCACCACAGTGTTTCAGTGCATTTATGACACTACAGCCAACTGCTAATATGGGCCACTGAGTCAGAGCAGCGCCCAAACTGCCCTTCCTACTGCCGTCCGTCTCTACAGATATGTTGTCATTGCCATTTATTGATAGTGTACCTCAGTGGCCAGTGTTTGTTATGAGAAACAGCCATGACTGTTATCTGTGGGTTATAATCCAGCTACAGTAGCACATGATATTTAAATTAGACTGAGCAAACACAACAATGCACTTTAAGGCACTATTCTTTTAATATTTTAGTTTCACCATAAAATATATTCTGTATTTATAGCTACATATATTTGCAAATCAGAAGCTGAACGTATAGAGTACCTCTTTACGTTGTAGTGATGACCAAATGGCTCATGATTGTTAGAAGGGATCATTAAAAACACCATATATATAATAAATGTTTAATGTGTGTTATATGTGTTTGTAACAGTACAGTGTCTAATTGCTGTTGTAATTATTTGTGTCATTGTTTTGGTGTTTTGTCTGTTGTCTGACTCAGTAATTCTAATAATGAGTCCAGTGACTATGAAACTGAGCCCTCCCGCTGTAAGTATGAGCAGTAAACAAAAAGGGGACACGGTGGATGGGATTACGCAATAACACAGAATATAGTACAGTGAATGTAATTTACAGTTAAAGCGGGAACCATTTATGTCAAATTGGTTTGTAGTTTATGTCACATGTGTCAATGTCAAACTTTTCCTTGCTGTAACCTGTGTGTATTTGTCTCATTCCAAACACTGCCAATTAAAAAGCCGATTCAAACCGAGAAGTGATGTCTGCTTTTTTTTCTCTCTGCAATTTAAAAGAAGCTGCAAAAGCAAGGTCAACCTGCAGCTGCCCTCAGAAACAAACAGTAGGTTTATTTATGCAGATTAGTCGGCAAACGGGCCAATAAAAGAAATCAGCTCGGGTCATGCTGTTTGGGATTGTTGGAGTGTTTTGCCTGTTTCGGAGCCAGAGGATCATCTGTGTCCCGGTGTGCTGCCTGAGCTGCCGCCATTTGCCAGGGAAAGGCAGGGTGGTCATCGCATGAGGCCCTACCCATGATCCTCTCCTGGCAACCTTTTGTTCCTGCTGCCAGACATGGTAATGTGGCATTTACAACAGGTGGCTCCTATAAGGTCAGGGCACAGTGTGACTGTCACACCCCCTGAGGTCCAACTACCATGTGACAGGGCAACTCGGCCCACCCTAAAAATCACCAGGAGCTTATCATCTGACCTTTTCCTTTCAAGATTGATTTATTTTTCCTGTATCATGAGCAAAATGACCATTTCCTCTGTGTTGATTGCGTGCTACAGGCCTTTCAGCAGACACACGAACTTTCCCTGAGGAATCCACTTTCCTGTTTGTACAAGTCACCATTTGATCATCTGATTATCTTGCTACAGCTGCTGCATGCTCTGGCACAAAAATAAAAAATAATTTATGTAAAACAGCACCCAGAAGTCATGCAGAGTGTTCAGAATACATTGTGGCACAGCAGTGGATTTACAGAGCAGATTTTAATATGAGTGACCTCGAGTTAGAGGGACTGACTGACCAGCTCAGGGCCACTTTTGGGCATCCAAAAGAAAACCTTAATTTTTCTTTTACTACTGTTTTAGCCACATCTTTAATGAATGACCTCTTCATGAACATCTAACTCAGATAGTACAATTTAAAGGGGGGCAGAATAGTGGTGTAGTGGTTAGTACTGTTGCCTCACAGCAAGAAAACAGGCCTTTCTAAGAAACTGTTTCTTTTAATCCATTTTGTGTGGTGCTTTAACACAGCAATCACTACTTTGTACAAAGCATGTAAAAAAAAAGATATATTTTATTTCAGTATTACACAAAAAATGTTACATTCAATAAACACTGCTGAAACAGCTCACATAAGAAAAGTGGAAGAAAAAACAATAACTTCGCTGAGTGTAAATTCCAGGTAATGCCAGAAAATGTAATGCCACAAGTGACTCATGTACAAAAAGACAACAACAACAACAAAAAAACTGTCAAAAACCAGTCATATAATCACAGGAGGGAAAACAAACAGGAAGTAAAGCAAGACCTGAAACACAGGGGAGAAATGTTTCATTTAAAAACAGGAAAGACAAGGAAGGCTAAACAGGATTGTGGAAACTGTTCAAAACTGGAAAAGAAAAGGGTGAAAAGTACAAACTATGACAGATACAGTCACAGATAAACGTTAAATGATGATAAATGTTGTTTCTTCTTGGCAGCAGAATCCATCAGGTCATTATTATGGTCAGTTCAAAGACCATGTACTTCACTGCTACGCATTACTACAGGTGTTCAGCTGAAGAAGCCCTTATTCAGTGTCTTGTTCAGTGACTTTCCAGCAGGACAGACACCATCTGCTGCAGTATTAGCTTGTGGTTTTAAGACTGCATGAAGGTCTCTGTTATCATCAGGCCATCTTGTATAACCAGCATCACTGATCGTTGATGTCTCAGTAACCAGCTGCTTCACCCAGTTTCCTGGCATCAGACACTGCACAGATACATCCGTTCTCCTTCTCCACGACGTTAACCACGTTGTAGAAAAATTTCGCTGCTTCTTGATTGTGTCCCAGAGCTTTTAGAGCCTCGATCACATCCTGGGCGGCAGCAAAGAGAGGTGACTCAGATATAACAAGAGCAGTTTGATGTGTTATTTTATCAGGTTATCAACGCTAACACCTTACCTTATCAAACTTTGGTTCAAACTTAACTGCATTTTGAGAATCAACAAAAACAACTGGAGTAGCAATCGCCTCTTTAAGGTTCTTCCCAAACCATAAGTGGTTCATCAGTGTCTGAAAGAGGAATAGAAAATACATTGCAATCAAATTGGAAAGTAATGATTACTTAATGTATTATGGACATGGTGAAGACACTCATGAAGACAGCACTTGCTATGACAACAGTGGGGGCATTAGTCCACAGCAATTTATCTTAATGGCACTTAGTGTGATTGCCATGGAAGCGTACCGAGGACATCCCAGTTGTGATCATACTGCCACCACTCGATCCAATCACCAGAGTCTTTGACGGTGACTTCAACACAGCAGGGGCCATAAAGGAGGGAGGCTGTTCCCCTGGGAACGCGACAAAAGACTTGACTGACAGAACAGACAGCTACCATTTAGACTCATCAATGTGAGAATACAAGAAGGAAATTATTATAAAGGCAATCAGTAGAAGTGCCTCTGAATGACGGGAAGAAGGACATTTATTCAACCCTTACACGTGTCCTTACTTTTTTAGTGCCTTCACATTAAAAACCATCCAGTCCTTGAGCACAGCCACTGAGCATATTTCAAGTAGCCCATTTTACAACAAAGAAATATAAACTCTAACTGCTGAACTTTTTTTTGCACGTTTTCTGAAGGTTTTGTCTCATACTCGTTTTTGAAAAGACAGTATGAACAGGGTATTTGGTCATAAACCATATTTATCACTGTGTTCATGTATAACCCTGCAAGTCATCTAGGAATGACAGGAATGTGTAGATACTGTTTGCATTGTGTGCACAGACTCGGCACGTCATAAAAATTTTAATAGATGTAAATAACCCTGTTTAAACAAGGAACCATGGACTACTCTTTCAAATCTTTCAAATGTTTAGATTCTTATCCATCATGCTATGCTGACAGCAAGGCCTCTGATCAGTCCCAGAGTCGTTCTGCAGCTACAAGAAGAACAAGAGCCCTGATCTCGTCTTCCGTTTGGGATCCCACTGCCAAGTTTAACAAGAGGCTCGGAAAAGCACTTTGAAAAAGTTGCAAGACTATTGGTTGATTCTTTCTACATTATTTTCTCACCATTGTATAATTGTTAATATATGAAAGAGGAAAACCCTCATGCTAATATAATTACCAGGAAAGATGGTATCTGCTTTTCCACAGAAGTCAGACAGCTCATTGTTGAGAATGACTCCAGTGCTTGGAGAGTAGACCCTGGATCCAAATCTGTAAAGAAAATATATTAGATTAAATAGTTGTAGACACTGTAGCTGCAGCTGAGAAATAAGAAATGGAGCCTAAGACTAGGAGTTGTGGAGGTAGAGATTTCCTTTCAGTGCTCTTCCACTAAAACACTTGTTCCTTAATCTCTTAAACCTTTTTAATCCTTTACTTTCAAACCAACATGAATATGTGATGTCACATTTCTAAAAAAAAAAAAAATGAAGCAGAACTCTCCAGGTACGTACATGTGGTTGATGGTGCTGGTGACAGATACAGCAGAGCCATCTTCAGCCAGCACAGACACATGAGTGGTGCCCATGCTGTCCAGATACGGGGTGATGTTGTAATACTGGGGATCATGAGTCTTGCTGCTGCTGATCAAGCTCCGTATGTGGTTGGCAAAGCCGTCTTCTGTGAATTTCTTTGCCATCTGTGAAGAGAACAGAGCATTTAAGAACACTGCACACAGAGATTACTAGAAAAATATTAAACCAGAACTAAATTGGAAGGGGATTTGGAGCCCATATTCAACCCTGTCTGACCCTGTGACAGTTTTTTTTAGCATATTCAGACATATATGAAAATAGAGAAATGATCAGATGGATAGTGGCAGTCAGGATTCCCGATTCACGACAATTATACTGTATTTGTGTATAGGTTTACCTTTACAGACACTTATTCTTCAAACAAAACATATGATGAACAAATAAAATATCACACATTTTCAAGGATAAACCACAAAATACATAGAGTAGTTGAAATGATCACCATCGGCTACAGCTAGTCTGCAAAATAATTTGTGTACCTTACTTCAGATACATTTACTGATAAACTTTAGCTCCCGAAAGCAGGATACTTGCAGCAGAGTCCTCAATACAATGAAACTGCCACCTTTACTTAAGGAAGAAATCTAAATGCACCATCCACCACGGGTTATAAGACACTGGAGCAGTCTGGGATACATACTGTTCCTGACGTGAAGCGTGGATCCCGGATGTGTTTCTTTAATCCGTTGGCAAATTTAAAAGCTTCAATATAACGATGGTAAAACAATGTTTTTTGTTCACCAGTCAGAGATGCTGAATTGAAGTGATATCCTGTAAATTAGAAAAAAACACGTTTATTTCCTTAATAAATAACTATTTTTTTCACTCACTGTTTACTGCTTCCAAAGATTAGTCAGGATTCTTTCATGAAACACAAACAATCACACACCATCTTTATTTAGGTCAACATTTGTATCTTGCAATCTGTACAAGCATTACTTTGAAAAATTCATTTTGTGATTTAACAAGTGCAGCTGAGCAGCAGCTCTGCAGTGTGTGTCCAGCAGGAACCTTTCATGATGTTGAGGATGAGGCTGAGGATGATCCCTCCTGCAGGCGGTGGGGGTATGTGCATCTGGTACTCTCCCAAAGGAACAACCCACGCATCAGTCACTGTAGCGTTATACGAAGCCAAGTCCTGCAGCGTGAGCGTTCCCCCTGAGGAAAAACATTGGAACAAATGGTTCAACTAATCAAAACTGAACAAAATGCATCTCAAGCAGACATAATGAAGACTTTTAATGGATTCAGGCAGCTCACATTGGACACTGTGAGTGATCACTGCAGTGCTATACAGACCCGATTGATTTGTTCTTTTGTAATTGGATCACTGTGCAAGGCAGACATAGAAAAGGGCTGGAAAATAGAGCATGATGAAAGCCGTCTGACAATACCTGCCTCCTGTATGTCCCGGATTAAATCCTCTGCTATTCTTCCAGAGTAAAAGGCTTTTGCACCTTGATTTGCAATCATCTCCATAGTGTCAGCCAGTTTCTCAAACTTCACTATATCGCCAGTCTTAAGCAAGTTCCCATTCCCATCTGAAAACAAATTCCTAAAAGAGAAACGTGATAAGAAAAGGGTGATATATTCCTCTTTTTTTTCTCTCCTCATGTTTTCAGTCATCATGTGGGCGTCTTCCGTACCGTAGTGACTGGGTCTCATTGTGATCAATTAACGGGATGTATCGACCCTGGACGTGAGGGATGGGGAACCCTTCTCTGGCTAGCTGTATGGTCGGCTGGAAGAGGGTGGCCCATGGCAACTTCCCATAAAGCTTGTGTGCCTGTTCATATCCACGAATTTCCCCTGGCACTCCAATCCATTGGCTACCTGGATAGACGGATGAATGGAAAGTCAGAGCTGAAATACGACACGTTCATTTAGTCACGTTTTTATTATTCGATATAACCTCTTTATCTTACTATAATAGGACCTGAAGACCTCATGTCACGAGTTAGTGCTTCATAAAACAGAACTGGATTCTGTTCCAGAATAATTCTGAGAGAAATGCTGTATACTGCATTTAATTGTTTATCACACAGCTATAATTATTAAAGTTAAGTTACATCAAGAGATTGCATTAAAACCATCATTTTAATCGCGTATTTTTTTATTTTTTTCAGATTTGCTCTTTACATTTTCATTTGACTAATGCTGTACACTAAGCAATGGGCTTACAACACCCTGGTGATATCAGTCATGCACAGTCCTTCTTTCAACCTAAACAGTCTTAGATTGATGCTCATCCTCTTCCACTGTCTGTGTGGTCTTGGCTCACAGCTCAGGTTGTGGCCTGCTCTCGTGTCAGGGCCAATGGGGCTCGAGTATGTAATCAAACCCTGCTGCTCTGGTCATGACAAACCAGACAAACATAAACCAGAGAAATGTCTGTCTCTACGAGGCGAAGACTATGACCTAGTAGGCAAATGACTGGCAACAGACAAAGCAAGAAAAACAAGAAAGGCCCCTTAAACCCTTCCAGGAATAAGGAAATAACGCTGAAAAACAAAATCAGATATGTCAAAGCAGCAGCACACTACCTGGCATAAGCTGGAAAGTCTTGGGGCATGACTTCGTCAGGTCAGGTTTCACTTTAGCTGGGACGGTCTCTCTGGAGTTGATGATTTTCACATTACCTTTGAAAAGATTAGATGCTGTCAGTTAAGATTTAGTTGCCCTCTCATTCCGTATTACATTTGTGCTGAAGGCGCCTGTTACCAGTGCTGTCCATCACTGTGAATATAGACCCTCCTCCAATCCCCATACTCTGCGGATTCATGATGGAGGTGCACAGCAGCGCGGCAATGGCGCCATCTACAGCTGAGCCCCCCTTTTCAAGGATGTCCCTGAAAGATAACGCTCTTATCATCTTCCCTCCAGTTTAATCACGTACTCTCCAAACATGATGTTGAAAATGTTTTGCACAGACTATGCAACACAGCTTCCTCGTCATAAACTTCCTCCATATATGCTAAAATGTGGAGAAACAACTATTTAAGCGTACCCAAGTTTAGCACCAGGACTCAAAGATTCTACGATGCTAAAGTTTGCTCTTGAAATTAGACAATGATGTGCGTCTTTTAAAAGTACTGTTATTTATATTGGGGCCACTCACCGTCCAATCTCTGAACATGCCTTTGAGTCTGCGGCCACTGCGGCTCTTGAAAAAGTCTCCTCTGGGCACTTGCGCCTCACAAGAACAGCAATAATCACAATTGTAGCAACCAAACAGAGAAGAATCAGCGCGCAAAAAGTCACCACCTTTGCCTTTGACCTCGCCATTCTTGTTGCTTCTCAGGTTATCTCCACTTTGTTATTACAGTTTGGCTGAGTTTGACTACTGGTCCCATCAGAGGAGACCTGAAGTGCGACGCCTGGCTCCACCTCCGCAAAAAAGGAGGGGAAAAGTTTGTAATCCAGCTGTCCTGTCCTGCCTCTGTGGCTCCCGCTGCAGATACACTCTCAACATCCATGAGTTAAATGTCAAGATGAAGGTGAACAACCTTTACCACTTCGGAGTATATCATTCCAAAACAAAAACTGTTGCCACTTTCTACAAACTTCTAATCTTCTGAGTAACCTTTCTGGATTAACTGGTTTACGGAAACGTTCCACATGTGGACAAATCAAATGCACACAATTTACTAACACAAATAGGCTCATATTTGTGTGCTCAGGGATTATTGACGCACAAGTTGTCTATTTCACTTCGGTCATTATTAGTTTTGGCTAAAAACAAAAGTTTGTTCCATTTTCGGTGTCAGTCTCTCGGGTGAGGATGCTTTTTTTCAGTGGTATAACTATACTGTTTTTGAATATAGATGTAATAGGTTATGCTCCACACAGACGAGCCTGTCGGCGCCTGTCAGATTGTTTGTCATCAGGAAACCACTCACGTACGTAAACCACGCTCCAAGTCAGGCCAAGTTACGGGGCGGTGAGAGACTGTGTCAACTATTGGCAATGCATGTTGGGAAATGCTGTCTGCAGTTCTGACAAACGCCAGTCGATGGGCGAGCCACGAGACAGGCGGAAGAGCTTTCAATTCAGTCAAGTCAAGTAACAAGATTACTAGAGGAAAACCGGATATAGGTCAATTTTCCCTTCAAAGTAAAATAAAGTTGCAAATCGTAACCATTGGAGCTGCAACTACAACTAATCTAGTTTTGTCTATGAATTGCAGAAAAATAAAGTTTCTCAAATGTTTTTTTAAACAAAAAAAATGATGTAAATCATATATTTTGGCATATTGCTTAAAAATATTAAATAATTACAAAAAATAACTGCAGTTTTTTTTCCTCTCCTGAACTTCTCGCAACATTGTTGTGTGATTTGTGATGTTTCGTTCTGGGACGTCTCTTTTATTCAGAAAGCAACTTTAACAATTAACTGGAACTGGAAACAAATCATTGGTGATGTAGAAGTTACCAAGCATAAACATGTATATTACAACTAGCTTACTGGCACAACTGGTAGAGGAGATCTCCCATAGAAATGTTAATGAAGGGACGTCTAATGCATTATGGGAGGTGTCGCATTTAAACTCGAGTCGTGTTACAGTCGAGAAAAAAAGGCCTTTCTTTTATATTAGCTTTTCATTTTTATTTTTCAAATAATTACTTGCATGTCCCTGGAGTCGAACAAACAAGACCGGTCAAATGTCAGAGATGTTTGGATTCATGGCATCTCCACTTGTGGTTTCAATCGTTTCTCACTCCTCTTCCTCTTCCCACGGCGACGTTTATTTTATTTTGAAAAGTACAGCCGGAAATGTCATTGCATGGTCCTTTGTTTGCCGCTGGGTGTCTTCCCTGGTAGAGCTTCAGTATTTACACCAATATTATCTGAACACTATTCGCCGCTTGTGTCCAGCACAGACATCCAGACAGCGAGTCCAGCCGTCGGTAGAAAAGCTTTTGATTTGTTCCTCTGTCACAAGATGGGTGCCAGTTCCAGCTGGGACTTCTTTTGTTCATTTTGGAGCTGTTTCCTATGATGTTGACGAGTGATATCCGTCCACCGTGTGCACTGCAGTGGTGCGCAGCTTCGCCTGGAGAAACACCTGTGCGCCTCTCCTCTCCACTTGCCACCACAGCCATGACTGTTGAGTAGGTATGGATGCAAACCTGTGCACAAATCAGCGCACCAAACATCCACGCCGCTTTAGAAAGGAAACACGAGCTCTGTTCCTGGTATCCGGTTGTTTACCGAGCCTTATTGAACGCTACTGCTCGTCAGTATTTTGGCCGTCAGTGTGTGTGGCAGCTCGGCCCTGGTGGCAGTAGCTCTAGTGGTCAGATTACATGGGCACGGTGAAGTATTTGAAGGTTCGAGGCAGGGTGTGTGTTTTACATGGCTGCTTGACTGGGTTTAGTGGTCAGTCTGTCTTGAAAGCAGCGGGGGTGTTGGAGGGGATGTGGAGGCGTATTGGTGCTGTCAGGCGGGGTGTAAGGGAGGATCTAATGGAGCAGGATTACCCGACCATTTTTGGTGAGGGCGCATCGTGGAGTTCTGATCACAGTTGACGCATTGCACTCCTCGCGTTTTTGGCTGCTGGTCCATTATCATTATATAATCATACTCATGTAATCCAGACTGTTTTTATACTTAGACAGCATACAAGTACACTGAATACAGCTCTCCTCTTCCTCTCTACCTCCCTCCCTCCCCCGAGGTTCCATTTATGCAGCTCCTGCTGAGCAGCCTATGAATGCCAATTATAAATGTGAGTTGGTTTCAGCACTGTTTACGTTTATATAATTCAGTGCTCAGTGCGCTCGCGTTTGTGCGTGGTGGGCAAAAATACAAAAGGGAGACATTTGTGTTACATGCCATTCAGCAATGTGCCCATGACTCATGGTTTTATACAGTGCAGTACAGGGGTGTGTGTGTGTGGAAGGCTGAATTTCAAACTGTGTTCACGTTGTGCGTGCGTGTTTGTGTACACACGGGGTGCAGTCATTTTGAACTCCACAGTGTGTGGGCGAGTTTAGCAGGTGTGTTATACATGCAGCGAATACAGGATGGGAATTTGCTGTCTAACTCGGAGAAAGAGAGATATGTTTCACACGCACAAAGCAAAGTGTATGCAATACCTGCTTTAGAGGGACACATGAGCAGTAAATAGCAGCTTCAAGTGTTAATATTAATGGCAGCGTCTTCATGATGTCAGTTACAGCATCCTTTTGTCTTCTTATCCTCCTTTTTCTCTCCTTCTGTCTTTGTTTTTCAGAGCACAGATAACCCTGAGGCTTGGTGTCTGTCTGCATTTGTCTGAAAGAACCAGAGAGGGAGCAGCACAAATACTGCACAGCCAGACATCATGCAAGGAGAAATCTTCCCCCGTCGCAGAGTGCTGAAATGTTAGGACTGAAGAGCAAGTGTGTCAGATCAAATCAGCAGACTGTTTACATTAGGGGGGGCAATAGGAGCTGCTTGATACTAGACTCCCTCACACCCCGCGTGTGGTTTAAGGCCCCTTTCAGTCACAGTTGAGAAGAGGCGCATTAACTGATCCTTCATCTGCACTCTGTTTGTCTGTCAGATCCAATAATCCAGAAACAAGTCAAAATGGAGTGGTCACTAGAGAGTGTGAGGGAGATGGTGGCTGGAGGGATACAATCTATAAGGGAGTGTGAGGTCTGTGCTTTTGCTATAGGTATGTGTGTGCTGCTGCTCTTTATGTGGTATTGTTACAGGGTGGGCCGCGAGCATGGCTCCAGCCCTCTGCGTGGGAGGTATCTGACTGGACCCGGCCGCATTGGAGGTGTGGTGGGGGGCTTCATGAGTTCAGACTGTCGTGGCAGGGGGAAAGGGAAGCATGGATCAATGTCGGAAGAGCAGAATGGCTTCGCTTTCTGCCAGTCATCAGAATGCTTCCGCTGTACCAGTGCCGGAGAGAGTCTGAACCAGAGGCTATATCACAGCCTGCAGGATTACGCCAAGCGTTACACCTGGTCAGGTATGGGCAGGGTGCACAAAGGAGTCCGTGACCAGGGCAGATACCTAAACAGCCGACCAACCATCCAACGACCAGAGGTCTTCTTCCTCCCTGACCTGCCGTCAGCCCCTTTCTTCTCCAGAGAAGTACAGAGACATGATGTGGAGCTGCTTGAGCAGAGCTTCCCTGCCCTTCTAGCTGAGTTTGAAAGCATATACCACCAACCTCCAGCTCGCAGCGGCTCATCCCTCCCACCAGGGTGGAAAGCCAATAGCACCCCTCGTGGGCAGTGGTGGACCTATTACCTGGTCAACCAAGGTACCCCTCTGGTTCTTAATGTCAGGAGATGTCCGCGGGCCTGGAGGGTGCTGGGCCAGCTGCGCACCTTCATCACCAACAACGTTTTCGGTAACGCCTGCTTCTCTGTGCTGACGCCTGGAGCTCTCATCACGGAGCATTACGGTCCAACAAATGTCAGGCTGCGCTGCCACCTGGGTAAGAGAGTTTAGTGAACCGAAGCTGATGAGACTCAGTGTGTGTTTAACTCAACAAAACAACAGATGATTTCCGTAATAGGCATATTTAACCAGAGAGGAAAGGCTCCACAGTGAATCAGCTGCTGTAGCGCTTAGACTGACGCACTGAATTCTCTTGTGTCGTGGACCCGCATGGCTTAAATGTAGTGTTTTTCGATAAAAGCTGTATTGTTTTCCCTGCGCCTGAACTTTCATTCTATTTCTATAAATATGGTATTTATAATTATGCAGTCAAGATCATTTAAAAACGGCAAACTGAATTTGTCATTTTTTCTACTGTAGGTCTCAGAGTGCCTCCTTCCTGTGAGCTTGTAGTTGGTGGAGAGCCACAGTGCTGGTCTGAGGGCAGCTGTCTGCTTTTTGACGACTCCTTCCTCCATAGGGCTTTCCATGAGGGTAAGTGTTAGGGAGAAATTTGGGGTGATGCCGATGTAGAAGAAGAAGTACCAGAGTCCTGTATGTCTTATGCCTGAAGGAGTTTATTTAGGCTTGATCAAGGAGAACAGAAGATTCGTCATCACAGCATAAGTGCATGAGTCCACCTCAATTCTAAGGGACAAACAGTAAACCCAAAGTCTTATACTAAGAGGGTGGACCGAGGCCGGGGGAGATGTGTCAATATCCCATTGGTTATTGTACATAAACATGAAGATAAGGATTTACACCAACTAGGAAATACAACTTGTCAGACAGTGACGGAGGACATTATCACCTAACTCTACAGCTGTGTCTGTTGACAGCCAGACAGTGAGACTGAAGACGCCATAAGAGGGACCATGGCCTTGGCATGTTCCTCAGAGAGAAAATAGGGCAGATAACTGACCCCAGCTGTAGGGAAGAGAAATTATTCTCTAACAGTAAGAAGGGATTGAAACGAAATATTTTCTTGCACCGTGCCGTTTGTTATTCATCCTTAGAGAGAGGATTGACCTAAAAGAGGCACAGTCCAATGGCTTTAAATATGAGTCTGATATGGGTTTCAGTTCAGGAACACGACAAAAAAGGGGAGCTTAATTTTCCTGCCTCTTCGTTTGCTTGTGTGTAGGTGGTGCAGAGGACGGCCCCAGGGTGGTTTTCATGGTGGACCTGTGGCACCCCAACGTGGCTGCAGCAGAGAGACAAGCGTTGGACTACATTTTTACTCCAGGCCGTTTAGAGGACAAGGAAGGAAAATAGGTGCGAGTGAGAAACCATGTCCGAAGCAAGAGATAGGTGGCATTTATGGATGGGAATACCTGTAGGATTGGGGAGCAACTTTTTTTCTGCCTCTAGACCGGCTCTCACGTTCACTGTGTACATATCCTCCGGCTCATACAGTATTGCTCATAACTCTCTTTAGCAGATGACCAAACATTGGGCCTCTTTTATCAGTTGTGTTTGCCTGTACATGTAATTGAGTAAAAATCCGCCATACTCAAAACCACATACTTCTACACTTCATCTACACTATTTTATATTCTCAGTCACTGAATGTGTATTAGCATATGATGAATGATTGTAACTGAACAGCAAAAATGTTGCCCAGCATTCGATCCTCACCAAAAATACATTAAACTACATCAGATTAGATAGGTATTATTGTCATTGCACAATACAAATCTGTCAGTGAATCTCTTTTACTTAAATTAATATGTTAACATATTTCCATATATTCCCTGTGTCTATAAGACTTTATATAAGCTCATTTTAGTTTTCTCGCTCACATAGTCAACAGTATTCTGAAGAGAGCAACAAATGGCTCTAAAAATAACCACTGTGTTGCTGTTATTCTTCACAACGTATGAGCCTGTAGACCAACAAATTCTATTAGTTACAAATGAACTGAAGTAACTTCATAAGCATTAGTGGGCTGCAGCTCCTTCCGACAGAAAGGCACGCAACGACATGTAACACCTGCACACATTTCCACAAGGGCTAAGAAGTTTGCTAACACAACCTTTTATATTACTCAACATATTCTGTCACACTTTGATCCAGGCCAAGACAGGAAGTTTGCACGCACTCTTTCACATATAGGACAAACCGTAGACTGTTTACATTTCTATGAATGACTGGACAATCTCCTGCTGGCAGAATGTTGACGTATTGTCAGTGGCTGTGATTCCCATTTTGATTTAAATAAAACCAAAGCAGAATTAATGACCGAGTACAGGACTTGTTGCTTTAGCGCTTGACAGGCTACTCTGCAAGAGGTTTTGATAAGCACATCAAGCCAAAGTTAACAATTGGTACAGAATGATTGGATAAACAGTTTTGACTAAATTACCAGTTGTCATGCAGACACGTCAGATAACAGATAACATTTTGCTTATTACTACCAAGGCGAACATATGCATATGGTAACTGAGGTCCAATGTCGATCATGATGTGATTGTTTACAGACACAGCTAATCTCTCTGTCATGACTCCTGCCAGTGTGGTAGTTAATTGTGCTCCCCTTTGAAAATCAGTCCTGCTTTCACAAGACACGGTTAGATAAGCACACTTTTAGGTCCAATCGTGTGAGTCGGCCTGTGCTGTGACTGGAAATGTTTTTGGTAAATTTACTAAACTCTTGTAATTTGGTTGCATTTGATATCAGGTTTGTATTTCTGTAAATACAGTTGTGGAGAAAGTAAAGCTGAATGGTCTGAGATGTTTTGAAATGATTGTCTTCAAATGCTTTAACTATTGTGTTGTCTTGATTTTTAGCTAAAGTGATTGCATTTCATTCTCGGTTTCAAAAAGCCAACTATGACGTCATTTTTGATAGACTCAATTGGTATATTCTGTAAAATGTTTATGAAGTACTATCTCTGCTGTTCTGTGATGTTTTTTATTTTATTATAATTACTGTGATTTTGCCGCATCATATGGAATCCATTATTAAAGCCACAATCCTTAAGTCTTCAATAGCACTCCATGGATATATGCACACAGTCTAAAAGGCAGTGAAAATGAATCTTCAGCAGCTTTACTGGTCTATGACAATTCAAGATACCCATGTATTCAGTTCTAATGTTTACAAGTTGATCATTAACAAGTTGTTTACGACACTGGCACTCACATTGAGCTGTCCATAATTAGGATGAAAATCAAGAGTGCTGTTAAAAGTGTGAAAACTGTCATTCCCAAAGCATTTGCTTTAAAGTATATAATGGGGCAACCATTTTGTTTACATATGGATTGAGGATATGTCCTTTAACACATTCTTGTCTGGATTTTGAACAGTATTTCTGTACATTTAATAAATGGTCAAGTATCTTATTTAATCAGCTGGTGTCAGAAGTCTCACTTTTACGCAAACGGCACAGATCTGAGTCCTGAAAGAAGCTTTCCGGAAGAATAAAGCCTTCAGTGGAATTGCCACTATGGTATTGATTGGAACTGCACTCGATAGGAAGCTAGAGGCCAAAAGACCTTTTCTTCCAGATGCAGTTTTACGGTGATGGCACTGGGAGGCGCAACAATGTTGTCATTGCACCGTTTTCTCATTATAACATCAGCTCTTTCCTGTCAGACCTGCGTAGCCTCTGCAGGATATGAAAACAGAAGCACTAATATTCTGAGGCAAAATGTACCCAAGATTAAAAAATAAAGTGCTGCCGTCAATACTCTTTGTGTTTCAGGGTTTATAAAAGACGCAGTTGGTTAATATTTATCCCTATAATGTAGATCTGTCTCCTCAGTCATTTCCTTTATGAATCGAAATCTTTCACTGAAGAAAACTCTGTCGGTTTCTCTACATGCAAATTAGTATTTCCACACGAGGTCCTATGCAGGTTGAAGGGACATGTTGATGTGCAGCTAGTGCTAGTAAAGCACAATTAAAAGAGCTTAGTTATATAAGCTCAATGTTTTATGGGCATAAAAATGTTGTGTCACAGTCCTTTATTATTAATGGACTGAAATTAAATTATTAAATAGGCTTTGCAGCTGGATTCTATTGTTACCAAACTGCTGTACTACTTTCTGCATGGCCAGCAGAACATTGGGAGGGAAGACCAGTTGAAATATTGCCATGATCATGATTATCTGAGCAATATTTGATTCATTGATATCACGGATCACTTTTATTTTAATAAGAATGTATAGATAGGTGCAGACATGCAATATGTGCGTCTCGTATGATCTATTGCTCTGAGGGCTGAGGTTTAGTCCCGTGACCTTCATTGCTTTTCCCCGGACAAAGCTGAACTTTATTTCACAGTATAATGCAACCAGAGACGCAACAGTTATTTTACATGATGTTATTATTTTATTATTCTTTGGGGATACTGTGTCTATGGGCATTTCCTTTTCTGCTTATTATGCACCACCTCGCCTGTTCTGAGTGTCTTATTCATATTTGGGGCGTCCATACGGCAAAGTTAGCAGTCATTGCCGTCCACACCCACGTCATTACCACGATACCAGAGACAAACATTCACATCACGCTGTCTGTGCGCGCCCCGGCCGCGCAACCGCGCAGTATTCAGAAATGTAGCTCAACTCAGCGCAGACTGGCTCCGCTGGAGAATATGTATCGACAATGGGGAGAAAACGGCAAAGGATGTCGATGAGCAACCCACCGAGACAGACCAGACCAGATCCGCCGCAATGAGCGCCTCCTTTCCAAAATCTGATTCCACAACCTCCTTACTGAAATCATCCTCGGTGGCGAAGAGACCGACACACCTCCCTGAACCCACAGCAGAAAGCCGGAGAAGTCAGCATCACCATCAGCACCAGCATCAGCATCAGCATCACCACCGTCCCGTCGCACTCCAGAGCAGCAGCAAAGCCGAGGAGTCCTTTTGGTCGGCCGAGTGCGACGTCAGTGCCCGGAGACCCCTGTGCCATCCCTCCCTCGTCGGCAGCCAGGACAGTAACAATGCTGGCACTCGGGGCAAGTCACATGCGCCTCACAGCCAAGTTCCCGTTCCGCCGGAGCCAAACTGCGAGGCAGGCCGAAGTGTGAGAGAGCGCTGCAGGACGTCCAAGCCCACACACCGTCACCACCATCGAAGGAAGCACAACCGAGAGGACCGTCCACCGGCAGCTGGCCCACCTGAACCCGAGCATCCCCGGCGCTGTCACACGCACACACGCCCGGTCCCCAGAGTGCCCTCTCTGTCGGACAGCAACGACGACAGGGCTCCTCTCTGTCAACCGAGGAAGCACAAGGGGGCAAGTTTGGTCAACAGCAGCGGCCAGGAGGTCAGCAGTCCATCCCCGTCCTCTTGCTCCCTGGTCCCGCTGTCCAGCAGGTCCTCTCGTCGCTCTCGGAGGTCCAGTGCTGCTTCTTCTGCATCTGATATCAATTTACGCACCATTCTCAATTCACTCTTTGGCCAGGTAAGGCCCTGGAGCATATGGAATAAATATAAGTTTGGCCTGACTACAAATCCCCCAACTGATTAGCTGGGTCAAATGTATTTGATGTGTAAATGTACAGATGATTCCAGAAATTCCGCGAGAGAGACATCCAAATATTAAGTGATGTTAATTAAACGTCTTATTGGTAGCTCTGGGGGGTTGGGGCTTATTGAGGAATGTAGTTTTAAACCATATCTCTAGTGCAGTAGTTCTTTAAGACTCATCTGCTGAAGATTGCCTGGTAAACATGCACACAGATACGAAGTGGTTAACTGTGGCTTCACTGACGTCCTGTCTACAATCAATACCCCAATATGCTCTGTGATGCTGTCTGCAAACACTGTCCTTACTGGACACACTACAGAGGGAGAAGCTTCTTCTACACATTCATGTCTTATGTAATTTTTAAATACAGTGCTACCTCCTACAGACTTTTTCAATCAGGCAGTTCTTTTCTTGTTTAAGTGGATGTGCTGGGGTAAATAAAATGTTCCAGCATCACAGTCTCTGATGTGCTAATGTGTATTCATGCCCCTGCATTGTTCAGTCGGGAACACTGCAGGGATTGAGTTTTGTCTTTGAAGGAAATCGCGCTGATGTTCTTGCTGGTGATGGAAGCGTTATTTTGAGCCACAAGTCTATTTATACATCAGCTAAATATGCTTGGATTTGTGTTAGTGCTGCATTTTACATAATTTAGTTCCTGTGAGCACAGAGTTACACTAAAAATCCTCACAAAGGCCACTGTTTTTGCAGCTGATAATATGTTGTTTATTGATGGCATAGTCAGAGTTGATTATATTTTACATATTTCGATCAGATCTGGTGAAATCCATACAACATGTTGATGAGGAAGAGGAAGCTCTCAGTCATGAAATAGGCTCAGAACCTGGAGATCATCCTGTGTGGCTTCAAGAGAAACATCTTCTAGTCCTCATAGTATAAAAGCCAATTCTACAAATAACCCGTGAGTAAGTCTGTGAGCAGTTCTGTGAAAACATTAGCGTGACCTGAAAAGGGTCTTTGATGAGACAGCTACTGGAGATGGAGAGGACTTCAAAATGAAATGCAGCACATGGTTCGAGAGATACAAACTGCCTTTGGCATTTTTATCTGAAAAATACGTTCAAAGCAAACAGCCTTTTTTTCTGCCATGGCTGCAGGAACTGGTTTGACGGATAATGATCAGGTTTCTGGGGAATTGTTTGAAGCCTTGATTTTGCCAGATAAAACTCTCACTTTTGTTGTCTTGCATTTACATCAGTATATACACATTTTGTTTAATGCAATGATAGAGCAAATGTATTCCTGCCTCTCACAGCCCTCGTGTTTCTCCATGGTGCCATTTGGACACCGTAGGTCAGAGTGACCTTGTCTTTGCCTGCAGAGGGCAGATGATGGTGTGTGTGATGTGGGGGCGTGAAGCAGGGAAAAACAAAGGCACGTAATAATTCAAATGCAATCTCAAGGTTGCATACTGTCAAGTAAATCCACCACTTGAGTGCTGGAGTGCAGGTGAAGAGGACAGCTAGAATGGAAATAGGTCATTACAGCATGTTCTTTTAAATTTGCCTGCTACAGATTTCCTCCTGTAGAAAAAGCAAACACTTCAGAATATGTGTGCAATCCTGACGTACTTGTCAGGTGCACATTTGCTTACACTAATCTGTATTTGTCTGTAGGAAAGCTGGGAGCATTTGCCCCCATTTCTCTTGTTTATTATATTACTGTGCATGTGAACCTGTGTTAAATTGTCTGAGCTGTTTACAGAATAACTAACAGTTTGGTTTGTGTGACATTTGGATGAAATATCTCTTAGAGATCTCCTTTCCTTTAATAGGCATAATTCTGTTTCCGTCCTTGGCCTGTGTCTCTCTCTCATCTATTTTCTCACCCTCACTCTTTTTTCTCTCCCCCCTGTCCGCCCCGCTCTTACTCTCCCTCGCTTTTACTGTTGCTACAATCATTTACTCTCGCAAGTGTAGTACAGTGTGGTTCTCAGTTTTTCATTCAGCTGTAGGCACTGGTTAGCATCCCGGTCTTCATGGGTCTTGCTGAAACCAGAGTTTTTTCTCCTGTCAAAGGCCAAACTGCAAACATAACGGAGAAGAAGTCCTCATGGTCCTTTTTAGTTCCTCTTTTCTCAGTTGGTATGGGAAACTGCTTAGAGTGGCCTATGAGAACGGTAAGATTGTCTTCAGCGTGTTGCATTGTTGCACTGTTGCACTGCTGCACTGCTGCCTTTCTCAGTTTGTTTGACACTGGTTTGCATCAGTTGCTTTTGTTTGTTCTGTCCAAAATCAGCTTTATGTGTACTGCAAAAAATCTGGAGGATTCAGAAACTTTTTTGCGGCTTTAATTCCTTCACTGGATATTAATTGGCATGGACAGGAAGTAATGGGGTGAGAGGGAAAGAGAGAGAGAGAGAGAGAGAGAGAGAGCAAGAGAGAGGAAGACATGCAGCGAAGGGTGAAGGCTATAGACTCAGTTTATAGGGCACACGTTCAGTGTGGTGAACTATAGTGGAGGCATGATGCAGAACATTTTTAGCAATGTTTTTTGTTTAAAATATTCATGCACAAAACCAAACTGAACTCATTTTAGGTTTAGGATAGAGACTTATTCTATCACCGTACTGTTTGTCTAGAGAGTGTTTTGTTAATGTCATTTATGAATAGTTGTAGACTTTGGCAGAGCTTTTGTGTGCAACAGGACTAAAAGTACTGAATGTCCTATAGAACAAATGTCTCTTGATAGCCTCAGAACATGTGCCTTTGTGATTACAATTAATGTAGCCTGGGCTTCAGCTTGCCTTTTCTCTGCTTTCCGCTGAGTATGTTTACTGTTCCTGTGACAGTGTATAGGTGTGAGGTGCCAGTCGGTACAATGTGGCAAGTAAACTGTTATGAACGATGAATGGAAATCTGGCAACATGCTGTTTCACAGATGCATTTACCTTTCTGCCATGTTTTCAGCATTGTTTCTCTGACGTACACACTTGCATAACACACACAATTTACTATGCTCACATCTGTGCTAGTATGCTGAGCACAGATATGTCGTAGCATTTGATAGATGAGCTGTTTAGAAAGAACAAAGAAAGGCTTGGATGACATTGCTACCCAAGTCTCACAAATCCCTTCTCAACTTGTTTGTTTATTCCATTCTGCTCTGTCTCGTCTCTCCTCTGGAAAGACGCTTCAGGATGCTGAGAGGAGACTCAGGGTGGTGATGTCCTGTGAGGAGATGGTCCCAACAGGGTATCTCCGACCTTATCAGGACTCCATTGTTTCCATGACACAAAACTGCGTTCTCGTGAGCAACATAATGGGACAAACCTGTGTCTTCTTGAGTAAAGGCGTGGCAGAGTGCAGGCAGGCTGTACGTAAGTCTGGACAAACACCCCTTTTATCTTCAGTATTCCTACTAGGTAAAGCTAGGATTTCTGTTTTTTTCCAAACAACTTCTATCACTTGGTTGTAGAGACCTACATAGTTTTCCGGCATTCGTCAAACAACAGTCTTTCTATTTGTTACGACAAATCTGTGGTCTCTAAACCTTCACAGTTAAATAGGTCACGAATTTAACAGTTAAGATATTGAAGATTCACATTTCCATCATTTTGTCCAGTGAAGGCACATTTATTACAGGACAACACTGACATTAAGGGAAATACGCCTGTTTGCTTTCTTGCTTTCACATATCGCTAACGGCCAAAACTTTACATTTTATAGGTTATTTGCTTAATCCATACAAACAACAAGTATAAAACAGTATGCTGTGGTTGTAGAGATGCTGATTAAATAATGTTATACTTTCAGGTGGACTCAGGCTTCCTCTTTTCCACACTCTTCATGCTAAGCTAACCAGCTGCTGGTTGCTGCTACATATTTACCACACAAATACCAAAGTGATATTGATATTCTATTCTCTCAGCAAGGAAGTGCATAAGCCTTTTTCCAAAAATGTCAAACTATTTCTGTAAGACATCCTCCTGTTATTCTGTTACCACCGCATCTGCACTAGATTTTATACTTATACCACGGTAATGGAGTTGCACGGTGTGGACTGATCAGACCTGGGACACGTCACTGTAACCGGTAATGGCTGATGCGCTGACAGTGATGGATTAAGAGAGGAAGTGCTGATGGTACTGTGTATCCATTTGCGTTGGGCTGGCTGGTTTTTTGGGCTCATTTGCCTCCTGTGTTTTCCTCGTCAGCGGTTCCGGTCAGATAGTTCTTCAGGCCTGACGTCAGAGCTTAGTGTTGTGTTTAGACTTCTCACTACTCCTGCTGTTAACCCCTGAGGGCTCTGGGATATGTCTGCCTCTCTCCCTGCCCTTTAAAGGTTGTGTTCATTGTAAGCAAGTGCTGAAAAAAACAGAAACAGACACATTCTTCTGTGAACTCCAGTGTTATGGTTCCCAGTTACGCCTGATAGGACTCAGCCCATTTATATTGGGAAGTTTTGTTATCGTGACGTGAGATTTTTTTTACTGTTAGAATTCCTTTAGTCGAGCTTCACAACACGGCAGAGGACTGATATGGAAAGGATCGCTGATTTAGATTTGGGCATCACTCGAGTCACAGCTTTGACAGCGGTATGTTTGTATACAGGAGTGTTTGTTGTGGTGATTTATCATGACTGTTTTTCTAAATGTGTCATGATTTTGTTTTTTTTACTGGCCAAATTAATGAATGTTATTCCTTCACAGGACAGAGAGCTACGGCCAGAAGAAATGGATGGTAAGTTTTTCTCTCCTTAAACTTATCTCTTTCTTTACTAAAGTTAATCAGTCAAAGTGATTTCCAATGATCAAACAACACAGGGAGTGCAAGAAAAAAGAGTAAAATTAAATGAAATGAATTCACATGTGTTGCCAAAAGTTAATTGGATTTCTCTTACTGTGTTTTTAACAGAATTGCGAGATGCTTTCAAAGAGTTTGATAAAGACAAAGACGGTTTCATCAGCTGTAAAGATCTAGGAAACTGTATGAGGACCATGGGATACATGCCCACAGAAATGGAGCTAATAGAACTGAGCCAGCAGATAAACATGAACTGTAAGAACATGTCTTATTTATACTGCACGTCATAAATATAACAGCATCCTGTATCTGTGCTGAGTTTTGAAATTATGTGCCTAAATGTCTTTCTTTTAAGTGGGAGGACATGTTGATTTTGAAGATTTTGTAGAGTTGATGGGCCCAAAACTCCTTGCCGAAACTGCAGACATGATTGGAATAAAGGAGTTAAAAGACGCATTTAGGGAGGTAAGAGTGTCTGGATTCAAATTTGTACAAGTCGCTGTTATTTATTTCTCCTTTAATTATTTTTTTTAATGTGACTATGTTGTTTTTTGCTCTCAGTTTGACACAAATGGAGATGGTGCCATAAGTACATCTGAGCTTCGAGATGCCATGAGGAAGCTGTTAGGCCAACAAGTAAGATATGAATGTGTCTGTGAAGGTTCTCAGTCATCCAGGTCATGGTAATCCAAAAAAGTTTTCAGTTGCCTTTTTTGAAAACTTTTTTGGATTAAGATATGAATGACAGAGAGAAAACAGCGAGTCTTTAAAATGGTTTTGAATGAATAACCACTGTGTGTGTGGTCCTCCTCTGACTTCTGCCAACCGTTTTGTTTTTTGTTCTTTTAGGTAGGTCTAAAGGAAGTAGAAGATATCCTGAGGGATGTGGACTTGAATGGTGATGGACTTGTTGACTTTGAAGGTAAAACAGCTCTCACAAACTACTGATTTAAAAGTAGAGTAGAATCTGGTACAGTTGCTGCATATTGTCATCCTGCTCCTCTCCTTTCACAGAGTTCGTACGAATGATGTCTCGCTAGTATTATGAAAATGATCGGTCCTGAATGTGAAGCTATGTCCTTCTCTGTAGTAGACCAAGTACAACAAAGGACATGCGAAGATCTTCTGAGCCATCCAAATCTGAATGACACTGGAATTAAAACTCCTTGAATGTTACAGAGCAAGGAGTCACCTCACACTCTCAGTCAATAAGTGTTCTTCCTGAAAAGTCTCCAGTTCAACTGTGGCAGAATTTGCTGTAGCCTAGCTGATGATTGTCTAATTTATGTTTTTTGCACTTTAATTCTCACTAAATAACTTCCTGTGTGGATAGATTACAGGCGTCTTGTCTTATCTTCTACATGGTATAATTAAGTGTCTTGAAACATTGTCGCCTTTGATGTACAACAACGTCAGAGTAAGAGACTGAATGTCTGTAGAAAAGATGTAAAAGATAGGTGCGTTGTGGAATATTTCACCATGTATCCACACAGTATGTGTTACACTATAAATTGTAAGTGGAACGACCTTTGTGTGACATTGGTGCTCCACCACGGAAACCCATGTGGCAATATCACAACTGTATTGTAACTGTGTGACCATCTGTGATTGATCACTGTGTCAGTCCAGTCTGAGAACAAAGCATCACTGTCTAACATGCAACCAGGAAAATCACAGGCACTAATGAACAATGAACTCTGAAATGCCTTTCATGTATGTTATTCACTTGGAAGTTGAAACAATATTGGCAATATGATATAGTCTGTCAAAGGTTAAATCCAGAAAACCAAAGTGTTTACTGGCTGTAGTTGGCTGCAGTTTGCAAGCAAAATGGAGTATCTCTGGACTTTTTGTTTTGTTCACAGATTTAAATTCCCAGAGTCTTTCATCTGTCTTTGGGAATGAGTAATGGCTGTTTTTAAAATCCATTTTCCCTCTCTGAGATCATACATATGTGATCTGTATATACAGTGGATGTGATTATGTTGTATATTGTATGTCATTGTCATTATTACTGTAGTCGTGGTAACATTCCACACATCTGTATTGTCAAAGAAATTTTTATGCATGCCAAAGAGACACATTTATTAAATTCAGTATGCACATTTGCAGTTTTGTCTAACAAAGTAAACAAAAATACTTAACTGTAGAAAATTAAAAGGTATTTGAAACCCTTTTATTTTGGTAATGTTGCCAAGGAATATTAGGAAAATTGTTTGTTATCTAGACATCCAATGAAAACATACACTGACAACTAATTATTTCAGTGTGGTCCTTTTATCTGTTTGTCTATAAAGGTTATGTAGAAATGTCATCATGACATGTGTGGCACACGTGTGGCACTGGGAGCTGTCTCTGAATGTCTTATGGACATCCTCCTTAAAATATCCATTATTCATATGTGACAGTGGACACTGCAGACCGAGTATGTTTTAGCTGCAGGAACACTGCAGTATGCCACTTTAACTGCACAAGTCACCAAATGATAAGTAATTCAAGAGGTCCAGAAGTTTTTAAGCCCTATGCAGCAGATGCAAAACAAAGTAAAATGAAACAATGTTCTTCCAGGGCAGTGACACCTACAAAAACAGGACAATCCAAAACTAAGACATCGCTACATAAAGTGCATTTACAACATATAAAGAAAATGCAAAAACACAAAGCCTAAATAAAATAGTTCAGTACAGTCTATGCAGGTAACTTGAAAGTAACTGTGCTGTACCCTGTGTGACCTTTGACTAATTTAGTTTTAAGCCAAGATTTGTTTTTCATCAAACATGCTTGATTTAAGTTACAGTGTAAAGAGAAAAAAACAGTTCATAAAAATAATTTATAGTTAAAATGATCACACTGACAAGTGCAGAACACATTTTCATCTAGAAGACCCAGAAGCACACATAGCTGAAGTATTACAAGCTGCTTCTTGCCCATTTGTCTTGTGGAGAAACTGAAACTGTTGCATGTGGCAGCAGCAAGCTGACAGCAACAAACGTTTGCACATATGCTTATGCAAAGTACTTTGTGGAAGCATTACGACTTAGCAGGTCAACGGCGGCAGCTGCAGCAAACAATACTAGGCTTGATTTTGATTACGGGCCACTGTAAAAACGGTGGCTGTATCATCGTATGCTCGCCGACGCAGTGTTAGGTAAAAAAGGCAATCATAAAACACCTGTCATCCGTAGTGCTGTTGCCATAGCAACTATCTTCATTCATCCCTTTCTGGTCAGCTCTCGAAACGCTCCGAGTGTGCGCTGCGCTGGGCTCTCCTGATTGGACGAGGCTTGGACCGTACCATACCGGAAAAGCGGGGGTGTCACCTTTTCTTAAAGAACACGTGTTATAGTACTCGTATGAAAAGTATTCCAGTCCCTTAAATAAAAGTGTAGAAACTACACTGTTTAAGATATCTTACCATTAACTGCAAGTTTTCTTGCCAACTGCTGTTATTATAACTAGCCTACCCTCTTGTAGTGTTGGAGAGACTCAGTCAAATGAGACGATCTATGACAGCAATATAGGGCAAACAGCAACTGATTAACACAGGAAATTAAATCTAATTTCTTTGGAATTTTGTCGGTTCAGACTTTATATTCGTTATATTCGCTTTCTGATTAAAAAAAATCTAAAAACGTAATCATATTATATGGTATGATATGGTATGGTATGGTATGGTAAATTGACGCACACTTGATGTGGAAATACCGGGGAAAACCAATCTGTCTGCCAAGAATAGAATATGAATGTAATTCGCTTACAGCCCTCAAAAGTCATACCATTTATTAATATATTACTAAACGCATTCAAATTAGTTTTGTTTGATTTAAAAGGAACAAATGTGCAACTTGTCTATTTCATGAAATATGTGTAATGATCCAGGAAGCCTTACAAGAAAGACGTGATTCGACAGAGTAGCTGTCACTCATGAGAAGCCTAATGTTAGGTAGAGCTGTTCCGCCTCCTACAAACTGGCAGCCGCTGTAGCTAGGAAGCAGAGCAGATGTTAATTTGGATGCACACATTGAATGAAAGTCAATGTAGAAGGCTGTGGCCAACAGCGACTGAGAATATCTGCACACAGTAAAGTTATTTTTCAGTATAGATGTTAAGCACCTGGTGAGATTTAATCGGCAAAGAAACGCTCACACATTGGCGTTAGATAGGTTGAAGATATTTGTGGAAGGAGACGGTAAGAGACATTTGCATTAACATTAGCCCGGCTCTCATTGACCAAGAATTTCTGGTTAGACAGGTATGTTAGCTAGCTATCCGAGCTAACCAACCAACCAACGTTACTCGCCGCGAATTTATCCTTAACCTTCATTGCTTGTGTCGCTGCTACAGAGGCGGTGTGTTCTAAATTTGTAGACCTTCAACACTTGCTTTTAATTTCGCTGACATTTTTCGGATCTGCGTGCTGTAAGTAAATGCTACTGCCGGTGTTGGTGCTGTTAGCATACTGGCTAACTTACAGATATCATGTTTCATGTCATCTAGACGAGCTGGCTAGCTTCTTACGCTAGCCAACCTTACGAGGGTTAATGTATTAACTTCGTACAACAAATGAGTTCATGCCGCATGCAAGCAGATACCAATGTTGACTGTCTTGTGTGTGGTGTGTAGGACCAGGCGGTGCGAGGCAATGCAACGGGTCACGGCGCAGCTCCTCGCCGGGCTGGTCGCAGCGGTGCTGTCGCTGTTGTCCGAACAGTGTTGGGCGGACGGCGGGGGCCCCAGCCTCGCTGAACGGGTTATCTGGGCTGTAAATGCAGGGGGAGAATCGCATGTGGACGTGCACGGTATTCACTTCAAAAAGGACCCGTTGGAAGGGAAAGTTGGAAAAGGTGAGTCGACGTTGAGAGCAGTTAAATGCTAACATGTGTGCGTGATTTGGCTGGGCTTCACCTGTAAAGGTGCTGTTGAGAGTGACATTGTGAAGGTAACTGGAGCAACAGACATTTCCAGCAGAAACCTCTGCATGGTCTGGCTTCCGCAAGTAACTAATGAGGAGTCAGCATAGAGGGCTACAGCCCCGCCCCTCTCAATGTGTAGCGGAAGCAGGTGATAATATGATCAAACTGACTGCAGAGAGTCATTCTTGGCTTCATTTTTTGGGCAGACATACTGCCCTTGCAAGTCGGTGAGAACACAGTGTGGTTAACTTGGGTTATGGGACAGAAAAGCACTGTATTATACTGAATGCAGGAAAAGGTCACGGGTTGTGCAATATGGTGCTTTCCTTGACTTAAATCCTACATTTTTTTTTAGTATTGCTGCAATTAAGGAGGTCTTGTGAGCACATTGCGCACAGAACTTGATGTTATTCTCTCTTTGTAGCATCTGATTATGGTGTACGTCTGCCAATACTGCGCTCCAGTCCAGAGGACCAGATCCTGTACCAGACAGAGCGCTACAATGAAGACACTTTTGGATATGATATACCCATTCGTGAGGAAGGAGACTATATACTAGTTATGAAGTATGCAGAAGTTTACTTTGCTCAGTCACAGCAAAAGGTATGGTGATTAATGAACTAGGTGTATCATATTAGATTGTACTTTGTGTTACATACAGTTTGAATTGAAGTTTAAACACATTTGTGTACTTGGCTCATCATTTCTAAAATTTAATGTGTAATTCTCACTTTCAAAACACATTTATAGAGTATTGCATGAGTTGTCTACACTGTTTATTGTTTATTGTTTTATTGTTTTGCACTCGATCCATGTGAGTCTGTGTGTGTCTGAGCTGTTAATCATTGCTGAATATGTTTTTCTAGGTGTTTGATGTCCGTCTAAATGGCCACGTAGTGGTGAAAGACCTGGATATTTTTGATCGAGTGGGTCACAGTACCGCTCATGATGAGATAGTGGCTTTCTCTATTAGACGGGGCAAGCTGAGCGTGCAAGGAGAAGTGTCCACGTTCAATGGCAAGCTCACTGTGGAGTTTGTAAAGGTGAGTGGTGTATTTGAATTAGCTGAGAAAGGAGTAGTTACATTGCTGAGTTTGCTAACACATCTTCCTCAGTTTGAGAGGGGACAGCGATGGCATTAATTCGTTTTTTTTGAAAGGTCGGATTTTATTATGTTCATTCTCATTTTTTTCCTAACATCAAGAGCTTAGATTATTGATACAGGTACCAACTAATAGACATGTTAGAAAATGCCTATTCACCCCAATAAGTGAAGCTCCGGCTGTGTCGTTTTTTCTTTTTTTTTATGGACTAGTTGTGGTTCATTTAAAATAACAACTGGTCTCCATGTACAATAGATGGGCGTTGGGAATACAGCTAGAAGAGGAGTAATAGCCATAAAAAATGAGTACTTTGGAAACTTTAAGAGACTGGATTTAACGCAAAAATGTGACATTTTAAGAAACACGATTTCTCACTTTCTTGCTGAGAGATGTAAAGATTAATGACATTTTCTTGTTTGTTAAATATAAAGCTACCTCCCACAGTAACAATACTTATCTTAATTTGAAGAGCAGTTAGCTGAGTTCTGTCCTCCCTCCAGACTCACATGTAAAACTTAAACATATTCAATCTAGTTTACTTCATATATTAAAAAAAACAAAGAGTAAACACAACATCTTGTTGCTGTTTGATATGGCAGCATTGATTTCAAACTTGTGGAAAATTGCCATCACAACCTGTTTAGAAAAGGCCACAGGGGACATGTAGCATATAGCACATGTAAAACTGAAAGCACATTTGCGTAATGAACTCCTGGTGTGAAAGTGTCGCACCCATTCAGAGTGTGTGGGATCTGCACATGACAAACAATAGTCTTAAATCTGGTTGGCCTTTTATCATATTTGTTTTCCTGTCATGTTCTGTGGAGTTTAACTTTGCTCTCACTATACAACCTGTTAAGCATGTGTCTGTTTTGTGCTGTTTACCCCCTAATTCAGTTATGATTGATATGATTGTTGTTTACCGGGATTTAGGAGAATACATTATGATTTTACAGTATTTCACAGTTATTCCATAATAACATCAGCTTTCCAAAACTGTAACAGTGAAGCCTCTAAAAGTTTTCTGGGTTCCCTCTTGGCTTTCATTAGCCTTCAACTCCCCTGACTGTCAGAGGGCTGCTGTCAGTGCCAGCTCCTGACTTAGTAAGCAGAGGAAGGCTGATAAAGGTGTCACTGCTTGACCCTGCAAGCTTTCCCACCATTTATCTCCCAAAATAGATTGTCTGCCCACTATATATCTTCGGCTCAAGTGCTGTAGTGTCTTCACGCTTTCCTCTGATCCTCCTTGTATTTTCTTTAGTTATTCAAACTGCATTGAGCATTTACTCTCTGAGTTTCTGATGGAACGATCAGAGGCATTTTAAGCTGTGGTACATTTTTAATAGTCTTAATTTTTACCGTGGATTCAAAACTAATTGGTCCTAATTAGGATAGTCAGGAACTACACAGCTTTGTGCAACTGATACCTTCCGACACGTATATCCAGATCTGTTTATTCTTTCATTGAGTTTTGTTTTGTTTTTGTCCTTTTTTTTTCTGCTTCTTTTCGCTCGAGAATTAGAGCCTTGACATTATACCTGAGGAAGTTGTTTAGATTCAGTAACACAGAGCTGGATTATCTTGTGCGAATGCGCAACATAGAACACAGATGAAATGGATACATTTCTAAATCACATGACCTGTGTAAACAGTGCTGAAATCTGTCTTTGTGAAATGGGTTTTGTGGTGTTGATGCCTCAATGAGTTGTGTTTTGATTAGATGTATTGGTATGGGTCGCTGTCGTCTCTAACTGGAATACTTAATAGAAATGAGCCATCTTTAATCTGTGCTTTCCCTCCTGCGGCAAATCAAAATGTCTGTTCCCTTTCCATTGTCCAGTATCACTTCCCACAACCTGGCGTGTATTGCATTTCCCTTTTTGTCCTCCTTGCTGTCAGTGCAGCAGTATGAGATTTATGATGCCCTGCTTCCGTTGTGATATGCTTGGCTTTTTATTGACTGATGGCAAAACTGTGAGTGTGGAGAACCTTTATAGCCAGATCAGAATCGAGTTGTCTGCTACAAAACTCTTTAAAATGCCTTCCGCAACACAGCAGCCTAAGGTAAAATGTAAGTATAAATATTGTGACTTTGATTTAGAGTTATCTAATCAAATCTTAGCTCATATTACATTATTATATCCCAGACATAAATTCAGCTTTTTAGTTCCAAGAGCTACTCACCAATATTGTACATTTGGCTACAGGCCAGATGAAACATTTTCTACACAGACTGTTGGTGTCTCTTCAAACCTTAAACAGTTCTAATAAATGGAAGCTGCTTGCTTGCTAGTAGGTTTGTGGAGCATGGTTACTGTAGGCTAAATTTGTATGGTGGCATGCTTCAATACATTTCTACAGTGACCTCTTTTTTTCTTTTTCTTTGTAGATCACTTGCCATCTTTGATATGTCTCTAAAAATAAGTGGGACACACTCCATTCTTCAAATGGCAAAATGCTATTTATACAGCAGAAATCTGCCTGCATTAATTCTTTCAACTTGTCGTACAGTGTGATCAGTTTAAGACAAACAAAATAAGAAGCTATCCGGCATTTAACGTTGTATCAACTTGAGCATGGTGGGGCATATCAGGGCTGAGCTCCATTTTCTTTTCCTGGCACATCTTGGCACATTTGTTTGACTGATTTATTCTTTTTTTTTCTCCAGGGTTATTATGACAACCCAAAGGTCTGTGCTCTCTACGTAATGAAGGGGACATTAGAAGGTGAGTCTTGAAGATAGCAAACATATCCATCATTCTGCAAGAAAACTGGGTGTAGTAAGTTGATTACAATGTCGTGTTCTACGTAGATGTTGTCTTTATAGTAAATTAGTACTAGACATTATTGTAATTGTCAGGCTTTCTGAATTAGACTAGCCTCACGTATCCTCACTTACTCAACAGATGTACCCAAACTTCAGCCTCACCCTGGCTTGGAAAAGCATGACGATGATGATGACGATGAAGAAGATAGTGAAGCAGGAGAGGAAGGTGGGAAGAAAAAGGTCCCAGCAGGTTCCAAGTACAGGGTCCAGTCAGGCCCCCGAACGCCAAACCCATACGCAGCTGACAACAGCAGCCTAATGTTTCCCATCCTTGTTGCATTCGGGGTGTTCATCCCTACACTGTTCTGCCTCTGCCGGCTGTGAGCTAAGACTAGCCGTGGAGGAGATTTCAGGAGAATATGATGGACATGGGACTATGAAGAGAGGGTGGGGGAGAAGGGGGTAGGGTGGGGTCAAGGTGGCAACAGCAGCACAGGTAAAAGCATACACGCAGATAGAGCTGAAGGCTTGGAGAAAATCAGGATGACGGAGGACAAAAAGGGACAATAACTCTTTGGAAAGCCACAGCAAGATGAAGCAAACACTGCTGTCGAGTTGTACCATTGTGGAAGGCAAAGCAGATGTAGGAAGTGTGTGCTGCGCGCTTCTTTGTGAATGTGTTTAGCATCCACCTCTGCTGAACTTTTCGAACAATGTTAGTCATTTCCACTCAGAGGCTGGGCAGGATTTACAGACGCCAGTCTTCATGGGTTGACACCACATTTCTGCAGCTAAGGGATGCTCAGGAGTGATTGATCTGGGCCCATTTTGTAAAATAAAAACATAGTTTTTGTACTGGGTGTAGCAAGGAAACACACTCTGTTCAACACTCCTGCTCAGCATCTGGTCACACATGTTACCTTCAAATTGGAAATGGTGCTTCTTTGAAATTGATTAAGTAAAATAGATGGTCAGTAGAAATACAGTTGCCCCTTCGGAGACTTCTGTTTTTCTCAGTGTAGAAATGATCGTGTCTTTCCATTCAGATCTAGTTAGTCCTTTTGTTGACGTGCCATCATCTGCTTGCCATAAGATTATTAAACAAACCAGCTCTGTAGCTGATGGGCTTATTTGCTGTCTAAGTCATCCTGCCTTTGCATAAATATAAGTAGGATTTCACAAATCTGTTGGTGGTGTGTGGTAATTCATAATAGACATCTTTGGCATTGTTCCACCAAATGCTGATTCAGAGCCATAGAAAGCCTCCTCTACGGTGAAAGCCGTGTTGGATTTTTGATTTAGATTTTTTTTTATTTTTTTTAAATACCTTCAGTCGTTTTCTTTCAGTATGGGACACCACAGTTGTATTTAGCAAGAGGCAAAGTTTACGCTGTGAAACGCTTAAGTCAGGATCATTACGTTGCTGTTTTATGTGATCTTTGTCTTTTCCTCTCCATTCATTCATTCTGCCTCCCTTTTTGTGTCCCCAAAGAATGCCTTTCTTTGTTTTATTAGAAAATGAAAATACTTTTGCCCTGCTTAATTTGACAAATGGCTAGCTAATTCAGTTCTCTGTATGCCTCCGAAGCCATACATCATACGGTTAATCTAAAATTGATGGGAAGAGTATTGATATTTAGTAGATAAATTTTCCCCTCTTTCATCATTGCTCATTGAGGGAGGGTTGTAATTTCTGATTTAGAAAGACGAATGCTGCATTGACTGACGGCCCGTAAACTTTACTCCTCCGTCAGATCTTAAACTGAGAGAACGGGCACCTCAGTGTTAATGTAAACTCATGATAGTCGGTCCCAGTCAGTGCATCCTTCGTGTCGCTCCATGTGTGTACCACAAGTTTGTTCAGCTGCAGTGAGCGATGAGAAAGCACAACAACATTAGCTTAAGTAGAAAATCAAATGTTTACCAGCGATTCTAAGTGCAGCAACATTTATTGAAATGTTCACATTGTCCCGTCATCCTTTTCCATTCTGTTGTCTTAACACATTTTAATGTGGACTGTACCATTTTTTTGATTGACTGTGACCTTTCAGCGCCATCACGCTACATCCTCTGGTCCTTGAATTTAATGAGCAAACCAGGGACAAAATGTAATCTTTGCACCTTTTTCTTTTTTGTAAGTTTTTTTTTTTTGCCTTCCTACATGGCCATTTTATCAGAGTCTGCTTGTGTTTTAGTCTATGCTTTTGGTCTATGATTTAGCTTTCTATGACGACTAAAAAGCAGCTTTGTTTCCAGTTCTGGTTGAGTTGTTTGAGCCCTCCAATTTATGTATCTAGTTACCTTCCTTAAGTGCTTAGCTCTACTCCAATGACGATTTTGTAGCTTTGCCTGTTTCACTAATGCGTCTTAAATCCTCAGCCCCCCTACTCCTCCTTTCTCTCACCAGTAATGCTGTTGCCATAAGCAGTACTTGAAAAGCGATTAATAATTCAGGTGTGGTGGATCCTTCCTCACTCCTCGATTCTCCTTACTATTTTAACTGACGGCGGGCAAGAAATTAGTGCCAGAAAATATCAAAACATATGTTGGCAGTTCTCTTTTTTATTGTTGTTTGTTACTTTCTTTTGTGACTTTTTTCATGCTGTAAACTCAACTCATATTTAAGACATAAGCACCTTTTTTTTTACCCCTCTGAAAAGATGCAAAAAGTTAATTTTAGTTCCGCACCAAAGTCACCGTTTTCTGTTCCTCTGTAGGCCTACACAGTTGCGTGTGTATATAAGGTACAAGGTCACAATTTTTTTTTTTTTTTATCGTGTGACAGCAGTTTTGTTCTCATCTGTTTTCTGTCGTAGCTGAGGTGTTTGTGAGGTTTTTACTTTTCTTGTGAAGGAGACTTTTGTGGCCTTTCTTCTGGGGAGGAATGAGTGTTGGTACAGAGTATAAAAAGAAATTTAACAGGCAGCCAGAGGAACTGACTGTCAGAGAGTCGAATAGAAAAAAAAAGAAATGTCTGAAAATATGGGATCTTCCATTCTATTATATATAATTTAAATCAGAGTGGGGTTGAGCTGGAGATATTTTATAAAACGCTTGGATCTGTTTGATTTTTTTTCCTCAGGATCTGTTTTATTTGGAGTTTGTAAAACGTGATATTTTATTGGTGTGACATTTTGCACTGCCTCATGTATTTTAAAATGTCATTTTGTTGTATGTTTGTCTTTGTTGCCTTGAATTATTGAATACATTATTCTTTACCATAATTCGCCTTGAGGTTGATCTTTTGTTGGATTATATGAAAATGGCCTGTCTTTTCTTTTTTTTCTCCTCCCTTTTTGTTAAACACTTTTTAACACTTGTTAATCAGGGCTTGATTTTCATTCCACACAAATGGCTCTTCCAGGCACGTCTGTTATTAGAATTAGTGTGTCCCGTGTCTGTTATCCTCAACCTTTCTAGGAGCAAAGCCAGTCAAAACCAAATGGAAATGTTCGCAAGAAAAGTGTGTAAAAACTAACGTCCACAACTTATCCCTGAAGAACTGGAGTGGGATGAAGATCAGCTCTGTATGTTTTTTTTTTTCTTTGTTTGTTTTCCACATGAGAACCAAAGAATTGCTGTCATTCCATCGAAATTCTTTAACACCGTGTCCTTACATGATGCTAAAAGGTTCTTTGTCTCATTGTTTTTATTTTTCACCTGGTAAACCATTGAATAAACCAGGGAAACAAACATGTCTTGTCATCAACTTTGTTGACACCACTATTCTCCTGCCCATTTGAATTGCTCTGTAATTCATTTGTACATTTGGTTTTCGGCTTGTTGCCTTTATTTTTCCACGTTTCTTTTTTCCAAAGCGACTGAGCACGTGAGCTTAACTTAAACTGAGACAAATTTGAACAGCCAACTTTTCCATCATCCAAGCAGCAGACCACGAACCAAAAGGTCTGCCAGCGATCACACAGCGTGAATGTGTGAGACAGTGAGTGTGTGCTTAATAGGAGTCCCATGTTATACAAACACGTGTGCTGGATAAATGAATGCTCTTCTGGGGACTCTAGGCAGCAGCAGGTGGACTGAGAAATGTATTTGAAACCCCTGATCTTCTGACTCAGATGTGGCATATATCTGGCAAAATGGGGAAATGCTGATAAATGCTGTCTCTTTTTAATAAATGTGCTATTTTATCAGAATGTGTTGATGCTGTTATTTGACTCCAACACCACTGAGATGCAGTTTAGCACTTTTGGAAGTGATTTGGCAGTTAATGTCTTGTGCTTAATTGGATTTGTCTTATGACAAGTATTGTGCTTGTAATTTCACAGAATCAAAAGTAAGAAGTATTTAGCAACCATGAGTGTTAAAATACTTTTAAACTCAAACAGCTATGTTTGGGTGTGATCACAGCACATGTTCAAGCCCTTTGTTTAACCAGGTGTTGTTCTTATCTACTGTCTCTCACCAACTGTGAAACGCTCTTTAAATAGAAGCACATTTCTTAAATTTGTATCTAAAAGGGGAACTCGGCTAAACAAAGTAGACTGAAACACATCTAATAACTGAGGAGGCCATCTTTCTGATGAACCATTGTTGGATTTGAGGTTTAATAGTCAAAAAATAACACTATAAACTTACAGTATGTCATATTTACATATATACATATATATTTATATATAGGTTGCAGAACATTTATAAATTAATATATTTGACATTGAAGTGCATCATTTAAGTTTTAAAACTGTTTGAGTTAGGAAAGGGATTCAACAGACACAGTCGCTTCTAACTGTAACTTCAGCTGTAGTACAGAGCTATGAAAGGGGTGTGAGAGAGGTGAACGCCACCAGCGCCACAAGGCACCGCCGATCCGGCCTGACTGCAGCTCAGAACCAAGCCCAGGTCCAAAGGAGGCAGCACAGTGGTGACCCCAGCCCCCCACACATAGGCATGGGTGTCCTGCAGAGACCCTAAAGATGCTTCATCGCCTGGTGCATCCTCATTGGAGGAAAATACCACCCGTCGCATGTTTAGCAAGCTGGAGCCACGTCTGGCACCACCTGCCACCTCTTGCACATTCTGGAATAGGAACAGCAGATCCACTCTCAGCTCCGTGGTGTCACCCCGTGACCCCAGACTGTACCTTAAGAAGTAAAGGGACAACTGAGTTACAACCAGAACTGAGCCTTCCAGAGACAACCGGGATCTGGAAAGTCTTAAAAAATATAAAGAATATGTGAAAATTAGGTAAATCTCATATCCATACCTTGTGGGAAGGTTGTGCTTTGCTACAGATGGAAGTATGGGGTGGATGTCCAAATGCTGCGGGTTGGAAAGTTGAAGGTGAAGCTCAGCTTTCATAACTGTCAGTGACAAAACGTCCCTGGTGAGGACAAACTCCACGTCTGCATCTGGTGAAGATGGGAAGAAGAAGCCATTAGGACTCTGACAGAGTCACAGTACAGCAGTTCTTGTCACAGAGCAAATCAGCGCTGATAAATCCCAGGGATCAGAGAAGGATCTCCACCACAGAGGTGATGTTTTCACTGCTAATGCCTTGTTAATCTGTCAGCAGGATAGCACAACAATTCTTGAAGGAGACATTAAGTCAGCTAATGCTCATTTGTATGCAGATAACACAGTCCTCTATACAGCTGCATTAATCAAGCCATTAACATACCACAAACTGCTTTTCAGCTTTCACTGCAACCACAACTCAAAGAACAGCTTATTGACAGTCAGCATGCACTGTGTCAGTATTTCAACACCATGCATGTTTAATTCGTGAACTTTGATAAGGTTCATTTTATCTTTTCATGTTACCAACCCCACAGGTTACTATGTTTGGTATATGCTGATGCAAAATCTAATGGGCAGGTTCCATAAATAAAGTCGATTTAAACGTGAACAGATGGGTTAAATTATCACCCACCACTACGAGAAGTTTGTGCCGTTGCAGCGCTTTAAATAGTTGGTATTCATGGACCTAGAGCTCACTTGTGGACACAATCAAATTGGGGGTCCATATGTTGAGTTAATTTAGAAGAACTCCTTATTGAGCTCTGCAGCCAAGCAAGGCTCCCTGAGCATCTCTTATTCACAGCATAAGAAGTTCAATTTAGACAATTTATGCTACCTTACCTCCTCTCAATCGACCTTGAATCCCTTTAACGCTCCTGCAGTTTACTCCTTCTTGACAGCAACGGTAAAGCCGTCGGACAAAGCTGAATAGAGACTTTCCAGGGAAAACCAGACCCCGCGATGCTCCAAGAGAAAAAGGCCGAACACGGAGCTGCAACACGGCTCCATTATCCACAGGAGCGCGTTGTATGTTCTCCAGCCAGGGCGCATCCAACTCCGCACACTTCTCTCGGTGCGTGTCTGCGCGCCTCCATCGCCTCAACACATCCGTGCGTAAAGCTGGCTCTAATCCCAATGTGTCCACTGCGCGACCAAAAACTCCAATGTCACCTGTCATCATCGAGATGAGAAACGAAGCAATCCAAATGCAATTTAAGGAGGTCATGGTGAAATCCCAGATCCCGGCCTTCACTGGTGAATATCAGGCAGCTACTTCGCGATGCCAACTCTCCAACTTTACATCTGCGAGTTTGGTATCCGTGCTATATAGCCCGCTTACAATGGGGACAACTTCCCACTTAGAATTTGAATTCTGACCCTCCTCACAGTCCCTGCCCCTCTTTTTTGTCCCTGCCCTTAACCACCCATTTTACCCCCACTGCTTTCTTTTAATGCGCCTGCATAATGAGGCGCCCCAAAGAGCGCCTACCCCTTCCATTCAAATTCAGCTGGTACTTAGCTAATGACTCTAATCACTCCATATTTGGGTCATCAAGAAAGATCTTATTTACAACACATATAGTACAGAAACATTCGGACACAAAAAAAAAAAAAAACATTTTAGAAGCATGTGTTTGGCTTAGTGTGCTCGGTCATTTTAAAACAAGGCGTTAACAATGAAGGCAGATTACAGGGTCACATGAGGACGATGGCTCTGGGTCACCCGGCCCCTGTGGTTTTAAACAAGAATTTACCAAAGTAGCTCACAACAGGGAACAGTGGATCTTGTCTTCATTTTATTTCCACCAGAATTAAAACGCAGTATATCAAAGTGAATCTCATCTCAGCAAATGTTTGAATACACTCATAAACAAATCGCATAAGACAGAAAAAAAGAAACAGAATAATAGTTAAATAACAACTGTTACCAAACAGATGAGTTGAAACATTATCTAAAGCGGTAGTTAATTAATTAACACAGTTGAAGCAAAGCATCATTTAAAAAAAAACCAAAGAGATTTATTCTGTCTTTAGTCTAAATGTCTAAAACTACAAACAAGGTAATGGAATGTGCCAATAAAGGGAAAAGCTTGCAAACTTGTGTGCTGCGTGTAAACATGTGCTAAATATGTCAAATACAATAGTTACAGATACAAAGGCTGACATTTTTTTTTTTTTTTTTTTTTTTGGCATAGAAATAAAACCGAGCTTGAACTAACTCAAATGAACCTGTGACTGGAACTCACATTAAACGTAACCTACAAAACCTCTCATTCAATGACCATTTCTCCCCACTGAAGCAAATGTATATGTATGATACAAAATTAAAAACCATTTGAGCGCCATAAACATATACACACAGCCTCTCATCAGAGCAAGTGGACCCTAACAAAGCAAAACAGATAAAGCTTTTGATCATAATCTAAAATATCGCAATTCAAAATTTGCTTTTAAGTTTACTTACAGGACAGTTCATTAGATTATTAACGAGATCTTCTCTTGAACGCTGAGAGCAGGCGTCACGATGCTGTTCCCGTCATAGAAGGTTAACCCCGTGTTTCAGCAGTCTGTGTCGAGCCTTGCTGGGCAGAGAGAAAGCGCTGTCCTGGTGGTTAGGGATGCCTGAGTTCCTCAGCGATCCCCCGTGCTGCTGAAAGTAAGTCTCTTGGGCCACACTGCGGGTTCCATACACAGCTGCACCGGCACTCCTGCGGTGAGATGTCACACGCATTTACATTTCAAGCTTGTAGAATAATGACATGCAACAGAGAACAGCGATAACATAATAAAGAGGCCAACAACAAACAATGGAAAGAGTTTCTCTGCCGGAGAAGTTGTTGGAATGGGATCTGTGCAAGTTGGGGGAATTTAGGATTAGTTGCATGTGATGATAGACATGATAAACTGACAAATCCATGCCCCACCCCCAACTTCTACTTGAGAGCAACAAGAAATCCCCCAACCACCACCACATCACTGCCATACTGACCTGATAATAGCCTCCTGCAGAGTTTCAGTGTTACAGAAATGGGAGTGAAGAAGTGATGTGGCCCTGACAAAAGGATGCTCCGGGGCTCCCCCTGGTCGGCCAGACAGGTTGGCTGCAGAGACAAACAATAACAGCGGCACATTAACCTGGACAGGCATGCCTACTGCACAAAGGAATGCTGATCACAGTCTTACTAATTAGCAGTTAGCTCATGCAAGGACAAATATAAACTACCAAACCCCCCACCTAGGTTCCCAAGGAGAGACGCCAGGGCTACTCGCTGTAGCAGAAAAGTAGAGAATGGGAAACTGGAGAAGACGGATGTTTTAGAAATAACAGCGATGAAAAAAAAGATGCAGAGAAAAAGACAAGAATGGGAAGCACCACAGAGAGAATTCAGCAGGATAAGGAGAGTATTATGGTGGCCCTACTTGTCAGCGTGCTCTGAATACAGTCAAAATGGGCAAAGATGTAGGGTCCTGGAGCACCTGGGGCCCCCGGAGGGATGGTCCTTAGATGGGCCTCCAGTCCATTTAGTGAAGCCAGGCTGCTGTGGTACTGGATACCAAGAAACAACAACAAAAAAAGACAAGATTGACACATCTAATGTTAGCATTACAAATGCAAAACAGTGCATTTGTAATTCTACTGCAGTCGCAGTATAAACTGAGGATAGTGGATATTTTTTCCTCACCACTTCCTCCATAGAAGCCGTGTCACTGAGAAAATGAGGCTCCACCAGCAGAGCTAACACCAAGCCCTTAACCCGGTGCATGTACAGCGTCATAGGGATCAGTGGATTCTCCTCCAAGTCGTTAAACGCACTGGAAAGGGAAGGGGGATCTCTCATCTTTTCCTTGTGCCCTTGAGCCCTTCCACAACAGACTCGTCTGTCTCCGGCCTTCACCTTATCATCTTGTGACTGTTCATTCCTTGGCTCGGCCTGTCTGAATTTAAACACCGTCTCACAAGCTGCATCTCCATCTCCTCCACTTCCGTTTAGATAAGAGTTTTGTTCTAACACTGAGCTGTCCCCTGTGTGTATCTGACTCTCCCCACATTCACTGCTGAGAAAACTGTGATAATATGACTTCTCCGGCGCTTCCTCCTCAGCTTCTTGAGAGTGCTTTCCATTTGAGAAAGAAGGCTTGAATGGCTGTGGTGAGGGGTTGTGTGAATTAGGAGTACTCTGAGATGGAGCTGGGCTAAACACAAAGGTATCCGATTCTGACAACTGAGGGCTGAAGGACAGTTTCTGAGGGGAGTGGGAGGAACTTGAATCAGAACGCTCTGACTCAGAAGAGGGTGTGTCAGATAAAGTTCTTGACAGACGAGTCTTCTTTGGGGGAGCGTCTTTTTGGGGAGTAGAATGGGAACTGGAAGGATAACCGTTTGAGAAAGTGAGAATAATTAAGAAGCTTGTGTGAGTCAAAATACAAATGCCGTCTGTAAATAAAACAACCAAACATCAGGAAGGGAGGACAGTACCTGAGATCTTTGTCGACAGGAGCGGACTGTAGGTATTGGAGTTCAGACACGGTCAGGAACACGGCTGTTGAGCTGACTGCACTCCCAAATGGACTGGAGGTGCTCTGTCCATTGAGCCTCTGGGCCTACATCAAAAATTAAACACAGGCTTGTCTTTTTTTCAGTTAAAGTAGTTCTATGTTTTATGGATTTTCCTGCCAAGAGTTGGATGAGAAGATCAGTACCACTCTCATGCTGTAAGGTGAACATGTAGCATGAAGACTAGAAAACAGGGGAAACCACTTGACTATATAAAAATGGACATCACCCATAGGACTCGTGAAGGGTTTGAAGCCGAGTGTAAAGCTCCAGCCCTCAACATCTTTGCAGCGCCTGACTCTACCTAAATCTCAGCGCATTCAGAAACGAGCAAAGAAGAGAAGAGGAGGTGATACCTTGGCTGAAAGCAAGCAACCAAGCAACCTGAGACAGCATCCACCTGTCAATCAAAGCAGCCACTCGCTTAACTGTGCATCACTTTAAGAGGAAGCACGCCGATCAGGCATAACATTATGACATTCCCAATATCGTGTACGTTTTAGAGTGATGCTTATCCCGCGCGTGTCAGTGTTATATTCAAAACTACTACAACAATGCCAATAGTCTGAAGATGCTTGGAATTATCTAAGAAAATATTTGTCCTACCTTGGTATACATTTCAATCTCATGAACCATGACCTTCATTGTGAGCTCTGGAGGCATCTGTGTGCTCACAACTCTTCGGAGACAAGACAAAGAAAGTTAGAATTTAGCGCCTGTTATTTAAAAAAATAATAAATGACCATCACACTTGATGAGAGCTCACCTTCCTCTAAAGAGAATACAGCCTGCCAGCACTAGAGGGCAGCGCTGACAGGCCTGGAGAATGAGGGCAGCTTTGAGTAGGAGCAGTGGGTCAACCTAAGAATCAGAAGTGTTCAAGTTTCAAGAAAAACAGTTAAAGGTGATAAAGGTGCATTTGTTAGTGTGAATATTGGAATGTTGTATTTTTTATGTTATTCCATTAATTGTATTATGAAAGGCTTTGCATGTTATGGCTTGTCTTTTGCAAAAGCTACACAAAGTGCACAACAATAACAGCCTGTACGCTTTTTCTACACTTGTTCTTACATAGGCTTTCTGTGCATACAATAAATATGTAAATTCAATGTGCCTCTGTGTGTTTGTCAAGGAACACACAGCAGAACTTCAACAACACCACAGGGCATTGTGACATAGTCATATCCTGTTTGAAAATGACTACAGTGCATGCAGCAGCAGAAGTAGCTGAAAAGCCACTGCAGGTTAAAAGCAGAACTCTGACAGCAGCTGGTACATACGTTGGTTGAATCAATGGTCTTCAAGCAGCTGAAGATGTGATACAGCTCTGAGGAGCCTGACTGCAGGTGTGACAGGTACCTTGCCCATCGCGCCGCCAGAGTTTCCCGACTGTTCAGCTTCAGCGTAAAGCAAAGTCCAGATTAGAGAAAGCAGAGATAAGCTATGAATAATTGGCCGCAGTTATTACCATACAGATATAAAATGAACATAGTATGAAATAAAATTAAAAACAGTTGATACTAAATATTTATTGTATTTCACTTTTATTGAAATTCTTCACTTTAGATTTCGTTACCTGGCTTCATATTTGTCTGTCTTTCTTACTGATGAAAATCTCCCTTAAAACTGAGACTTTCAGGCCACGTGGGACAAACCAGAATTCCAAAATACAAGACTAGTCTAGAAATATTATTGTATTAGACATCTGTTTACTGCAGAAAACTGTGTGCTGCACCTGATAGCTCTGGAGGACAGAGCCGTTGTAGAAACAAAAGAGCTTTATGAGCTGATCCAGGAGCTCACAGACGCTGACAGTAGGGACTTCCACTGAGCAACCCAGAGCCTGGCAGGAAACAGAAATGTTCATAATGAGAAAGGAAGTAACATGAAAGCGTAAGTCAGAAATATCTGGAGCAGCTGCTGCTGGACCACCTGCGGGCTCACTCACCCAAAAGAAGTCATCCTTCATGCGGACGGCAAACTTGTTGCAGCGCAGCCTGAGGACACGTACAGGAGAGGAGGACAGCTCGGAGACGCAGCGGCTCACACCGACGAGCTGGCCGCAGAGAAGCTCCTGCTTATCTAAAGGAGTCTGATACAGATAAGTGCAGTGATAATCGACTTTAGTTACGGCACAGCAAGCTGTAAAAATGTGTACACACAAGCCACAACTTTGTAACTCGCAGCCGTTTGAGAGACTCAGACCTCTTCAGGGTAGAAGTAGCAGATTCCCTCTCTTGTTGGGTCGCCCTCTCCTCTGACCTTGGACCCATCATAGAGGAAGAAATAACTACACCTGCAAAATGAAAACACAAGTGAGTGTCTGCATTGTTTAAAAGGGCATGAAAAGCAAGCACAATTTGCTGGCATGGGGTTTAAATAGGGGAGCCAACACTAATACTATGGCTGTGGTTCCAGTGTGTTGTTGTTGTGAAGGTCTGAAGCCATCAAGCTATGAAGGATAGCCCCTTTACTTTTAAGGTGTATATTGTATTTCACGAACAATGTGTTTCATGTCATCATAAGGGCTGCAGGATTTGACAGAGGCTAAAAAGAGTCGAGTCGATACTACAACTTGTTTCTGTAGCTGCTAGAAGGTTTCAGCAGCTTTTCAGCAAACTTTCAGTTAATCTTACCTTCTTGAGTCTGGCGGCATAAGCTCAGCCATCAGTTATCTTGCATCCATGTACTTTCACTCCAGCAGCCCGAAGATGTACTCTGACGAAAGGTAGAACTGAATATTTTAAGCGCTAACGCGACTCGGATCTTACTATTCTTCCGCGCAAAACGCTACGAAACAGGTAACACTTATCGCAACAGAGTTTTAAAGCCACTGTTTATGTTCTTCTCGCTATCAGGATGACTCACTCCCACACAGATCGCTAGTGGTAGTACCACTTGAGGAATGCAGGTCAGTCACACGGAGTGGAAGTCATGTGAAAGCATGGCAGGCGAACTGGGACAAACTTGTGAGTTGTAAAGAAACTTTTTTTGTTTGTTTCCTGCCACGACGAGTTCGGGCTTGCGTTACGAAACAAATGGATACAAAATAGGATTAAAAATCGTGTCGGTAAACTCCATATCATTGTCAAAAAATCCAAGAAACTGTCATACTTTAAGTTAGGTAAAGAGGGTCAGTGATGAAATTTTGCATTTCTGGATTACCGTGAACGCAGCATTTTGTAGTTACTTCTGTAATTAACTTGTGGGCGTCTGATGATTCTGTTTTAAAATATCGATGCTTTCATAGTTAAAAAGTTGTGAAAATATATATTATGGAAGCAACCAACTCGAAGCATATTCTAGATGAACTCGCATGCCAATTTATTAAGTACATAAGTGCAAAACAAATGCATTATAACAGTCCTGCTATCTCGATGGAGCTCTACAGCATTTGTTTAATATAACTTAGAGATGTTGATTTAACTGTGTTTTTGGAGGCAGTGGTTTGTAATACTATTAAATTGCACTGTGTTGTACCGACACGTGTTTCTATTATTTTGGCAACCCCATTTTATTTAGTGAGCTATGCTAAATAATAGAAACACGTTTAATTCAGTCGAGTTTAACAATACCGCAAGTTAAATCATCATACAATTGAATTATCACCTTTTCTTGCTGTATTTCAAAACAATCTACCACTAGTGGCAACGTATTGTCAGTGTCTCATATGATGTTCATGCATTAATTTAAGATTTCACAATACCGAATCAATATTACATTTGCACACTAAAGCAAATCATGCTGAAGCTGGAGACTTTTTTCAAAATACATCCACTCACAAGTTGGCTTTTATTTCAGACATTATTGCCTTGCTTAAAAACTATTAGAGAATTAGAGAATAACAGAAACTTACTTTGGAAAGCTATTCTGAAATAACTGAAAGCCCTGCTGTTCTTTTTCACCCTAGCATATGGTAAATTTAATTAATATACCTTGAGGTAGTGGCTCTGTTCGTCCGTATATTTTTTACAGGAGACTGAAATAAATAAATAAAAAGCTTTTAATTGTTTCAAAAATAAATAAAAGACCAGGCCAGGAACAGCATAACCACGAATGTAATATTTGCTCATGTTCGCTATGCATTGCGCTGTTAACGGGCAAGTAAATGCATCTTGATTGTATTGTTTCCTTTTGGAGCCATGATGGATCATTTTTTCAGTGCTCGATTGATGTTGGCTTGTGAGTGAACAGGGAACGCGCACTGCACAGCCAATGGGTGCATGTAACCCCGGCCAGACTGCACTGGAGAGACATTTGCGGGCATGCCACCTCTTTTAGAGGCCAGGATCGAAATTCATACCTTAGATTAACCCCTAATTGTTGGAGGATGATGTGTGTTTTCATCTGCTAGTCTGTCCGCCATTTTGAATTTCGGACAAATCTGCAGAATTCTGGAAGATGTCCATGTCTGTGTGAGGACGCGCAGGAAGCGCAGTGCGCTACAGGATCAGTTCATACTATTACCCGTCACTGTACAACGCCATGGGTCATTTTCTAATCTTAACAGAGATGAGAATAAATAAACCACGGATAGTTCTCACAGTTCGACTTAGATTGGTATGTTTCTGAAAATACAAACTCGTTAATCAGCGTCATCGTTAGGAAATGCTTCTCCATATTTTGCAGTCATGACCTGGCTGAGTCCCCATCAAGCATTTAATGCACGAAATTCAACAGTCAACAAACAAGAACCTTCGTGTCCTGCAAACTAGTAGTGTAGTGCAAACAAAAATCAGGAACAAATAAAACATAAATAATACACACAAGTATAGCTCATTCGTTAGTACAACCAGCTTGTACTACAAGAAGCACAACTTAATTTATTTTAAAAAAATATTACTAAAAGCTACGTGTTTAGGGAATTTAGGTAAGCTTTTAAACAGGATTTTTAGCCCATTTCTGGTACACAAGTGAAACATAATGACTATGTTAATCTAGCAGATGGACATGTTGAAATAGACAAATAAACAAGACAAATAAATACATAAAAATGACGTTTTTTTGGGGCTTATTATTACGTCATAAATGCAGGTTCCACCACATTTATATTAGCCTAACCAGATGGTGGTGGATATGTAGTTTACATTTTGGAAAAGCAGAAGTACAGCAATTTGAGCTACACTATCTTGTTTAGTGGATCATACTACACGGGCCAGCCTATGCTTTCCACTGCATCAGTGAGCCTTGGCCATCATCTTGATCATCCTTGACTGACCACTACAGAATGGGACTGATGCCACAAGAGCTACAGTTGTCTAACCATCACATTTTGCCCAAAAGTTGCTTAAATCTTTCCACGTGCCCCTTTTTGCTACTTCTAACACATCAACTTTGAAGATGAAATGTTTACTTACTGCCTAATCCATCCAAACAACATGACATGACTGTGGTCCTAATGTTATGGCTGCCTGGTATAAATAAAATTACTGATACAAATTGTCACAGTTTCATCTCCTAAAATTCCTAAAACAAAAGTAAAAGACCTTATTCTCAAGAAAAGAAAGCCATAGCTTCATTAATTAATTTTAAATCCCTTGCGCTGGTGCATGGTGACCCAACACAACTTAAAGTGTGTCAAGGCGCCATGTGATAGCTCCACTTACAGTACAAGGCTTTCTGTGTAATGTTACTACCCTGAACCGTTGGTGGGCCCCAAAGCCTGCTTTGGGGCGACTCCTGCTGGGAATGAAATGACCTTCGGGCAACTAATAGAAAGATTTCAATTCAGCCATTGACAGAGGATTGCCTTAATATTTTAAGTGCTGTTGCATGGTGCAACAATGCAAGAACAGGAAAGAGTCTAACACTAACTTGACCTGCACGTGAAGGCAGAACTACAAGAGACATTTGTGCCTTCTACTGCAGTTAACTGCAACTTACATACACCACTGTGGTGTTATATGCCTCAAATAAATAATTTAACATGTTAGTAAGGTAAAAATACTGTTTTTTTTTTTTTTTTGTGTGTGTGTGTGTACAATCACATCAGCTGCTTATCAAGTAATATGATTTCTTTCTCAAGCTTCTTCATCTTTAGTGCTCTGTATGCCATCTCTTGGTCCCGGTTCTCCATCTCCTTTTTGAGGTAACGGCAATAAAGGGCCTTTACATCTTCAGTCTGCTTCTGTGAACAACATCAAACGACACAACATGTGCTCATATTGTTTGTATCTTGCATTACCATCACCCTTTTCTGACAAAACGAGCCTTACGTTTGAACTTTTTCCACCAGTTGCAGCGCCTGCTGTGTTGGTGCCCTCCTGGAAGTTGCTACTGTGCACATCCTACAAAAACAATAATGTAATCTGTATATGTGCTAAGCAATCAAATAGGAATGCTTCAAAGATGCATATTTAGAAACACTTACCCTTTCAAAATGAGCGTCACTAATGTCTGTTTCGTCACTGCTTAAGCTCTCTGGTTCAGTCTTTGTTACCGGTAGGAGGAGGACAGGATGGCCTGATACTGTAGTAAAATTAAATTAAGTTACAGTTTGTGCTAAATTCCAGAGGGGCATTCACGAAGGACGAGCTACACCTACCACTCATGAACGAGCTCTCAGATCCAGAAATTGGTTCACTACAAGTACCACCAGGGAAGACCTCCACTCTCAGCCTGCCCTCTCTGTGATGCAGCAAGTCCTCCTCAGCTGAGGTCAGAGAGGGGGTTGCAGAGCCCCCATCATTCCTCATGACCTCTGCAATCCTTCTTTTCGCTGCGCACATAAACATGTGAGAGGTTAAAACTCTCATGGACATTACAAAATTGTGACCTTGTGTGGCTGAAAATGTATTCAGACCCTTAACTGCAGAGGATAATATCTTTGGATAAAAAAAGACTTTTCCTTTACAAAGTAATTAGTGACATATTGAGATAAGTATAGTGCAGGCAATGATACAACATGTGCAACTGAAATGCAGTGTTGTTAAAAGTAAAGGAATTAGGCTATTCATTTCATATACACTGTTGCCCATAAAGTCGGAATAAAATATTTTTTACTTCTTGTCATGAAATGATTGTGACAGTATGATTTATAGATATAGGAATAAAAAGCGGAATATGTTTGAAAAGATAATCATTCCAACTTTATGGGCAACAGTGTACACTTGAGTAAAGAAAAGGTACCTAAAAATTGAATAATGTATCTCCCCCTTCTGGTTGGTAGAGTAATTACAAAAACACTATCTACAAAAATGTATAACCTCTGGCAAACTAATCGGTGCTGGCTGACCGAAAACTCACCCCAACTAATGCATAGTGAAACCCCCAGTGATTGACTGCTAATAATTCTAAAAATAAAGATAAAACAAAGACAACTGGACTTGTTTGGGGGTCTAGACCAAAATCTTTTGAGTTCAAATGAGCCACCACAGCCACAAAAAAACATAAAAACCTAAACCAATCATTCAGGACTGAAGGAGTAACCTAAATGAGTGTCTTCCAAAAAACTCAAACAAGCTCAGTTGCCTTTGTTTTAGCTGTTTTGAGATACTAGGGGAACTGGATGACTGAGAATCTTCCCAGGCATTCCGGCTCTGATAGGCTCACTCTGCAGAGCATAAATGGACGTTGGTTTAATAGTTAAAGTCCTATTCTCCAGCTTATATACACTACTTGAGTCAGCGTTACTTGCAGTAAGAATACCTGTTTGCACTATGTTTTTGTGTTTGACTTTGACTTGCTGCCATGTCCTCTTGTAGCCACTGTCTGACACCCTGTGGATAATGAAGAATAACAAGCATGGGTCAGGACTGCATTCAGGGGTTACATAGCATTAAGTACACTCACTTGCCAGTTCATTAGGTACACTAGGAACACTAATATGTTCTAATGTAACAGTTCTAGTCTAAATCGTAGCTCCATGAACATTATGATACCCATCATTTGTTTAAAATAACTTAGAAAGTCGTTTGCTTAACTGTTTTCATTTTGGAGGCTGTGGTTTGTAGAACTACTGAACTTCTACTATTTTGACAAAAGCATTTTAGTCTGTGGGCTAGGCTAAATAGCAGAAATACTTTTGTGTTTCATTATGTACAGTTTAACAGCAACACAGGTTACACGCTCAAAAATGATCATCCAGTTAATATACCACATTTTTAATTTGTTTCAACATAAACTGAACAGTCACAAAGAGGAATTGTCTTATCTGGCAGACAGGACTATTTGTGTAAGCCTTGGTGGTTCTGAGTCCACTCTGCTCCGCTTCTATATGGGGATCCACAGGGTTCAATTTTAGGGCCCCTTCGTTTTCATTGCCTCTGGGTTCCATCTTGACAAAGCATGGTATCCCTTTACTTTCCACTGTTGTGCTGATGATAGTCAGATTACGCGCCGCTGAAGAAGAAGGATGCCTTCTTGCTGTGTTTTGAAGACATTAAAACCTGGATGCCCTTGAACGTTTTAAATTTGAATGAAAACAAAACAGAACAGTACTGGATCAACAAACTGGTGCAGTGGTTAAGTCCAGCTTTTTTCATCTTAGGTGGCTGGGGAAGGTGAAGCCCTTTCTTACACATCAGCACTTTGAGACAGTAATCCATGCCTTCATCACATCTTGACTGGAGAACATAACTCTCATTCTGGCCTCCCTCCACTGGCTGCCTGTGCATTTTAGAGTCCATTTTAAGATTCCTTTATTTGCCTTTAAATCTTTAAACGGTCTCACCCTGCATTACTTATCCATCCTCTATGCATTTCAATCCTTGGCTTTCAACGCAGCATGAGAACCTGCTCTGGTTTAGTGCCTTCAGTGTTTTTAGTGTCTTATTGCTTTTATTGTTTAATTGTTTTTAATTATTTGTCTTATGCTCTTATTCTTGCCTATGTACAGCACTTTGTTTCGGCTGTGTTTAAAGTGCTCTATAAATAAAGTTGAGTTGAGCTGAAGACTGTTACATTAAGATGCAATTGTTTTCACTAACATACCCAAGAACTGCCAAGTGAATGTATGTTTGTATTAAATCACACACAAATGTATTAATCTTATTCTTACGAATTTATTTTATCAGCAATTCTCTGCCAGGCTTCCACTCTCAGTTTAGAGGCAGTGGTGGTGTTGGATTTAGCCGTTAGTATTCCTCTCTCTTCTTCATACAACTTCAAAATGAGTTCCTGCTCTTTAGAGCTGAAAAAATGGGCCCTCTCCTGTTTTCTCATCATCTGGTAATCTATATATAAGACAAAATACAATAAGTGAGCAGTATTAAATGTATATTTATGAGAGTAGGAAACATGTCTGATGATTGATGCATTTGTACAGTTAGGCTATGAGGTCTGGAAGAAGGTCTTCTCACCTCTCTCTGCGTTCATTGATAGAGATCCTGGTTTCGGCGTTCGTCTAATCTCCCCTTTGCGCACCCGGCAAGGCGGGTGCGCGCAGTTATCCGAGATGTTTCAATGCCAGATTTACTAATCAAATCGTAATCCAAGGTCGCGAAAACAACTGGAGCCGAGTTTTATCGTTGCGACAGTTAATTGCGAAACGATCCAGATAATCAGGGAGTGTCTAAGCGACGGTAACAAGGGAAAGATAACCGGTGTCATAAAGATGTATACCAGCAGGCTTTGTTAACCCAAGATTTTCTAATTCGGCTTAAAGCGCGTTCACGTGAAAGAGGTGGAGACTGTAACAAAGAGCTAGTCACGTGCTGCATCATACAATAACAGACTGAATTGTTATTAAAAATGCCCATGTCTTACTTTTTCAGTCTTTAAAGGGTTTGTATTTTCGATATTATCTTTTAAAATATCCAGTACAGTGTCACATTTTCAGCAGCTCTAGTGGCCATTGTTTAATTTTAGTGAGTGTAAAACATAAATGGATAAAACAAAGTCTTATGTTAAAGAGATTAAATTGAAAACAGTATGGCTGAAGCTGCTGTACCAGTTCCCGTACTGCACAGCTGTTGTCAGTTTTCATTCATTCATATTCTGTAATCGCTTGTCCTATGAAGGGTTGCTGGGGTCTATCACAGGGCTAATACAGACAGACAACCATTCACACTCACATGCACACCTACGGCCAATTTAGAATCACCAATTAACCTAACCAGCATGTCTGGGTGGTGGGAGAAAGCTGGAGAGAACCCACACAGACACAGGGAGAACATGCAAACTCCACACAGAAAAGGCCCAGTTGGCCTGGATTTGAGTCCAGCACACCACTTTGCCGCCCCCATTGTCAATTTACTGGGGCAAATCTAATGGTGGAAAGATGTGCGCTATGAAAATATTTCATTAAGCTGCCGAACGGCCAAGAAAAACCAAATGTCGCTGCTGTAATCATGGGTTCCCTTATTCATTTCAAGTTCATTCTGTATATACTTCAACATTTAGCCACTTACGGACGCAGATTAGATAAAAAATTAGATAACAATGACCACATAAGGTTGGTTAGAGTTCAGGTATACAAGTACTTGTATTCCTGAACTTGTATAGTACTTGTAATTATAGAATAAGACTATAATTTGAAAAGAGGACACAGCATATTCGCTCTAATATTTCAAGTTATTCTGGTTAAATAGATCTACAGTGACTGTCTGGCACTAGCGAAATATACTTGTGAGTTAGCCAAGTGTGTGCCAAATATATAATAGTCACTTAATTTAAGAGGAATTTGAGAATGCTGATGGTAAGATTCCTTGTCGAGTCACAAAGAAGACATTTGATCGTTTTAGCCTTTGGAAAAGTAAAGATGATGGTAAAAAACATTCACCAGTAATCAGTTGTGTCCCAGTAAATTCTGACCAGAATGCACAATAACACTCAAACTGAACAGGCTAAATGGAATTCATTGTTTTTTAGTTGGTTTCATTTGCTTACTTTACTATTACTTGAACCAATATTTAGAAAATCGACATCACCAAGAACAAATAAATGCATAAAACATGAATATAGGTAATAGTTACTTTATTTATCTTAATTAGGTTTAAACTGACATTCTGTATAATGGTCCAGAGTAAAGAAACTGTTGGTTCGGGTGCCCCATGCTGAGAGCACAGAGGTAAAACTGAAAAAAGTAAACTGTGAGCAGGAGTGTGGTCCAGTAACAGATGCTGCGAGACTGGTCCCTGTGCCAGTTATGAGGTCTGAAGAGAGGGTTTATTCGTGTCCCTCATAGCCGTCAGGAAGGGCATTCAGATGAGAGTTGTGGAAAAGAGTTCTGTTGCCATCTCCCCAAGGGAAACGCTGCGAGAAGAATAGGAACATCTCATTAAATAAATGATTTTAAAATCTGGTACTTAAGAACACATTGTGTATACTCGTGCGAATTACAAATGTTGCATAAAAAAAAAAAAACATACCTTGGAGCGAAGACGGAGGTGGGAGTAGGGAACAAACTCTGGCTGCTCATGGCCTTCGTGCTGTTTCAAGAACGTGTTCAACATGCACACCGCAACGCCAGGCAGGGCAACCAGGAAGGTCAGGATCTTCCATGTCTTAGCTGGGTAAGAGAGATAACAATAACACATGCATACTGATGTGTGCCAGCATTATACCAGATAACTGATCTACAAAACCATATGCAGTTGACCATGCTTAAATGAATGGACACAAGCACCTCAAATCACTCAATAAACTCTGCTAAATAGATACAAATTATAATTTGGTATGTCTAGAGTGCAGTAAGTCATGTTATACCCTCTTGGCATGCTTTTATTGGAAGGACATTCAACTCATTAAGCGATTTCAATTTTCTTTTTCCGTTTACTCAGCATGTATACAAATACTCCTCTTAAATTTACTTTTGCTCCCGTCTCATTTCTACGGGTCAAAATGACTCAAAGATATTAAGAAACTAGGCAGTATTGAAAAGGTATCTTTGTCATCGTTGATTCGAAAACATTTTGTTTTGCTCGATTACATTTAGGAATGAATGACTACAGATATTGTTACAAATATCCACTGCTTTGCTATAGTATGTTGTTGCTACTTAACCTGCACGTTTTAAGTCCTGTTAATAAACTAAACTAAAGTCTCTGTGTGTGACATCTTTCGTGTTTTAGTGAGACGACATGCTGAAATTAATGGTATGCGAGACAGAAACTTGACGTTTTGGACAGCGTTTCCGTGATGTCGTCTCAAGGATAGGATACGAAGCTAATGCTACGATAGCTAACGATGGCTCAGCAAGGTCACTGTCAAAACAGTCCAAGTTCTTTTAAGATTTCTCAAATTAAATACACACAGTGAGACATAGCGAGAAACTACAATTACCTGACTGCTCGCCGTGTCCGGCAGCAGCAGCAGAAAGCTGACGCCGGGTCTGGCCCAGAGAAGACCTCAGCAATACTTGAGAGAAGCGTCCGAGAGCCGCCATTTTCCTTTCTGAGAGACGCGCACAGACCCGGAAGGACTTTGTAACAGGGGTCACGTGCATTGGGTCACGTGTTGGTCAGACGGCTCCAGCAAAGAGCATGCTCTTTGGCTCCAGTGCGCTGCCTAGTGGCGACAATCAGAACTACAGAGACTCATGTTTGTTTTCTCTACGTTGCAGCAGACGCTTTATTATAATGTGGAAACTTATTAACATTATCACAGTACAATGCAAACTGGAGTCGGGTCACAGCAGCAGAAAACTATGATGTGTTACTGAAAGGTCACAAAGGCTGATATTGCAGAAGCAGAAAAGACTATATTGCCAAGTATGTTTGTACATACTAGGAATTTACCTTAGTGTTTGTTGCACACAGTATGGATAAATAAAATTCAAATAATAAAATAAAATAGCAATAGTAAATATATAAACGCTCAAATATACAAAAAATATATACACTGTATATACAACAGGAATATTTACAGTTGGATGGTGATGGGTTTGATGTGTTCATGTTGCAGCCCAGGCATTGTTCTGCAGACACAGTAAAAGTCTTGCATCAAACTCACATTCATGACAACAACAAGGTGGTCATTAAACTGGATGATCATTCTGGAGGATGTAGTTCGAGGTGCTGTTGAACGGTACTGAACAAAACACATCAGTGTTTGTTATTTAGACTAGCCACCTGATAAAAAAGGGAATGTAAAAATAAGAAAATAACAGACACGTGCCGAAGCTATACGATTCAGTAGTGCTATAAACCATAGCTGCCAAAATGAAAACACAGTGGATTCCAAAGGTATCTCAGTTATTTTAAAGCAGTAGTGGTCAGTTCATTACTAAGGAGTTGTGGGATGAATCTAAGTCTTAAGAGATTAGCAACAAGGGACTAGCAACAGGTTTTGCTTTTCTTCAGACCACTAAAACAAGCAATACTAGTCTCTGAGAGGAAAATTATATATTTTAAATAAACATATACAAAAAATATCAAACCTATGGTGAAAAGAAAATAATTTTGAGTGATCTTGTCACCGCCTTATCATACACTGTGTATTTCTCCCCCCTTCTCCTCTCTCAGAAAATGCTAAATGATGCGTGGGTAAGTATAGGTACCTAAAAACATTTTCTGTAATTGACTATATGTAAAAGAGGTTTCTCTTTAAAGGGGAGGACTTACTGTGAATGCATGGTCAGAGTCCAACCTGAGAAATTCAGAGATAGTCTGGTTGATGAAAGTAAGTAAGAAGTTTTATTGGCGGATATGCTTGTCTTATTTTTTAGCATGTGTAGTAGTTTATAACTGTGTAGTTCTATCAGTTCTATCAGTATCGCTGTGTATCATGGACAAATTACATATTTCGTTGTACATGTAATAGTTTATATAGCTATATATTGAAGACAACAGCTAGCTGGATATCATGATTTAAATGTAGTCAAGTATTTGGTAAGATTTTTAAATTCTGTACATTGTACAGTATATAATGGTAAATGTCTGTTTATTAAGCTGTTAATATTTAACATGTGTGACCTGGAAACAAACAAGAGAAATTTAGTTGACCTCTTATCTGCTACGGCAATCTAAATATGTCTGCCAAGTGTATACTAAAAAAAGAAAAGCCTGAAACTGACTAAAAACATTTTTTTCCCATACAAAACTGACCTCTTTCAGTAATGGAATCTCGGTATCATCAGTTTGACCCGTCTGGTAATGACTCTGTCCATGTGGAGCCCATAGTCACCACACAGACAGGTAAAGCTCACATTACATATTTGATTTTAATTTCATAATCTCACACATCACCCCAAACACCACACAAACTTTTCTGTCAATATTTACAGGTAGAAGGAGGATAGTGATGTATTCCCTTTATGGCATCCCTGTGCTGGTGCTGTTAATTCTGATGACGGTGACTGGGATAAAATGTACGCCTTTAATAACATCACAACGACTGATCCATTGACATATTGTTAAATAAGTGACATATTATTGATTTTTCTTTTCTCCAAGTCTCCCAGTTAAACCAGGAAATCAGTGATGTGAAACTTCAGCTTGCTAGAATCGTCCACGGGGGTACAGCTTTCTTCTCCAGACCAAGTAAAAAAAACAATTAACTATTAAATAAATAAAATAGCTTCCATGCTGCCATCAAAATGTAAGCGCTCTATACAACCTTTTTGTGTGCGTGTTTGTGGGTCTGCAAACTCAAGATGCAACACGGGAGCCGGTGGTCTACTTAGAGACACTCACCCCAGTTAGAGGTAAAAACTAAAGGAATATCAATAAGTGTTTTTCAGATTCAACATTCAGACTGATTTTCTCAATCCTAATCAAACCAGGAACATGTAAGGAAGGATGGGTGTCTTTCCAGAGGAGCTGCTACCTGCTGTCCACCACCGCTGTGAAATGGAGCACAGCAGATGAGCTGTGCAAAACGCACGGAGGACATCTGGTTGTTATAAACAATGCGGAGGAACTGGTGAGGCTGTGTGAGGTGGCAGTGTATGCACATATAGACTGATAGGCTTGTAATATAATGCCATTTTATATCCTAGGACTACATTTCACAAATTGTTGAAATCAGATTTCACTTCTGGATTGGTCTTGTGGAGCGGCACAATGAGGGACACTGGAGCTGGGTGGATGGAACTAACTATAATACAACCCCAACGTGAGAGAAATGTGGACATATAAAAATGCCTGAAAAGCAGAAACCAGTGCGAGTAACACGATCAGCTGTTTTCTCTCTCCTGTTTGTGTTCAGTTTCTGGGATGAAGGTCAGCCTGATGACTGGGACTACAGAGAGAACGGTGAGGACTGTGGTCAGATTCACAGTTCAGAAAAACGCAAACGCAAACTGTGGAACGATGCAGACTGTGACCTGCCATACAAGTACATCTGTGAATCCAGTGCGTGAGATGATGACCCCTCACCAGCATGACAGAAAGATGAAATAACATTCCTGGTGACTTTTGAGTGCGTGTCAGAAAAAGAAACAAGAGTTTTTCTTTCGGCTTTTAATGCATAATAAATAATAGCAGGGAAAACAATGGCACTTGTTCTCTTTTATTCATTATTAACAACAACAAAACACATAGAATTCCTCCTGTCTGTTTTCCAGCATTTATTTGCAGCGGTCACTGGGAAGATGGGCGTTTTCTTCATTGTAACCTGCCTCGGCGAAGCACATGGCTGCTTGTCTGTCACACTCACAGATGAACTTCTCACAACTGTCTTTGCCTAAATGACAAAGAGAGTTGAGTGAGAGAGAGGACTGGAACAGGGAATAAAGGCCGGCAAACACTGAACTCGCTTTTCATTCTATGACCAGAAGTCATGTAATTACAGAAATAAAGAGATGATAGTAGATGAAATATGCTACTGCTGTTGAGCACTCACTCTGACAGGTGATGGTCTTGGTGGCCTTGTCACAGCTGAAGCGGTATATTTCGGTGTAGGGGTTATCCAGAATGGGCCAGCATTCACTGTGCTGCATGGCATCACTGTAGCATTGGTCGTGCACCTGACAGCATCTGAAACAAATGAAGCATAAAGAGCAAGTTAAGTTTAATTATCACTTAATCTGTTTAATAATTATTCAGTTAATCAATAAATTGTCTAGTCTGTAAAATGACAGCAAATACACTGCCTGGCCAAAAAAAAAGTTGCCACCAAAAAAGGTCACACATTCTAATTTTTCGTTGGACCGCCTTTAGCTCTGCTTACAGCACACATTAGCCGTGGCATTCTTTCTATAAGCTTCAGCAATGTCACCAGATTTCTTTCCATCCAGTGTTGCATTCATTTTTCACCAAGATCTTGTATTGATGATGGGAGAGTCTGATCACTGCACAAAGCCTTCTCCAGCACATCCCAAAGATTCTCAATGGGGTTAAGGTCTGGACTCTGTGGTGACCAATCCATGTGTGAGAATGATGTCTCATGTTCCCTGAACCACTCTTTCACAATCTGAACATCATGATTCCTGGCATTGTCATCCTGGAATATGACTGTGCCATCAGAGGAGAAAGAATTGTTAACCTAGACCTGACTATCTGCAGCAACCCCAGATCATAGCACTGCCCCCACAGGCTTATACAGTGGGCACTAGGCATGATGGGTGCATCACTTCATCTGCCTCTCTTCTTACCCTGGTGCAATGGTTCCCCATTATCCTTCCAGTTTTTAATAGGATTGGACAGTTCTTAACCTAATTTAAGTAGTTTCTTCAGTCTCCTTAGATGTTTTCTCTGCTTGATGCATGCCAATGATTTGACCCTTCTCAAACAGACAAACATCTTTTCCACAACCATGGGAAATGAGAAGCTACTCATTGCATCAGTTGGGGTTAAATAACTTGTTGCCAGCTGAAAGATAATCACCCATGCAGTAATTATCCAATACGAGGATCGTACCAATTTGCTTAGTTAAATCCAGGTGGCCACTTTGCTTTTGGCCAGGCAGTGAATAAGTAATGTGCTTTCTGCTAAAGGCATACTCCCCATGAAAACTTGTATCAGAGATTGAGCAGCACAAACCAAATTCCATTGTGTTTCTGAGGCAGACATTTCACAACCATCACATATAAGGCTCAAAATATCTGCATGCCACAGAGCACATGAAGGTAAGTCAGAATTTACTTTAATTGTTGTCATTTTGGATAATTTAGGTTGATAGACAAACAGAACAGGACAGAGAACATCACAGACAATAGTCTTACCTGTCCAGGTCATCAACAGGTGTACCAGAGCCTCCCAGCCCACAGTAGCAGCCATAGTCGGTGTAGTCCAGCACTGGCCAGCTTTCAGGGGAGGTGCAGAGGATCATTTCCCTGAACTGCCACACAGCTCGATAGCCCAACACTATGAGACACAATGAAAACACCTTAGAGTGTGTTCAGGCATGCAAGGAGCGCTGCTGTTACAGAGACTACTCACGGGCTGGCAGGCTCAGGAACAAGGTGAACAGGAACTGAGTCAGATGCATCTTGCCGGTTGAGACGTCAAATGTAAGGATAAAGCCATTGGACTGTATATAAAGAAAGCCGTAGGCCTTGAGGGGCGTGTCTTTATGAGTAACTGCCAGGAATGTGTGTGTGTGTATATGTATACATCTTGTAAAACAAGTTTAATTACGTACAAAAGACGTAATTTCAAATAAAACAGAATTGAGACCGTTATTGTGAAAACTTACAGTTCAGTTTCAGATTGTCTGTTTGCTCACGTATGGAAAACTTATGTAACAGAGGCTGTAGCTGTGCTTAACTCAGCAAGAAAATCCAGCTTTTTAATTTTTTTCCACTCAAGTAAAGTTTCAAATGTCAACATGAAACTTCCCCAGTTGATTGCTTCTATTAAGACAGAAAGTGTTTTTGGAATTAGATACAAAAAAAAGCAAATGAGGTATTTAGAAAATACAGGAATATGGGTGGATTTGCAACAAAATGTCCAACAATGTTCAGTAAAATAAATGGCTGAAAGGTTACTTTAAGATCATAAGAAGTCTAAAAGAAGACATGTTATGGAGTTAAAATAGTGATTACATTTAAAAAGAAAAAAAGAATATTTTATTTTTACATGTAGTTTCTCCTCCTTTAACTCTTCTGTGTCAAGCCGAAGAGTGAAAATCCTATACTCGGAGTGGGCGGGACCTGACCCGGAAGTGGGCGGGATTTAACCCGGAAGTGGGTCTGGTTGTCTTGAAATGAGCGAGGTTTTAACCATTGGTTTTAACTGGTATGTTATTTTAAGCATGCAATTGATATGGGCTGATCAGAAATAGTTATTTATTGCTGATTAGAAAACTGTTTACAGGACAGCATCAGCATTGAGCTTCAGAGATCAATGGTTTTGATCACGATAGCAAACGAACTATTTACAGAACAAGTTTTGCAACAATGCGGTTGCAATTATCAAGTAAAATGTAATGAACAAGAGTTTTCATGCTCAACAATAACTTTCTTATTTTAACTTTAATTTTTTTATGATCAGTGTGATCTTTTTTTATATATATATATTTTTTTTTGTTTTTTTTTGTTTTTCTTTTCTTCCCACACCAGGTGTGTGTGTGTGTGTGTGAGTGAATAAGAGTGACAGAGACATAGAGGGAGAGAGAGAGAGAGAGAGGTGGGGTGGGAGAGAGAGAGTGCGTGCGTGCGTGCGTGCGTGCGTGCGTGCGTGCGTGCGTGCGTGTGTGTGTGTGTGTAGCTTGATTTCCAATATTTATACCACTACTAGCTTTGTTTTTTCACGAAATACAGCAAGAAAGTGTTAGAGCCAGGCAGCCAGATGACGGTTAAAAAAGGAAAAAAAAAATCTCCGACAGGCAGAGACGCAACGCGAGTAGGCACCACGTCTGAACGAAGTACCAGAACTCTACTAGTTCATAAGTAAGTACCAACCTAAGTAATATAACCTGAAGCTGAAGAAAGAAACCCTAAACATTAACGGAAAACGTCCCGCGAACCCGAGTGACTGAGGGAGAGACAGAGAGCTGTTCTGTGTGTGAGTGATCAGAGCGGACACAACAACACATCTGCGAGTGTGTAGGGGAGGGGCTGTAGTCTATCACAGAACGCAGACACAGTCAGCTACCCAATGAGGATTTTTATTTAATCCGAGCACAGATATTGACTCGTATTACTCGTATAATACTCGTACTCGGCAAAAGTGATTTATCCGTACCGGATACTCGTTTCAGCCGAGTATCCGGCTCAACTCTAATGCACATATAGACTGATAGGCTTGTAATATAATGCCATTTTATATCCTAGGACTACATTTCACAAATTGTTGAAATCAGATTTCACTTCTGGATTGGTCTTGTGGAGCGGCACAATGAGGGACACTGGAGCTGGGTGGATGGAACTAACTATAATACAACCCCAACGTGAGAGAAATGTGGACATATAAAAATGCCTGAAAAGCAGAAACCAGTGCGAGTAACACGATCAGCTGTTTTCTCTCTCCTGTTTGTGTTCAGTTTCTGGGATGAAGGTCAGCCTGATGACTGGGACTACAGAGAGAACGGTGAGGACTGTGGTCAGATTCACAGTTCAGAAAAACGCAAACTGTGGAACGATGCAGACTGTGACCTGCCATACAAGTACATCTGTGAATCCAGTGCGTGAGATGATGACCCCTCACCAGCATGACAGAAAGATGAAATAACATTCCTGGTGACTTTTGAGTGCGTGTCAGAAAAAGAAACAAGAGTTTTTCTTTCGGCTTTAATGCATAATAAATAATAGCAGGGAAAACAATGGCACTTGTTCTCTTTTATTCATTATTAACAACAACAAAACACATAGAATTCCTCCTGTCTGTTTTCCAGCATTTATTTGCAGCGGTCACTGGGAAGATGGGCGTTTTCTTCATTGTAACCTGCCTCGGCGAAGCACATGGCTGCTTGTCTGTCACACTCACAGATGAACTTCTCACAACTGTCTTTGCCTAAATGACAAAGAGAGTTGAGTGAGAGAGAGAGGACTGGAACAGGGAAAAAAGGCCGGCAAACACTGAACTCGCTTTTCATTCTATGACCGGAAGTCATGTAATTACAGAAATAAAGAGATGATAGTAGATGAAATATGCTACTGCTGTTGAGCACTCACTCTGACAGGTGATGGTCTTGGTGGCCTTGTCACAGCTGAAGCGGTATATTTCGGTGTAGGGGTTATCCAGAATGGGCCAGCATTCACTGTGCTGCATGGCATCACTGTAGCATTGGTCGTGCACCTGACAGCATCTGAAACAAATGAAGCATAAAGAGCAAGTTAAGTTTAATTATCACTTAATCTGTTTAATAATTATTCAGTTAATCAATAAATTGTCTAGTCTGTAAAATGACAGCAAATACACTGCCTGGCCAAAAAAAAAGTTGCCACCAAAAAAGGTCACACATTCTAATTTTTCGTTGGACCGCCTTTAGCTCTGCTTACAGCACACATTAGCCGTGGCATTCTTTCTATAAGCTTCAGCAATGTCACCAGATTTCTTTCCATCCAGTGTTGCATTCATTTTTCACCAAGATCTTGTATTGATGATGGGAGAGTCTGATCACTGCACAAAGCCTTCTCCAGCACATCCCAAAGATTCTCAATGGGGTTAAGGTCTGGACTCTGTGGTGACCAATCCATGTGTGAGAATGATGTCTCATGTTCCCTGAACCACTCTTTCACAACCTGAACATCATGATTCCTGGCATTGTCATCCTGGAATATGACTGTGCCATCAGAGGAGAAAGAATTGTTAACCTAGACCTGACTATCTGCAGCAACCCCAGATCATAGCACTGCCCCCACAGGCTTATACAGTGGGCACTAGGCATGATGGGTGCATCACTTCATCTGCCTCTCTTCTTACCCTGGTGCAATGGTTCCCCATTATCCTTCCAGTTTTTAATAGGATTGGACAGTTCTTAACCTAATTTAAGTAGTTTCTTCAGTCTCCTTAGATGTTTTCTCTGCTTGATGCATGCCAATGATTTGACCCTTCTCAAACAGACAAACATCTTTTCCACAACCATGGGAAATGAGAAGCTACTCATTGCATCAGTTGGGGTTAAATAACTTGTTGCCAGCTGAAAGATAATCACCCATGCAGTAATTATCCAATAGGAGGATCGTACCAATTTGCTTAGTTAAATCCAGGTGGCCACTTTGCTTTTGGCCAGGCAGTATTAAGTAATGTGCTTTCTGCTAAAGGCATACTCCCCATGAAAACTTGTATCAGAGATTGAGCAGCACAAACCAAATTCCATTGTGTTTCTGAGGCAGACATTTCACAACCATCACATATAAGGCTCAAAATATCTGCATGCCACAGAGCACATGAAGGTAAGTCAGAATTTACTTTAATTGTTGTCATTTTGGATAATTTAGGTTGATAGACAAACAGAACAGGACAGAGAACATCACAGACAATAGTCTTACCTGTCCAGGTCATCAACAGGTGTACCAGAGCCTCCCAGCCCACAGTAGCAGCCATAGTCGGTGTAGTCCAGCACTGGCCAGCTTTCAGGGTAGGTGCAGAGGATCATTTCCCTGAACTGCCACACAGCTCGATAGCCCAACACTATGAGACACAATGAAAACACCTTAGAGTGTGTTCAGGCATGCAAGGAGCGCTGCTGTTACAGAGACTACTCACGGGCTGGCAGGCTCAGGAACAAGGTGAACAGGGACTGAGTCAGATGCATCTTGCCGGTTGAGACGTCAAATGTAAGGATAAAGCCATTGGACTGTATATAAAGAAAGCCGTAGGCCTTGAGGGGCGTGTCTTTATGAGTAACTGCCAGGAATCAGGTACCCAATCTATACATTATGCAACACATGGCTACACGTGCACCATGTTCACACATGAGCGTAAAGAAAATACACATTGTACACATGATCATACAAACACATAAACACACACTAATAATTTCTTTACACATGGTTCTTGTTTGTGTTGTGTCATGTGGTGTCATATA